>CM055119.1:69758856-70358856 GCA_029206835.1 Rana muscosa | reverse complement strand
GCACAATATAGCACAAGGACAATTCACTCACTGTCCTTACAGGTCCCTGGAAACAAGGACTTGCAGAGTGAAAGAAAAAAAACACTCTCCCTACCTACAGTTTTCTGTCCCTAGAAAAAATGTTTTTTTTAATCACAATATAGCACAAGGACAATTCACTCACTGTCCTTACAGGTCCCTGGAAACAAGGACTTGCAGAGTGAAATAAACTGACACTCTCCCTACCTACAGTTTTCTGTCCCTAGAATAAATGTTTTTTTAAGCACAATATAGCACAAGGACAATTCACTCACTGTCCTTACAGGTCCCTGGAAACAAGGACTTGCAGAGTGAAAGAAAAAAAACACTCTCCCTACCTACAGTTTTCTGTCCCTAGAAAAAATGTTTTTTTTAATCACAATATAGCACAAGGACAATTCACTCACTGTCCTTACAGGTCCCTGGAAACAAGGACTTGCAGAGTGAAATAAACTGACACTCTCCCTACCTACAGTTTTCTGTCCCTAGAATAAATGTTTTTTTTAAGCACAATATAGCACAAGGACAATTCACTCACTGTCCTTACAGGTCCCTGGAAACAAGGACTTGCAGAGTGAAAGAAAAAAAACACTCTCCCTACCTACAGTTTTCTGTCCCTAGAAAAAATGTTTTTTTTAATCACAATATAGCACAAGGACAATTCACTCACTGTCCTTACAGGTCCCTGGAAACAAGGACTTGCAGAGTGAAATAAACTGACACTCTCCCTACCTACAGTTTTCTGTCCCTAGAATAAATGTTTTTTTTAAGCACAATATAGCACAAGGAGAATTCACTCACTGTCCTTCCAGGTCCCTGGAAACAAGGACTTGCAGAGTGAAAGAAAAAAAACACTCTCCCTACCTACAGTTTTCTGTCCCTAGAAAAAATGTTTTTTTTAATCACAATATAGCACAAGGACAATTCACTCACTGTCCTTACAGGTCCCTGGAAACAAGGACTTGCAGAGTGAAATAAACTGACACTCTCCCTACCTACAGTTTTCTGTCCCTAGAATAAATGTTTTTTTTAAGCACAATATAGCACAAGGACAATTCACTCACTGTCCTTACAGGTCCCTGGAAACAAGGACTTGCAGAGTGAAAGAAAAAAAACACTCTCCCTACCTACAGTTTTCTGTCCCTAGAAAAAATGTTTTTTTTAATCACAATATAGCACAAGGACAATTCACTCACTGTCCTTACAGGTCCCTGGAAACAAGGACTTGCAGAGTGAAATAAACTGACACTCTCCCTACCTACAGTTTTCTGTCCCTAGAATAAATGTTTTTTTAAGCACAATATAGCACAAGGACAATTCACTCACTGTCCTTCCAGGTCCCTGGAAACAAGGACTTGCAGAGTGAAAGAAACTGACACTGTCCCTACCTACAGTTTTCTGTCCCTAGAATAAATGTTTTTTTTAAGCACACTATAGCACAAGCACAAAACACACTGACACTCTCCCTAACTATCCTTCTCTTTCCCTAAACTAAAGGAATCCAGGTTAAGCAAGAAAGAAATAACAGTCACTGTCCCTGCCTATGCTGCTCTATCCCTGCTCCGGAACACACTACACTAGGCCGCCGTGCTGGCGGCCTTTTATAGTGTGGGGCGTGTACTAAACACCCTCAGCAATAATTGGCCACAGGCATCCTGCCTGTGGCCAATCATTGCTCTCCTCGCTGCCGGCGCTGTGATTGGCCAAGCATGCGGGGTCACAGTGCATGCTTGGCCAATCACAGCGCCTGGATGACACTGCGATGGCGTAGTGCATTGTGGGCCGTTCGCGTCACTCGAATTTGGCGCGAACGGCCCAAATCGTTCGATCTTCGTCGAACGATCGAACAGCCGATGTTCGAGTCGAACGTATGTTCGACTCGAACACGAAGCTCATCCCTACTGGCAGGTAGAGAAGGAGCTACCATCGGATTTATTTCGTTGAACGCGTATGGATGGGGGGGGGGTACAAGCTGGGGCTGAGGTAGTGGTTGTGTTTGTACAGAAGTGTATGAATGAGTAGATAGGGGGGGTATGTGGTGGGAGAAGGGGGGGGTCAGGTGGGGGGGAGGGGGGGATCAGGGGGGTGAGGTAAGAGGGAGGAGCATTGGCAGGGGGTCCGTCTCTGGCCTCCCTGACCACTTGGGGTGTTCAGAAGGGGTGTCAGGAGAGAATGAAGATTGATCTACATTGGGGAAGTTATAGGGGGACTGAGGTGAACATGGGAGATTTAGGGTCCTGGGGGGCGCTGGGCTCGTCGTAGATCGTAATGGTATTTCTCTGAGGAGTATTTTTGGGGTTGCTTCTTATAGCCTAAGGAGGAACAGTGGGCAGCCTTCCATTGGGAATAGGAATTCTTTTAGAAAATACACTTGAGGTGTAGACTTTGACAGAGTGTATTGTGTATGGGGCTTTGATTTCTAGCAAAATACAGTAGTACTCTGCGAACCAAAGGCCTTTTCTGCCTTAAAGGAAAGGAGCAAAGAAGGCAAGTATGCAGTTTTGCATACCTAATTATGTAATGCTACGTTTTTCAAAATTATACATTTTACAGGGTAACAACATCTGTAGGGGATTTAGTGGTTTTTGCAAGGACTAGGTAATAGGAAGTAATTTCTTACTAAAAGCAATTGTGGCTTGTTAGAGATCAGGGTATAGGGTAAACCTCCATACTAGTTAGGTAAATGTAGGGGTTTTCTGGCCACCGTCATAAGTTGTTCTTTGATGTAATAGAAATGTATGAGTGCGATCAGGACCGTTTTTAGGGCAGGGCAAAAGGGGCAGCTGCCCTGGGCCCCATCATTGTTATGGAGCCCAAAGCAGCTGCCTTATATTTGCCAACTATCCCAGTTTAAATTCCCCTATGCTTTGACATTTTAGTCCTGTGCTGTGTCCTGATATCTCAGTGTAAAGTTCTGTTGCTGCTGCCCAGCTCTGCCCTATTGCCATGTACAAATGACTCACCTGAAGACCCTGTGTTTACATGAAAATAACCCGCATTGATATGTAAATAGTGGCAGCATTAATATGTAAATAGACGTGGACCACATAATTTAAATGTAAATAGAGGTGTCAGGAAAGCAATTTTGCATGTATTCCCGACACACACAAATGTGAACGCAGGCTAAATGTCTCAGTTACATTGGTGATCAGTGTAAATCTTCTCAATTCATTGAGGTTTGGTGTACAATCCTTTTAATCACACTAGTGGCCAGTGCGAAGGTCCCCCTTACATTGGTGGTCAGTGTAAATCCCTCTTTACAATGGTTGTTACTGTGAATGTTCCTATTACATTGGTGTCCTCTTTGTATTGGTAATCGTTAAAAAAATCCAAACTTGCATTTGTGAACAGTTTTTTAAATCCTCCCTTACATTGGTGGTCCATGTAGAAGCTCCCTTTAAATTGGTGGCGAGTGTAAATCCCCCTTACATTGGTGGCCAGTGTACAAATCCCCCTTTATTGGCTGTTGATGTAAAATCCCCCATCACATTGGCTGTCAGTGTACATTATTCATAACATTGGTGATCAGTGTACATTTCCCTTTATATTGGTGGTAAGTGCAGATTTGCCCTTACACTGGTGGTCAGTGTAAATTCCCCTTTACATTGGTGATCAGTGTAAATCCCCCTAACATTGGTGGTCGGTGTAGAAGTGTCACCTTACATTGTTGGTCGGTACAAATCTCCTTAACAATGGTTGTCAGTGTAAATTCCCCCTTACATGGAGAAATCCCTCTTTTCTATTGGTTGGTGGCTTAAAATCCCCCGTTACATGGTGGTTAGTGCAAATCTCCCCTCACATTGGTGGTCATTGTAAATTCCTCATTGCATTGGTAGAATCCCCCACTATATACTTGCAAATGATTTCCAGCTTTGTTCTACATGATTCAGAATTTGCCACAGTGCACTACCTCCTAGCTAATCACACCCCCCACCACTGCCACTGATCCAATCAACCCCCCCCAGCCTTGCCACTAATCACCCCCCCCCCCCATCCCAGCATTGCCACTTATCCCAGGAGTCCTAGGATCCCTAGGAGTTTTCTGTCTATTGATGGGTCCCCTCACCTCCCCAGTACATAGTGTGCAAGCAGTGAGGAGATCATGTGCTGTAACCTTTAGCAACCAATCAGTGAGCAGTAAAGCTGTGCACTAACCTCCTGCAACCAATCATTGAGCAGCAAGGATATGCAGTAACCTCTAGGGACCAATCAGTAAGCAGTAATAATGTGCAGTGACCTCTAACAACCAATTTGTGAGTCGTATAGATGTCCAGTAACCTCTAGCAATCAGTGAGCAGTATTGATGTACAGTAACCTCTCTAGCAACCAATCAACAAGCAGAAGTCATGTGCTGTAACCTCTAGAAAATAAACAGTGAGCCATAATGTGTGCTGTAACCTCTAGCAGCCAGTCAGTGAGCCGTAATAATACCTCTGGCAAGTGGCAACCAATCGCAATCGCTGCCTGATCTGATTCAGTAAACTGATTTTGAGTCTAGCTGCTATGTATTGTTTGTCTCAAAGCAAGTGGAGAGCATAATTTCATGGAAGAGGGGGCTCAAGAAAATGTTTGCCCAGGGTCCAATCAATATTAAAGACGGCCCTGAGTGCGATCACATATTCAGTTCATTTCACAGGTAGATGGGCTGGTTTAGGTAGCCTATGTGCTCTGTGTATAACTATTTTGGTCAGAGGTGTGGACGGCAGGAGTTTGGTGAAGACTTGTTGCAGGCATTGTTTGAGTTCCGCTTGGGTCACCAATTCTGCTATTATTCAGAATTTAACCTTATTTTAAGTGGAGCTTCCAGATTCTGTTAAGTCCCTGTTTCATGAACCCCCACATCCACTAGGCCAGGGATGTGGGGAAGAGGCGCATGTTCTCTTCAACATGGGGACAAGGTGCTTGTCAGACCCCCCCCGGCAAGGTACCCTGCCCATGTTGAGGGTATGTGGACTGGCATGGTTTACTGACATCACTATCCTGGCCAGCCAGGATGCATGCTCGGGGTAAGGGTCTGGTATAGATTTTGGGGGCAACTCCTTTTTTTTGGGTACCCATTGGAGTTCAGGCTAGACCCCAAGGGCTATCCTGCACAGCATTCTTGGTAGCTGGGATGCAGACAGCACAGATGAATATTGTCATTTAGTGGGGGTAGTAATACTTCCACTAAATAAATGACTTCCTGCTGCAGCAATAGCCACAGCCCCATCCAGAGGTTTATGCAAGCAAACAGGGAAAATCTGGACATTTAGTAAGTATGGGCTATGAATCATGAGCATGCAGGGTTTTGTGTGAACCCTGTATGTATCAGGATGGGCATGCCAGTAGACAAGATGGCTCCTGTGGGCGGACTTCTATGCATCTTCACAGGCTAAACCACATTCCTTCTCATAGACGTAGGAATTGGACACATGCTAATACTCATGCGTGTCAGTGTGCTCATGTGCACCTGTGAAAGATAGAGGGGCCAAATGGGCTATTTAAACTGAGCCAGTGCTTAGGTTCAGTGTTGCTTTGTCTTCAGCCTTCTGTATCCTGAGAACCCGGAATCCTGTATCCTGTCTCCAGTTACTGACCTGGCTCGTCTGACTACTCCCTGAGTACAGAACTTGGCTTGCCTTCTGACCACTCCTTCTGCTTGCTCCATTTCCTACTGTTCCAATGATCAGCTCCTGACACAGTTTGTACCTTGACCACGTTTTTGGCTGTGCACCTGTACCTGATCTGTCTTGCCAGTGTATGACCCGGCTTGCCTAACTGTGCTTTTCTTCCTCCCCTCACCAGGGCCTACCTGTCAACAGGCTGTGCCTGCTTACCTACTGTCTGCTACCAGTATATGCCTCACCTGCCTGCTATTTCCAGTACCAGCCTGCTTCAGTCTGCTTCTCACCAGCAGCCACCCTGCCTGCTTCACTAAAGACCACTGGCAGCTACTCCTGCCTGGTGTGGACACCTGCTCTGCTAGCAAGACTTATAGGCACTCGTGCCACTCTGCACTCTGCTACCAGGTGCATGATAGTGTGGCTGTGACTACAAACGTCATGCCTACCCATAACTTGTTACTGGCTTCAGATTTCGAATTGCTTACACAAAAAAAATGTTAAGCAATTGAATGCAACCAGAACCATATTTAAGGAGTAGCTGTTTAGGTCCTGCTCTAGGAAAGCAAAAGTTTAATAAGTAGAAGTAAGTTTAATAAGTATAATAAGGCATTTATGTTTTCAAATGAGTAACTAAACAAGATACGTAGATCTGTGTAGCTAGCCACAAAAATATATTATCAGCAGTATGTTTTAGTGAACTGGGTGGAAAGATCATTTATCTCTTCCCACCCACCATCTTTATATAAATTTTATATTAGATGAAAACATCGACATTGGGACTTTTCAGATGCTACTTTGATATGATTCACGCATTAAACATTTTACTTAACAGATTGCAAATGGACATTGGAGAATAACTGTGTCATCTCCTTGCATGGGTGAGATAGCCCATGTATTGGAGCCAGCTATACAACTTTGGAGAAAGCTGGAATGGCACAAGATGCCCTAACCAGAGAAGTGCTGTTTATTTAAGGGAAAACCAAAAACAATTAGGATCATCACTATAACCTCACTAATATCTTACAGCTTAAAGAAGAAGTAAACCCTTTGTTCAATGCAAAGTAAAAGCAGAAAAAACAGAAAAAAAGGCGCCACTTAGTAAAAACTGTTTCACTTTAATAATACAATAGTATTAAAGCACTCACTCATAAGTTGACTGTATGAAGCACATAGATGATCAGGTCTGTAGTCGTATTCCGCTAGCTAGCAGTCTCAGTGTGGGATGTCCTCCTCGTTTGCTGTATTAGAAGCCGGGATAATATCCATGGTGGATGTTGCCGGAGGTTCTTCTCAGAAAACCAAAGGGAGGGCTGGACCGCAAACAGGAAGTTCAGTTTGAGACGCAATGCTACGTTCAGCGGGATGACATCAGGACCGGCATGCAACGTGTTTCGATGCTTAATGCTAAGAGACGTTCTAGGTCCCCGCACGCATCTTTCTCAAGCAATAATGTGACAGGCTAGACAAAGCCTTTTTATGTGCGCCTGAGGTGATGTTGCCACCTTGTGGGGATTAGTTGTAAGACTCCCTTTATCAGAGTGTGCTAACACTAATATTGTCACATTTATACAAAAAAGGGAACAAATGCTGTAATATAATAAAACTAAACCGGGCCTATACAAACATAGCATGTAGATCCAATATTGTGATATCGTATACAATTTTATAAAATTTCATTCAGAAAACCAATATCATTTAATATAAAAAAATTAATTAAAACACACACTGCTCTGAAAATTAAAAAAGGAAAAGTAGCAGATCAAAATCCATCCCTGAAAAAGCAAAGATGTTTGATATGCTTAATCCTTTGTATGCATAGATGGACCATAAGCAAGGTCTCTGCCCTGAACTACATAAAAATTCCTATAAAAATTATATATACATATATATATATATACACCTACAATATATACATACATATATATACATACATATACATCCATATATTCTGGAACACACATACTTGTATATATATTCCACAACAAGAATGCACATACATTATATCAAATCTGATTTGTTAAAGAGCAATTTAATTAACTATATTTTATTTAAATTTATTTATACTGATTAATTTTTAAAAACTTTTTTTAAAAACGTTTTTTAAAAAAAATTGGTATGAGAAGAGGTAGGGAAGGGAAAAGGGGTGGGAATATGGAATGGGTAATATATGGTAGTGAAGAATTTCATTGGAATAAGTTATATATGTGGTAAAAAAGCAAAATATAGATATGCATTTATCTTACTTAATTAAATAAAAGATGATAACGGTAGAGATACAGACACAAGATTAATCATAATATAGTAGAGATTTCCAATTCTTCGTTGATACCCCCTGGATTGAGGGTATCTAAAGAATAAATCCAAAAGGTTTCGCGCTCACAGAGCTTGCGAAATCTTTCTGCCTCTGGCAATGTGTTTGGAATTTGTTCTACCACCCATACTCTGAGGCCCTCCGTGGATTTTGGTGACAACCTGCAAAGTGACGAGGCACACTGTGTTTATCTTTTCCACCCTCTATTTTCCTTCTATGTTCGCCAAAGCGTTGGCGTAGAGGTCTTATGGTGCGGCCCACATACAACAATTTGCAGGGGCAAGTCAACACGTAGACAACAAAGTCTGAACTGCAATTATAAAATGCATCCAGATAATGTTTTTTACCTTTGGTGGAAAAATCTTTTTGTCCATGATCAATGAAAGAACATGTTTTGCACAGGTTTTTTTTGCACTGAAACATGCCCTTTAAAGGAAACATATCAAGATGTTGTAAAAATGGAGTATGTTTTTCCTTCAATTTACTAGGAGCTATTCTATTTTTTAGATTGGTAGCTCTTCTATACGTTACCCTAGGTGTATCAGTGAGGACTGATTTTAAATGTTGGTCTTCCAATAGAATGGGCCAATGTTTTTTCAAAATAGATTCCATTTTATTAGACTCTGTGTGGAACCTTGTTATGAAACGGACAGATGGATCAAACTTATTTTGGTCCTCATATTGTGTGCTCTTGGGTACTTTAGGCTCTAGATAATAGTTATATGCATTATCTATCAATGAGGTGGGATACTTTTTTTCATGTAATTTCTTCTTCAAAATAGAACTCTGTTCTATATAATCTGTTGTTTGGGTACAATTACGCCGTAATCTACAGAATTGCCCTTTTGGAATATTATTAGTCCACTTTTTGTAATGGCAGCTATTAAAGTGGAGCAATGAATTACCTGCAGTAGGTTTAAAATGATTTTTGGCTTGAATGTTCTTGTCTAGATGATAGAGATCCAAATCAAGAAAAGTTAGTCTGTCTCTGTCCCAAACATGGGTGAAAGACAGGCCACATGAGTTTTTATTGCAGTGATTTACAAATTCATCAATGACTCCATTCTCACCATCCCAAATGACTATAATATCGTCTATATACCTACCAAAAAAGACTAAATTCTTGGCAAAAGGATTATTAGACCACACGTACCTGTCTTCCCAAAAACCCATGGCTAGATTTGCATAGGACGGCGCAAAGTTTGCGCCCATTGCGGTCCCCTTTATTTGCAAAAAATATTCTTTGTCGAAACAAAAATAATTATGAGTTAAACAAAAATTAGTGCATTCTAATATAAAATTTGTCTGTTCACCTCCCATGTAAGGGTTGTCAGATAAAAAATGACTTATGGCTTCCAGACCAAACTCATGAGGAATAGAAGTGTAGAGGGAAGTTACATCCAGAGACATCCAGATGTAACTCTCCTGCCACCTATAGGGTTATAATAACTCCAAGAGATGAGTGCCATCTCGAATATAAGAACGTAAACCTTGGGCCAATGGTTGTAAATGATAATCAATGTACTTTGATAGTCCAGAGGTGATACTGTCCATGGCCGCAATAATAGGTCTGCCAGGAGGAGATTCAATGTTCTTATGAATTTTGGGAATATGATAAAAATAAGGAGTATTATAAAAATCTCTATGTAGAAAAAAAGCTTCATTTTTACTAATTATATTTTTAGATAGTGCTGACTTGATCAATAGCTCAATTTCAGTTTTGTAAGCTGAAAGTGGGTCACTCCTTAACTTCAAGTAAGTTTGTTTATCTCCTAAAAGGCGTACTGCCTCCAAGATATATTTGTCTCTGTCCTGTATGACGATACCTCCGCCTTTATCGGCGGTTTTAATAATGATATCGTCATTTTTGATGAGACTGGACAGGGCAATGTTTTCTTCTCTGGTTAGATGACCAAGAGGAGAGATGTTTTTGGAAGAATTAGAACACATCTTTTTGAGGTCAGTGTAAACCATGTTGTAAAAAGTTATCAAATGAGGTCCTCTGGACTGATAAGGAAAAAAAGTTGACTTTGGTTTTAATGGAGTATGTATAATAGGTGGGGAGGTACAAAGATGTTGAGTAAAAAGATCGAGTCTCGTATGGGACTCGTCTTGCCATAATTCCTCAAGAGTCTCAAAGACATCAATGTCGAAATTGAATTCGCTGATATCTTGTTCCGAGTCCTGAAGGCTCGGAAGATCAAGATTGTCAGAGTGTGACTTTTGTTTTGTTTTCTGTATCTGAAAAAATCTCTTTAGAGTCAAATTCCTGACATATCTATTGAGATCCTTAAATAATAGAAATGGGTCAGGTTTATTGGAGGGTGCAAAATTAAGGCCCCTACTAAGAAGGGAGGTTTCAGCTAATGATAATTTATGTTTAGACAAATTATATATCAATAGATATGTCAGGAATTTGACTCTAAAGAGATTTTTTCAGATACAGAAAACAAAACAAAAGTCACACTCTGACAATCTTGATCTTCCGAGCCTTCAGGACTCGGAACAAGATATCAGCGAATTCAATTTCGACATTGATGTCTTTGAGACTCTTGAGGAATTATGGCAAGACGAGTCCCATACGAGACTCGATCTTTTTACTCAACATCTTTGTACCTCCCCACCTATTATACATACTCCATTAAAACCAAAGTCAACTTTTTTTCCTTATCAGTCCAGAGGACCTCATTTGATAACTTTTTACAACATGGTTTACACTGACCTCAAAAAGATGTGTTCTAATTCTTCCAAAAACATCTCTCCTCTTGGTCATCTAACCAGAGAAGAAAACATTGCCCTGTCCAGTCTCATCAAAAATGACGATATCATTATTAAAACCGCCGATAAAGGCGGAGGTATCGTCATACAGGACAGAGACAAATATATCTTGGAGGCAGTACGCCTTTTAGGAGATAAACAAACTTACTTGAAGTTAAGGAGTGACCCACTTTCAGCTTACAAAACTGAAATTGAGCTATTGATCAAGTCAGCACTATCTAAAAATATAATTAGTAAAAATGAAGCTTTTTTTCTACATAGAGATTTTTATAATACTCCTTATTTTTATCATATTCCCAAAATTCATAAGAACATTGAATCTCCTCCTGGCAGACCTATTATTGCGGCCATGGACAGTATCACCTCTGGACTATCAAAGTACATTGATTATCATTTACAACCATTGGCCCAAGGTTTACGTTCTTATATTCGAGATGGCACTCATCTCTTGGAGTTATTAGAACCCTATAGGTGGCAGGAGAGTTACATCTGGATGTCTCTGGATGTAACTTCCCTCTACACTTCTATTCCTCATGAGTTTGGTCTGGAAGCCATAAGTCATTTTTTATCTGACAACCCTTACATGGGAGGTGAACAGACAAATTTTATATTAGAATGCACTAATTTTTGTTTAACTCATAATTATTTTTGTTTCGACAAAGAATATTTTTTGCAAATAAAGGGGACCGCAATGGGTGCAAACTTTGCGCCGTCCTATGCAAATCTAGCCATGGGTTTTTGGGAAGACAGGTACGTGTGGTCTAATAATCCTTTTGCCAAGAATTTAGTCTTTTTTGGTAGGTATATAGACGATATTATAGTCATTTGGGATGGTGAGAATGGAGTCATTGATGAATTTGTAAATCACTGCAATAAAAACTCATGTGGCCTGTCTTTCACCCATGTTTGGGACAGAGACAGACTAACTTTTCTTGATTTGGATCTCTATCATCTAGACAAGAACATTCAAGCCAAAAATCATTTTAAACCTACTGCAGGTAATTCATTGCTCCACTTTAATAGCTGCCATTACAAAAAGTGGACTAATAATATTCCAAAAGGGCAATTCTGTAGATTACGGTGTAATTGTACCCAAACAACAGATTATATAGAACAGAGTTCTATTTTGAAGAAGAAATTACATGATAAAAAGTATCCCACCTCATTGATAGATAATGCATATAACTATTATCTAGAGCCTAAAGTACCCAAGAGCACACAATATGAGGACCAAAATAAGTTTGATCCATCTGTCCGTTTCATAACAAGGTTCCACACAGAGTCTAATAAAATGGAATCTATTTTGAAAAAACATTGGCCCATTCTATTGGAAGACCAACATTTAAAATCAGTCCTCACTGATACACCTAGGGTAACGTATAGAAGAGCTACCAATCTAAAAAATAGAATAGCTCCTAGTAAATTGAAGGAAAAACATACTCCATTTTTACAACATCTCGATATGTTTCCTTTAAAGGGCATGTTTCGGTGCAAAAAAAAACCTGTGCAAAACATGTTCTTTCATTGATCATGGACAAAAAGATTTTTCCACCAAAGGTAAAAAACATTATCTGGATGCATTTTATAATTGCAGTTCAGACTTTGTTGTCTACGTGTTGACTTGCCCCTGCAAATTGTTGTATGTGGGCCGCACCATAAGACCTCTACGCCAACGCTTTGGCGAACATAGAAGGAAAATAGAGGGTGGAAAAGATAAACACAGTGTGCCTCGTCACTTTGCAGGTTGTCACCAAAAATCCACGGAGGGCCTCAGAGTATGGGTGGTAGAACAAATTCCAAACACATTGCCAGAGGCAGAAAGATTTCGCAAGCTCTGTGAGCGCGAAACCTTTTGGATTTATTCTTTAGATACCCTCAATCCAGAGGGTATCAACGAAGAATTGGAAATCTCTACTATATTATGATTAATCTTGTGTCTGTATCTCTACCGTTATCATCTTTTATTTAATTAAGTAAGATAAATGCATATCTATATTTTGCTTTTTTACCACATATATAACTTATTCCAATGAAATTCTTCACTACCATATATTACCCATTCCATATTCCCACCCCTTTTCCCTTCCCTACCTCTTCTCATACCAATTTTTTTTAAAAAACGTTTTTAAAAAAAGTTTTTAAAAATTAATCAGTATAAATAAATTAAAATAAAATATAGTTAATTAAATTGCTCTTTAACAAATCAGATTTGATATAATGTATGTGCATTCTTGTTGTGGAATATATATACAAGTATGTGTGTTCCAGAATATATGGATGTATATGTATGTATATATATGTATGTATATATTGTAGGTGTATATATATATATATGTATATATAATTTTTATAGGAATTTTTATGTAGTTCAGGGCAGAGACCTTGCTTATGGTCCATCTATGCATACAAAGGATTAAGCATATCAAACATCTTTGCTTTTTCAGGGATGGATTTTGATCTGCTACTTTTCCTTTTTTAATTTTCAGAGCAGTGTGTGTTTTAATTAATTTTTTTATATTAAATGATATTGGTTTTCTGAATGAAATTTTATAAAATTGTATACGATATCACAATATTGGATCTACATGCTATGTTTGTATAGGCCCGGTTTAGTTTTATTATATTACAGCATTTGTTCCCTTTTTTGTATAAATGTGACAATATTAGTGTTAGCACACTCTGATAAAGGGAGTCTTACAACTAATCCCCACAAGGTGGCAACATCACCTCAGGCGCACATAAAAAGGCTTTGTCTAGCCTGTCACATTATTGCTTGAGAAAGATGCGTGCGGGGACCTAGAACGTCTCTTAGCATTAAGCATCGAAACGCGTTGCATGCCGGTCCTGATGTCATCCCGCTGAACGTAGCATTGCGTCTCAAACTGAACTTCCTGTTTGCGGTCCAGCCCTCCCTTTGGTTTTCTGAGAAGAACCTCCGGCAACATCCACCATGGATATTATCCCGGCTTCTAATACAGCAAACAAGGAGGACATCCCACACTGAGACTGCTAGCTAGCGGAATATGACTACAGACCTGATCATCTATGTGCTTCATACAGTCAACTTATGAGTAAGTGCTTTAATACTATTGTATTATTAAAGTGAAACAGTTTTTACTAAGTGGTGCCTTTTTTTCTGTTTTTTCTGTTTTCATATGTTTGGAGTCTGGCTTCAGCTCCCTCAGCAAGGCTGCCCGGTTACCTTCCTGGACTGTTTTCACTCACACCTGAGCTCTTCGCATAGCTCATAGGACATTTTAGGTACATGTATATATGTATTGTCTTCTGATACATTTTAAGCGCCATTATTGTGATTTAATTAGCAAAGTAAAAGCAGAATGTGCTAGTATACATCACATACTAGCACATTGTGTGACATTTACCTGCAAACAAAGCCTGCGCTGTCTCTGCTGGAGGCTGCATCCATGTTCTCCCCTCTTCCTTCACGGACTCTGGTTCTGTGACTGCCCGAAATCGTGTGATGTCACTCCCGCGCATGCGTGCCGGAGCCACGGAGGGCCGTTTCTTCACAACGCATGCGCTGATGACATCATTGTCGGAGTACTAAGTAAATATCTCCTAAACGTTGCACATTTAGGAGATATTTACTGTACCTATAGGTAAGCCTTATCTATCGGTACAACTTAAAAATGGAGGTTTACAGCCGCTTTAACTCTGGGGACTTTTGGAATGGTGCAAGAGGCCCTTACCAGAGAGGTGGCATTTCATTAGGTAAAACTAATAATAATCATGACCACCACTATAATGGCAAATATACAGTATCTTACAATCTATGTTAGTTTCACAAGGCCTTCGTCCTTTGGTGTTCTTCTAAGTTCCCTGTATTGTTTGTGAAGGCTTGGGTTTCTTACGTCTAAGACACTGTTGGTTCTGCATATGTATTATTCTTCCACATTTCTGGAAGAAGCAGTATAATTGAATTGTGAAATGTGTTCAATCCTGCCCTTAGTCTATTGAATATAGAAGAGCCCTGGGACCATCACAATTTTCTTTTTACAGAATTCTGACTTGAAAAAAAAAAAATTTTAACAGAATTTTGCGTTTGAATTTTTTTCTTGTCAAAATTCTGAGATTAAAAGTCAAAATTCTGAGTTTCAAAGTCAGAGTTTGAATTTTTTTTTTTTACAGAATAATGAGATTGAGTTTAGGTTCACATTGGAGCGATTTGTCATGCGATTTGAGAGATCAAATCGCATGATGAGTCACAGCCTATTGAAGACAATGGCACTGTTCGAATTGGTGCGACAGCGATTTTGCGGCGCCGCATCTATTTGCAAAAGTAGTTTCTGCACTACCTTTGCCAATTTCAGGTGCGACTTCAATAAACATCTGTGCATGAAGCCACACAGATGTCTATCAAGTAGCACCTGAAATTGCTCTGACCTTTCTACTTTGAAATGAAGTAGCGAGATTTCAAAGTAGCATCAAAGTGAACCAGGGATGACAGTCAGAATTCTGAGATTAAAAGTCAGAATTCTGAGTTTTAACGTCAGAGTTTGAATTTTTTATTTTTTTTTACAGATTTCTGAGAATGAAAGTCAGAATTTTGAGATTAAAAGTCAGAATTCTGAGTTTCATAAAAAAATTATTTTTTTACAGAATTCTGAAATAGAACGTCAGAATTATGAGTTTCAAAGTCAGAATTCAGAGATTAAAAGTCAGAATTCCCAGATTAAAAGTCAGAATTCCGAGTTTGAAACATTTTTTTTTTTTACAGAATACTGACTTAGAATTTTTTTATTTTTTTTAGGACCAATGAGCAATAATGTGGTAACACTCACAGACCATCATTGTGAAGACATACGTGTCTTCTGCTCTGTAAAATATGTAAATCTATCTTAGTTACAGCACATTCTGTAGGGAAGCAAACAGAGATGGGCTCTCTGGTTCCTCTATTGTATTAATAGTTCCTAACTTTGCTGTCATATCCTCCTTCTCTGTCATCTGCTCCAACATAAAGAGCCATGCTGAAAACCTGTGTGTCTGAGAGGGAGGGGGGTCACAGCTCAGTGTGTTTAACACCTCCAAAGATATATGAACACAATGACCAGCACAGTTCTGGACCCCAACATGTCTAGATGGACTTGTGTCTTTTTTTCAACCTGACTAACTATGTAACTATGTAACTTGTAGGAAACATTACACTGTTGTCCCTACATTAAGGGGAATTATGAATGGCTAGAAGGCAGCAGGACAATGTTCATAACGGATCACTCATGATAATTACGGTACTTATCTGGCCTAATACAGTTGTGTTACAGATTATTGGCCTCATATCAAACATAAAAACAACACCCATGCGCTTTAGGTGATAGCTTAGTGGTTAGAGTAATAGCTAAGTGTTGATAAGGCCACAGGTTTGATTCTTGTTGGGAGCAGGTGGCTTCTTTTAAAGTTTTTATCAGGGAAGACTTTAATTGTATTACATACCAATACCTAAGTGGATTTTAAGGTGTATTAATAAGGATATATTGATATATTCAGCACACAAAGTTATTGTATATGCTGACTACTAGGGATGAGCTTCGAGTTCGAGTCGAACTCATGTTCGAGTCGAACACTGCCTGTTCGCCGAACAGCGAACAATTTGGGGTGTTCGCGGGAAATTCGAAAAGTCTATGGGAGAAATCGAAAGTGCTAATTTTAAAGGCTTATATGCAAGTTATTGTCATAAAAAGTGTTTGGGGACCCGGGTCCTGCCCCAGGGGACATGTATCAATGCAAAAAAAAGTTTTAAAAACTGCAGTTTTTTCGGGAGCAGTGATTTTAATAATGCTTAAAGTGAAACAATAAAAGTGAAATATTCCTTTAAATTTTGTACCTAAGGGGTGTGCATAGTATGCATGTAAAGTTGTGCTTGTTTCCCGTGCTTAGAACTGTCCCTGCACAAAGTGTCATTTCTGAAGGAAAAAAAGTAATTTAAAACTCACTCGCGGCTATAATGAATTGTCAGCTCCCGGCAATACATAGAAAAGTCATTGTGAAAAAAAAATAAAGCGTGGAGGTCCCCCAAATTTTAATTACCAGGCCCTTCAGGTCTGGTATGGATATTAAGGGGAACCCTGCCACAAATTTAAAAAAAAAAATGCGTGCGGTTCCCCCAAATATCCATACCAGGCCCTTCAGGTCTGGTATGGATTTTAAGGGGAACTCCACCCCAAATTTAAAAAAAAATGGCGTGGAGTTGCCCCCAAAATCCATACCAGACCCTTTATCCGAGCACGCAACCTGGAAGGCCGCAGAAAAAGAGGGGGGACGAGAGAGCGCCCCCCCACCTGAACCGTACCAGGCCACATGCCCTCAACATGGGGAGGATGTCCCCATGTTGATGGGGACAAGGGCCTCATCCCCACAACCCTTGCCCGGTGGTTGTGGGGGTCTGCGGGCAGGGGGCTTATCAGAATCTGGAAGACAAAGGGGACCCCCAGATCCCGCCCCCCATGTGAATTGGTAAGGGGTACATTGTACCCCTACCATTTCACAAAGAAAGTGTAAAAAAAATGTAAGGAAACACACACCGACACCTTGGAAAAGTCGTTTATTAAAAAAAAAAAATAATAAAAAAAACCATTCCTGCGATGAAATCCAGTGTCCCGCGGCGATCCGATGTCCAGCGCTGTCCGGGGCGGGTCTATTCATGTATTATACTGGAGGAAGTTCCCCATCAGGTCCGCTCCTCCAATGACGTAGGCGGGGTCTGACATACGAGTGGGCGGACCTGATGGGGAACTTCCTCCAGTATAATAAATGAATAGACCCGCCCCTTCTCACGTTCCGCATCAGGTCCCCAGCCTTACACCTACGTCATTGGCTGAGCGGACCTGATGGGGAACTTTAGAAGGGGCGGGTGTATTCATCTAATACACTGCGGAGGAAGTTCCCCATCAGGTCCGCTCAGGCTCAGCCAATGACGGACAGCGCTGGACATCAGATCGCCGTGGGACACTGGATTTCATCGCAGGAATTTTTTTTTCTTTTTTTAATAAAGGACTTTTCCAAGGTGTCGGTGTGTGTTTCTTTATATTTTTTTTACACTTTCTTCGTGAAATTAAATATTATTAAAGGGGTCTTCCAGATTCCGATAAGCCCCCTGCCCGCAGACCCCCACAACCACCGGACATCCTCCCCATGTTGAGGGCATGTGGCCTGGTACGGTTCAGGAGGGCGGGGGGGGCGCTCTCTCGTCCCCCCTCTTTTCCTGCTGCCTGCCAGGTTGCGTGCTCGGATAAAGGGTCTGGTCTGTTTTTTTGGGGGTACTCCATGCCATTTTTTTTTTACATTTGGGGTGGAGTTCCCCTTAAAATCCATACCAGACCTGAAGGGCCTGGTATGGATATTTGGGGAAACCGCACGCATTTTTTTTTTAAATTTGCGGCAGGGTTCCCCTTAATATCCATACCAGACGTGAAGGGCCTGGTAATTGAATTTGGGGGGACCCCCACGCTTCTTTTTTTTTATCAATGACTTTTCTATGTATTGCCGGGAGCCGACAACTCATTATAGCCGCGAGTGAGTTTTAAATGACTTTTTTTCCTTCAGAAATGACACTTTGTGCAGGGACAGTTCTAAGCACATGAGACAAGCGCGACTTTACATGCATACTATACACACACCCTAGGTACGAAATTTAAAGGAAAATTCCACTTTTATTTTTTCATTTTAAGTATTATTAAAATCACTGCTCCCGAAAAAACTGCAGTTTTTAAAACTTTTTTTTGCATTGATACATGTCCCCTGGGGCAGGACCCGGGTCCCCAAACACTTTTTAGGACAATAACTTGCATATAAGCCTTTATAATTAGCACTTTTGATTTTGAACGTTCGAGTCCATTGTATTTAATAGGGTTCTAAAGTTCACGCAAACATTCTGGCTGTTCGCAGGTTCTGGTGCGAACCGAACAGGGGGGTGTTCGGCTCATCCCTACTGACTACTATAAATTTGAGAAATTTAGAGATTTTTTTACAAATCTGTGTGTGTGTGTGTGTTAGGGTGATCAGGGTGACATCTTCAGTTCCCTGGAGGATGTTGCCAATTTCAGGAAATAATAATGCAGGCCTTTATACTCTGCACCCCCTCTATATCTCCTTTGATAATAACACAGGCCAAGATATTTTACAAACCCATGATACTCCGCCCCACACTGACAGATCCCCAACCACCAACTCCTGCTGCCTGCTTACAGATCCCCACCCCCCTGACTACCTACCCCTGCCACCCACTGACAGATTTATTACCTCAAATAACGACCTTTACCCCTCTGACTAACAGACTCCCCCACCCCTCCAATGAATGACCCCTACCCCCTCCTTATCAGACCCCCACCCATCCATCCAATGACCTCCGTCCTCCAACTAACAGACTCCTGTCCCCCCATAACTGACCCCACTCCCCACTGATAGATCCCCATCCCCCAAATACAAACCCCCACCCAGGGCCGGTACCAGCAAAAGGCTGCTTAGGCAGCTGCCTTAAGGGTGCCAGGATAGGGGGGGCGGTAAAATTCACATTCACCTGTCTGGCAAAAATCCTTGCATTGGCCTTGCATAGGAACCAAAGTCCTGGGCTAAATTTCCTAGTGTGAGGACTCTCAGGGGGAAAGGGCATTACAATGTTCCCTTGGTAACTAAAATTTGCCTTGTTGGAAGACAACTATGAGGTGACAGAATGGGGCGCATAATGGCCCTAGAAACTTTAGTGGAAGACTTCCGAGGGCTCTGGAAGGCAGAGATAAGCAAGGAGCCTACAGCTTCAGCCAGGCTGACATCACAAAAGTGCAGGAGGAGGTGTGCCCTGGAAATGTCTTCATGGATCTCCGGCCTAGGGGGGAGCCACTACCTGCAGCTGGCAGAGAGTCTGCTGGATGATAAGCTAGACACTTCGCCCAGGGAAGAAGAGCCAGGACCACAGGACACAAGAGAGAGTGCAGCAATGCACCAATGACCGGGGGGAGGGGGAATAGCATACAGGCTGTATATACACCTAACCAAACTTTTAAAAAATCATGCCACACCAAAATGCTTAATACTTTATTACCCTGCGTTTTGGTGTAGGTATACATATGCAAAAGTGTATACAACGGTAAGGTGCATGGGGGTGCCAGTAAGAATTAATGGCGCCTTTGCTTGACTGCAATAGGTCTGTGTGTTTTTGTGCATTGCAGGAATGCATGTGATTTAGCGCTTGTTCCTCCAACACACAAATGTGAATCCATTGTAAGAGAGGGAGGATGGTAAGGAGGTCTGAGGAGGAGAGGGGAGGTCTAAGGCTGAGCTGTCCCACCTCCCCAAAGTACTCCAAGATCACATGGTCTTTACATGGTGTCAACTCAGAATAAAGGCTGCTTCTCCTTCTTCCCCTTTCTGGTCATGTGATGTCACATGACAAGGGAGACAGAGCACACTGCCCTTCCTCGTGTGTCACTCCTTAGCGGTGCTGTGCTGAGACTGAGCACCCACTCTCTTCCACCCACAGCTGATTGGAGAGAGGAGGAAGCAGACTCCTCCCTTCAACAGCCATTGCACATTGTGCCTTTTGATGTGAGTGAGGAGCGGGATGAGTGACCAAATTCCAGCCTCTCCATTCAACGCCTGGGACACATGTCCCTTCTGCCCCCCTGCAGCACTGTGTTGGCCAATAGTGTGTAGCAAGGTCCCGGGCCCCCAGAGGCCTAATGGTGACCTCCAGAGTTAGGGACAGCCAACATCCTTCTGTGTAGAGTGGGTTACAAGGCATGGTGGGTGTGATGCAAGGTAGATTGATGGGCACCAGCCACTTCTTCAATGCAAAGAGATTTCTTTTCTCTTAAACAGAACTGTGGGAGAGAGGGTTGGGGCCAGGACACCCTTAAGTGGTTGCAATGTTAATTGGCAGACTCAGAGACTTCTAAAGGCAGACAGCCATGCAGGGAAAGGCATCCAGCTAGACACCACATCTGAATGAGTAGGACCGCTGTCTCCTATGGCAACAATCTTTCACTTAGACTTACTGATCCACTGCCACTGGATCCCCTGAGCTCTTCCAATCTTCTCACTCAGTATCTTCCTCAAGCGCCACCCCTGCTTCCCTGCTCTGTCCCTAGCTTGGCACTCACAGATACTACTCAAGTGTCACCCCACTGGCCTGCTCGGTCCCCGGCTTGGCACACAAGACTGCTCTGCAAGCGCCACCTCCGCTGGCTGGGTCCCTGGCTTTGCACTTGCTGAAGTTTTCCCAATTTTTCACCATCCCCGGTTGGTGAAAATACTGCTTATGTACTTGCTTCAGATATTCACTGTGGTCTCCGGTAACATGGTGGATGGTCCCTTAGTGGCGACAGCTTCCCCTCTAACCCTGACCATGATAGGTTCTCCGGCTGGCAGAACCGTTACTTCTGATTGGACTGCAAGCCACAATCCGAACCCTACCCTGTGCTACTGCTTCTGGATAGGCCCCTCAGACAGCCTAGCAGCCAGATGTCCTTAGATAGGCCTCAGGTCTCTAGCCTAGCAGCCCGGGGAAATACAACACATGTCCACACAGACAGCCGTCCAGATGGCACAGAACCCAGATCACCTGACTCCACCAGAATATATAGGCTCTCCAAGCAGGCCAAGGGATCCAAGAAAACCCCCGTCCATTGGCCGAGGCACCCCACATACCCATAATCTAACCTTGCATGCCCTTCTCATATCTAGTACCACCATGTACCCGGCCACCTAGCTGTAGAAGAGAAAAGTGCAACAAAGCCAGACTTAGGGAGAAACCAATTGATCTCTAACAATTAGCCAAGATGCCTATTCTTGGTAAGTGAAGTTTGGGAGCAACCCTGCCTAAATTCCAGGGTGCTAAATCTAATCTGTCCTTGCAATGCCCTTGTCTTATCTGATGCCACCATATACCCGACCATCTGGTAACAAAAGATAGAAGTGCAGCAATTCAAGAAATAGGGTGAAGTCAATTGATCTCCTAGCAATTGGCCAAGGCAACTATCACTTGTCAAATAAATTTCACAGCAACCCTGACTAAACATCAGGGTGCTACTTCGGGAAAGGTAGGCAGGCAGTCAATTAGTGGATGGGAGATATCTGTGTGTCCATGTACACTGTAGTACACACGCATAGTTTAGCTTATAGTGCAGAGCCCAGGGCTAAGTTGTGAGGCATGATGGTTATCATGCAGCTTCCAGGAACAGTCTCCTGAAATTGGGAACTTCCCCCAAGGAAACTGAAGATGTCACCCTAATCACCCTAATATATACACATATTTGTAGAAAAAAAATCCCTACTCTGTAATTCATAGTGGTCAGCATATACAACAATTTTGTGTGCTTAATATATCAATATGTCTTGGTTAATATACATTGAAATCAATTTAGATATATAGAAATAATATTTAAGCCTCCACTAACTCATATTTTAAAATATGTTTAATATAATATCAATATATTTTTCTAGAAAATTATCTTCACAACTTCACCATCACAAGGCTTCTACTATAACCTCTGCTCTAAGCTATCACCTTATACTTATGCCAGATATGGTTTTTATGTTTGATATGAGGCTAATTGTCTGCTCCACAACTGTATAAATCCAGATAAGTACTGTATTTATTGGCGTATAACACTCACTTTTTTACCCTGAAAATAGAGGGAAAACTGTGCCTGCGTGTTATACGCAGGGGGCTCTGGAAGGTTTTTTCCCTGAAACTTCCCTCTTAAACTTGGGGTGCGTGTTATACGCCTATGCGTGTTATACGCCGATAAATACGGTAATTATTATGAGTGATCCGTTATGATCATAGACACACACTATCCTGCTGCCTTCTAGCCATTCATAATTCCCTCATGTAGGGACAACAGTGTAATGTTTCCTATAAGTTGGGGTGCAGAACTGTGCTGGCCATTGTGTTCTTATATCTAAACAAGTATTAAGCACACCAAACTGTGACCCCCCCCCCCTCCCTCCCAGACACACATGTTTTCAGCATGTCTCTTTATGTTGGAACAGATGAAAGAGAAGGAGGATATGACAGCAAACTGAGGAACTATTAATACAGTAGAGGAACCTGAGAGCCCAGCACTGCTTGCTTCCCTACACTTTGTGCTGTAACTAATATAGATTTGCATATCTTACAGAGCAGAAGACATGTATGTCCTTCAGAATGATGGTCTGTGGGTGTTACCACATTATTGCTCATTGGGCCTGGAAAAAAAAAAATGTAATCTCAGAATTCTGTAAAAAAAAATATATATATATTTCAAACTCAGAAACTCAGAATTCTGACGTTTAAGCCTCGTACACATGACCGAGTTTCTCGTCGTTAAAAACACGTTGTTTTTCTGGACGAGATTCTTGTTAACCTTGACGAGTTTCTCGTCAAGCTTTCCATGCGTACACACTGACAATTTAAAATCTCGTCGTTGTTCTGCGCGGTCACGTCCAGCACGTACGACGGCAGTATAAAGGGGAAGATCGATTTCAATGGCGCCACCCCATGGGCTGCTTTTGCTGATCTCGTGTTACCGTGTGTGAAGTAAAAGTTTGGGAAGAGACGATTCGCGCTTTTCAGTCTTCGTGCTTTCAGTTCGTTTTAGCGTGACGAATGTGCTATCTCCTTTACGAAGGCTTGTTTTACCAGAAGATGCGCTCCCGTCTCATACTTGATTCTGAGCATGCGCGCTTTTTGAAGAGTCGTAAAAGCATACACACGAACCATTTTCTCGTCGCAAAACAGGCCGACGAGAAACACGACGAGAAAATCTAGAATCCGGACGAGAAAATAGAGAGCAGGTTCTCTATTTTTCTCGTCGAGATTCACGGCAGTTTTCTCGTCGTAAAACCATACACACGAACGGTTTTCTCAACAATAAAGCTCTCTCGGCACTTTTCTTGTCGGATTTGGACGAGAAATTCGGTCGTGTGTACGAGGCTTAAATCTCAGAATTCTGTAAAAAATAAAAAAATAAAAATAAAACTCTGACTTTGAAACTCAGAATTCTTAATTTAGAAACTCAGAATTCTGTAAAAAAAAAATGTTTTCAAACTCTGACTTTGAAACTCGGAATTCTGACTTTGAAACTCGGAATTCTGACTTTGAATCTCAGAATTCTGTAAATAATTATTTTTAAAACTCTGACTTTTAAATTAGGAATTTTGACTTTCAATCTCAGAATTCTGAAAAAAAATGTTTTCAAACCTTTTATGATGTCTGTGAACAATTTTTTTTTTCAAACTCAGAATTCTGTAAAAATAATTTTTATGATGGCACCAGGGCTCTTCCATAATTGAATGATCCAGCTACTAGAGATTGTAAAAAATCAGTTTCAGATTTGGGAACCTTGGATTAACTACCTGAAAGGGCACTTGTAGTGTCTAAAGGCGCTTCTGGAGTCCAAGCTTGGAGTATAATCATCGCACCAAACACCTTACATACCTCTTACTTTTACATTTTTTCTTTCTTTTTCTTCTTCCTCGACTGCACCCCCAGATTGGTTAAGATGGGGTAGGTGTAAAGGTCTATTCCCAGGCCTCTTCCTGTTTTGAATGTATCATTGGTTGATCTTGATGGATAATCATTCTCTTTATTAGACATTTGTATTTGTTTGATATGCACTACCTGGACTTTACCCCCAAAAAATATTGGAAATGAAAGAAACAGTGTTCTTCAAGTATATTATAATACATGCTGACTGTCTAGCAGGGTTGCCAACTTTCAGTAAATTTACAAACATTTTGTAAAATCCGTAATTGTTGCATCTGTCCATGAATGTCCGTTACGGACATGCAGCCTACATGTCTGTAATAGACATTCAAGGACAGATGCAAAAAGTACGGATTTTACAAACTGTTTGTAAATTTACTGAAAGTTGGCAACCCTGCCATCTAGCGTGACTATGATTTGTATGGAGGAAGTTACCCTACAGTAAAAGTTAATTCAAATACTTAAGCGCTGTACACACGATCGGTTTTACCGATGAAAACAGTCCGATGGACTTTTTTCATCGGACAAACCGATCGTGTATGGGCCCCATTGGTCTTTTTTCCATAGGTGATTAAAAATAGAACATGTTTTAAATTTATCCGATGGAAAAAAAAACGATAGCAAATTCCGATCGTCTGTGTGGAACTCCATCGGAGAAAAAACCCATGCATGCTCAGAATCAAGTCGACGCATGCTCAGAAGCATTGAACTTAATTTTTCTCGGCTCGCCGGAGTGTTTTACGTCACGGCGTTTGGGACGGTCGGATTTTCGACTGATGGTGTGTAGGCAAGACTGATGGAAGTCAGCTTCATCGGAAATCCGATTGGAAAAATCCATCTGATTTTATTCCATCGGAAATCCGATCATGTGTACAGGGCTTAACTATACTTAAATCTCCTCCCATTCCTACTTCAAGCCTATTCTATCTACCTTATAAAGGAAAGATCTGTATACTTACCTACTCTGATAGCCCTCCAGACCTTTCACATGAAGTCAGTGGCGTATCCAGGGTATGGCAGACATAGCAAGTGCCATGGGCGCCACATGAAGGGGGCGCCGGTGAGTAGCTGGCAGTCTACACACTGCTCAGATGACCCCCAGCAGAACACACAGTCGGTGCTCTCCTCCTCTCCTGGGAAATTCTGTGAAAGTGTTTTTAGTGTGTGGGTGAGGTGACTCCCCCCCTCCGGCACATCACAATGTTCTACCTGCAGGGTGGGCGCTCACTCTCCGCTCCGCGGCCGTGCAGTGTACACGGGGGGGGGGGCAGCGGGAGGAAGTTGCTGCATGGAAGAGCGGAGTTGTTGTACAGCTGTGCCTCCCCCCCAAATGAAAACGATCCTCACGGCAATTATAGAGCGATTCCCTGTGTGTGTCTCCCTTCCCCCCTCCTGTAAGCTCTCAGCTGCTGGAGGGATAGAAATACAGAGAATCGCTCTGTAATTGCTGTGCTGATCATCCATTCCTCAGTGTCGGGGGCTCCTGCTTGTCATAATGACAAAAGGCAAAGCCAGCTCCAGCAGAAAATCTGCAACCTGTACTGTGAGTGTGTGCAGAAAAGGGTTCACAGCACAGCACATCAGTAAGATTCAGGGCTGCATGATGATGATTTCAGTGTCCCGACTCGACCATCACAGGGAGGAGGGGGATATATGCATCTCATCTCACTGTTAGCCAATCAACTACAGAGAGTTGCTGCATACCGCCCCCCTTCCAATAGGGAGGTAAGCCAGGTGTGATCACAGGGTGGATGCCACAGGACTTTCTCCAAGCATTTGGTGACGGGAACTTATTCACATATATTATCCATTTACCATAAACTTATTAGTTATTTTTGGAAGTATTGGGAAGTCACTACCAGGACTTTTTTTGGGACTGTTTTTTCTTTACCAGTTTAGTTCACGTATGCACTGAGTGTGTTACTCTATTTATCCTATCCACCCTATCCTTTTCAGTTATGGATAATGTTTGTGGATTACTAATATGTTTTAGTGATTTAATTTTTTAACACGTGCTGTACATTTTGATTATTTAGATAGTGGTTGTATATGTCACTTATATTGCCTTACTATTCACTGTGTTATATAGTTTTTTCTTTTGTTGTTCTGATTATATTCTGATCAGTCCTCTATTAGTGCACGTACTTTTGTGTCACTGTGCACATTGCACATCGCTGTTAGTTAGCGGAATACCAGCTAATTACTTACTCACTCTGTCTCTCATTTTCCCCCATTTGCCCCTTCCCCTTTCCCTCCCCCTCCCTTTCACCTTTTTTCACCTGTGTTTGTCCTATCCCCATCGTTTTTTCATTTACACTTCCTCTCCCCTCCCCAATTTTACTTTATCTGACACATTACAGCGCAGACACCATCACGTTTTTTATACTTTATTGTTCATTTGGACCAGACCCCTCGGTGATTGCTGCAGTATCTCATCCGTTTCCTATCCCTCCCCCTTACCTCCTACCCGTTTCACTACTCAGTTAGCGCAAGGGTTCTTTTTGTTTTATATTTCTTCATTTGTCCGCTACCTTACCCTTGCTGCTGTTATGGACATCTTCACTTTCATAGAGCAGAGAGAAGTGGACCTCGATGTAGTCTTTAATAGCGAGGATCCCATTAGTGACACCAATGTTGAACAACTCATGCGTAAATTGGGACACAATTTAGAGAAAAAAGTGAGTCTATGGTGGGATGTGACCACCTTTGATAGATATATCAAAGCTAACATTGTGCCTAGGCGTTTGAGGTGGGATGTTCCCCTCAACGATGGCTTGGTTGATCAAGAATCCATTGATGAATGGTTCAGGTTCTTCATTGAAAAAGGGGCCGAACTGTTACATCTCTTACTCAAACGCAAACAAAAGAAAATGAGAAAACTTGAGCAAACCATAGCAGATCTCAAAATACAGCTAGAGATACATAAAGATTCAACAGAGTTTACACGCCTCACTACTCAGTTAAATAAAGATTTAAAAAAGAAGGATGCAGAAGTCCAAACTAAGAAAAGTAAAAAATACACCAGGGACATTAACGATTATAAAAATGATCTGGTCTTTAAGTGGCAGAATAATATGGGGCAAACTGACCCCATTTCAGGTTTCTCAACACCAGAAAGAATAGGTAAACATCGGTTGCCACCCACAGATTGGTCACCTATACCTAGAACATCCGCAAAGCATATTCCTTTCAAAAATACGAGAGATCACACAGCAAGGGATATGTCACCCAGAAGGGGAGAAACCTATGACAACAAACAACGACATTACAACACCCCATACAATGGGGAAAACAAAGGCCCCCCTCCAGTAACGGAAAAGTCCAATCAATATGGGTGGAAGAAACCCAATCATTGTAAAAATAAAAATAAAAAACCATATATAAATTGGCCTAAACCCAGTCAAGGCCCCAAAGAGACAATGGCACCCCCATACGAAATCTATAAACAAGGGCACAGTTCCGACCACCAGCAGACCAACAATGGTTGGAAAGACTATAGGAACGAATATGAAGGTCCTAGACAATATGACAGAAGTCCAGAGAACCATTATTACTATGGACCGAGAGACGGACGGGGGTCTAGAAATGACTGAGGACATCCACCCACCTCTCAACGACCCAGGGACAGAAGTCCAGCCTATACATCTAACTACTATGCTCCTCTACGAGATCTACGAGATGTCGATGTTAGACCACATCGTGAGTACAGGAACGAACAAGGTCCCAATGTCTCTTTTTTAGAGAGGGGGACAGACCACCACCACCCCCCGGAGAGTCTAACACCAAACTCAACACCGAATGCCAGAAAGAGAGGGTGCAGAGGTGGGAAAGGTAAAAACATCAAGAAACCACCAATTGGAGAAGGGATATTTAATCTCGCGGAAGCACCGCTCTCTCAAGAAGAATTGATGACGTTGGACAGAGGGCTCAAATATGCCCCAGTCAGAAATTTAGACAAATTTCACGCATACATCAATATCCAGAAATACATTAGAAAACTAAATATTAAGAAGTATATATCAGAAAATCCCATCAGTGCTACAATACGCGAAGATAACTTGGTGGTACATAGCAATCTTAAAAATAGATCCACCTTCAACCCGAAACTAAAAGATAATAAGCATATCAAGGTCTTTAAACATATGGTGACAGACGAACTTAAGAGTATGACAATTAAAAGACTGCAAGAACCTAGAATTATTAAAACAGGGTTGCGCAAACTGACAGCGAGAAAAGAGTTAGTGATTAGACCCTCAGACAAGGGAGGAGGTATAGTTATACTAACTACTGAACAATACCATAAAGGGATGTGTGCACTACTAGAAGATAACAACACCTACTGCAAACTTCGCAGTGTTCCGGTGGAAAAAAGAATTGGAACAGGTAGTACATCTGGGACTGAAAAAGGGCGTTCTCGACAAAAAGGAAGCGAGATACCTAATACCGGAGGCGTGTAGAACCCCGATTATCTATGCATTGCCCAAGATACACAAAGATGGAGCCAACCCACCATATAGACCTATAGTGAATGGGATTGACTCCATAACAGCAAGACTTGGGCAATACATAGACTGCTTCCTCCAACCAGCAGTACAAAAGACCAGGGCATACTTGCGGGATACTAAAGAGATGCTGCAGATCTTAAATGAAGATAAGACAACAGGACCCATTTTGATGGCTACAGCTGATGTGTCATCGCTGTACACTATTATACCCCATTATTTGGCATGCGAAGCCACCAAGTGGGGCCTGAGGAAGTTCACCAAATTGGCGTGTATGCAAAGGAAATACATCATCAAATGCCTCGATTTTTGTCTTAAACACAGCCATTTCTGGTATGGAAAGGAATACTACCAACAGAAGACTGGCGTTGCCATGGGGGCCAAATTTGCCCCCAGCGTAGCTGGACTATTCATGGCAAAGTGGGAAGACGAAAGTGTTTTCCTCGAAACACCAGAAGATCTAGTACTTTACAAACGCTACATAGACGACATCTTCCTTATATGGAAAGGTGGTCGTGAACAACTAGTAACCTTCTTCGAGAGACTAAATAACAACCATCAAAATATAGTACTAACCTGGCAAATTGAGGAATCAAATATATCCTTCCTAGACCTTACAATAATGAGAGTTAACAACACCTTTGCCACCAAAACCTTCTTTAAAAGCGTAGATCGCAACAGCTATCTCCCAATGAGAAGCTGCCACCATCAAAATTGGCTTTTTAACATTCCCAAAGGTCAGATGTTACGCCTACGACGGAACTGTACAGATATCACAGATTTCCACACTCAGGCAAACCTACTAGGTGAAAGATTGGTACAAAAAGGATATAAAGAAGAGTTTATAAAAAGCAAAATAGAAGAAGTCATACACATTCCAAGATGCGAACTACTGCAGAACAAGGAAAAAACTTCCAAGCCCGACAAGGTGCCGGTCATTTTAGACTATAATATTCAATATAAGAAGGTTGAGAGTATTGTCAGACGCCACTGGCATATCTTGAAAGCAGATACAAGCCTTAAAGATATACTACCTGATAGACCCCAGTTTATCTACAGACGCGCACCTACATTACGAGATCAGCTAGTGAAGAGCGTGGTTAACCCACCCAAAAAGATTTTTACCTTCTTCACTGGCAAAGGGTTTTATCCCTGCAAAAGGTGCTACGCCTGTAGACGCACAAAACTCCCGAATGAAAAAAGATCTTCATTCCAGTCTAATAGTAATGGGAGAGAATACGAAATTAAAGAATTTGTTGGTTGTAATACAGAAGGGGCGGTGTATGTGTTGGAGTGCAGTTGCGGCCTGCAGTATGTAGGCCGCACCAAAAGGCTACTTAGGATCCGCGTTAAGGAACACGTACAAAACATACAACGCGGATTCGTTAAACATAGTGTTTCAAGACACTTTGCAGAAACACATAACCGAGACCCCTCCCACCTAAAATTCTGGGGCATAGTACCTTATTCATGTCCATGGAGAGGAGGGCATAAGGTACGAACATTAAGTCAAATTGAATCCCACTGGATTTTTTCGATGGATACGTTTACACCTAAAGGCCTAAACATAGAATTTGACCTTAATTGCTTTTTGAGTGACTATTAGTACATCTTGTCACATACCCCTCCCTACTCACAACCGACACTAGATCCTTGTCTATTACCATAGATGTTTTGTGCTTTTTGCTTTTTGAGTGACTATTAGTACATCTAGTCACATACCTCTCCCTATTCACAACCGACACTAGATCCTTGTCTGGTACCATAGATGTTTCCACTTAGACTGACATGATGTACTCATTTAAACAGGAACTTTTTTCTGGACGTTGGACTCCATTTTATGTCAACCAAGATTACTTTTCTGCCAAGGCAGGATTTATGCTAGTCTACCACTGTGGTGGGTTGCACCATATACCATACATATAGGCCCATTCCATTCTCTTTTATTATTTTATTATTTCATTATTTCATTTATCTCATATGCTGAGTTAGTGATTTTAATTTTATTTTCCTCCTGTTTATACTTACCATGTCTGTATTTTACTATTTTAAAATGTTTATTCTTATGCCAACATGTCGAGCTATTTAGTTATCTATTTTGGTTTGTTTCCTCTCAGGATCACAGCTGGGGTGTGTCTGAGCTTTATACATTTCATGCATGACATACTGTAGCCCCATAGTATTGGAGCTGTCTACATTTAGACATAAGCTGAGGAACTTTTGACATCCGCTCTAGTTCAAGAGTAGTTTCCATACCTCCCCTCTACATACTTATATTGAATTTACTCTGGGGATAGTAAGTCCCGCTTTATCACTATGTCATGCATGTCTTAAGGTTGTTCCCTCATGCTGCATACTCCTTTGTCCTGCAGCGTCCCTCTCTTCCCCTCCTCATTGTGCACAGTATATTGCTCGCTGACACTGATGTCAGTCAGATGCAAAAGTCACAGCAATCATGGCCGCGTGCATATACACACATTGGTCTACCATAAAATGGCCACCGCCCGCCCTGTGCTGAGGACTATTTAAACTCCACATCCTGTGTCTAGTGCTAGCCTCTGATGAAGTCATGTGATATGACGACACGCGTCAGGACGGAAGCACAGACACACCGCCAGCAGATCTGAGAGGAGACGAGCTCGCCGCTCGTAAGGATTCAACACCCCGCTCTGACTTTTAAATGTGAGTTTTTTACTTTGATTTTATTAAAACGCCCTTAGTGGTTTCAGACCCACACTATTTTTCCTTCCTTTATTTTGTACATCTCAACTTTGTGACTGCCGCTGCTGACACCTGAGGGATGCACTGATTGCACCATAGATGCTACACCCTTTTCCCACTGGCACGAGCTCGGCGCTCGTTTGGATTGAGGTCCACGCTCACTTCATCACAAGTGAGTGTGTGAATGTATGCACCAGTGATCCATCTTGCTGCACTCACAAAGTTGCGCTATTGATGTGCTTTTTGTTTGTATTTTTTCATATACACTCCAATGATTAACGGTGCCACAAAGACCAGCCCATAAGGACGCGATACCCTCCCTAACTACAGAGAGTTGCTGCATACCGCCCCCCCCCCTCCAATAGGGAGGTAAGCCAGGTGTGATCACAGGGTGGATGCCACAGGACTTTCTCCAAGCATTTGGTGATGGGAACTTATTCACATATATTATCCATTTACCATAAACGTATTAGTTATTTTTGGAAGTATTGGGAAGTCACTACCAGGACTTTTTTTGGGACTGTTTTTTCTTTACCAGTTTAGTTCACGTATGCACTGAGTGTGTTACTCTATTTATCCTATCCACCCTATCCTTTTCAGTTATGGATAATGTTTGTGGATTACTAATATGTTTTAGTGATTTAATTTTTTAACACGTGCTGTACATTTTGATTATTTAGATAGTGGTTGTATATGTCACTTATATTGCCTTACTATTCACTGTGTTATATAGTTTTTTCTTTTGTTGTTCTGATTATATTCTGATCAGTCCTCTATTAGTGCACGTACTTTTGTGTCACTGTGCACATTGCACATCGCTGTTAGTTAGCGGAATACCAGCTAATTACTTACTCACTCTGTCTCTCATTTTCCCCCATTTGCCCCTTCCCCTTTCCCTCCCCCTCCCTTTCACCTTTTTTCACCTGTGTTTGTCCTATCCCCATCGTTTTTTCATTTACACTTCCTCTCCCCTCCCCAATTTTACTTTATCTGACACATTACAGCGCAGTCACCATCACGTTTTTTATACTTTGCCCATGTTGCAGCCCCTCCCTCTTCCCCTCCCACCCGCCACATTTTGAATTCAGTTCCAGGAAGAAGAAGCCAGAATCAGTCCTTAACGTGCTTCTACACATGTGAGTTTTTTCTTTCTTTGTTTACTTCAGAGAGGGGGAGAAGGAGGTTCTGCGGCAGCAGCAGGGACACTGGGACAGTCATGGATTAATTTAGACTTTTAATGCAGCAGGTGACAGAGGAAGAGAGGAACAGGATCAGCATTTGCTTATCTATTCATGTTGTCATGTACTTACTCTGGCACTATACCCCTTAACCTGGCACTATACCACCCTAACCTGGCACTATACCACCCTAACCTGGCACTATAGACCCTAACCTGGCACTATAGACCCTAACCTGGCACTACCATCCTAACCTGGCTAGTGATGAGCCGAACACCCCCGGGTTCGGTTCGCACCAGAACCCGCGAACGGACCGAAAGTTCGAACGAACATTAGAACCCTATTAAATACAATGGATGCGAACGTTCGAATTCTAAAGTGCTAATTATAACAACTATTATGCATGTTATTGTCCTAAAAAGGGTTTGGGAACCCGGGTTCTGCACCAGGGGACATGTATCAATGCAAAAATAAGTTTTAAAAACGGTCGTTTTCCGGGAGCAGTCATTTTAATGATGCATAAAGTGAAAAAAAAAAAGTCAAATATTCCTTTAAATATCGTACCTGGGGGGTGTCTAAAGTATGCCTGTGAAGTGCCACGTGTTTCCCGTGTTTAGAACTGTCCCTGCACAAAATGACACTTCTAAAGGAAAAAAAAGCCATTTAAAACTGCTTGCGGCTTTAATGTAATGTCTGGTCCCGGTAATATGGATGAAAATCTTTAAGAAAAATGGCATAGCTACCCCATGACCCCCCCCCCTACCCCAGCCCATTACCAGCCCCTTTGGGTCTTGTATGGATATTAAGGGGAACCCCGCACATAAAATAAAAAAGGCCCTATATACTCTGAACAGCCGTATACAGGCGGTGCATACAAGACAGGGACTGTAGGTTTGTTCTTATGTAGAATCTGTTTGTAATTTTGAACAGGTACATTGTTGAAGTGTAGCTCCAGCCCAAAAATCTATTTTTAAACTTTTTGGAAAACATAGGTAAGGGTTATCACCCCTGTAACATTTGTTTTGCTGTCTGTGCCCCTGTTCAGAACATTTCACCTCACTTTCCGTCCTAATGACAACTGTTTTTGAAATGTGGTGTTTTTCTTGAAACAAGGATTGCTGATAAAGCATCAGTACAGAGGAGACACCTTTCTCCCATATTTATTCTTACAGGAGAGAATTTTCCTTCCTAGTGGTAGATTTCCTCTCACTTCCTGTTGTCTTCTTGCGTTTGCAAGTAGGAGTCGTTTGTAAGTTGGATGTTTGAAAGTAGGGACCTGCCGTATATACTCTGCAGAAATAGGCCCCTTAGTTGTTGGTGTTGGCACAACACTGTAAGCACTCACAGTTACTCTTGGTTGGTGCTGGAACGCCCTGCTGTCAACTATTATATCAGGAATTTTAATTACATATAATTGTTGAACAGTGGTAGTAAAAATTGGGCCTTTGATGGTGGTGCTGGTGCCACAACACTGTAAGCCCTGACAGTTACTCTTGGTGGGTGCAGCAATGGGCCCTGCTGTGAATTATTAGATCAAGAATTGTAATTACATGCCCCTGTTGAACAGGGGCTGAAAAATTGGGCCTTAGGCACTGGTGGCACAACACTGCAACCCTTCACAGATACTGTACTTGGAGCACAGCAATGAGCCCTGTTGCAAAGTATTGCTTCAAAAATTGTAATGACACGCCCCTGTTAAACAGGGGCTGAAAAATTGGGCCTTAGGCACTGGTGGCACAACACTGCAACTCCTCACAGATACTGTACTTGGAGCACAGCAATGAGCCCTGTTGCAAAGTATTGCTTCAAAAATTGTAATTACACGCCACTGTTAAACAGGGGCTGAAAAATTGGGCGTTAGGCACTGGTGGCGGCACCCATAAACAAAAATGATCTTCCAAGCTATCATCATCAATCGTATCATTGAGGACTCGGAGGAGGAGGATAGGCAGTCAACATAACAGCACAGGCACTCAGCATCAGCATCAGTCTTGAAGGGATGTGACATTTTAAAATCAATTAGTCTGTTATATCAGCATCAGGTGTGTGGTAGCTGGTGGTGATCCAAGACTGGTTCATCTTGATGAAAGTCAGTCGATCAACCGAGTCGGTGGACAGGCGCACCCTGTGATCCGTGACAAATCCTCCAGCAGCACTGAATGTGCGTTCCGAAAGAACGCTGGATGCAGGACAGGCCAGTAGCTCAATTGCATACTGTGCAAGCTCTGGCCAGTGATCCATCCTCAAGACCCAGTAAGCCAGAGGATTTTCGGTGGGGAAGGTGTCCAAGTCTGACCTTGCCCCTAGATATTCCTGCACCATGTTTATCAGACGCTGGCGATGGTTGCTGGAACCGATCATACTTTGGGGCTGCGGACTAAAGAATTGTCTGAACGCATCGGTCAGACGGCCACCTTCCCCACCGCTCCTTCTTTGACTGGCCGAAGCCTCAGCAACTCGTTGTCCAGGACCAGGAGTTTGCAACCTCCCAGTCTCTGGGAACGCGTTGCACAGACCTTTCTGCAAGGCCTCCCGGAGTTGTCTCATCCTCTGCTCCCTCTGCGACGGTAACATAAGGTCCGCAACCTTACCCTTGTACCGTGGATCAAGGAGAGTGGCCAGCCAGTAATGGTCCCTCTCCTTGATCCGAAGAATACGAGGATCCTTCCGCAGACTTTGCAGGATCAGGGAGGCCATGCAGCGTAGGTTTGCTGAGGCATTCGCTCCGGAGTCCTCTGGGTCACTAAGGACGACATGATCCGCAGCCACCTCCTCCCAGCCACGTACAAGTCCACTGGTTTCTTGGGACTGTAAATCATCCCTAAAAGACTGCTGCTGATGATGCTGAGTGCCAGCCTCCACCTCCATGCTGACACAATCCTCCTCCTCCTCCTCCTCCTCCTCCTCCTCCTCTTCCTGTGCGATGGGTGGGACAGAAGGAACACTGTCTGGGTAAAGGGGGCCTTGAGAGGCAAGGAAGTCCTCCTCTTCCTGCCTCTGTTCTGCCTCAAGTGCCCTGTCCATTATTCCACGCAGCGTGTGCTCCAACAGGTGGACAAGAGGTACAGTGTCACTGATGCATGCACTGTCACTGCTCACCATCCTCGTGGCCTCCTCAAATGGTGCCAGGACAGTGCATGCATCCCTGATCATGCCCCACTGGCGTGGAGAAAAAAAACCAAGCTCCCCTGACCCTGTCCTGGTGCCGTAGTCGCACAGGTACTCATTGATGGCCCTCTGCTGCGTGTGCAGCCGCTGCAGCATGGCCAACGTTGAGTTCCACCTGGTGGGCATGTCACATATAAGGCGGTTCTTGGGCAGGTTCAACTCCTTTTGCAGCTCAGCCAGGCGAGCACTGGCATTATAAGATCTGCGGAAATGCACACAGACTTTCCTGGCCTGCCTCAGGACATCCTGTAAGCCCGGGTACCTGCCCAAGAACCGCTGCACCACCAGGTTAAGGACGTGAGCCACACAGGGCACATGGGTCAGTTGTCCCTGTCGGAGGGCGGAGAGGAGGTTGGTGCCATTGTCGCAAACCACCATTCCTGGCTTAAGCTGGCGTGGCGTCAACCACCTCTCGGCCTGGCCCTGCAGAGCAGACAGGACCTCTGCCCCAGTGTGGCTTCTGTCCCCCAAACACACCAGCGCAAGCACGGCATGGCATCTTTTTGCCTGCGTACTTGCGTAGCCCCGTGAACGGCTACGGAGCACCGCTGGTTCATAGGACAAACCACAGGAAGAGGCCATGGAGGAAGAAGAAGAGGAGGGGGTGGAGGAGAGAGGTGTGTCACAACCAGTAGTAGCATTTTGGAGGCGTGGCGGTGGGACAACCTCCAACACTACTGCACCTTGTCCTGAATCCTTCCCAGCTGCCAAAAGAGTGACCCAATGGGCCGTGAAAGAAAGGTAACGTCCCTGTCCATGCCTGCTGGACCATGAGTCAGCGGTAATATGCACCTTACCGCTGACCGCCCTGTCCAGCGAGGCCAAGACATTGCCTTCCACATGCCGGTAGAGAGCCGGAATAGCCTTCCGTGAGAAAAAGTGGCGTTTGGGAACCTGCCACTGAGGAACCGCACATTGCACAAACTCACGGAAGGGGGCCGAGTCTACCAACTGAAAAGGCAGCAGTTGAAGCGCTAGCAATTTAGCCAAGCTAGCATTCAACCGCTGGGCATGTGGATGGCTGGGAGTGAACTTCTTTCGACGGTCCAGCAGCTGGGGCAGGGAAATTTGCCTGCTAGAATCGGACGTCGGTGTACTGCTAGCAGAGTGGGCGCAAGTACTTGGCTGTGACACACCTAATTCTACACCTTCATTCCTCTCAGTGCATGTTTCAGAGAGGACTGAAGTTATAGTGGGGTTGGAGATCCCAGCTGATGCGGTGCAAGGAGAGGTCCGCTTTGTTCTTTGGTGTGGGTCTTTGAGGTAGGCTTGCCAACGAGCTGCATGGCAGGTCAACATATGTCTGGTCAGGCATGTGGTACCCAAGCGGCTGATGTTTTGGCCACGCGATATACGCTTGAGACATATGTTGCAAACAGCAGCTGTGCGATCTGATGCACTAGCCTCAAAAAAGGCCCACACCAAAGAACTTTTTGAATGACGGGCAGAGGCAGCGCCCTGCACAGGCGGAGCTCTGCGGTGTGATTCCGTCGGTGTACTGCCCTTACGCTGGCCACCAAAGGGCATCCTGCCTCGTTGGAGATGTGCCTCCTCCTCATCCTCCTCCTCCTCCTCTCTCCTATTAGGCACCCACGTGGAGTCATTGACCTCATCATCCCCTCCCTCCTCATCACTGGAGCCAATCTGGCAGTATGCTGCAGCTGCTGGAACATGACTGCCAGATTGGTGTCCTTCTTGAGCATCCCCTCTGTCTGCTCTCACGCTACTGCCTTCCTCTAGCTGGGTTTCATCATCAGACCCTTCGAAACGCTGGGCATCCTCCTGGAGCATGTACCCAACACTGTGCTGAAACAGTTCGGGGGACTCCTCAGGAGGAGGACATGGTGGGTCTAGGGAAGGAGTGACTGATGATTTGTCTGACATTGATACCAGGGAAGACGACGCTTTGGCAGCTGCTTTTCCAGTACCCTGAGCCTGGGTGAGAGAGGATGAGGAGGAGGAGGAGGGCTTGGTCATCCACTCTACCAAGTCTTCGGCATGATGTGGCTCAACATGTCCAGCTGCCGAAAAGAAGGACAAGCGTGTCCCATGGCCATGTGCTGATGACAATGCACCGCGTCCACGACCAGCACTGTTGCCCCCAGACACAGAGCCTGCTTGCCCTCTTTTATTGCCTCCTGACTGTCTGCCTCTCCTTGTTTGCCTTCCAGACATTCTAATAGATGGCCTGCAGGGAGATGGGAAAAAAGCAATAAGGGCTACCTTCAGGTGTCCTTCTCTGTCCCTTGAAACAAGGACTTTCACAGTGAAAGAAACTGACACTGTCCCTACCTAGAGTTTTCTATCCCTAGAATAAATGTTTTTTTTAATCACAATATAGCACAAGGACAATTCACTCAATGTCTCTCCAGGTCCCTGGAAACAAGGACTTGCAGAGTGAAAGAAACTGACACTGTCCCTACCTAGAGTTTTCTGTCCCTAGAATAAATGTTTTTTTTAAGCACAATATAGCACAAGGAAAATTAACTCACTGTCCTTACAGGTCCCTGGAAACAAGGACTTGCAGAGTGAAAGAAACTGACACTGTCCCTACCTAGAGTTTTCTGTCCCTAGAATAAATGTTTTTTTTAAGCACAATATAGCACAAGGACAATTAACTCACTGTCCTTACAGGTCCCTGGAAACAAGGACTTGCAGAGTGAAAAAAAAAAAACACTCTCCCTACCTAGAGTTTTCTGTCCCTAGAAAAAATGTTTTTTTTAAGCACAATATAGCACAAGGACAATTAACTCACTGTCCTTACAGGTCCCTGGAAACAAGGACTTGCAGAGTGAAAGAAAAAAAACACTCTCCCTACCTACAGTTTTCTGTCCCTAGAAAAAATGTTTTTTTTAATCACAATATAGCACAAGGAAAATTAACTCACTGTCCTTACAGGTCCCTGGAAACAAGGACTTGCAGAGTGAAAGAAAAAAAACACTCTCCCTACCTACAGTTTTCTGTCCCTAGAAAAAATGTTTTTTTTTATCACAATATAGCACAAGGAAAATTAACTCACTGTCCTTACAGGTCCCTGGAAACAAGGACTTGCAGAGTGAAAGAAACTGACACTGTCCCTACCTAGAGTTTTCTGTCCCTAGAATAAATGTTTTTTTTAATCACAATATAGCACAAGGAAAATTAACTCACTGTCCTTACAGGTCCCTGGAAACAAGGACTTGCAGAGTGAAAGAAAAAAAACACTCTCCCTACCTACAGTTTTCTGTCCCTAGAAAAAATGTTTTTTTTAATCACAATATAGCACAAGGAAAATTAACTCACTGTCCTTACAGGTCCCTGGAAACAAGGACTTGCAGAGTGAAAGAAACTGACACTGTCCCTACCTAGAGTTTTCTGTCCCTAGAATAAATGTTTTTTTTAATCACAATATAGCACAAGGACAATTCACTCAATGTCTCTCCAGGTCCCTGGAAACAAGGACTTGCAGAGTGAAAGAAACTGACACTGTCCCTACCTAGAGTTTTCTGTCCCTAGAATAAATGTTTTTTTTAAGCACAATATAGCACAAGGACAATTAACTCACTGTCCTTACAGGTCCCTGGAAACAAGGACTTGCAGAGTGAAAAAAAAAAAAAACTCTCCCTACCTAGAGTTTTCTGTCCCTAGAAAAAATGTTTTTTTTAATCACAATATAGCACAAGGACAATTAACTCACTGTCCTTACAGGTCCCTGGAAACAAGGACTTGCAGAGTGAAAGAAAAAAAACACTCTCCCTACCTACAGTTTTCTGTCCCTAGAAAAAATGTTTTTTTTAATCACAATATAGCACAAGGAAAATTAACTCACTGTCCTTACAGGTCCCTGGAAACAAGGACTTGCAGAGTGAAAGAAACTGACACTGTCCCTACCTAGAGTTTTCTGTCCCTAGAATAAATGTTTTTTTTAATCACAATATAGCACAAGGAAAATTAACTCACTGTCCTTACAGGTCCCTGGAAACAAGGACTTGCAGAGTGAAAGAAAAAAAACACTCTCCCTACCTACAGTTTTCTGTCCCTAGAAAAAATGTTTTTTTTAATCACAATATAGCACAAGGAAAATTAACTCACTGTCCTTACAGGTCCCTGGAAACAAGGACTTGCAGAGTGAAAGAAACTGACACTGTCCCTACCTAGAGTTTTCTGTCCCTAGAATAAATGTTTTTTTTAATCACAATATAGCACAAGGACAATTCACTCAATGTCTCTCCAGGTCCCTGGAAACAAGGACTTGCAGAGTGAAAGAAACTGACACTGTCCCTACCTAGAGTTTTCTGTCCCTAGAATAAATGTTTTTTTTAAGCACAATATAGCACAAGGACAATTAACTCACTGTCCTTACAGGTCCCTGGAAACAAGGACTTGCAGAGTGAAAGAAAAAAAACACTCTCCCTACCTACAGTTTTCTGTCCCTAGAAAAAATGGTTTTTTTAATCACAATATAGCACAAGGAAAATTAACTCACTGTCCTTACAGGTCCCTGGAAACAAGGACTTGCAGAGTGAAAGAAAAAAAACACTCTCCCTACCTACAGTTTTCTGTCCCTAGAAAAAATGTTTTTTTTAATCACAATATAGCACAAGGAAAATTAACTCACTGTCCTTACAGGTCCCTGGAAACAAGGACTTGCAGAGTGAAAGAAACTGACACTGTCCCTACCTAGAGTTTTCTGTCCCTAGAATAAATGTTTTTTTTAATCACAATATAGCACAAGGAAAATTAACTCACTGTCCTTACAGGTCCCTGGAAACAAGGACTTGCAGAGTGAAAGAAACTGACACTGTCCCTACCTAGAGTTTTCTGTCCCTAGAATAAATGTTTTTTTTAAGCACAATATAGCACAAGGACAATTAACTCACTGTCCTTACAGGTCCCTGGAAACAAGGACTTGCAGAGTGAAAGAAAAAAAACACTCTCCCTACCTACAGTTTTCTGTCCCTAGAAAAAATGTTTTTTTTAATCACAATATAGCACAAGGAAAATTAACTCACTGTCCTTACAGGTCCCTGGAAACAAGGACTTGCAGAGTGAAAGAAACTGACACTGTCCCTACCTAGAGTTTTCTGTCCCTAGAATAAATGTTTTTTTTAATCACAATATAGCACAAGGAAAATTAACTCACTGTCCTTACAGGTCCCTGGAAACAAGGACTTGCAGAGTGAAAGAAACTGACACTGTCCCTACCTAGAGTTTTCTGTCCCTAGAATAAATGTTTTTTTTAAGCACAATATAGCACAAGGACAATTAACTCACTGTCCTTACAGGTCCCTGGAAACAAGGACTTGCAGAGTGAAAGAAACTGACACTGTCCCTACCTAGAGTTTTCTGTCCCTAGAATAAATGTTTTTTTTAATCACAATATAGCACAAGGAAAATTAACTCACTGTCCTTACAGGTCCCTGGAAACAAGGACTTGCAGAGTGAAAGAAACTGACACTGTCCCTACCTAGAGTTTTCTGTCCCTAGAATAAATGTTTTTTTTAATCACAATATAGCACAAGGACAATTAACTCACTGTCCTTACAGGTCCCTGGAAACAAGGACTTGCAGAGTGAAAGAAACTGACACTGTCCCTACCTAGAGTTTTCTGTCCCTAGAATAAATGTTTTTTTTAAGCACAATATAGCACAAGGACAATTAACTCACTGTCCTTACAGGTCCCTGGAAACAAGGACTTGCAGAGTGAAAGAAACTGACACTGTCCCTACCTAGAGTTTTCTGTCCCTAGAATAAATGTTTTTTTTAATCACAATATAGCACAAGGAAAATTAACTCACTGTCCTTACAGGTCCCTGGAAACAAGGACTTGCAGAGTGAAAGAAACTGACACTGTCCCTACCTAGAGTTTTCTGTCCCTAGAATAAATGTTTTTTTTAATCACAATATAGCACAAGGACAATTAACTCACTGTCCTTACAGGTCCCTGGAAACAAGGACTTGCAGAGTGAAAGAAACTGACACTGTCCCTACCTAGAGTTTTCTGTCCCTAGAATAAATGTTTTTTTTAAGCACAATATAGCACAAGGACAATTAACTCACTGTCCTTACAGGTCCCTGGAAACAAGGACTTGCAGAGTGAAAGAAACTGACACTGTCCCTACCTAGAGTTTTCTGTCCCTAGAATAAATGTTTTTTTTAAGCACACTATAGCAGAAGCACAAAACACACTGACACTCTCCCTACCTATCCTTCTCTTTCCCTAAACTAAAGGAATCCAGGTTAAGCAAGAAAGAAATAACAGTCACTGTCCCTGCCTATGCTACTCTATCCCTGCTCCGGAACACACTACACTAGGCCGCCGTGCTGGCGGCCTTTTATAGTGTGGGGCGTGTACTAAACACCCTCAGCAATAATTGGCCACAGGCATCCTGCCTGTGGCCAATCATTGCTCTCCTCGCTGCCGGCGCTGTGATTGGCCAAGCATGCGGGGTCACAGTGCATGCTTGGCCAATCACAGCGCCTGGATGACACTGCGATGGCGTAGTGCATTGTGGGCCGTTCGCGTCACTCGAATTTGGCGCGAACGGCCCAAATCGTTCGATCTTCGTCGAACGATCGAACAGCCAATGTTCGAGTCGAACGTATGTTCGACTCGAACACGAAGCTCATCCCTAAACCTGGCACTATATTACTCTAACCTGGCACTATTTTACTCTAACCTGGCACGCACTATACCACCCTAACATGGCACTACCACCCTAACCTGGCACTACTGTATATCACCTAACCTGGCACTATACCACCCTAACCTGGCACTACTGTATATCCCCTAACCTGGCACTATACCACCCTAACCTGGCACTACTGTATATCACCTAACCTGGCACTTTGTGTTGGTCTATCACATAAAATACATTTACATTTTTGGTTGTAACATGACAAAATGTGGAAAATTTCAAGGGGTATGAATACTTTTTTCAAGGCATTGTGTGTGTGCGTGTGTGTATATATATATATATATATATATATATATATATATATAATTTTTATAGTTGAGCCCCCCTACTTTTGTTCCTGTCCCCCCATGTGCCCCCCTAAATATGAAAGCTAAAGACACCACTGTTGCACAGAAGACGGAGTGACAGCGCAGCGGCAGGAGACTCAGGGGCCACACACCTGCAGCCATGGGCCACTTGTGCAGTGATTGGTGGCACAGCGCTGTCCCAGGAGTGATCGGCGGGGACAGATGGCGCTGATCGTACTGTTGCTCGGGTATCATGCAGAAGAGTGTGGGCTGTAACAAGGGACATGCTCTGTACCTGGCTCTCCTTGCCCGCCCAGAGGGCACTAAGAGGGGGCAACTCAGCAAGAAGATGGCCAAGACCAACGGATGGCACTTCGAGGGAGAGCAGAGCACCTGACCCTCCGGACTCTACATGCTGGAGGGTGCCAGCTGCGAGAGGATCCCCCCACCCATAGTGGGCTGCGGGGGCAAGGAGAGCATGGAGAAGCAGGTACCCCACCAATGTCTACATTATATATATATATATATATATACTGGGCTCCACTCCTGCCCAGGACACTAGCTACATGGAGTTAGCATGTTCTCCCAGCGGGGTTCCTCTTCCACTCCAAACACATGCAGGTAGGTGAATTGTACCGTGTACAGACTGCCATTGTACATGGCTAATCATATTCTACAATGACCCTACAATCATAGAGGACCCTACACATATCTATGTATACTTCCATTCAGTCCTGTCCAGCTCTTGGCAGATTTTGGGCCAGCGCTCATTTTTGGATAATTTTTCAGGCATGGGGGGTGGCATGCAGAATGTGATCGCCCATGTACATTGCCACTTCATACAGACAGGGGACTATCACCTATCAACATGGCTTTGGAGTGTTCCCACACCAAGAGAACATGCAAACTACATGCAGATAGATTCCTGGCCCAGATTCAAACCAAGTGAGGCAAGTCCCAACAACTAACCTACTGTTCTCCCTATATACCTGTATATACTGACAGTATTATCTGAAAGATGGGTTTCAAATGTTTTGACAGGGGCGCAGTTTCAGTGCTTGCCATAGGTGCCATTTTCACTAGATACGCCTCTGCATGAAGTGAAGAGGAGAAATCGTAGACAATGGCTTTAGAGCTGGGCAATGACATCACCTAAAGGCTTACTGTGGGGTATTCATTGTTGAATTTAGCTTCTCTACACTGAAGCTGACACTGGGACCCATTCATGTGCCCGGACTGGAATGCTTTCCGAATAGGTAATTATACAGCTTTTCCTTACACAGGTGTTTGACAGAACTTTCACTTTAAGATTAAGCATGAAAACAAATGAAACAAAAGAATAATATAAGCTGTTAAAATGAGCAGAGTGTTGATTGGAATAATGTACCAAATTAAAGACATCCATGTAGTTAAAAAGGTGAGCAAACTAGTCTTAAGGTTTTTTTTTCAAGTTGTATAATGCATGTGATCACTACTAAATTCGGCTCTTCTTTTAACATTTATACTGTACATACAATCCACTGAGACTTTAGTTTACTTCTTCAGTTGATGAAAAATAACCCTGAAAGTAGTATTTTAAAACTCCACTGTCCATTACATTTTTCACAATGATAAATGGGATTTCTAAAGCAAATATATCATTGGTCACTGGAGGAAAAAAATGACAAGAAAAGTTATGGCTAGTTGCCTACACATTGTGACATTATACGTAAAAGTAATTGAAGTACAACAGATGCCAGCATTATGCCGTTCTGCTCGTCTATTTGTTTTAGAAATCTGACAAGATGGACACAGATAAAGTTGAGCTGCTGCGTTTTGTGTTCAGAAAATCATTTCCTCTAATAACATATCAATAATAATGAGATTGGCTTCTCATATCCATCATGCTACATTTAGTTGAACAAAATACTTTCATTTCAGATGTAACCACTTGCGGCATTAAAGGTCACCTAATGACAACAATATGTTTTTATGGTAAATTCAAGCAAAATACAATTCTCTTACCTTTGAAATGAAGGGTCTATTGCGTACTGAATATTCAAATTGTCTCAATTCCACTGTAGTGGGAATACAACTAACTACAAAAACAGGAGGTTGGTTTTTAAAAAAACTGTATATGCACTTACACTGGGGGAGAGTAAAAACAACCTAACCATATAAAATTACAGAAGCGGACAAGAAAGGAGGGCAAGTGTTCAAAAAATGTATAGCTTTTGGAACTGTGGGTTGACACTAAAAAGGTATAAGGGCTTGCTCCAAAACAGAAAAATCTTCTACTTTAAGGATTTTCTGTGTATTTGCATTCTAATCTGTTTTACCGAAAACAAATCCACCGTGATCTGTAAAATTCCAGACCATCCATTTTGGACCTGTAAATGGTTCCATAGAAAATTCAGAAGAAAATATAGTAGGGAAGTATCATTAGATAAGGTGTTTTCTTTTTGCTATGACCAATTGAGTGTAGCAGCCTCACCCTCTCTCTCTTCTTTAGCGGTTACTTTGGCTCTGGTCTAGGGGTACTTTGAAGGGGAGAGCGAGGTGCGCCACGGCCCATGTCCTCTAGATTACAGCATGTAGAGGTGAAGGCCAGCACCAGATTACCTTCGGGCTGTGTATACGCTCAGAGCCAAGTCTGTTCTGCTGATAACCCCCTTTGCTCCCAGTAATTGGAGTACCACACACTGAAAAGGTCCAACACTTATTTATTCCATAACGGCAAACAAATAGTCCTTTGCGAGCAGACAGTTTGAGACCCATAGAACAGTTCAGTATTGGTGGGGAGTAGGTCAAGGCACAATCCTCAAAGAAAACTAAACCGTTGAGGTTTCACCAACGGTTGCTAAGCACAGTGGCTGTAAAACAGACTTTTTGGTTTCAGAGTCTCTTCCAGCGACTCTCATGAACAGGAACTGGAGTTACCTTCGCTACGTTGCAGCCCCTGTCAGGGGGAAGACATCCCTCCAAGAGAGTTACCAGAGGCCCCGCTGTCACCGGATTAATGCTGTACCGGGCTATTCGGAAGGGTTACACTCCCCGGCCTCCTCACCTCAGATACGGGTTCCAGCACCTTAGGGCCCCTCGGACTCCTCCACCCTCGTGGAACCCAGTCGAAGTTACTGGGCCCCAGGCCTTGGTCATAGTACCTCACCCCAGGCTGGTGCCTGGGATGGACTCCATCTCTCGCTCCGGCCAGGTCAAGGGCACCTGGGCCCGGAACTTCGGAATGCCAGCACCCAGGCTGAAGGTGCCTGGGCGCGGCTGCGTCCTCCAACTCTGAACCCCAAGGTCAGGGCGTCCGCCCCTTTTATCTCCTCTCCCTTTGCGTCACAGCGGGTTCCCCGCCCCGCTGTACCAGCGCCAGGTAAGGACAAAAAGGAACAGTCTTGTGGTGCAGGTTCAACTCCGGCCCAGGGCGACAACGCCACCTGCAGGCCGCAGGGAACCTTGCACCACCAGAGTCCTCCAAGAAACACAAAAGGGATTCTCAGACTCCCTAACAATCAGTACATCTGGGTTGAATAACCCAGATGCTCCCCCCCCCCAAATTTAAATGCCCGCTACATGAGTTTTTGCTTTTTGTTCACAGTTGAGATCTTTGATATAGGCTTTACCATTTTTTAATAAAGTTTGAACTACATTTTTTGTTTGCATAATTTTTTACTTGAGGTGCCCCTCAATGCACACAATCTAATTTTAGATAGGCTTATGCAGCACTAATTCATTTTATCACAGTTTCTCCAGATTATTGGAAGAAAATCTTGCATGCCATGTCCTTCATGATGTCATCTATAATACTGAATATGTTCCATATTCTGATAAGTAACCCCCACACCCACCAGGCCACGAATGTGAGGAAGAAGCCCTTGCCCCATCAACATGGGGACAAGGTGCTTTACCTCAAAGCACCCTCCCATGTTAAGAGCACATCTCCCCATTCCTGGCCTGTCGAGCTGCATGCTTCCGATATGGGTCTGGTATGGATTTTGGGCACCCCACGCTGTTTTTTTTTTTACATTTTGGCATGGGATTACCCTTAAAATCCATACCAGACTGGAAGAACCTGGTATGGATTGGGGGGAGGGACCCCACACTCTTTTTGTTCATCATTTTTCATTGCCGCCATTCTTTTGTTTACATTCATCTGGGCACAATCCTCAAAGAAAACTAAACCGTTGAGGTTTCACTAACGGTTGCTAAGCACAGTGGCTGTAAAACAGACTTTTTGGCTTCAGAGTCTCGTCCAGCGACTAATCAATAGTCAGCAGGGAAGCCCGATGACAGCTGATGAGTAGGGATGGGCCGAATGACCCCCAGTTCGGTTGGCACTAGAACTTTCGAACTTCGCAAAAGTTCTGAACCGAATAATGAACCCCATTGAATTCTATGGAACCCGAACGTGAAAAATCAAAAGTGCCCATTTTGAAAGCTTATATGCAAGTAATTGGGCATACAATGGTTATGGGGGTTTGGGTACTGCCCTGGAGGACATGTATCAATGATTTTTTTTTTAAATGTTTTTTAAATGAGCAGTGATTTATTGATGCTTTAAGTGAAAGCATAAAAATGAAAAATTCCTTTCAATATAGTGACTGGGAGGATAATACCTGTAAAATGGCACATCTGTACTATGCTGCTGCAGAAATAATCGCATTTATAAAGCCATAAAAATAATTTTCCCTGCAAGGTATCTTTTTATGTCTGTATGATGAGGCTACAATTTAGTGCACTGGGATCAAATTTGAGATTTTTTGGAAAAATTCTGGTGTCCCTTCCACAGACTTTGGATAGAGAATTGGCCCAAAAACACTTAATCAGCGACATCGGCATCAGGGGCTTCATAGCTTCTGGTAATCCAGAACTGAATCATTTTGATAAATGTCAGACGGTCTACCGAGTCTGTGGACAGACGCGTTCTATTATCAGTAACAAAACCTCCAGCAGCACTGAATGCCCGTTTGGAGAGCATGCTGAATGCAGGACAGCCCAGCAGCTTAATTGCATACTGGGCAAGTTCTGGCCAGTGATCTATTCTCATGACCCAGTAAGCCAGTGGATCGTCGTCTAGAAAGCCTCCATCTCTGTTTTCGCCCCTAGATAATTGTCAACCATGTAATGATTGCCTGAAATAGCTACAGACTCTTCTGGCCTGCTTTAGCAGATCTTTCAACCCTGGGTACCTATTTATGAAATGCAGCACCACCAAATTGAGGACATGTGCCAGACATGGCACATGTGTCAATTTTCCCTGTCTAAGGGCGGACAGGTTTGTGCCTTTATCACACACCACAATTCCTGGCTCCAGCTAGCATGGCATGAACCACCTCTGGGCCTGTCCCTGCAGAGCTGCAAGAATCTCTGCTCCAGTGGGGTTCCTGTCCCCTAGACACACAGGCTGAAGCACTGCATGGCACCTTTTAGCCTTGCTCATTGAATAGCCCCTTGAAAGCTTAGGGGTATTTGTGGTTCATAGAACAATTCAGCAGAGGTGGGCATGGAGGCGGAAAAGGAGGAGGAGTAGGAGGGGGTAGAGCTGACAAATCTGGCATCACCACTAGCTGTATGGAGACGTGGGGGCACAATAAGCTGCACCACTGAGCCCTGTCCTGCATCCTTCTGAGTTGATGTGAATTAAATATATTGTCCCTGACCATGCTTGCTGGACCACGTGTCAGCAGTAACATGGACTTTGCGGCTGACTGCCTTGCCCAACAATGCCACAACATTGCCTTCCACGTGATGGTACATTAGTTTACAAATTGCAACAGTGCGATCAGCTGCACATGTGCTAAAAAAGGCCCAGACAGCTGAACTGTGGGAAGTGGGCCGGGAGATAACAGCTCCACAATGTGATGGAATAGGTGGCTGCTCTCTACTCTTTCATGATGGCTGCCTCGTTGGGGTTGTGCCTCACCCTCACTTTCCTCCTCTGATCTATCTGGCACCAAAGTCGTGTCAGTGACCTCATCATTAGGGATGAGCCGAACACCCCCCGGTTGGGTTCGCACCAGAACCTGCGAACGGAGCGAAAGTTTGTGCGAACTTTAGAACCCTATTAAATACAATGGACGCGAACGTTCGAAATGTAAAGTGCTAATTATAACGGCTAATATGCATGTTATTGTCCTAAAAAGGATTTGGGGACCCATGTCCTGCCCCAGGGGACATGTATCAATGCAAAAAGAAGTTTTAAAAACTGTAGATTTTTCAGGAGCAGTGATTTTAATGATGCATAAAGTGAAAAAAAAGTGAAATATTCCTTTAAATGTCATACCTGGGGGGTGTCTTAAATTTGCCTGTGAAGTGGCACGTGTTTCCCGTGTTTAGAACTGTCCCTGCACAAACTGACATTTCTAAAGGAAAAAAAGGCATTTAAAACTGCTTGCGGCTTTAATGTAATGTCTGGTCCCGGCAATATGGATGAAAATCATTTAGAAAAAGGCATGGCTACCCCATTACCCACCCCTACCCCAGCCTATTACCAGCCCCTTTGGGTCTTGTATGGATATTAAGGGGAACCCCGCACCCAAAATAAAAAAAGGCCCTATATACTCTGAACAGCAGTATACAGGCAGTGCAAACAAGACACGGACTGTAGGTTTGTTCTTAAGTAGAATCTGTTTTTAATTTGGAACATGTACATTTTTTAAGTGTAGCTCTAGCCAAAAAATCTATTTTTAAGCTTTTTGGAGTACATAGGGAAGGGTTAACACCCCTGTAACATTTGTTTTGCTGTCTGTGCACCTGTTCAGAAAATGTCACCTCACTTTCCGTCCTAATGACAAATGTTTTTGGAAAGTTTTTTTTTTTTATTGAAACAAGGCTTGGTGATAAAGCATCAGTAGAGAGGAGACACCTTTTTCCCATATTAACTCTTACAGGAGATTTCCTCACACTTCCTGTTGTCTCCTTCCGTTTGCAAGTAGGAGTCGTTTGTAAGTTGGATGTTTGAAAGTAGGGGCCTGCCATAGATACTCTGCAGAAATTTGCCCCTTAGGTGTTGGTTTTGCCACAACACTGTAAGCCATCACAGTTACTCTTGGTGGGCGCTGGAACGCCCTGCTGTCAACTATTATATCAGGAATTGTAATTACATACCATTGTTGAACAGTGGTAGGAAAAATTGGGCCTTTGGTGGTGGTGCTGGTGCCACAACACTGTAAGCCCTCACAGTTACTCTTGGTGGGCGCATGAATGGGCCAAGCTGTAAAATATTAGATCAAGAATTGTTTTTACATGCCCCTGTTAAACAGGGGCAGAAAAATTGGGCATTAGGCACTGGTGCTGGTGCCGCAACACTGCAACCCCTCACAGATACTGTACTTAGAGCGCAGCAATGAGCCCTGCTGCAAAGCATTGCATAAAAAAATTGTAAATACACGCCCCTGTTAAACGGGGGCTGAAAAATTGGGCCTTAGGCACTGGTGCTGGTGCCACGACACTGCAACCTCTCCCAGATACTCTAGTTGGAGTGCAGTAATGAGCCCTGCTGCAAAGCATTGCATAAAATATCGTAATTACATGCCCCTGTTAAACAGGGGCTGAAAAATTGGGCCTTAGCCACTGGTGGCGGCACCCAGAACCAAAAATGTTCTTCCAAGCTATCAGCAGGATCATTGAGGAGGAAGAGGATAGTCAGTCAACATAATAAGACATTCACTCAGCATCAGCATAGGCAGTCTTGAAGGGATGTGACATTTAAAAAAAAATATTCGGTTACATCAGCTTCAGGTGCTTGGTAGCTGGTGGTGATCCAAGACTGATTCATCTTTATGAATCTCAGTCGATCAACCGAGTCGGTGGACAGGCACACCCTGTGATCGGTAACAAAGCCTCCAGCAGCACTGAATGTGCGTTCTGAAAGAACGCTGGATGCAGGACAGGCCAGTAGCTCAATTGCATACTGTGCAAGCTCTGGCCAGTAATCCATCCTCAAGACCCAGTAAGCCAGAGGATTTTTGGTGTGAAAGGTGTCCAAGTCTGACCTTGCCCCTAGGTATTCCTGGACCATGTAAATCAGACACTGGTGATGGTTGCTGGAACCGATCATACCTTGGAGCTGCGGACTAAAAAATTGTCTGAACGCATCGGTCAGACGGCCACCTTCTCCACTGCTCCTTCTGCTACTGACCGAAGCCTCAGCAACTCGTTGTCCAGGACCAGGAGTTTGTAACCTCCCAGTCTCTGGGAACGCGTTGCACAGACCTTTCTGCAAGGCCTCCCGGAGATGTCTCATTCTCTGCTCCCTCTGCAACGGCAAGATAAGGTCCGCAACCTTGCCCTTATACCGTGGATCAAGGAGAGTGGCCAGCCAGTAATAGTCCCTCTCCTTGATCCGAAGAATACAAGGATCCTTCCGCAGGCTTTGCAGGATCAGGGAGGCCATGCAGCGTAGGTTAGCTGAGGCATTCGGTCCGGAGTCCTCTGGGTCACTAAGGACGACATGATCCGCAGCCACCTCCTCCCAGCCACGTACAAGTCCACAGGTTTCTTGGGACTGTAAATCATCCCTAAAAGACTGCTGCTGCTGATTCTGAGTGCCAGGCTCCACCTCCATGCTGACACAATCCTCCTCCTCCTCTTCCTGTGTGATGGGTGGGACAGAAGGAACACTGTCTGGATAAAGGGGGCCTTGAGAGGCAAGGAAGTCCTCCTCTTCCTGCCTCTGTTCTGCCTCAAGTGCCCTGTCCATTATTCCACGCAGCGTATGCTCCAACAGGTGGACAAGAGGTACAGTGTCACTGATGCATGCACTGTCACTGCTCACCATCCTCGTGGCCTCCTCAAATGGTGCCAGGACAGTGCATGCATCCCTGATCATGCCCCACTGGCGTGGTGAAAAAAACCCGAGCTCCCCTGACCCTGTCCTGGTGCCGTAGTCGCACAGGTACTCATTGATGGCCCTCTGCTGCGTGTGCAGCCACTGCAGCATGGCCAAAGTTGAGTTCCACCTGGTGGGCATGTCACATATAAGGCGGTTCTTGGGCAGGTTCAACTCCTTTTGCAGCTCAGCCAGCCGAGCACTGGCATTATATGATCGGCGGAAATGCACACAGACTTTCCTGGCCTGCCTCAGGACATCCTGTAAGCCCGGGTACCTGCCCAAGAACCGCAGCACCACCAGGTTAAGGACGTGAGCCACACAGGGCACATGGGTCAGTTGTCCCTGTCGGAGGGCGGAGAGGAGGTTGGTGCCATTGTCGCAAACCACCATTCCTGGCTTAAGCTGGCGTGGCGTCAACTACCTCTTGGCCTGCCCCTGCAGAGCTGACAGAACCTCTGCCCCAGTGTGGCTCCTGTCCCCCAAACACACTAGCGCAAGCATGGCAAGGCAGCTTTTTGCCTGCGTACTTGCGTAGCCCCTTGAACGCCTGTGGAGCACCGCTGGTTCTGAGGACAAAGCACAGGAAGAGGCTATGGAGGAAGAAGGGGAGGGGGTGGAGGAGAGAGGTGTGTCACAACCAGTAGTAGCATTTTGGAGGCGTGGCGGCAGAACAACCTCCAACACTACTGCACCTTGTCCTGCATCCTTCCCAGCTGCCAAAAGAGTGACCCAATGGGCCGTGAAAGAAAGGTAACGTCCCTGTCTATGCCTGCTGGACCATGAGTCAGCGGTAATATGCACCTTACCGCTGACCGCCCTGTCCAGCGAGGCATGGACATTGCCTTCCACATGCTGGTAGAGAGCCGGAATTGCCTTCCGTGAGAAAAAGTGGCGTTTGGGAACCTGCCACTGAGGAACCGCACATTGCATAAACTCACGGAAGATGGCCGAGTCTACCAACTGAAAAGGCAGCAGTTGAATTGCTAGCAATTTAGCCAAGCTAGCATTCAACCGCTGGGCATGTGGATGGCTGGGAGTGAACTTCTTTCGACGGTCCAGCAGCTGGGGCAGGGAAATTTGCCTGCTACAATCGGACATCGGTGTACTGCTAGCAGAGTGCCCACAAGTACTTGGCTGTGACACACCTAATTCTACACCTTCATTCCTCTCAGTGCAGGTTTCAGAGAGGACTGAAGGTATAGTGGGGTTGGAGATCCCAGCTGATGAGGAGCAAGGAGAGGTCCGCTTTGTTCTTTGGTGTGGGTCTTTAAGGTACGCTTGCCAACGAGCTGCATGGCAGGTCAACATATGTCTAGTCAAGCAAGTGGTGCCCAAGTGGCTGATGTTTTGGCCACGCGAGATACGCTTGAGACATATGTTGCAAATAGCAGCGGTGCGATCTGATGCACTCGACTCAAAAAAGGCCCACACCAAAGAACTTTTGGAATAACGGGCAGAGGCAGCACCCTGCACAGGCGGAGCTCTGCGGTGTGATTCAGTCGGTGTGCTGCCCTTACGCTGGTCCTCGGAGGGCATCCTGCCTTGTTGGAGATGTGCCTCCTCCTCCTCATCCTCCTCCTCTCTCCTGTCAGGCACCCACGTGGAGTCAGTGACCTCATCATCCCCTCCCTCCTCATCACTGGAGCCAATCTGGCAGTATGCTGCAGCTGCTGGAACATGACTGCCAGATTGCTGTCCTTCTTGAGCATCCCCTCTCTCTGCGCTCACGCAACTGCCTTCCTCTTGCTGGGTATCATCATCAGACCCTTCGAAACGCTGGGCATCCTCCTGGAGCATGTACCCAACACTGTGCTCAAACAGTTCGGGGGACTCCTCAGGAGGACATGGTGGGTCTAGGGAAGGAGTGACTGATGATGACATTGATACGAGGGAAGAGGACGCTTTGGCAGCTGCTTTGCCAGTACCCTGAGCCTGGGTGAGAGAGGATGAGGAGGATGAGGAGGGCTTGGTCATCCACTCTACCAAGTCTTCGGCATTATGTAGCTCAACACATCCAGCTGCTGAAAATACGGACAAGCGTGTCCCATGGCCACGTGCTGATAACAATGCACCGCGTCCACGACCAGCACTGTTGCCCCCAGACACAGAGCCTGCTTGCCCTCTTTTATTGGCTCGTGACTGTCTGCCTCTCTTTGTTGGCCTTCCAGACATAGTAATGACCTGCAGGGAGATGGGAAAACCAGCAATTGGGTAGAGTATATTGTGTTGGAGGCACACAACACCAACTAACTCCAGCAGATGCCTTTATTAAAGAACAGTAATGACGGGTATATACAGGCGTATACTGTGCCACTAACTCCTGCAGATGCCTGTATTAGAGAACAGCAATGACGGGTATATACAGGTGTACATTGTGCCACTAACTCCTGCAGATGCCTGTATTAGATAACAGTAATGACGGGTATATACAGGTGTACACTGTGCCACTAACTCCTGCAGATGCCTGTATTAGAGAACAGTAATGACGGGTATATACAGGTGTACACTGTGCCACTAACTCCTGCAGATGCCTGTATTAGAGAACAGTAATGACGGGTATATACAGGTGTACACTGTCCCACTAACTCCTGCAGATGCCTGTATTAGAGAACAGCAATGACAGGTATATACAGGTGTACACTGTGCCACTAACTCCTGCAGATGCCTGTATTAGAGAACAGTAATGACGGGTATATACAGGTGTACACTGTGCCACTAACTCCTGCAGATGCCTGTATTAGAGAACAGTAATGACGGGTATATACAGGTGTACACTGTGCCACTAACTCCTGCAGATGCCTGTATTAGAGAACAGTAATGACGGGTATATACAGGTGTACACTGTGCCACTAACTCCTGCAGATGCCTGTATTAGAGAACAGTAATGACGGGTATATACAGGTGTACACTGTGCCACTAACTCCTGCAGATGCCTGTATTAGAGAACAGTAATGATGGGTATATACAGGTGTATACTGTGCCACTAACTCCTGCAGATGCCTGTATTCGAGAACAGTAGAGACGGGTATATACAGGTGTACACTGTGCCACTAACTCCTGCAGATGCCTGTATTAGAGAACAGTAATGATGGGTATATACAGGTGTACAGTGTGCCACTAACTCCTGCAGATGCCTGTATTAGAGAACAGTAATGATGGGTATATACAGGTGTACACTGTGCCACTAACTCCTGCAGATGACTGTATTAGAGAACAGTAATGACGGGCATATACAGGTGTATACTGTGCCACTAACTCCTGCAGATGCCTGTATTAGAGAACAGTAATGAAGGGCATATACAGGTGTACACTGTGCCACTAACTCCTGCAGATGCCTGTATTAGAGAACAGTAATGACGGGTATATACAGGTGTACAGTGTGCCACTAACTCCTGCAGATGCCTGTATTAGAGAACAGTAATGACGGGTATATACAGGTGTACAGTGTGCCACTAACTCCTGCAGATGCCTGTATTAGAGAACAGTAATGACGGGTATATACAGGTGTACACTGTACCACTAACTCCTGCAGATGCCTGTATTAGAGAACAGTAATGACGGGTATATACAGGTGTACACTGTGCCACTAACTCCTGCAGATGCCTGTATTAGAGAACAGTAATGACGGGTATATACAGGTGTATACTGTGCCACTAACTCCTGCAGATGCCTGTATTAGAGAACAGTAATGACGGGTATATACAGGTGTACACTGTGCCACTAACTCCTGCAGATGCCTGTATTAGAGAACAGTAATGACGGGTATATACAGGTGTACCCTGTGCCACTAACTCCTGCAGATGCCTGTATTAGAGAACAGTAATGACGGGTATATACAGGTGTATACTGTGCCACTAACTCCTGCAGATGCCTGTATTAGAGAACAGTAATGACGGGTATATACAGGTGTACACTGTGCCACAAACTCCTGCAGATGCCTGTATTAGAGAACAGTAATGACGGGTATATACAGGTGTACACTGTGCCACTAACTCCTGCAGATGCCTGTATTAGAGAACAGTAATGACGGGTATATACAGGTGTACAGTGTGCCACTAACTCCTGCAGATGCCTGTATTAGAGAACAGTAATGACGGGTATATACAGGTGTACACTGTGCCACTAACTCCTGCAGATGCCTTTATTAGAGAACAGTAATGACGGGTATATACAGGTGTACAGTGTGCCACTAACTCCTGAAGATGCCTGTATTAGAGAACAGTAATGACGGGTATATACAGGTGTACACTGTGCCACTAACTCCTGCAGATGCCTGTATTAGAGAACAGTAATGACGGGTATATACAGGTGTACACTGTGCCACTAACTCCTGCAGATGCCTGTATTAGAGAACAGTAATGACGGGTATATACAGGTGTACACTGTGCCACTAACTCCTGCAGATGCCTGTATTAGAGAACAATAATGACGGGTATATACAGGTGTACACTGTGCCACTAACTCCTGCAGATGCCTGTATTAGAGAACAGTAATGACGGGTATATACAGGTGTATACTGTGCCACTAACTCCTGCAGATGCCTGTATTAGAGAACAGTAATGACGGGTATATACAGGTGTACACTGTGCCACTAACTCCTGCAGATGCCTGTATTAAGAACAGTAATGACGGGTATATAAAGGTGTATACTGTGCCACTAACTCCTGAAGATGCCTGTATTAAGAACAGTAATGACGGGTATATAAAGGTGTATACTGTGCCACTAACTCCTGCAGATGCCTGTATTAGAGAACAGTAATGACGGGTATATACAGGTGTACACTGTGCCACTAACTCCTGCAGATGCCTGTATTAGAGAACAGTAATGACTGGTATATACAGGTGTATACTGTGCCACTAACTCCTGCAGATGCCTGTATTAGAGAACAGTAATGACGGGTATATACAGGTGTACACTGTGCCACTAACTCCTGCAGATGCCTGTATTAGAGAACAGTAATGACGGGTATATACAGGTGTACACTGTGCCACTAACTTCTGCAGATGCCTGTATTAGAGAACAGTAATGACGGGTATATACAGGTGTACACTGTGCCACTAACTCCTGCAGATGCCTGTATTAGAGAACAGTAATGACGGGTATATACAGGTGTACACTGTGCCACTAACTCCTGCAGATGCCTGTATTAGAGAACAGTAATGACGGGTATATACAGGTGTACACTGTGCCACTAACTCCTGCAGATGCCTGTATTAGAGAACAGTAATGACGGGTATATACAGGTGTACACTGTGCCACTAACTCCTGCAGATGCCTGTATTAGAGAACAGTAATGACGGGTATATACAGGTGTACACTGTGCCACTAACTCCTGCAGATGCCTGTATTAGAGAACAGTAATGACGGGTATATACAGGTGTACACTGTGCCACTAACTCCTGCAGATGCCTGTATTAGAGAACAGTAATGACGGGTATATACAGGTGTACACTGTGCCACTAACTCCTGCAGATGCCTGTATTAGAGAACAGTAATGACGGGTATATACAGGTGTACACTGTGCCACTAACTCCTGCAGATGCCTGTATTAGAAAACAGTAATGACGGGTATATACAGGTGTACACTGTGCCACTAACTCCTGCAGATGCCTGTATTAGAGAACAGTAATGACGGGTATATACAGGTGTACACTGTGCCACTAACTCCTGCAGATGCCTGTATTAGAGAACAGTAATGACGGGTATATACAGGTGTACACTGTGCCACAAACTCCTGCAGATGCCTGTATTAGAGAACAGTAATGACGGGTATATACAGGTGTACACTGTGCCACTAACTCCTGCAGATGCCTGTATTAGAGAACAGTAATGACGGGTATATACAGGTGTACACTGTGCCACTAACTCCTGAAGATGCCTGTATTAGAGAACAGTAATGACGGGTATATACAGGTGTACACTGTGCCACTAACTCCTGCAGATGCCTGTATTAGAGAACAGTAATGACGGGTATATACAGGTGTACACTGTGCTACTAACTCCTGCAGATGCCTGTATTAGAGAACAGTAATGACGGGTATATACAGGTGTACAGTGTGCCACTAACTCCTGCAGATGCCTGTATTAGAGAACAGTAATGACGGGTATATACAGGTGTACAGTGTGCCACTAACTCCTGCAGATGCCTGTATTAGAGAACAGTAATGACGGGTATATACAGGTATACAGTGTGCCACTAACTCCTGCAGATGCCTGTATTAGAGAACAGTAATGACGGGTATATACAGGTGTACACTGTGCCACTAACTCCTGCAGATGCCTGTATTAGAGAACAGTAATGACGGGTATATACAGGTGTACACTGTGCCACTAACTCCTGAAGAAGCCTGTATTAGAGAACAGTAATGACGGGTATATAAAGGTGTACACTGTGCCACTAACTCCTGCAGATGCCTGTATTAGAGAACAGTAATGACGGGTATATACAGGTGTACACTGTGCCACTAACTCCTGCAGATGCCTGTATTAGAGAACAGTAATGATGGGTATATACAGGTGTACACTGTGCTCCTAACTCCTGCAGATGCCTGTATTAGAGAACAGTAATGATGGGTATATACAGGTGTACACTGTGCCACTAACTCCTGCAGATGCCTGTATTAGAGAACAGTAATGACGGGTATATACAGGTGTACACTGTGCCACTAACTCCTGCAGATGCCTGTATTAGAGAACAGTAATGACGGTATATACAGGTGTACACTGTGCCACTAACTCCTGCAGATGCCTGTATTAGAGAACAGTAATGACGGGTATATACAGGTGTACACTGTGCCACTAAATCCTGCAGATGCCTGTATTAGAGAACAGTAATGACGGGTATATACAGGTGTACAGTGTGCCACTAACTCCTGCAGATGCCTGTATTAGAGAACAGTAATGACGGGTATATACAGGTGTACACTGTGCCACTAACTCCTGCAGATGCCTGTATTAGAGAACAGTAATGACGGGTATATACAGGTGTACACTGTGCCACTAACTCTTGCAGATGCCTGTAATAGAGAACAGTAATGACGGGTATATACAGGTGTACACTGTGCCACTAACTCCTGCAGATGCCTATATTAGAGAACAGTAATGACGGGTATATACAGGTGTACACTGTGCCACTAACTCCTGAAGATGCCTGTATTAGAGAACAGTAATGACGGGTATATACAGCTGTACACTGTGCCACTAACTCCTGCAGATGCCTGTATTAGAGAACAGTAATGACGGGTATATACAGGTGTACACTGTGCCACTAACTCCTGCAGATGCCTGTATTAGAGAACAGTAATGACGGGTATATACAGGTGTACACTTTGCCACTAACTCCTGCAGATTCCTGTATTAGAGAACAGTAATGACGGGTATATACAGGTGTACACTGTGCCACTAACTCCTGCAGATGCCTGTATTAGAGAACAGTAATGACGGGTATATACAGGTGTATACTGTGCCACTAACTCCTGCAGATGCCTGTATTAGAGAACAGTAATGACGGGTATATACAGGTGTACACTGTGCCACTAACTCCTGCAGATGCCTGTATTAGAGAACAGTAATGACGGGTATATACAGGTGTACACTGTGCCACTAACTCCTGCAGATGCCTGTATTAGAGAACAGTAATGACGGATATATACAGGTGTACACTGTGCCACTAACTCCTGCAGATGCCTGTATTAGAGAACAGTAATGACGGGTATATACAGGTGTACACTGTGCCACTAACTCCTGCAGATGCCTGTATTAGAGAACAGTAATGACGGGTATATACAGGTGTACACTGTGCCACTAACTCCTGCAGATGCCTGTATTAGAGAACAGTAATGACGGGTATATACAGGTGTACACTGTGCCACTAACTCCTGCAGATGCCTTTATTAGAGAACAGTAATGATGGGTATATACAGGTGTACAGTGTGCCACTAACTCCTGCAGATGCCTGTATTAGAGAACAGTAATGACGGGTATATACAGCTGTACACTGTGCCACTAACTTCTGCAGATGCCTGTATTAGAGAACAGTAATGACGGGTATATACAGGTGTACACTGTGCCACTAACTCTTGCAGATGCCTGTATTAGAGAACAGTAATGACGGGTATATTCAGGTGTACACTGTGCCACTAACTCCTGCAGATGCCTATATTAGAGAACAGTAATGACGGGTATATACAGGTGTACACTGTGCCACTAACTCCTGAAGATGCCTGTATTAGAGAACAGTAATGACGGGTATATACAGCTGTACACTGTGCCACTAACTCCTGCAGATGCCTGTATTAGAGAACAGTATTGACGGGTATATACAGGTGTACACTGTGCCACTAATTCCTGCAGATGCCTGTATTAGAGAACAGTAATGACGGGTATATACAGGTGTACACTGTGCCACTAACTCCTGCAGATGCCTGTATTAGAGAACAGTAATGACGGATATATACAGGTGTACACTGTGCCACTAACTCCTGCAGATGCCTGTATTAGAGAACAGTAATGACGGGTATATACAGGTGTACACTGTGCCACTAACTCCTGCAGATGCCTGTATTAGAGAACAGTAATGACGGGTATATACAGGTGTACACTGTGCCACTAACTCCTGCAGATGCCTGTATTAGAGAACAGTAATGACGGGTATATACAGGTGTACACTGTGCCACTAACTCCTGCAGATGCCTGTATTAGAGAACAGTAATGATGGGTATATACAGGTGTACACTGTGCCACTAACTCCTGCAGATGCCTGTATTAGAGAACAGTAATGACGGGTATATACAGGTGTACACTGTGCCACTAACTCCTGCAGATGCCTGTATTAGAGAACAGTATACAGGTGTACACTGTGTGTAAGAGTACACCAGACACATGTTATGTCAAATGTGTCTTTCTTGTTCATACATCACGGGACACAGAGCAGCATAGTCATTACTATGTGGGTTATATAGAATTACCTTCAGGTGCTGGCACTGGCAACTTCCAAAACAGGAAGTACCCTCCCCTATATAAGCCCCTCCCATCCGGGAGTACCTCAGTTTTTTGCCAGTGTCTAAGGTGTTGGCCAAGGTTAACATGTATTCATCTGGGCTTGTGTACAGGTTCTCTGGGCCTTAGCAAGCTATTCCGGATCCGACCAAAAAAGCTTCATAGCTAAACGGTCGGTACCCGGGCCTTGCAGAGAAGAGCAGGGTTTTGCCTGTAATGCCTCTCTTTGGAGGGCTGGACCCTGGGATCCAGAGCTCTGGTCATACCCAAAACCAAGAGGCTATCTGTGCAGGGTGCTATACAGGTCCAGGGGAGTGGAATCCTTGGGAACCCGGTCCCTGAAGGTCTAGTACAATGCCTGCCGTGAGAGGTGAAGTTTGGGCTTCTGTGGACCAAACAAAGTCCTGCGGCGGGGAAAAGGTAAGTGGGGGCCCCTCAGGAACTTGGTTCTATTGAGGGGACCCCCAAGCCTAATATGTCTTTCTGCCTGTTACCTAAAGGGTATTCCCGCTAATAGCTGTATATGCCTAAGAAATCCTAGAAATGTTTTTTCATAAGGGAAGTTTTAAAAAAACTGTAAACCTGGAAATGTTTTTTCATAAAGGAGGTTTTAAAAAAAAAAAAAGACAAAGGTGCGGTACCTGTGTTTGTCCACTAGAGGCCGTTGTGGAACGTCTTTTTTCTTGGGACTATTCCTTCCATGGTGAAAGTCCAGGCAGATGAGTGAGCTCTCTTTCAGGGAAGCTGCATTCCTCTGTCATGCTGCCAAGTAGTTTCCTTCCATCCCCGAGTCCTGGTGAAACAGGGACCCTGGCTCCTCTCCCTACATGGCGCCAAGAGCGCACACGTGCACGCGCGCGCACACATGCTTTCCTTTTATAAGGTTTAGCTTCAAAAAAGGGGGCGGAGCCTGGCGGATGACGCGCTCTGTGCGCCCAGCGCTTCTGCGCATGTGCGGGCGTCCCAGCAAGATAAAAGGACTCAGTCCACGCTGCTTGCTATGGACACAGAGCATGAAAAGGAGCTGGTAGCATGGTATAGGGGCTTACAGCGGGCGGTTGATACAGGCATCCCCAGAAAGACGCATTAGTAGACACCCACTGATGTACATAGCAGCAAATTGCATTAGACTATTTCAGTAAGGGGTGTATTGCGGCTGGAATACCTCAGCTTTGAACTAAGGAATATGCCGCCTAAAAAACTCTGAGATATACCTCTCAGGAAGTGTAGGGGGTCTCCATCGGGCTCTGAGGATCTGGAGCAGTCATCTGCACCCTCCTCCCCTGAGAAATCAGAGGTTAATACCCATAAGGAACCCCCGGGAGTGCCAGGTACTGCGGCTGTCCTCAGTCCACCTGCTCCTGCATATATAACAGAGGAGGTTTTTTCCTCAACTCTGGAGGGATTGGAGCAGAGATTGGCTGCATTGATCGCTTCTTCTCTACAGGAAAGAAAGCGCGCCAGATCTCCATCACCTCCATTAGAGTGCCTGTTGGCAGAGCAACAGTCCCAGGAAGGGACCGACCTACCTGAAGGGGATCAGGAGGAGGTTAGCTCTGTTTTTGAGGAATCGACAGTAGATGAACCATTTTCAGCATCACAGACTGAAAGATTGTGGGTCCAGACCCTAACTGACATGGTTCGATCTGCATTTAAAATGCCTCTTGTTGAACCATCAACTACTGCTGTCTCCTCATTGGGGTCGCTAAAAGCTCCCCAGGTTAATTGCTCCTTTCCAATACATCCATTATTGGAAGGACTTATATACCAGGACTGGGAACATCCTGATAAACTATTTGTTCCGCCTAAAAGGTTTCCGGTGATCTATCCCATGGAGGAAAAGTTCACCCAGAGATGGAATGTTCCTACGGTGGATGCAGCCATCTCTTCTGTGAACAAATCACTGACATGTCCAGTAGATAATGTTCAAATGTTCAAAGATCCAGTGGATAAAAAATTGGAATCTTTATTAAAATCTGCTTTTTCCACAGCAGGGGCTGTTACACAGCCAGCAGTGGCAGCTATTGGGGTCTGCCAAGCTTTAAAGGATCAAATGAAAATGGTCCTGAGGGATTTGCCAGACCAGCAGGCCCAGGCTCTGGCTGATCTGCCTAGAGCATTATGCTTTGCGGTTGACGCCATCAAGGATTCTATCCATCAGGCCTCCCGCCTCACGCTGTCTTTGGTACATATGCGTAGGCTTCTGTGGCTCAAAAACTGGTCTGCTGAAGCTCCCTGTAAGAAGCTCTTAGTTAGCTTCCCATTTCATGGGGAACGCCTTTTTGGCGAAGACCTGGATAAGTATATCCAGAAGATTTCCAGTGGTAAAAGTACTCTCTTACCGAGTAAAAAGAGGTCTAGGGGTCCATCTTTTAAGAGGACTACCTCTCCTATCCCTGCGACGTCTGCTACTAAGCAGTTCCGACGGCCTCCTCGGTCAAACTCAGGAGGTAAAAATCAGGGCCAGCCACAGGGTAATAAAAAGCCCTGGATCCGAAGAGGTACTAAACCAGCCTCCAAGTCAAGCCTATGAAGGGCTGCCCCCACTCAAACGGGTGGGGGGAAGACTTCAGTTGTTCGCAGAGACCTGGCGGGAGACGATCAAAGACAGATGGGTGCTCTCCACAGTAACTCTGGGATACAAGTTGGAGTTAAAAGAGTCTCCTCCGTCCCATTTTATGTGGTCAGGCATGCCAAGAGACCCTCTGAAAAGACGGTCTCTCCTATTGGCGTTAGAACAACTATTGCTCCAAGGAGTAATTATGGAGGTTCCTATGGAAGAGTGGGGGTTGGGTTTCTACTCAAACCTTTTCACAGTCCCGAAGCCAAACGGGGACATAAGACCCATATTGGACCTAAAGAGTCTAAACAAATTTCTAAACGTCCGGTCTTTCCGGATGGAGTCGATCCGATCGGTCACCGCTGCCCTACAAGGGGAGGAATGGTTAGCCTCGATCGACATCAAAGATGCTTACTTGCATGTTCCCATCTTTCCAGGTCATCAAAAATTCCTACGCTTTGCAGTAGAAGGGCGCCATTTTCAGTTCAGAGCCTTACCATTCGGTCTGGCCACAGCACCACGAGTGTTCACAAAAATTCTGGCCTCACTGTTGGCCGATCTAAGAACACGGGGTGTAACGATAATGGCATACCTAGACGACCTGTTGTTGATGGACCACTCAGTTGCCAAGCTAGAAGTGGTAATTGTCGATACAATCAAGTATCTAGAGTCTCACGGTTGGGTCATCAACCTGGACAAGTCAGCCCTACAGCCAGTGAAAAACCTGGTATATCTAGGGCTACGGCTGGATTCAGACCAGAGGAAGATTTTCTTACCTCTAGACAAGGTATCCTCTTTGAGGGCCTTGGTCCGTCTGCTTTGTGCAAAAAGACAGCCGTCCATACGCCTGTGCATGAGGCTGCTAGGAAAGATGGTAGCATCATTCGAAGCTGTGCCATACACCCAATTCCACTCAAGGAATTTACAAAGGGCCATATTGTCAGCCTGGAACGGAAAAGTTCAGGCTCTAGACTTCCCGATGGCTTTGTCCCCTTCCGTTCGGAAGAGTCTCTGCTGGTGGTTGATCCCCCAGAATCTCCAGAAGGGAAAACCCTTCAGCCCGATATCTTGGAAGGTGGTCACTACAGATGCCAGCCTTATAGGCTGGGGGGCAGTACTGGAGCAATGGTCTCTCCAGGGCAGATGGTCAAATGTAGTAAAAACCCTGCCCATCAATCTCTTAGAGATACGAGCAGCCCGGTACGCCCTAGTAGCCTGGACATCCAGACTCCAAGGGTCCCCTGTCAGAATTCAATCAGACAATGCCACAGCAGTGGCATATATCAATCATCAGGGAGGCACCAGGAGTCGTGCAGCCCAGAGGGAAGTAAGTCACATCCTGGAATGGGCAGAAAAGCATGTCCCATGTATATCAGCTGTCTTCATTCCAGGGGTGGAGAATTGGAAGGCGGACTTTCTGAGTCGCCAACAGTTATGCCCAGGGGAATGGTCCCTTCATCCCGAGGTCTTCCGAGCAATATGTCAGCGGTGGGGAACACCGGATGTAGATCTGCTAGCATCCAGATTCAACGCAAAGGTGGACAGATTTGTCTCCCGGACAAGGGATCCCCTCGCTTGCGGCTCGGATGCTCTGGTGTTCCCTTGGGATCAGTTCAGACTGATATATGCATTCCCTCCGCTACAATTGTTGCCTCGACTCCTTCGCAGAGTCAGGTTGGAGAAGAAGCCGGTGATCCTGGTGGCTCCAGCGTGGCCCCGAAGGGCCTGGTACGCGGAGATCATCAAAATGTCTGTGGGGAGTCCTTGGACCCTTCCACGTCGTCCGGACCTGCTTTCGCAAGGACCGATATACCACCCTTCCTTACTAACTCTAAGTTTAACGGCCTGGCTATTGAATCCCACATCCTAAAGAAGAGAGGTCTCTCTAACTCTGTGGTATCAACTATAATCAATGCCAGGAAGCCTGTATCCAGGCAGATCTACTATAGAGTTTGGAAGGCGTACATCACTTGGTGCGAGGCCAGAAAATGGCATCCACGTAAGTACGTTATAGGCAGAATTCTGGACTTCCTGCAGTGGGCTGTAGACAGGAAGTTTGCCTTAAGTACTATCAAGGGCCAGGTTTCGGCCTTGTCAATACTATTTCAAAGGCCCCTGGCTATGCATTCACTTGTCAAATCCTTTATGCAAGGTGTGACTCGTATTATTCCACCGATTAAGGCTCCCATATGCCCATGGGATCTAAATTTGGTTCTGTCGGTTCTGCAGAAGCAGCCATTTGAACCTTTGCGGCACATTTCCTTGGTTCTACTCACCAGGAAATTGATATTTTTAGTAGCCATATGCTCGGCTAGAAGAGTGTCGGAATTAGCCGCCATGTCCTGTAAAGAGCCATATCTGGTTATCCATAAGGACAGAGTAGTATTACGTCCTCACCCAGCCTTTCTTCCTAAGGTGGTATCGAGGTTTCACTTGAACCAGGATGTGGTTCTTCCTTCTTTTTTCCCCAAACCAAGCTCGGTAGAGGAAAAGTTATTGCATTCTTTGGATGTAGTAAGAGCAGTTAAAGCTTATCTAAGAGCCACTGCTCAGATTCGTAGAACGGATTCTTTGTTTGTTCTGCCGGAAGGCCCCAGAAAGGGTCAGGCAGCATCAAAATCTACTTTAGCCAAGTGGATTCGACAGGTCATAATACAAGCCTATGGCTTGAGAAGTAGACCGCCTCCGTTCAAAGTTAGGGCGCACTCCACGAGAGCAGTTGGAACTTCATGGGCAGTGCATCACCAGGCCTCCCTGGCGCAAATTTGTAAGGCCGCAACATGGTCTTCAGTACACACGTTTACTAGGTTCTACCAGGTGGACGTTAGAAGTCAGGAGGATGTCGCCTTTGGGCGCAGTGTGTTGCAGGCCGCAAAAGATCCTCATGCCTGATGGCGCCCAGCTTATGTATGGTGTATCCCCCCCTCATGTGGCATTGCTTTGGGACGTCCCACATAGTAATGACTATGCTGCTCTGTGTCCCGTGATGTATGAACAAGAAAGTAGGATTTTTAAAACAGCTTACCTGTAAAATCCTTTTCTTGGAGTACATCACGGGACACAGAGCTCCCACCCCTCTTTTGGGGACACGTATTGCTTTGCTACAAAACTGAGGTACTCCCGGATGGGAGGGGCTTATATAGGGGAGGGTACTTCCTGTTTTGGAAGTTGCCAGTGCCAGCACCTGAAGGTAATTCTATATAACCCACATAGTAATGACTATGCTGCTCTGTGTCCCGTGATGTACTCCAAGAAAAGGATTTTACAGGTAAGCTGTTTTAAAAATCCTACTTTTTTCAGGACGTTTCGTTCAAAAGTTCAATAGCCAGGCTTGTCTTAAAGAACGTGTGAGTTTTATTTGTATCACACTTGACATCAACTTGAAAATACATACAAAGTTCAAATCTTCATACAGCTTGATGTAGTAAAACAAAAAGTATTAGAAATAAAACCTTTAAAGAGAAGGTACAGGAAAAAGACTCATCTTCTTGCTTCTTCTGTTGTCTGTGAGGTGTCTGCTAGTACAGCTGTTTGTGAGGTAGGCTGTGTATAGGCCTAAAGAAAACAAAGTGTCTTTCTTGGAGTGAGGTAATGTAGTCCTTCTGTGTGTATGGTTAGAAGAAATGATGTGTAGTGTGTGTGTGTCTCTATGCCTGTTGCAACCCTCTTTTTATACTATTTTAAATCTATATATCAGCTAAATACAAATGTAACACCCTTTCTTGCATATATGGTTTTAACCTTTAGTTAAGTCGCATAAGTCCAGCCATTGTCTTGACGTAGTAACTCCGAATAGAACTTACATATATCTTACACCCAAATTTGACTGGAAGTCTAAATATTTACTCTAGCAGAAGCTGTCTTGTCTTTTAGGCTTCTTTGATTGACAACAGCACACAACAGCCTTCTATAAAAAACCTTAGTGTCGACCTTCTTCTAAATTCTAGTAATGGGATATATCCTTTAAGTTACAGAAATTCAGTTCTGTACCAAAACTTACAAATGCATAATCAACTTATAATAGAACCTATATATAAATATAAATATATCACTTCACACAAACTCTAACTAATTAAATAACTATAAGTCTAATAAATAGCTAAGTTATGGATAATCTATGATTTTTCATTTAAAAGATAAAGGGACGAGTATTTCTTGTTCAGCTCTGACACATGAACTCTGTGTGTATTCTTATCTGAGAACCTGCTGACCCGCTGACCTCAAGTCAAACCTTGGACATTGGAGAACAACTGTGACAAAAATCGACATTCAGACCTCTAACTATTTCAAGATCCATCTCATGCTGAGCTGAGTAAAACCCCAAGAGTTAAAGAGGAACTCAACCAACAAAATATAGATCTTGGTTAAAAAGCCAAATTAATGTGATTATTCTACAATTCCCCCTGAATATAATTTATTATATTACCTAAATCACGCACACTCCATTTATGGCCCTTTCACACACATTTTGAATCAGTTGCTCCAGATGTACCATAGTTAATCATTGGATCAGTTAAGCCAGAAGCAATTCTCTGAGTAAGAATACCTGTCATAATTTCTTCACCTTTTTTCATTTCTACCTTAATTAATTTATAAAACTGTTTCATTTTAACCATAATACAGATTTGAAATAAAATGCATAATATCATAATAATAAATATAATAACTATTGGATGCAATAATATATTTCTGACAGCAGTAGTTACTGAAGTATTTCCCCAAACGGATACGGTTTTTCTAAACTTCATCCACCAAGAATTTGATGACAACTCTGACCATTCGTGTTCTATTACTTGCAAATTTCCCTGCTCATGCTTAAATACTATATCTGCCTTATGAAGTTCTTCAGATAAAGCAATTAATAAACCCTTATCCTTTTGTATGATGTCTGTCCATTCCTTCCATGGGAATTCATCTACTTGAGATATATTATATTGTATAGGAAGAACACCTACATTTCTCATAAGTAAATTGGTTAAATTTACTCTAACTCCATTTATACTGATTCCTGTAAGGTCTCCTTCTATACAATACAAACCTCGACTCAGGATATCTGTTTGTGTGCAGGATGGGAAAAAGGCTTTAACTGTTTCAGTGCTAGTCATAACTTGAAAACAGACCTTCTTTCTTCCTACAGAAGTAACTAAGTCAAAGGTAGTTTTTACTGTTTCTATTCTTGCTGTACATAATGAATGATTATGGTAACAAGAATGAAAAATTCCTTTGTCCTGCTTAGGCAAACAGATTATTTTTGATTGAAAATGTAAACATGAAGATAGATCGAGTTGTTCTGGTTCTGAAAAATTACTATCCAAAGCAAAATCTGTAAACTGCAATTGATAATATAACAATTGAGTATCACTTACTGGTAATCCTAAGACTGTAATTGGAACCAAAATTTGTTCTCTCCCAGCTATAGGAATCATTGAGGTACTAAAGCATTCATGCTGATTACATCCTACCCATTTATTTACCCATAAATCTGTATGATTTTTTGCAAATACATATTCATTAGGTAAACTTTGTAAAATTCCTAGAGGAGTTATTCCACTTTGGAATGCTTGTGCTGTTATTTTAAAATTGGTAGAATACTCTGTCTGTATCTCTAGACATGTCCTGGCTATGTGGGAATGCTGTTCACTGTTCATTAAATCCAAAGTAATATTTTGTAAATGGACTATAGATGGACCTATAACCGTTGCTGTCTTCATTATCATATTTTCTAATATTTGGTTTAAATTTCTCTGAACTTTGATAGTTTTACTTCCCACTAAACCCGTTGTTTCTAGATCAGACTTTAACATATTAATATCCATACTATTGGTAATACTTCCAATAATACTGATACCTCCAAGTATTCCTTCTGCAATACCTCGCTTACTCCTGTTATTATTTTTACCATTAGTTCCAAACCATTTATCAATACCCAATTTCATATTAACTAAATACTCTTGACATTTAGGATACCTTGATGAAATTTTCCATTCAGAAATGTTACATTTCCATAGTATAATCACAAAATGTCCTTCTCTTAAGAGATGTCTGGATTGGAAATGATTAATTTGAAAAGGACTGGCGGGAATAAATTTTCCGTTAGTACACTTCGTTTTTTCAGGGGATAAAACTACATTTGCAATATCACATTTCATAGGATAATTTTCCAATGATAGGCAACACTCATATATACCTGAGTCATTTAGATTTGGACTAGTGTGATGATAAATCAAGCTATTATTTTTCCAATCTAAATTACCAACATTACCCTTACGAATTATATTAGCTGAGCTATAGAAAAGACTGCCCAACAACTCACTATTCCTCTTCCAAGTTAATAGTGAATTCTGAGGTAATTCTATTTGCGTAATACACATCAAAGTTAAATTATCCTTTCCTTCTTCTATTTTAAGAGATTGTGGAGATACTTTTATGTCTGGAATAATCAAATCCACAACAGTAATCATCACCTTCACTTTGACTTGAGCTAAACCTCTTGTCATTTGAAAATTCCATACTCTAGTTACATCTCCTTTTTCCTCTCCTGTAATTTGTAAATGTTCAGGATCTACAAACTGTAAATAATATTGTGTTTGAAACCAAATATCAGTTTTGGATCCTCCCACCGAAGGAGTATGTACCTTAACATTAGTTACATCACCAGACCAAGTTGTGGACTCATTTCCTTTTATAACTATAACCCAGTATCCCATATTTGTTAAATTACACTCATATGTACCAGTTGTATTACTATGTACATATGATCCTTGCATTTTTACAAAATTTGTCTTGGATTCTATTCTGGCGTATATTTCAATATTGTTGCTATGGAAAAAATAAAAATCCATACAACAAGTAACCCCATATCCTATGCAAGCGTATCCATATATGTCATTGCTTGTGTCAAAGTCACTGTATCTTGGAAAGTGTCTCTTATTTCTGGATAGCTGCAAGTCTCTTTTATGCAGGGTCTCAGTCTTGTTATCTTCTGCTGAACTGGAAAAAGTCAAATAAGTTTTTATGAAGAAAAATGTCATTAATGGAAAAAGGAGTCCTGAGATAACTAATTTTCTCCTTTTTATGTATTTTCTTTCTTTCCAATTTTCTGATGTTTTCTTTATTTCTTCTTGGAGTTTGTTGTTCCTCCATGTTTGGTTATCAGATGCCATATCTGTAAAAAGAAATGCAATATCATTATCTTGGCATAAACAATTTGCATTGATCAGTGTGAACCCATATTTTTTGTTGTCTCCGTGCATTTTTCACAGAATTGAGAGGCCTTTGGACTTGTATCATTACACCTAATGTATCCAAAATCTCAAAAGGACCTTCCCAATTACTTTGCCATGGTCCGCTTTTTCGAAAGGTTTTAATCATGACTTGTCCACCTTTCTCAAATTTTGAGGTATGTGGAGGAATCATTTTCTGCATATGAGAAGCTGCATGTGGCAAAATGGTGTTCAGATTGTCTTGCAACATCTGTAACCATTTGGTTTTCTCAATTGCTTCTTTTTGCGGAGTGGACAAAAAAGGTTCATGTGGGAACACAAGTGCCATTTTTCTGCCTGTCATTAGTTCAAATGGACTGTATTGAGTAGATGAGGATGTTGTACTTCTGATACTCATTAGAACAAAAGGTACAGCATCTACCCATGTACTTCCTTTGTCTAGTAAAATTTTTGCAATCCTGGATTTGATAGTCCTATTCATCCTTTCAACAATACCTGCAGATTGTGGATGATATGGAACATGAAATCTTTGTTGGACTCCCAGAATTTTGCACATTGCTTGCATTATCTTACCTGTAAAATGCGATCCTCGATCTGAACTGAGATTCATTGGGATCCCCCAAGTCGGAAAAACATGATTGATTAACAATCTTGCAGTAGTCAGTGCATCATCTGTACGAGCAGGTAAGATTTCAACCCACTTTGAAAACACGTCTACGATTGTGAGCGCATACCTGAACCCGTTTTTTCCTGTAGGCAATGGTCCTATGTAGTCAATTTGTAATGTGGACCATGGACCATTACCTGGAGGAACTCTTTGTAAGGGAGGTTTTTGTCCCTTTGGTCTGGGGTTCACTTGTGCACAAATAAGACAAGATTGAATCACATTGTCTACGGTTTCTTCCATTTTTTCCCAGTAAAACTTTTCTTTGAGAACTTCTAGCAATCTCTGCTTACCTACATGGCCTAAGCTTTCATGATTATATTTTGTGAATTCACCTTGTAAATGTTTTGGTAATACAGGACGCAGATGCCCATTTAAATCGTGACACAATATTCCATTTTCACAAACAAAAGGAGATTTAGAATCCCCCTGAGGAACAGATAAGGACTGATCCTTTTTCTGTTCTTCTGCAAAAGAGGGGATCTGAGTATCTGTCTTTCTGACTGCATTCACTGAAACTGGCTCAATTGGAATCTCTGACTGTTCAACAACAGCTGCTTCTTTTGCTAATGTGTCAGCTGCCCTGTTACCAATGCTTAGTTCATCGTTGTCTTTTTTATGAGCTGGTACCTTTACAATAGCCTAGACACAAGGGTTTTTCTCTGCTAGTGCAAAAATTGATTCTAGTGTTTCTCTATGTACCAAAACTTTGTTTGATGCGTCTACAAAACCTCTTCTTTTCCAAATTGGCAAATAATCAGTAAGAGAACGCACAACATATGAACTGTCACTATAGATTGCTAGTGGACCCTTGTTCTCTTCATTGGCTACAGTCAGTGCTGTCTCTACTGCTAACAATTCTGCTTTTTGTGCTGAAAAGTGTCCTGGAAGTCTGTGTTGTATGGCATATCCTTTTTTAGGAAACCAGATTGTATAGCCTGAAAAATACTCCCCTGAAATACAGTAACGTGAACCATCTACAAACGCTGGTTCATCAGTCTTCTCTGCTTCTCTGCGGAACAGAGGAGGGTAGGCATTCTGGACTTCACATGAACACTCATGTTCTAATCCATTATATTCCATCAATTGAGGGAGTACATATTTGGCATTATGGTCAATCTGGATCTGTTTAGGTGATAAAGCCAACAACCATTGTGAAAATCTTTGATTGGAAACACCTTGAATATTTTTCTCAAGGAGAAATTTCAGGGTGAAATGCGGAGTTTGTAAAACAATTTGGTTGAATCCTACTATGTGCTCAGTTGCCTTCACTGCATAGTGAACTCCTACCAATTGTTTTACACATGTGTCAAAACCTCTCTCAACTGGGGTTAAAATCCTAGAGAAATATCCCAAAATCCTCCAATTTCCTCCTTGTAATTGAAGTAACACAGAAGAAATTGCATTTTCAGATGTATGCACCTGCAAAGCAAATTGTGCTTGCCTTTCTACTGTAGCTAGGGCTGGTGCTGTTTGCAAATCTTTTTTCAAAGATTCAAAATCCCTTTGCTGTACTTCTGTCCAAGGACCAAAACCATTTTCCTCATTGGCCTTTAGAAGATCATACAGACTTTTTGCCTTCTCAGCAAATGACTCAATGTACTCTCTGGAAAAATTCACTAATCCTAGGAATTGTCTCAATGCTTTAAATGTGGTTGGTACAGGAAGTGCAGCAATAGCATTAACCCTTTCTTGCAGAGGTTGGCGTTTACCCGGACTGATCTGAATGCCGAGAAACTTGACCACGCGTTTCATGAGCTGAACTTTGCGAGTATTTAGCTTGAGACCTGCATCTTGCAGCAGATCAAACAATTCGGCTAAAAGGGTCAAATGCTCTGCCTCATTTTCCATTAACAACAAAATGTCATCTACATACTGCAAAATACAGTCTGGTCTAGAAAATTTTGATAAGACTTTCGCTAACGCGTGATGAAATACGCTAGGACTTAGATGCAGGCCTTGCGGAAGACGATTGAAAGTATATTGTTCATTTTTAAAATAGAAAGCAAATTTGTATTGACAACTTTTGGTCAAAGATATTGAAAAAAACCCGTTTGTAATATCAATCACAGAGAATACTTTCGCCTTTGCGTCAATTCGGGACATGATGTCAGGTGTTTCTGCAACTATCGGGGCACAATGTGGAGTATATTTATTCAGCATTCTGAGGTCTACCAGAAGCCTGAAAGAATTAGGGTCATCTCGTTTAGGTACTACCCATAACGGATTGTTTGCCACTGAATTTGTTTTCCTAATAATACCTTGTTGCAAAAGTTCTTTTATGACAACAGATACTGGTTCAATAGACTCTGGTGGCAATTTGTATTGCTTCTGGACTGGCGGGTCCCGCCCTTGCACGTCTACTTCTACATCTTTGAATAGACCCGCCTCATTTTTTCCTTGACTCCATAAATTTTTTAATGATTTGACCAATCGTTCCAGATCTTTATTTTCACCAATATCTGGCCATTTATGGTCTTCAGCAATCACTTCTGTTAAGCAGATTCTGCCGACTTCACAGTAATCTGCTGGGTCAATTACCACAGGCTTACGATTAATGGAACCTTTCCAGATAACACCATTACCTAGATCAAGTATCCAACCTCTTTGTTGAATGATATCTGTCCCAATTATATTCTCTGCACCTCGAGAATACCAAATATCGATCTCAGTATCCAAATATCCAGGAATTTCAAATGAAACATTTTTACATTTTGAAGCTTTAGAATTACCTGATCCGTTAAATCCAACAACTGTGCAAATTGCTGCATCTGCCAAAAGAGGTAATTTTACACCCGTAATCGATATCTCCGCCCCTGTGTCGATCAATATACTAAGTTTTTGACCATTTAATTTTGCTTTGATATAAGGGCGTCCACTTTTATCTAGACTTATTGGTGTAACATATTCTAGATAATGAGACTTTATTTCCTTTTTATTCTGTAGTCATGGGGTAGGCAATAATGGGTTTGAATCACCAGTGGCTGATTGCAAGTTCTTTTCAGTCATGCCATTGCTGATTGATAATTCTCTGATTTGTTTTATCAATGGAGCATAAGGAGAAGAAGATTGAGTTGTATTTGGACGAGGAGGAGCAGATGGTTCAAGAGGTATAAGTCCATTTTCTTTACCTATATTTCTTGAATCTTTCATCTGCATATCCCTCAAGAATTGTCTACATTAATAACGTGCATGGCCTGGTCTCTGGCAATAATAACAAGTGATGGGCTCTATCTGACTCACTTGCTTGCACCTGTCATAGTTACTAGGAGCTGTCCAGCCTGTCTTGGCTGTAGTCTGACTATTCCGTTTTAAAGTGTCATTTTGAACTAAAGCGATCTTAGCTTTAAGATTGCCCTGTTTCATTTGTCTTCTAACTTTATCAATGAAGCTTGACGCTTCTGATAAAGATTCTTTTTCTTGTGCGATAGCTAATGAAGTTGGATCAAGATATTTACATTTCTTTGTAAATGCTTTAATAAACCCTGAATTGCTTTCATCATCTACCCCCAAAACCATCTTGTATGCTTTTGAGAATCTATGCATGAAATCAAATGGATTTTCTGTAACTGAAGTCTGTAAGGAGTCAAGTATTTCCATGGACGGAGCATCTTCGCCTGTTGTGCATAATAACAATTGTCGTAATCTGTCTGAATCGTCACTGTGTATCTCCTGTCCATCTTCATCAGTAATAGGTGACTTTGTTAGTCGTCGAGCATAATGTGCAGGTAACCAAAGATAAAATATATGATTACGCTGTTCATTTTTAAGGTTGTATCTGTCAGTGTAGGACTCAAATACGTCTGCATTATGAAAAGCGTCTGCTCTTAAATCATATGCTGGGATGTCTTTTAAGACTTTAATTAATTGGTCATGTATATGTAATTTCAATTAATCTATGATTTTTCATTTAAAAGATAAAGGGACGAGTATTTATTGTTCAGCTCTATGACACATGAACTCTGTGTGTATTCTTATCTGAGAACCTGCTGACCCACTGACCTCAAGTCAAACCTTGGACATTGGAGAACAACTGTGACAAAAATCGACATTCAGACCTCTAACTATTTCAAGATCCATCTCATGCTGAGCTGAGTAAAACCCCAAGAGTTAAAGAGGAACTGAACCAACAAAATATAGATCTTGGTTAAAAAGCCAAATTAATGTGATTATTCTACACTGTGCCACTAACTCCTGCAGATGCCTGTATTAGAGAACAGTAATGACGGGTATATACAGGTGTACAGTGTGCCACTAACTCCTGCAGATGCCTGTATTAGAGAACAGTAATGACGGGCATATACAGGTGTATACTGTGCCACTAACTCCTGCAGATGCCTGTATTAGAGAACAGTAATGACGGGTATATACAGGTGTACAGTGTGCCACTAACTCCTGCAGATGCCTGTATTAGAGAACAGTAATGACGGGTATATACAGGTGTACAGTGTGCCACTAACTCCTGCAGATGCCTGTATTAGAGAACAGTAATGACGGGTATATACAGGTGTACACTGTGCCACTAACTCCTGCAGATGCCTGTATTAGAGAACAGTAATGACGGGTATATACAGGTGTACACTGTGCCACTAACTCCTGCAGATGCCTGTATTAGAGAACAGTAATGACGGGTATATACAGGTGTACACTGTGCCACTAACTCCTGCAGATGCCTGTATTAGAGAACAGTAATGACGGGTATATACAGGTGTACACTGTGCCACTAACTCCTGCAGATGCCTGTATTAGAGAACAGTAATGACGGGTATATACAGGTGTACACTGTGCCACTAACTCCTGCAGATGCCTGTATTAGAGAACAGTAATGACGGGTATATACAGGTGTATACTGTGCCACTAACTCCTGCAGATGCCTGTATTAGAGAACAGTAATGACGGGTATATACAGGTGTACACTGTGCCACTAACTCCTGCAGATGCCTGTATTAGAGAACAGTAATGACGGGTATATACAGGTGTACAGTGTGCCACTAACTCCTGCAGATGCCTGTATTAGAGAACAGTAATGATGGGTATATACAGGTGTATACTGTGCCACTAACTCCTGCAGATGCCTGAATTAGAGAACAGTAATGTTGGGTATATACAGGTGTATACTGTGCCACTAACTCCTGCAGATGCCTGTATTAGAGAACAGTAATGACGGGTATATACAGGTGTATACTGTGCCACTAACTCCTGCAGATGCCTGTATTAGAGAACAGTAATGACGGGTATATACAGGTGTACACTCTGCCACTAACTCCTGCAGATGCCTGTATTAGAGAACAGTAATGACGGGTATATACAGGTGTACACTGTGCCACTAACTCCTGCAGATGCCTGTATTAGAGAACAGTAATGACGGGTATATACAGGTGTACACTGTGCCACTAACTCCTGCAGATGCCTGTATAAGAGAACAGTAATGACGGGTATATACAGGTGTACACTGTGCCACTAACTCCTGCAGATGCCTGTATTAGAGAACAGTAATGACGGGTATATACAGGTGTACAGTGTGCCACTAACTCCTGCAGATGCCTGTATTAGAGAACAGTAAAGATGGGTATATACAGGTGTACACTGTGCCACTAACTCCTGCAGATGCCTGTATTAGAGAACAGTAATGACGGGTATATACAGGTGTACACTGTGCCACTAACTCCTGAAGATGCCTGTATTAGAGAACAGTAATGACGGGTATATACAGGTGTACACTGTGCCACTAACTCCTGCAGATGCCTGTATTAGAGAACAGTAATGACGGGTATATACAGGTGAACACTGTGCCACTAACTCCTGCAGATGCCTGTATTAGAGAACAGTAATGACGGGTATATACAGGTGTACACTGTGCCACTAACTCCTGCAGATGCCTGTATTAGAGAACAGTAATGACGGGTATATACAGGTGTACACTGTGCCACTAACTCCTGCAGATGCCTGTATTAGAGAACAGTAATGACGGGTATATACAGGTGTACACTGTGCCACTAACTCCTGCAGATGCCTGTATTAGAGAACAGTAATGACGGGTATATACAGGTGTACACTGTGCCACTAACTCCTGCAGATGCCTGTATTAGAGAACAGTAATGACGGGTATATACAGGTGTACACTGTGCCACTAACTCCTGCAGATGCCTGTATTAGAGAACAGTAATGACGGGTATATACAGGTGTACACTGTGCCACTAACTCCTGCAGATGCCTGTATTAGAGAACAGTAATGATGGGTATATACAGGTGTACACTGTGCCACTAACTCCTGCAGATGCCTGTATTAGAGAACAGTAATGACGGGTATATACAGGTGCACACTGTGCCACTAACTCTTGCAGATGCCTGTATTAGAGAACAGTAATGACGGGTATATACAGGTGCACACTGTGCCACTAACTCCTGCAGATGCCTGTATTAGAGAAAAGTAATGACGGGTATATACAGGTGTACAGTGTGCCACTAACTCCTGCAGATGCCTGTATTAGAGAACAGTAATGACGGGTATATACAGGTGTACAGTGTGCCACTAACTCCTGCAGATGCCTGTATTAGAGAACAGTAATGACGGGTATATACAGGTGTACACTGTGCCACTAACTCCTGCAGATGCCTGTATTAGAGAACAGTAATGACGGGTATATACAGGTGTACACTGTGCCACTAACTCCTGCAGATGCCTGTATTAGAGAACAGTAATGACGGGTATATACAGGTGTATACTGTGCCACTTACTCCTGCAGATGCCTGTATTAGAGAACAGTAATGACGGGTATATACAGGTGTAAACTGTGCCACTAACTCCTGCAGATGCCTGTATTAGAGAACAGTAATGACGGGTATATACAGGTGTACACTGTGCCACTAACTCCTGCAGATGCCTGTATTAGAGAACAGTAATGACGGGTATATACAGGTGTACACTGTGCCACTAACTCCTGAAGATGCCTGTATTAGAGAACAGTAATGACGGGTATATACAGGTGTACACTGTGCCACTAACTCCTGCAGATGCCTGTATTAGAGAACAGTAATGACGGGTATATACAGGTGAACACTGTGCCACTAACTCCTGCAGATGCCTGTATTAGAGAACAGTAATGACGGGTATATACAGGTGTACACTGTGCCACTAACTCCTGCAGATGCCTGTATTAGAGAACAGTAATGACGGGTATATACAGGTGTACACTGTGCCACTAACTCCTGCAGATGCCTGTATTAGAGAACAGTAATGACGGGTATATACAGGTGTACACTGTGCCACTAACTCCTGCAGATGCCTGTATTAGAGAACAGTAATGACGGGTATATACAGGTGTACACTGTGCCACTAACTCCTGCAGATGCCTGTATTAGAGAACAGTAATGACGGGTATATACAGGTGTACACTGTGCCACTAACTCCTGCAGATGCCTGTATTAGAGAACAGTAATGACGGGTATATACAGGTGTACACTGTGCCACTAACTCCTGCAGATGCCTGTATTAGAGAACAGTAATGATGGGTATATACAGGTGTACACTGTGCCACTAACTCCTGCAGATGCCTGTATTAGAGAACAGTAATGACGGGTATATACAGGTGCACACTGTGCCACTAACTCTTGCAGATGCCTGTATTAGAGAACAGTAATGACGGGTATATACAGGTGCACACTGTGCCACTAACTCCTGCAGATGCCTGTATTAGAGAAAAGTAATGACGGGTATATACAGGTGTACAGTGTGCCACTAACTCCTGCAGATGCCTGTATTAGAGAACAGTAATGACGGGTATATACAGGTGTACAGTGTGCCACTAACTCCTGCAGATGCCTGTATTAGAGAACAGTAATGACGGGTATATACAGGTGTACACTGTGCCACTAACTCCTGCAGATGCCTGTATTAGAGAACAGTAATGACGGGTATATACAGGTGTACACTGTGCCACTAACTCCTGCAGATGCCTGTATTAGAGAACAGTAATGACGGGTATATACAGGTGTATACTGTGCCACTTACTCCTGCAGATGCCTGTATTAGAGAACAGTAATTAAGGGTATATACAGGTGTACACTGTGCCACTAACTCCTGCAGATGCCTGTATTAGAGAACAGTAATGACGGGTATTTACAGGTGTACACTGTGCCACTAACTCCTGCAGATGCCTGTATTAGAGAACAGTAATGACGGGTATATACAGGTGTAAACTGTGCCACTAACTCCTGCAGATGCCTGTATTAGAGAACAGTAATGACGGGTATATACAGGTGTACACTGTGCCACTAACTCCTGCAGATGCCTGTATTAGAGAACAGTAATGACGGGTATATACAGGTGTACACTGTGCCACTAACTCCTGCAGATGCCTGTATTAGAGAACAGTAATGACGGGTATATACAGGTGTACACTGTGCCACTAACTCCTGCAGATGCCTGTATTAGAGAACAGTAATGATGGGTATATACAGGTGTACACTGTGCCACTAACTCCTGCAGATGCCTGTATTAGAGAACAGTAATGACGTGTATATACAGGTGTACACTGTGCCACTAACTCCTGCAGATGCCTGTATTAGAGAACAGTAATGATGGGTATATACAGGGGTACAGTGTGCCACTAACTCCTGCAGATGCCTGTATTAGAGAACAGTAATGATGGGTATATACAGGTGTACACTGTGCCACTAACTCCTGCAGATGCCTGTATTAGAGAACAGTAATGACGGGTATATATAGGTGTACACTGTGCCACTAACTCCTGCAGATGCCTGTATTAGAGAACAGTAATGACGGGTATATACAGGTGTACACTGTGCCACTAACTCCTGCAGATGCCTGTATTAGAGAACAGTAATGACGGGTATATACAGGTGTACACTGTGCCACTAACTCCTGCAGATGCCTGTATTAGAGAACAGTAATGACGGGTATATACAGGTGTACACTGTGCCACTAACTCCTGCAGATGCCTGTATTAGAGAACAGTAATGACGGGTATATACAGGTGTACACTATGTCACTAACTCCTGCAGATGCCTGTATTAGAGAACAGTAATGACGGGTATATACAGGTGTACACTGTGCCACTAACTCCTGCAGATGCCTGTATTAGAGAACAGTAATGACGGGTATATACAGGTGTACACTGTGCCACTAACTCCTGCAGATGCCTGTATTAGAGAACAGTAATGACGGGTATATACAGGTGTACACTGTGCCACTAACTCCTGCAGATGCCTGTATTAGAGAACAGTAATGACGGGTATATACAGGTGTACACTGTGCCACTAACTCCTGCAGATGCCTGTATTAGAGAACAGTAATGACGGGTATATACAGGGGTACACTGTGCCACTAACTCCTGCAGATGCCTGTATTAGAGAACAGTAATGACGGGTATATACAGGTGCACACTGTGCCACTAACTTCTGCAGATGCCTGTATTAGAGAACAGTAATGACAGGTATATACAGGTGCACACTGTGCCACTAACTCCTGCAGATGCCTGTATTAGAGAAAAGTAATGACGGGTATATACAGGTGTACAGTGTGCCACTAACTCCTGCAGATGCCTGTATTAGAGAACAGTAATGATGGGTATATACAGGTGTACAGTGTGCCACTAACTCCTGCAGATGCCTGTATTAGAGAACAGTAATGACGGGTATATACAGGTGTACACTGTGCCACTAACTCCTGCAGATGCCTGTATTAGAGAACAGTAATGATGGGTATATACAGGTGTACACTGTGCCACTAACTCCTGCAGATGCCTGTATTAGAGAACAGTAATGACGGGTATATACAGGTGCACACTGTGCCACTAACTCTTGCAGATGCCTGTATTAGAGAAAAGTAATGACGGGTATATACAGGTGTACAGTGTGCCACTAACTCCTGCAGATGCCTGTATTAGAGAACAGTAATGATGGGTATATACAGGTGTACAGTGTGCCACTAACTCCTGCAGATGCCTGTATTAGAGAACAGTAATGACGGGTATATACAGGTGTACACTGTGCCACTAACTCCTGCAGATGCCTGTATTAGAGAACAGTAATGACGGGTATATACAGGTGTACACTGTGCCACTAACTCCTGCAGATGCCTGTATTAGAGAACAGTAATGACGGGTATATACAGGTGTACACTGTGCCACTAACTCCTGCAGATGCCTGTATTAGAGAACAGTAATGACGGGTATATACAGGTGTACACTGTGCCACTAACTCCTGCAGATGCCTGTATTAGAGAACAGTAATGACGGGTATATACAGGTGTACACTGTGCCACTAACTCCTGCAGATGCCTGTATTAGAGAACAGTAATGACGGGTATATACAGGTGTACACTGTGCCACTAACTCCTGCAGATGCCTGTATTAGAGAACAGTAATGACGGGTATATACAGGTGTACACTGTGCCACTAACTCCTGCAGATGCCTGTATTAGAGAACAGTAATGACGGGTATATACAGGTGTACAGTGTGCCACTAACTCCTGCAGATGCCTGTATTAGAGAACAGTAATGACGGGTATATACAGGTGTACACTGTGCCACTAACTCCTGCAGATGCCTGTATTAGAGAACAGTAATGACGGATATATACAGGTGTACAGTGTGCCACTAACTCCTGCAGATGCCTGTATTAGAGAACAGTAATGACGGGTATATACAGGTGTACAGTGTGCCACTAACTCCTGCAGATGCCTGTATTAGAGAACAGTAATGACGGGTATATACAGGTGTACACTGTGCCACTAACTCCTGCAGATGCCTGTATTAGAGAACAGTAATGACGGGTATATACAGGTGTACACTGTGCCACTAACTCCTGCAGATGCCTGTATTAGAGAACAGTAATGATGGGTATATACAGGTGTACAGTGTGCCACTAACTCCTGCAGATGCCTGTATTAGAGAACAGTAATGACGGGTATATACAGGTGTACACTGTGCCATTAACTCCTGCAGATGCCTGTATTAGAGAACAGTAATGACGGGTACATACAGGTGTACACTGTGCCACTAACTCCTGCAGATGCCTGTATTAGGAAACAGTAATGACGGGTATATACAGGTGTACACTGTGCCACTAACTCCTGCAGATGCCTGTATTAGAGAACAGTAATGACGGGTATATACAGGTGTACACTGTGCCACTAACTCCTGCAGATGCCTGTATTAGAGAACAGTAATGACGGGTATATACAGGTGTACACTGTGCCACTAACTCCTGCAGATGCCTGTATTAGAGAACAGTAATGACGGGTATATACAGGTGTACACTGTGCCACTAACTCCTGCAGATGCCTGTATTAGAGAACAGTAATGACGGGTATATACAGGTGTACACTGTGCCACTAACTCCTGCAGATGCCTGTATTAGAGAACAGTAATGACGGGTATATACAGGTGTACACTGTGCCACTAACTCCTGCAGATGCCTGTATTAGAGAACAGTAATGACGGGTATATACAGGTGTACACTGTGCCACTAACTCCTGCAGATGCCTGTATTAGAGAACAGTAATGACGGGTATATACAGGTGTACACTGTGCCACTAACTCCTGCAGATGCCTGTATTAGAGAACAGTAATGACGGGTATATACAGGTGTACACTGTGCCACTAACTCCTGCAGATGCTTGTATTAGAGAACAGTAATGACGGTTTATATACAGGTGTACACTGTGCCACTAACTCCTGCAGATGCCTGTATTAGAGAACAGTAATGATGGGTATATACAGGTGTACACTGTGCCACTAACTCCTGCAGATGCCTGTATTAGAGAACAGTAATGACGGGTATATACAGGTGTACACTGTGCCACTAACTCCTGCAGATGCCTGTATTAGAGAACAGTAATGATGGGTATATACAGGTGTACACTGTGCCACTAACTCCTGCAGATGCCTGTATTAGAGAACAGTAATGACGGGTATATACAGGTGTACACTGTGCCACTAACTCCTGCAGATGCCTGTATTAGAGAACAGTAATGACGGGTATATACAGGTGTACACTGTGCCACTAACTCCTGCAGATGCCTGTATTAGAGAACAGTAATGACGGGTATATACAGGTGTACAGTGTGCCACTAACTCCTGCAGATGCCTGTATTAGAGAACAGTAATGACGGGTATATACAGGTGTACACTGTGCCACTAACTCCTGCAGATGCCTGTATTAGAGAACAGTAATGACGGGTATATACAGGTGTACAGTGTGCCACTAAATCCTGCAGATGCCTGTATTAGAGAACAGTAATGATGGGTATATACAGGTGTACACTGTGCCACTAACTCCTGCAGATGCCTGTATTAGAGAACAGTAATGACGGGTATATACAGGTGTACACTGTGCCACTAACTCCTGCAGATGCCTGTATTAGAGAACAGTAATGACGGGTATATACAGGTGTACAGTGTGCCACTAACTCCTGCAGATGCCTGTATTAGAGAACAGTAATGACGGGTATATACAGGTGTACAGTGTGCCACTAACTCCTGCAGATGCCTGTATTAGAGAACAGTAATGACGGGTATATACAGGTGTACACTGTGCCACTAACTCCTGCAGATGCCTGTATTAGAGAACAGTAATGACGGGTATATACAGGTGTACACTGTGCCACTAACTCCTGCAGATGCCTGTATTAGAGAACAGTAATGATGGGTATATACAGGTGTACAGTGTGCCACTAACTCCTGCAGATGCCTGTATTAGAGAACAGTAATGACGGGTATATACAGGTGTACACTGTGCCATTAACTCCTGCAGATGCCTGTATTAGAGAACAGTAATGACGGGTACATACAGGTGTACACTGTGCCACTAACTCCTGCAGATGCCTGTATTAGGAAACAGTAATGACGGGTATATACAGGTGTACACTGTGCCACTAACTCCTGCAGATGCCTGTATTAGAGAACAGTAATGACGGGTATATACAGGTGTACACTGTGCCACTAACTCCTGCAGATGCCTGTATTAGAGAACAGTAATGACGGGTATATACAGGTGTACACTGTGCCACTAACTCCTGCAGATGCCTGTATTAGAGAACAGTAATGACGGGTATATACAGGTGTACACTGTGCCACTAACTCCTGCAGATGCCTGTATTAGAGAACAGTAATGACGGGTATATACAGGTGTACACTGTGCCACTAACTCCTGCAGATGCCTGTATTAGAGAACAGTAATGACGGGTATATATAGGTGTACACTGTGCCACTAACTCCTGCAGATGCCTGTATTAGAGAACAGTAATGACGGGTATATACAGGTGTACACTGTGCCACTAACTTCTGCAGATGCCTGTATTAGAGAACAGTAATGACGGGTATATACAGGTGTACACTGTGCCACTAACTCCTGCAGATGCCTGTATTAGAGAACAGTAATGACGGGTATATACAGGTGTACACTGTGCCACTAACTCCTGCAGATGCTTGTATTAGAGAACAGTAATGACGGTTTATATACAGGTGTACACTGTGCCACTAACTCCTGCAGATGCCTGTATTAGAGAACAGTAATGATGGGTATATACAGGTGTACACTGTGCCACTAACTCCTGCAGATGCCTGTATTAGAGAACAGTAATGACGGGTATATACAGGTGTACACTGTGCCACTAACTCCTGCAGATGCCTGTATTAGAGAACAGTAATGATGGGTATATACAGGTGTACACTGTGCCACTAACTCCTGCAGATGCCTGTATTAGAGAACAGTAATGACGGGTATATACAGGTGTACACTGTGCCACTAACTCCTGCAGATGCCTGTATTAGAGAACAGTAATGACGGGTATATACAGGTGTACACTGTGCCACTAACTCCTGCAGATGCCTGTATTAGAGAACAGTAATGACAGGTATATACAGGTGTACACTGTGCCACTAACTCCTGCAGATGCCTGTATTAGAGAACAGTAATGACGGTTTATATACATGTGTACACTGTGCCACTAACTCCTGCAGATGCCTGTATTAGAGAACAGTAATGACGGGTATATACAGGTGTACACTGTGCCACTAACTCCTGCAGATGCCTGTATTAGAGAACAGTAATGACGGGTATATACAGGTGTACACTGTGCCACTAACTCCTGCAGATGCCTGTATTAGAGAACAGTAATGACGGGTATATACAGGTGTACACTGTGCCACTAACTCCTGCAGATGCCTGTATTAGAGAACAGTAATGACGGGTATATACAGGTGTACACTGTGCCACTAACTCCTGAAGATGCCTGTATTAGAGAACAGTAATGACGGGTATATACAGGTGTACACTGTGCCACTAACTCCTGCAGATGCCTGTATTAGAGAACAGTAATGACGGGTATATACAGGTGAACACTGTGCCACTAACTCCTGCAGATGCCTGTATTAGAGAACAGTAATGACGGGTATATACAGGTGCACACTGTGCCACTAACTCCTGCAGATGCCTGTATTAGAGAACAGTAATGACGGGTATATACAGGTGTACACTGTGCCACTAACTCCTGCAGATGCCTGTATTAGAGAACAGTAATGACGGGTATATACAGGTGTACACTGTGCCACTAACTCCTGCAGATGCCTGTATTAGAGAACAGTAATGACGGGTATATACAGGTGTACACTGTGCCACTAACTCCTGCAGATGCCTGTATTAGAGAACAGTAATGACGGGTATATACAGGTGTACACTGTGCCACTAACTCCTGCAGATGCCTGTATTAGAGAACAGTAATGACGGGTATATACAGGTGTACACTGTGCCACTAACTCCTGCAGATGCCTGTATTAGAGAACAGTAATGACGGGTATATACAGGTGTACACTGTGCCACTAACTCCTGCAGATGCCTGTATTAGAGAACAGTAATGACGGGTATATACAGGTGTACACTGTGCCACTAACTCCTGCAGATGCCTGTATTAGAGAACAGTAATGACGGGTATATACAGGTGTACACTGTGCCACTAACTCCTGCAGATGCCTGTATTAGAGAACAGTAATGACGGGTATATACAGGTGTACACTGTGCCACTAACTCCTGCAGATGCCTGTATTAGAGAACAGTAATGACGGGTATATACAGGTGTACACTGTGCCACTAACTCCTGCAGATGCCTGTATTAGAGAACAGTAATGACGGGTATATACAGGTGTACACTGTGCCACTAACTCCTGCAGATGCCTGTATTAGAGAACAGTAATGACGGGTATATACAGGTGTACACTGTGCCACTAACTCCTGCAGATGCCTGTATTAGAGAACAGTAATGACGGGTATAAACAGGTGCACACTGTGCCACTAACTCCTGCAGATGCCTGTATTAGAGAACAGTAATGACGGGTATATACAGGTGTACACTGTGCCACTAACTCCTGCAGATGCCTGTATTAGAGAACAGTAATGGCGGGTATATACAGGTGTACACTGTGCCACTAACTTCTGCAAATGCCTGTATTAGAGAACAGTAATGACGGGTATATACAGGTGTATACTGTGCCACTAACTCCTGCAGATGCCTGTATTAGAGAACAGTAATGACGGGTATATACAGGTGTACACTGTGCCACTAACTCCTGCAGATGCCTGTATTAGAGAACAGTAATGACGGGTATATACAGGTGTACACTGTGCCACTAACTCCTGCAGATGCCTGTAATAGAGAACAGTAATGACGGGTGTATACAGGTGTACACTGTGCCACTAACTCCTGCAGATGCCTGTATTAGAGAACAGCAATGACGGATATATACAGGTATATACTGTGCTGGGGGCACACAACACCCACTAACTCCTGCAGATGCCTGAGAAAAGAATAGAACATAGAACACACTGTCCCTGCCTATGTATCTCTTTCCTTGCCTGCCTATCTAGCTTAGAGAACAGCAATGATGGATATATACAGGAGTATACTGTGCTGGGGGCACACAACACCCACTAACTCCTGCAGATGCCTGAGAAAAAAATGGAACATAGAACAAACTGTCCCTGCCTATGTATCTCTTTCCCTGCACGCCGAAACACACTGCACGAGGCCGCCGCGCTGGCTGCCCTTTATAGTGTGGGGGCATGTACTAAACCCCCCTGAGCTATGATTGGCCACAGGCATCCTGCCTGTGGCCAATTATGGCTCTCCTCGCTGCCGGCGCTGTGATTGGCCAAGCATGCGGGGTCACAGTGTATGCTTGGCCAATCACAGCGCCGGAAATGCAGTGCGATGGCGCAGTGCATTGTGGGCCGTTCGCGTCACATGAATTTGGCGCGAATGGCCCATAATGTTCGCAATTCGGCGAACAGACGAACAGGCAATGTTCGAGTCGAACATACATTCGACTCGAACACCGAGCTCATCCCTAGTGGAGACAGACACATTGTCCCCGAAAATAGAAGGTTTCCGCGGGCTGGTTGTCCATGCATCCCCCATAGTGTGGGGTATGGGCTTCCTTCCCTTTCCAGTGAACACAATGTCACAGTTCCCCAAGCCTCCTTACCGTCCCCTGACATGGATCTCCTGAAGGTCCCTCCGGCTTGAAGATCCGGTTCAGGCAGGTGCTGGGGCAGGCTTCGACCTTGGCCGCGGGAGGCCTTAACTTATCCGACCTTGCGCTTGGCAGGTGGAATGGAGGTTTCTGTTGTAATGGATGCAGCATCCACAATGACATCCGTCGCAAGCTCCGTAATGGCCGGAGTTCCATCCTCCTCATCTGTGGCAGTTGGTGCGGTGCGCGTGGGTCAGGCTGTGGGAGTATTTGTTTCCTCTTCAAGAGCGGCGATGCCTGTAAGGCAGTTGACCCAGTAGACCCGGGGTTTCTCAGTGGGCTGGTCCACCTCGAAGAGAATCTCTCCACACAATGTACATCTTCCAAACGGGCGAAGTTGTACCACCAGTCCTTGGCATCCAGGACAGAGCATGCCCAGGGCCTCCGCATCCCTGCAGGTTTAGAGTGCGAAGCGGCCCCTAGGCTTAAGATGGATCCCTGTATCCGTCAGGGGGGCAGTGAGGGGAGCAACGTCCATGGTTGGGGTAGGTGGGAACATCCTTGCTCCCGGTGCAACAGAAATCCATGGGGCGGCAGATATGTTGCTTCTCCTTCACTAGTCCAGCTTGTACTGTCCTTTGTCGCCAGGACGCCACGTGCAACACACAAGTTGGTGGGGGCTCCTCCCCCTTTTTTTTTCAGCACATAGCTCGCTGGCTTTTCTGGTTTGAGGCACGCCCACAAACTACGCAGTTAGAAAAATTCAGTATAGGTTTAGGCCTGTACCTCCATTTCTCTCACAAGTGACGCAGTTCAATTTCCCAAAATGGCCGACTTTTACAGAACCACAAACAGGGGAAAAAACACAGTCCAGCTTCCAGGGGTAGCTGCAAAAATCCCGGACTCGAGCCCCCAAGTGTAGCACACAGACCCTTTTCTCCTGCTTACCTCCACCTTGCAGGGATAAAGGCACACCGTGCCACATGCCCGGATACTCCTGGTTTAGAAGGTTGAGCAGTGTTCTTTAATTTTGGGTCCTACAGTGAGTTACCTCCATCCGTTGGTTCTCGTCCCTAGAGTATAGGGGAAAGTCTATGTTCCTTCCCCAATAAAAGTCAATGTCCACACAATTTCATCTCCAACAAAGAGTTTATTTTCCTTTGCCTCAGTTAACAGGGAAATTGAAGAGAGAAAGAAGCTAGCGAAGTTAGGAAGTAGATTCAGGCAGGAACCACTTGGCTTACTCGTCGCCACTCGATCCCGAGTGGGTTTAGCTCACTCGGATAGATCCCTCTCACAGTTCTAGCAGCCGGCGTGGAGCTCGAACAACACTGTAACTTTGTCCCACGCCTGGGACGGGTTCAGGAGATCCTCTAATAGAGCAGAATCCTGTTATTCCTGAATCCAGAACTTTACTTGAACCTCTGTAAAACTTAAAGAACCGATGATGCCAATGGGCACTTTACAGGGTTATCTTGCGGAGCAAGGAATCCTTCCCTCTGACAGGTCACCAGGCCTCTCCTGAGACAGCGACCTCCTATCACTCATCTCTTCCGTGGGACCGATCCTCCCCTGGCTTCCTCTCGGTCAGAGCGGGTTACCCTCACCTGGGTACCCTGTTCTAATTGTAGGCCCAGTTGAAGATACTGGGCCTACCCGGAACGTTGTAGCCTCAGGCTAAAGGTGCCCGAGAATCCTCGACCAGATCACTCACCCCCATGGGGCACACTCCCTTGCCCTCCTCCAGGGGCACAAACACCTACCTCATGGCGTCTGCCCCTTATTTATCCCCTCCCAACATGCACAGCAGGCGAAACCATGCCCCCCGAACGGTAGCCGAGGGAGGACACCCAATCACGCCACTGTGTCACCTGAGGTTCGACCCTGGGCCTGGGCTACAGTGCCACCCACAGGCCAAAGGGAAACCGTACACCAGACAACACTTACTGTAGAGCAGATTCCAGTATAACAAATTAGAGAACCTGAGCCAACTATGGCTCATACTACCCCCTAAATTTAGTACATAGCGACCCCCATATTGGGGTACCCGCTACACATATATATATATATTTATAAATATATTTATATATTTATAAGTTGACGTGTCATGACCCATACTGGTTTTTATTATGATTTTATTTGTTTATAATAAACAATGGCTGTGATGTTAGGCAACATTTGTGAGTATGTAATATTTGCCCTTTTCTTATTTTTATTGTTTTCTTGTTATTTTGATTACAATATAATAGGTTGTTGTAGGTGTTATGTGGGTGGAGGTGTTGAGCTTTGAATTGGTTATTTTTTCTTTAGGTAAATAAATAAAATATAGAATCAGCAATGCAAGATAGTAACAACTGAAACTGAAAGTAACAACTGTTGCAGTAGTAATAAGTTACTAATTACAAGGTTCATCTGCTAGTACCTAGCAATAAAATGGTCAAAATAGAAAAACCTCCTGAAATCAACTGGCTTTTTTTTTTTTTTAGAACAAGCCATAAGCTTTATTTAAGTGACCTCTACTGTTAATATAGGTCAGATTTAAATTTAAATAAGCAGTCTGATCCCCTTATGTGGGCCCATTCAACATATTGGTCTAGAATAGCCTTTTTAACTGGCTTTTTCTATGTAAGATAATGGACTTTACTGTGCCCGACTTTCATTTATGCTTATTTTACTGTAATACCTGTAAAAAGTAAAATCCCTCCATGGTAACAGGCAAACAATAAGGGAAATCAGGTAGAAACAGACAAAATAATGAATTCCCAGTTTGATAAATTTGGTTCTGTGTTTAGGTGAAGGGTTCATGGTACTGGACCTGGTATTACAGAAAAGCTAATTTGTAATAATATCAAGGTTGTTATAGAAAAACCTAATAATTTGCTGCATGCTTGTCAGGGTATCCAAGGTTACTATGGAAACTTCAAATGATTCACCATGGTGTTTGAAATGTAATGACACTGCATGGATAATCCTGCTTAATGTTTTGTTTGATGTTATAATTTTTCAAACATAAGATGTGAAAAAGAAACATAAATCTCAGATTTTTCTCCTGTATATTAAAACTATCAAAAGGGTATACAGTTGGTTAATTGCTGCACTATTCCAGGCACATTATCCTGTGTTGATGTATGCATGGTGAAAAAATAAAAGTGTGAGGATTGTTAGTACAAACATTTTTAGTGTAAATGTCAGTGGACAATGGGCAGGAGTGAAACACATGGACTGGATAGACACTTATGCCGCGTACACATGACCGTTTTTCATGACGAGAAAAATTTCATTTTTTTATTTGGTCATTAAAAACGATCGTGTGTGGGCTCCAGAGCATTTTTCACAACGTGAAAAATGGGCATTAAAAATTTGGAACATGCTCTAATTTTTCTCGTCGTTTTTCACATTGTCGTTTTTCTCGTCATGAAAAACGGGCGTGTGTAGGCTTTAACGACGTGAAAAAACGCGCATGCTCAGAAGAAAGTGGTGAGACGGGAGCGCTCGTTCTGGTAAAACTAGTGTTTGTAATGGAGATAGCACATTCGTCACGCTGTAACGGACTGAAGAGCACGAGGCTGAAAAGCGCGAATCGTCTCTCACCAAACTTTACTAACACAAGGATCAGCAAAAGCAGCCCAAAGGGTGGCGCCATGCGAATGGAACTTCCCATTTATAGTGCTGTCGTACATTTCGTACGTCACTGTGCTTTGCTCGAGCATTTTTTTTAATGATCGTGTGTAGGCAAGGTAGGCTTGAGAAGAATCACGTCGAGAAAACGTCGTTTTTTTCAATGACATTAAAAACGGTAGTGTGTACGTGGCATTAGTGGTTCGTAGCAATGAGCAAAGCAATGAGTCTGATCAAGTGTTATGCCTTGTACACATGGTCGTATTTTCCATCTGGATAAACTCAGACGGATTTTTCCGACGGAATTCTGTTCAAGCTGTCTTGCATACACACTGTCACACCAAATTCTGACCGTCAAAAACGCAATGACGTACAACACTTTGACGAGCCGAGAAAAATTAAGTTCAATGCTTCCGAGCATGCGTTGACTTGATTCTGAGTAGGTATGAGCCGAACACCCCCGGTTTGCATCCAGAACATGCGAACGAACCAATAGTTTGCGCGAACTTTCGAACCCTGGTAAAGTCTCGAACGTGAGAAATCAAAAGTGCGAATTTTAAAGGTTAATATGCAAGTTATTGTCCTAAAAAGGGTTTGGGGACCCGGGACCTGCCCCAGGGGACATGTATCAATGCAAAAAACTGTTTAAAAACTGCCATTGTTTCAGGAGCAGTGATTTTAATGATGCCTAAAGGGAAAAAATAAAAGTGAAATATTCCTTTAAATATCGTGCCTGGGGGGTGTCTATAGTATGCCTGTAAAGTGGCTTGTGTTTACCGTGTTTAGAACTGTCCCTGCACAAAATTACATTTCTAAAGGAATAAAAGTAATTTAAAACTGATTGCGGCTTTAATGTAATGTCTGGTCCCGGCAATATGGATGAAAATCATTGAGAAAAACGGCATGGGTACCCCCCCCAGCCCATTACCAGCCCCTTTGGGTCTTGTATGGATATTAAGGGGAACCCCGCACCCAAATTAAACAAAGGAAAGGCGTGGGGCCCCCAGGCCCTATATACTCTGAACAGCAGTATACAGGCGGTGAAAACTAGACAGGGACTGTAGGTTTGTTCTTAGGGATGGTCTGCAGTCAGCTTTACCTGCACACTGAGCCCAGTATACAGTACACTGACTTAATATACTGCAGCTTAGCTCAATCAACTGCCTGCCTATATTATTAGGAAGAGAACAGGGATGGTCTGCAGTCAGCTTTACCTGCACACTGAGCCCAGTATACAGTACACTGACTGGGATGGTCTGCATAATTAGATGGTGTGGGGGTAGTGTCACTGCTTAGACCTGAAGACTGACATAGAGGCCCTATAGGGGGATCTGAGTGATGTGCCTCAGGCCCCTAGGAAAAAAACTGAATGTTTACATACAGTAAAAGAAATCATAGGCAATGATTATGCCCGCTGAATGGCTAAGGGCTATAACAATGTGTCAAGTAGTAGGTAAACCTTATGTAGCGGGGTGTTTCCCCTTTAATTAGGAGAAAGAACTACGGTTCCCAGAGCTCCACTGTTCACCGGATGTTCTGGGTTATGCCCCAGAGACTCATGGGGGAAGTGATATAAGGAAGGGGCGAGGCCTGACTCGCTCTCTTTGGACACGGGACGGCTGAGACTGATCCACCTGTGCGGAGCTGTGCTGTGTGAGGGCCTGAAGCCTGGGGACTCCTTACAGCGAACCAAAGAGCCTTCCACCCTTTGCGAGCCTGGGTGGCATCCAACATCTCCTGCCTGCAGCCTAGATTGGATCGGAGACCCGATGGCAGCAACCGCTGTGTGCGAGTGACGACACAGCCGGTGGAAGTCCCGGACGGGTCGCGTCCGGAGGGTGAGCTGAGCGAAAGCTCATCCAATAACCTGTTTATAGTACTGTGCCTATAGACTGCCGAGGCCTACCACCTCACTTTAAGACTCTCACTGGAGATCCGCAGCAGGACTGATCCAGAGGATCTCTAGTGAAGTACGGTCAGTTGTTCAGATTCTCCCTGTTGGATTACAAAGTGTTTATTATTCTTATGTGCACCACCTCTACAGCAAGCCGGTGAAGAATCCATTATTCTTACAGGACTAAGTTTTAGAGTAAGGGATCAGGCCTGATCCGTTAGGTATACATTTAGCTGTTGTGCCATAGGGTACCTAGTAAACGGTCGCCCCACGTGGCGTTCCTTTACCCCCCTTTATTCTTATGGTGTAATGTGACTGTCATTACAAGTTAAAAATCATATTGTCATTGCTGTGTGTTTTCTTTGCATAACAAGAAGTAAAATCCGTTATCCCTTTATTACTGTTCTATTGTGAGGGGGTTAACTCGGTAGCGGGTGTGTGTGACCCCCTGGTTGGGCTCCCCACACAAAAACAGGGCCAGCAGACGGAGGTTGTGGTTTTCAAAATCAAAAGGTGCGGTTTATTTCTCTATGTACAGTGACAAAAACACAGCAAAGCCAAAAAGAAACATAAACAAAATAAATCCTGGTCAGTTTGACCTCTGACTAAACATGCAGGTTTCCTAAACTAACAATTGGGATCAGCCTGGTGCTGTCCTAGTCCCTAAGTCCCTGGTTTAGTAAAAGTCCAAACAAATAGCCACACAGGCTTTGCCTCACCGCACAGGGGTTCACTCTCCCTAGACAGTCCACACAGGTCTGGGTCCAGGCATGAGCTAACATCTAATGAAGCTGGGAGTTTTTATAGAGGCCTTAAACGAACTGACAGGCTTCAGCTGGTCTCATCAACTCCCTGCCTGCACGACGCCCAGCCCTCTCCGTAGAGGTATGAGTCATCCATGAGCCCACTAGCCTCAGCTGGGCTTCATCAACTCCCTCCCTAGTTGTATAAGTCAGCATAAAGCCTGAATCTGGGAGAAATATATCTACCCCCCTGGATGCAACCAGGTGACTTTACCTTCCTGCTGTCACATACCCCCCCCTCTTGTTTTAACCTTGGGGTTGGAACACCAGCAATCAGGCATTCATGTACTCGAGACAAAGCATCCACATTCCCCATTTGAACGCCAGGGCGATGCTTTACTGTGAAGTTGAATTCCTGTAGGGCCAGGAACCACCTATTCACTCTTCTATTTGTCTCCTTGTTTTGAGCCATCCACTTTAACGGAGCGTGATCCGTAACCATGTCAAAGTGCCTACCTAGCAGATAGTACCGAAGGGAATCTAGAGCCCACTTCACCGCTAAACACTCCTTTTCAACCGTGGCGTAATTTACCTCATGGGACTTCAACTTCCTGCTGAGGTAAATGACTGGGTGCTCTTCCCCGTTCCAGACCTGGGACAATACTGCTCCTAACCCCACATCTGACGCATCACTTTGTACAACAAAGTCTTTAGAGAAGTCGGGTGAGTACAACACTGGCTGGCTACATAAGGCTTGTTTCAAGAATTGGAATGCTGCCTCAGCCTCGGGGGTCCATTTAATCATGACCGACCCTTTCCCTTTCGTCAGGTTGGTTAGGGGCACAGCCTTAGAAGCAAAGTGGGGAATGAAGCGCCGATAATAACCCGCGATTCCCAGAAAGGCCCGTACCTGCTTCTTGCTGTTGGGACGTGGCCAACTCTGGATGGCCTCGACTTTGTTGAGTTGGGGTTTTATCACTCCCCTGCCAATGGTGTACCCAAGATATTTGGCCTCCTCCTGCCCAATGGTACACTTCTTGGGGTTAGCCGTAAACCCCGCTTCCCGGATAGAGTCTAGGACTGCTTGCACTTTTGGCAGATGTGAGGCCCAATCTGTGCTATGGACAATTACGTCATCCAGGTAAGCCGCAGCATACTTCCGATGGGGCCTCAGTATCTGGTCCATTTTCCGCTGGAATGTGGCCGGCGCATTCTGTAACCCGAACGGCATTCTCTTATATTGGAACGCCCCGTCTGGGGTTACAAATGCGGTTTTCTCTTTGGCCGACTTGGCCAGGGGAATTTGCCAATACCCTTTTGTGAGGTCAAGAGTCGTCATGTATCGGGCTGTTCCCAGCCGGTCGATCAACTCATCTATACGTGGCATGGGGTAGGTGTCAAATTTTGTAACTTTGTTCAACTGACGAAAATCGTTACAAAATCGCCAGCTCCCATCCGGTTTAGGCACCAACACAATGGGACTAGACCAATCACTTTGGGACTCCTCTATCACCCCTAAGTTCAGCATTTTCTGTACTTCCTCCCGTATTGCCTCCCGTCGGGCCTCTGGGATCCGATAGGGTTTTAACTTCACCCTTTCACCGGGCGGGGTAATAATATCATGCTCTACCCCAGATGTTTGTCCCGGCAGCTCAGAGAACACCTCCTTGTTGCGAAGCACAAACTCCTTAACCTCCTGTTGTTGGGGTTGTGACAAGGTGGCTGCTATTCCAACCTCCGGAATCACGCAACCAGTTTGAGCTGGTGACCAAGTTTCTGCGACTAGGGACTCTCTATCCCTCCAGGCTTTCAACAGATTAACGTGATATATCTGTTCGGGCTTTCGCCTTCCTGGTTGTCTGACCTTGTAATTCACTTCGCTCACTTTTTCCATTATCTCGTAGGGGCCTTGCCATTTGGCAAGGAATTTACTTTCAACCGTAGGGACAAGTACCAATATCCTATCCCCCGGGGAAAAGGTACGGGTCTTTGCTCCACGGTTGTACACTCTCTGCTGTGCCAACTGCGCTTGGGCCAAATGTTCCTTCACGATGGGCATTACCTGTGCAATTCGATCTTGCATCAGGGCGACATGCTCAATCACACTCCTGTGGGGAGAACTCTCACTTTCCCAAGTTTCCTTGGCAATATCCAACAGCCCTCTTGGGTGTCTCCCATACAGTAACTCAAAGGGGGAGAATCCCGTAGAGGATTGGGGCACCTCCCTAATAGCAAACATCAAATAAGGAAGTAGACAGTCCCAATCCTTTCCATCTCTATCCACCACTTTCTTCAACATTTGTTTTAGGGTTTTGTTGAATCTTTCAACCAGCCCATCGGTTTGGGGGTGATACACAGATGTACGCAATTGCGTCACTTTGAACAATTTACACAGCTCTTTCATAACCCGGGACATAAAGGGTGTACCTTGGTCCGTAAGCAGTTCTTTACAAATACCCACCCGGCTAAAAACAAGAGATAGCTCTTTGGCTATGGTTTTGGCCGAGGTATTTCTGAGAGGGATCGCTTCTGGATAACGGGTGGCATAGTCCATTATAACCAATATGTACTGGTGCCCCCTAGCGGACTTGATTATAGGACCTACCAAATCCATTGCGATTCTCTCAAACGGGACCTCAATGATGGGTAGAGGGACCAGCGGGCTACGGAAATGTGGCATCGGGGCCGACCTCTGACACACAGGGCAGGAGGAACAATAATTTTCTATGTCCTTCATCACCCCAGGCCAATAGAATCTCTGTAATACCCTCTCTCGGGTTTTCTCTGTCCCCAGATGACCTCCAAGAATGTGCCCATGGGCCAACTCCAACACCAACTTCCTGTAAGGTTTGGGCACCACAAGCTGCTCAACGGTTTCTTCTGCCCTTTTTGCCACCCGATACAGTAGGTCCTTCTCTACGCTGAAGTATGGGTAAGTGCAGGTATTATCTGGGTTCACTAACTCGCCATCTATTTCCACTACGTTTTCCCGTGCCTTTATTAGGGCGGGGTCTTTTAACTGTTCTGTGGCAAAATTTTCCCTGTGAACCTCCAGATCAGAAAACTCCACAGACGGTAGGTTTTCGTCTGAGGAGGTGGGCTCCTCTCCAGTTTCTTGAGTCTCCCCTGCCAATACTGACAAGGGAAATTCTGGAGAGTCCTCACCACTCTCAGAGGAGTTCTGGCTATCACATTCCTGGTACATAGGGGCACCAGTGGGGGGCTCAGGATCATCCCACAGTTCCCAGAACTTCGGAAAATCCCTTCCCACAATGGCATCATGCGGTAATTGAGATACTAACCCCACTGGATGAGAGAGGGTACCTTTGGGGGTCTCGAAACACACTGTAGTCACTGGATACTCTCGGGTGTCCCCATGCACACAAATAACAGCTACCTTGCTATTCCCAGAGACCTCTGTTTTAACTAATTCAGCCTTTATCAGGGTCACAAGGCTACCTGAATCCAGTAATACCACAACATTTCTACCATTAATACACATTTTGCATAAATGTTTCTCAGTTCCCCGAATGGCAGTGCATGCGACTGTCGCACACAGCGACTGACGTCTGTCCATCAGAAAGTCACATTGCATGGGTTCCTCCACAACCGGGCAATTTGCTGCAATATGTCCCGCTTGCCGGCAGCGGTAGCAAACAATCCATTTGGCTGCCTCTTGAGCCCCTGACTTCCCAGGCTGTTCTCGCCAAACTTTGGGTAGAGCTCCCACCCTCTCACTCTCTCCACCCTCACCCCTTGGAATCCTCTTATCCGCCCCTGGGGATGGTCTGGTCTTAGGGTGGAAAGTCCGAGAGTCTCTGGAAGAGGCCGTCAGGTTCTCTGTAGCCAAGTATCTCTCTACACGATCCACAAGTTTACCGGCCGTTTCTGGGTCTCCATGGCTTACCCACTTTTGAATGGCGGTAGGAAGAGCTCTCAAGAAACGATCCATCACAACACGTTCCACAATCTCCGGTGCGGACAAAGTCTCTGGCTGTAGCCACTTCCTGCTCAGGTGAATGAGATCATACATTTGAGACCTGGGGGGTTTTCCAAGCTGGAAAGTCCAGTTATGCACACGCTGAGCCCGGACAGCCAGGGTGACACCCAGCCTTGCCAATATTTCAGCTTTTAGCATCACATAGTCTTTTGCTTGGTCAGGCTCTAGGTCATAGCAAGCCTTCTGCGATTCACCAGTTAACAGAGGAGCCACCAGTCCAGCCCACTGCTCCTCAGGCCACTTTTCTCTTTCAGCAGTCCTTTCAAATGTGGTCAAAAATACCTCTGGATCATCCTCTCCAGTCATTTTTGTCAATAAACGACTCACCCCAAAGGACGCGGTATTAGTGGGACGGCTTTCCTCACTGGTCTGCGGACGTTGCTGCATTACTGCTTCCATTTGTTGTAGTCTCTGCTCTTGCTTCTGTAACAGGTCTATGAAGCGGGCCTCAGATTGCTGCTGGGCTTGTTGATGAGCTTGCTGCTGGGCTGCAAGGCTCCTTTGCAAACCTGCATTTGTCTGCTGTTGATTGGCATTTGCTAGAGCCAGCTGTTTCAGTATCTCCTCCATGCTGGCTTAAAAAAAACTGCCACTGGTTCTCCACCAACTGTGAGGGGGTTAACTCGGTAGCGGGTGTGTGTGACCCCCTGGTTGGGCTCCCCACACAAAAACAGGGCCAGCAGACGGAGGTTGTGGTTTTCAAAATCAAAAGGTGCGGTTTATTTCTCTATGTACAGTGACAAAAACACAGCAAAACCAAAAAGAAACATAAACAAAATAAATCCTGGTCAGTTTGACCTCTGACTAAACATGCAGGTTTCCTAAACTAACAACTGGGATCAGCCTGGTGCTGTCCTAGTCCCTAAGTCCCTGGTTTAGTAAAAGTCCAAACAAATAGCCACACAGGCTTTGCCTCACCGCACAGGGGTTCACTCTCCCTAGACAGTCCACACAGGTCTGGGTCCAGGCATGAGCTAACATCTAATGAAGCTGGGAGTTTTTATAGAGGCCTTAAACGAACTGACAGGCTTCAGCTGGTCTCATCAACTCCCTGCCTGCACGACGCCCAGCCCTCTCCGTAGAGGTATGAGTCATCCATGAGCCCACTAGCCTCAGCTGGGCTTCATCAACTCCCTCCCTAGTTGTATAAGTCAGCATAAAGCCTGAATCTGGGAGAAATATATCTACCCCCCTGGATGCAACCAGGTGACTTTACCTTCCTGCTGTCACACTATGTTTGAATCTCTCTCTTAAAGTATAAGGATATATGTGTGTATCATTTAGACTAGCTGTGCCAGAGTGGGTAGAGTCGATTGCCGGTGGGTTGGAGAGCTGTACTCAGGGCCCAAATCAAACCTTGCGGCCCGCTTAAGCTGAGGGTATCGCTACATGTGGGGGCTCGTACATCCGGGATTACTGAGACAGCGGTGAAACCGCCAGAAGCTACCGGCATGGACCCGATAGAGGTGGGACAGTGGTACAAGAGATGGGGCATAGACCCAGCCAGGACGGCAGTTATAGAACTCCCGGGGATATGGCAGACACAAGCAATGATACAACTCATAATGTCCCTATCACCGATTCACAAACCATGGGTGATAGATGTGAAAACTAGTGGTGGACTTTCACATGTCTTACTGGAATGGCAGGCAGAAATTCCTGAACTGTTTAGAGGAAACAGCATACAAGATGAGGACGATCAGGTCTATCATTTGCTGCATGCGCTGCCGCGCACAAGAGACAGCCCTCAGACAAAAATAACACTGTCACCGCAGCCATCTTCCCCGTCATCCCCACAGAAGGACACAAAGAGTCCCAGGACAAGCCCAGGCACCCTTAGTGCAGAATTATGTGCTGTTCTGGGGGAGATTGTAGCTCAGTGCAAGAAAGAGCCCACAGATTACCCGATGTCGGGGTACAGGAAACTCCGGATGTTTTCAGGGAGGAAACCAGTACCCTTGGAAGAAGAGGGATTTGAGGAGTGGCTAGACAGCGCAACTCAGGCACTAGAGGAATGGGAAGTTCCGGACCGCAGAAAGAAACAGAGGGTTGTGGAAAGTTTGAAAGGGCCTGCTCTAGAGGCCGTACGCAACCTGAAGATGAGCAAGGCAGATTGTACTGCACAAGAGTGCCTCGATGTGTTACAGAATGTGTTTGGTGGGACAGAGAAAGTCACGGAGCTTGTTTATCAGCTGGAGCATTGCTACCAGAAGGAAGGTGAGAAACTATCAGACTATATGGGACGCCTGGACAAAATACTGCATAGGATGATCCTAAAGAAGGGGATCAGCCCAGGGAAAGCAGATGAGGCCCGTGCTCAACAGGTAGTGAGGGGAGCTCAACCCATGGATCCAATTGCATGGACACTGCGTGCCCGGCAGGATGGGAAGAATCTGGAGTACCCTGACCTCATCCGAATGATTAGAGAGGAAGAGGCTATATTGGAAGAAAAAAAAAAGAACGCCTGATAGAGCCCGTCAAACAGCCGGTAGCAATAGTTACACCGGCCATGACTCCCGATAGGGGAGCGGAGGTGGACACTTTGAAGTTGCAGATGTCCCAGATGATGGAGATGATGACTGCTATAATGGCGAAAGGTCAAGGTGGAGCAGAGAAACCAAGCCCCAGAAAAGAGTTGTTCCCAGATACGTCAATACCGAGTCCCACTCGGGACAGAGAAGAGATGTTATGCTACAACTGCGGAGGCAGTGGCCACTTTGCCAGTAGGTGTTCCAGTCCTAAGAAGAAGAAAATGGATAATCGCCAGCCGGCGGGAAACGCCAGAGGGCCCCGGTGAGGGAGTCAACCGGGTGCCCATCTCTTTCAGTGAGCTCCAAACTGAATAGGAGGAAGAGAGAAAACACGACCCCTGAGAAGGAATTTAGGGTTTCTCAACCAAGATACACACCAGAGAGAGGGGACAAGACCCCTCAGAAGAAATTTAGCACTCCCAAGAAGGAATGCCTACAACCAAGAGACAATAACATCCCTCAGCGGGTTTGTAACCCCATTAGGGTGGCGAGGGTCAGTGCATACCAGGCTCAGGGGAGAACAAAGTCAAAAACCAACTGGATGAAGACAAGTCCTCAGAAGAGAGTGACCTCAACCCGGCCGTACCCAGAAGAATTGGTCGGCCCGTCCCCCACGGTATCTATCCAGGTGGAAGGAGTATATACGAAGGCCCTTCTGGATACTGGAGCTCAAGTGACTTTATTGTATAGAGACTTCTATGATAGGCACTTAAGCCATTTGCCTATACGGAAGATAGAAGAGCTGGAGATATGGGGCCTGGGAACGCAGAGTTTCCCTTATGATGGTTATCTACCCATAAAGCTGACATTCGACCCCTCTGTGGCTGGGAAGACAGAAGTATTCGACACCCTGGCGGTTGTGTGTCCTAGACCACCCGGGGCCAACAAGATGTCCCTCATCATAGGCACCAATACGGATCTAGTGAGAAGACTTCTGACCCCCCTGGTGAAGATGAGGAGCCATCAAGATCCAAACATCCATCCCATGCTGAAGACAGCCTACCAATGGTTAGTGTTGGAGCAGAAGACCCCAGGAGAGGGGATAGGGAAGGTGTGGAGACTGGGGAGAGAAGGAGTGGTGCTGCAGCCCGGACAGGTGGCTTGCCTCAAGGCCACTGTGAAGCTCACCTGGGAGCAGCCTGGCCCCTTTGTCATGCTGGAATCCGACCCAAGGGAAGATCACTCAGGCCTGGAAGTGATACCGGAAGTGATTCCAATCAGGGCCTTGAAGAAAGCCAGGGGAAGAGTCCCGGTGAGTGTAAGGAACTCTACAGGAAGGGCCATAGAGATACCTGCCCGGATGTTGCTGGGACAGGTGAGTCCTGCGGTCCCAGTCAGCTGGTCAGAAGTGAAGCAAGCGGGTGAAGAAGGAGATGTTTGGGAAAAACTTTCCATTGAGAACCCGAACTTACCTGGGGCCTGGAAGGAGAGAGCCAAGGCCCAGCTGACTAGATGGGAGAAGATTTTCTCAAAAGATGAATTCGATGTGGGGCGTGCGAGGAGTGCTACCCACCGCATCCGCCTGCAAGAAGACAAACCGTTCAGGGAGAGAGTCAGGCGGGTTCCGCTGGCAGATCTGGAGGATCTGAGAGAACAGCTTGCAGAACTGAAAAAGACTGGGGTGATTCGAGAGTCCAGAAGCCCTTATGCCTCTCCAATAGTGGTGGTCAGGAAGAAGAATGGGTCGCTGAGGCTCTGCATTGACTACAGAACTCTCAACAGGAGGACCACCCCTGATCAGTACACCACGCCAAGGATAGAGGACGCCTTACAGAGTTTGTCTGGAGCTAAGTGGTTCAGCGTGATGGACCTCAAGAGCGGGTACTATCAAATTCCCATGCACCCAGAGGATAGGGAAAAGACCGCTTTCATAACTCCTGTGGGATTCTTTGAGTTTAACAGAATGCCCCAGGGCCTATCTGGAGCCCCAGCTACTTTCCAACAACTCATGGAGAAGACTGTTGGAGACATGAACCTCATAGAAGTCCTAGTGTACCTGGACGATGTCATTGTTTTCGGGAGAACTCTGGAGGAACATGAGGCCCGATTGGAGAAAGTGCTGAGGAGACTTAGTGAAGAGGGGTTGAAGCTTTCCCCCGAGAAGTGTCGGTTCTACCAGTCTTCGGTGAATTATCTGGGACACGTAGTGTCTGAAAAAGGGGTGGCGACTGATCCTGAGAAGTTGGAGGCGGTTACCTCCTGGCCAAGACCCACAACAGTCACCGAACTTAGATCTTTCCTGGGGTTCTGCTCCTATTATAGGAGGTTTGTGGATGGGTTTGCCCGTATTGCCAAGCCTTTAAATGAACTGCTCCGGACTGAAGGGGAAGAGGATGGCTTGGGCCCTAGAAGACCCGGGGAGTCGGTTCAAGATCAGTGGACCCCCAGGTGTGAAGAGGCCTTCAGAACCTTGAAGAGGAGCCTCACCACAGCCCCAGTATTGGCCTATGCTGATCTCACCAGACCCTACGAGTTACATGTTGATGCTAGTCATGAAGGCCTAGGGGGAGTGCTCTATCAGGAGCATGAAGAGCAAATGCGACCAGTGGCTTATGTGAGTCGAAGTCTGACCCCCTCGGAGAAAAACTACCCCACCCATAAGTTGGAGTTCTTGGCCCTCAAATGGGCAGTTGTGGACAAACTAAGAGACTACCTTTATGGAGCAGAGTTTACAGTGAAAACAGATAACAACCCCCTGACCTACCTGTTCACCACTGCCAAGTTGGATGCCACAGGACACAGGTGGCTAGCTGCATTATCTGGGTTCAACTTCAGTCTGAAGTACAGACCAGGGGCTGGAAATAGGGATGCAGATGCCCTGTCCCGAAGATCTCATGCCATGGCTGATGACTGGGAGGACTGGACTCAGGTAGCACCGGACGGGGTGCGGGCCCTTTGTCAAGGAGCTGAATTCCAAGCCCGAGGAGGCTCCAGAGCAGAGGAAATATGAGTTACCACAGTGGGAGTTCCAAAACACTACTGTGGGGTAACTCAACTTGAAGAGGAATGCTTGTCTAAGAAGGAACTGAGGTGCGACCAATTGGAAGACCCCATAGGGAGATTGGTCTTTGAAGCATTGGAAAACGAGAGTCCAGAGAAACTTCGACATCACCCCTCCAAGGAGGCTCGTCTGCTATGGAGGGAGCTAGACAAGCTACAGGTCCATCAGGGAGTGGTCTACCGAAGGGGCCCCTCTGATGACTCCGAGGATAAATGGCAGTTGTTTCTCCCAGAGAAGCATCGAGAGACTGTGCTGGTTGCCTTACATGATCAGCATGGTCACCTGGGAGCTGAAAGAACCTTCCAACTTGTCAGAAGCCGGTTCTATTGGCCCTGTATGAGGGCTGAAGTGGAGGAATATTGCCACTCCTGTGCACGATGCATCCAGAGGAAGACTCTACCCCATCAAGCTGCCCCAATGGGCCACCTACAGAGTCAAGGCCCAATGGATCTGGTATGCATTGACTTTCTCTGCCTCGAACCCGATTTGAGTGGATTGGGAAATGTTCTGGTGGTAACCGATCATTTCACCCGTTATGCACAGGCGTTCCCCACCAGAGACCAGAAGGCTTCCACTGTAGCTAAGGTGCTTCTAGAAAAATACTTTGTCCACTATGGATTACCACAGAGAATCCACTCCGACCAAGGAAGGGACTTTGAGAGTCGCCTGATCCGGAACCTACTGGACTCCCTGGGAGTGGAAAAGACCAGGACTACCCCTTATCATCCACAAGGAGATGCCCAGCCTGAGAGGTTTAATCGGACTTTGTTAAACATGCTGGGGACTCTGGAGACAGAGAAGAAGCAGCATTGGAGTCAACACATATCCACTTTGGTGCATGCCTACAATTGCACCACCAGTGATGTGACGGGTTACTCTCCCTACCGCCTCATGTTTGGGAGAGAAGCAAGATTGCCAGTGGATCTGGCCTTTGGCATTTCCCTAGACTATACCTCTGCTACCTCTCACAAAGGATATGTGGACCGACTTAGGTATAAACTGAAAGCGGCCTATGAACAAGCCCAAGCGGCCTCAGACCGGAGAGGGGTCAGAAATAAAAGGAACTTTGACCTGAAGGTTCGAGTGCAAGACCTGCAGCCTGGAGACCGTGTGCTGCTACGCAACCTAGGGATCCCAGGGAAGCATAAACTTGCTGATAGATGGAGGTCCGAGCCTTATGTCATTTGTAGAAAACTTCCTGGACTACCGGTGTATAAGTTAAAGCCAGAGGGGAGAGTGGGACCCTTGAAAACCTGGCACAGAAATCACTTACTCCCACTTAAAGAGGCAGTCAGGATACCTTCAGTGAAGAACCTGCCGGAATCTGTTTCCATCTTGGATACCCCCAGACCCAACACTCGGTCTCAGACCCTCCGAGCTAGGGATGGACAGGCTTCCCAACCAAGTGAAGATGGGAGGGGAGAACTTGAGTGGCTATGGCCCTCCTCAACTCCAGGGAGTTCCGCCATAGACCTTCCACCCACTGAAGATACACAGGATGGGACCCTGAACCCAGAGGCTACAGAGTTCATTCCATCCAGTGATGTGCCTGAATGCTGGGAAGATATTCCGGGCCTTTACTCAGAAGCAGAGGAGGAAGAGGCCCCAGAATCAGTGATGATGTCAGAAAGTGTTCCTGACGCAGAGCCTGTGGTACCTGAGCCTGAAGTCCCAAGGGAGCAAAGAACTTACAGAGTCGTGAGGCCTCCCAGGAGATTAACCTACCCTCAATTGGGAAAAAGCTCAGAGGACTCTGTTGCCACTGCCAGAAGAAGTACTGAGTGCTCAGATCCTTCCACTGTTCATTTGGTGGAAGGCAACCCCAGCTCACTCTCTGGCACAGTTAGACAGGCCACCCATGCTAGTGTGACCTGTGGTATAGGGAACCCCACCTCTGAGTTTTGGTGGAAATTCCCTGTACCAACATCATACTCCGCATTCAGTAAATTGGTTCAGAATTGTTGCTAAATTGTTTATCTTTGGGGACCAAAGAGTTTTAGTGGGGGGAGTGTGTAGCGGGGTGTTTCCCCTTTAATTAGGAGAAAGAACTACGGTTCCCAGAGCTCCACTGTTCACCGGATGTTCTGGGTTATGCCCCAGAGACTCATGGGGGAAGTGATATAAGGAAGGGGCGAGGCCTGACTCGCTCTCTTTGGACACGGGACGGCTGAGACTGATCCACCTGTGCGGAGCTGTGCTGTGTGAGGGCCTGAAGCCTGGGGACTCCTTACAGCGAACCAAAGAGCCTTCCACCCTTTGCGAGCCTGGGTGGCATCCAACATCTCCTGCCTGCAGCCTAGATTGGATCGGAGACCCGATGGCATCAACCGCTGTGTGCGAGTGACGACACAGCCGGTGGAAGTCCCGGACGGGTCGCGTCCGGAGGGTGAGCTGAGCGAAAGCTCATCCAATAACCTGTTTATAGTACTGTGCCTATAGACTGCCGAGGCCTACCACCTCACTTTAAGACTCTCACTGGAGATCCGCAGCAGGACTGATCCAGAGGATCTCTAGTGAAGTACGGTCAGTTGTTCAGATTCTCCCTGTTGGATTACAAAGTGTTTATTATTCTTATGTGCACCACCTCTACAGCAAGCCGGTGAAGAATCCATTATTCTTACAGGACTAAGTTTTAGAGTAAGGGATCAGGCCTGATCCGTTAGGTATACATTTAGCTGTTGTGCCATAGGGTACCTAGTTAACGGTCGCCCCACGTGGCGTTCCTTTACCCCCCTTTATTCTTATGGTGTAATGTGACTGTCATTGCAGGGCTCTGCATACAAGTTAAAAATCATATTGTCATTGCTGTGTGTTTTCTTTGCATAACAAGAAGTAAAATCCGTTATCCCTTTATTACTGTTCTATGTTTGAATCTCTCTCTTAAAGTATAAGGATATATGTGTGTATCCTTTAGACTAGCTGTGCCAGAGTGGGTAGAGTCGATTGCCGGTGGGTTGGAGAGCTGTACTCAGGGCCCAAATCAAACCTTGCGGCCCGCTTAAGCTGAGGGTATCGCTACACTTATATAAACTGGTATAAACCTGTGAAAACACAGTGAGATAAAATAACCAGATAAGTGCTATGTACTGTAAAGTACTTACAAATACCCAAAACATAAGTGCATAAACTGTGATTTAAAAAGGAAAAGAAAAAATGAAAAAAAAAATGTAGTTATATATATACATATATAAATGTAAGTGCTAGTATCTGCACCAAAGTGTACCCAATAGCAATGTAATGTCCAACAAAAATTTACTAATTAGTCCCAGTAATTGTCCAGTTGAAAACATCCACTTTCATATATGTGAGAAAATAAATCTGTGCATGATTCCACAGTGATTAGTGCTCTGTTACAACAAGGATCTTCAAGTGACTTTAGGTGCTCCCCCACAAGGGTCCCCACTCACCAGCTCCTATCACCCCTACAGGGGTAGTCAGCATATAGGATCAGATCCAGTTGGTATCCGGTACTTAGTCCCACAGCTCACCGAGTCAGTCAGCTCCAGACGTTCCCACAAAGATCAAAGGTTTTAAAATGGCAACAGCAAGTCTCCAGTTTCCTCAAACAAAAAGAAGATTGGCTCCCATGGTGTAGTATACAATGGTTGATTTATTAAAAAACAGTGGTTAAAAACAAGTATACAAACACCAGCTCCCAGTGGCGTGGTGCATAAAAATGGCACGGTACAACAGCCAGGCTGGGATCGCAGCATGCGCTATAACTGCGTTCCAGCCGACAATACCCGGAAGTAACGTGATGTGCGTGGCTCCACCTTACGCGTTTCGTCATAGACCGCCTCAGACAACGAGAAAAAGAGAACATGTTCTCTTTCTAACTCCGTCGGAATTTCCGACGGAAAAAGTTCGATGAGGCATACACACGGTCGGAATATCCGATGAAAAAATTCCGTCTGACTTTTTTCATCAGAAATTACGACCATTAGCCATGTTCCTCCATGTGTGCATTGTTTTGGTGATTGGTGCCCCCTTCCATATTATTTTACATGTGGTTCAAGCCCAGATAGCAAGAATAACTTATCACAAATTTGTGGCAGTGTTGAATTGTAAGACTGTTAACTTACTGAACATTTTCACTTGTTGTACACTTGCAGAGCACTTGAAGCACAAGTTCTAGTTGACACTTTTCCAATTTGTAGCAAATTTGCGTGGCAAGTCTCTAGCAAGAGAAAAGTTGCATTGGTGTGTCTACAGCAAGAGCTCTGCAAGTGTACAGCATGAGAATTCAGCCACAGTGACCCCTGTGGTGGGATGACTATTGCACAACATAACTGAACCTAAAATTGCAGCAGACTTGCAGAATGTTTGAAAAGAAAGTTGATCTTGAGTCATGCAATGCGGACTTGTTGCAATTGTGCAACAAACGTGTGAAGCCTGGCAAGTCTAGCAATAGCTTAGCAAGTCATTTTCAAACTTGCAGCACAATTGCCTGCTATCTGGGAGCTTATAATAGGTATATGATGACTTTACACAGAAAGGGCTAAACACAGAATTCTGCCTAACAGAGCTGCACAGGACTGTCAGTTTGATGTTCTGTTTTTATAGCAGTGTTGTATTGTACATAACAGGACACTTTAGCAGCAGCACACACAGCATCTGACATGTTAGGCAGGGACACTTCTTTGAATTTGCTGCTGAGGTTGAAAACCAATATTTGAGGGAGGACTCAATGCATTGTGCTACGTTCCTCTCCAAAGACACATAGGCAGTTAACAGTCTAATTTTTGAAAGCATAACAGAGCAAATATCATGAAATTCTAGGAGCGCTGCAGGGCAAAATAGTGGACCCTTTCTAATGACATTAAATTCACAATAGCATTGAATATTTGTCAAAGACCATTGTGTGAGCTAACAAAACATTTTTAAATCAATAGTTTTTATTTATGTTTTAGTCATAGCATGAAAAATAAACAGTACATAACATACACTATAAGTCACAGAGCTCAAAGAAATGTCAGATACAAAGCTTCAAAGGCATATAAGGTTCTCAAGAATACGTAGTGTAATGCCGCGTACACACGACCGCTTTTCTCGACGAGAATAACGGCATTTTTTTATTTCGCCGAGAAAACCGATCGTCTGTGGGCTTTATGTCGTTATTTTCAACGAGAAAAACGGCATTAAAAACGACGAGAAAAATTAGAACATGTTCTAAATTTTATCGCCGTTTTTCACGTCGTCGTTTTTTTCCTCATGAAAAATGATCGTGTGTAGGCTTTAACGACGTGAAAAAAGCGCGCATGATCAGAAGCAAGTGAAGAGAAGGGAGCGCTCGTTCTGGTAAAACTACTGTTCGGAATGGAGATGGCACATTCGTCATGCATGAAATTATTACATCATTTAATGCAGCGCATTCTTTTCTTCGTTCTAATGCTGCAATATTCCAATTCTCTTGCTGCTGAATCGCTGATATTCTCCCAGAGTTAGGACAATCTTTGTTCTTTAGTATTTATTGTTTTATCATGATTAATCTCTATTTTGGTGAGCCAGATCTCCCTAAATACCCAAAACTTTTTACATTATTTTTTTTTTTGGGGTTTAATTTGTGGTATTAGATTTTAGACTGTTTTTACATATTATTTGCTATTTTGGAGTGTGTCAAGTTACCACAACATTATTATTTATTCTAATTTGGCCTCAATGAGGTTAGTGTCCCTTGTTAATTTCACAATTTTTTATCCACTGTCCCTGCCTACTCACTTACAAACTGGCTATTTAGAAGAAAAACACATGTTCATTTTGTATCTTACAAAAAAAATCCATTTATTATGGCCTAATAACAAATTAAAAGGTAAGCCAAAACAAAACCATATGTAAAGTACAAATCAAGAAGCCAGGAAGACAGCACTGGAGACCCTGCTGAAATTAGTGCAGACCCAGATCACCACAGCAAACACCAAAGCATGTGAAGACAAAAATTGGGCCCATGTGAGGCACATATCCTGGGCTCATTTTCGGGTTTTTTGTTTGACCTTCCCTGCAGCCTTCCTTGGAGGCTGTGTCTGTGGAGGAGGGACTGGAGCAGGAGCAGGGTCTGGAACAGGATCAGGGACTGTTACAGGAGCAGGGACTGTTACAGGAGCAGGGACTGGTACAGGAGCAGGGACTGGGACAGGAGCAGGGACTGGGACAGGAGCATGGAGTGGGGCAGGAGCATGGAGTGGGGCAGGAACTTGAGCAAAAAAATATGAAAGGTCCACAACGTCTGTGAAATCCTTCAGTTTGTTCAACAGGCCCATATTGACCACCTTCAATATTAGGGTTTCACATTTCAGCCTCTGGTCCAGTCCCATTTGGGGCAGTTTCTCCCCAATAAGGGCAGCAAATCCCTCTGCAGCGGTGGGGGGCTCTCGGAGTGCAGCAGTAGCCTCCCTAATTAGGGCCTGGGTCTCCTCCTCCATTTGAAGCAGCCTCCTTGATCTTTTTGCTGGAATCCGCAGCAGAGGGATCTGGGGCCTGGTGTTGTGCTGGGTCCCACTGGGGCCTGCCTCTTCCTGGGTCCCACTGGGGCCTGCCTCTTCCTGTGTCCCACTGGGGCCTGCCTCCTCCTGGCTTCCAGTGGCACCTGCCTCCTCGTGTGTCCCACTGGGGCCTGTCTCCTCATCCTGTTTAAAAAAGGTACATCGAGTTAGTTTTGCCTTCATCTTTCACACACATTTGTCACCTCATGACATTTGGTAATTGAATCCTACTAAATATTAAAGTGAATCATTCTGACACCAGTATATTTCTTTTTGGTGCCCTTAATTTTTGGCCACTGCTGTCTATTGATATGTCAGACACTTTTTTTTAACTCTTAACATTTTTCACACTTTTTTTGAAACTTTTACAACATTCAACTTTTATTACTCTAAATATTTTGTGAAATATTATACCTGGCTCCAAATATTTAAATCAGGCTCCTCCAGGACTTGAGGTTGTTCCTCCAAAGAGACCTCAACTTGGCTGGAGGCTTGGCTGCAGGGAATGCTGGAGGGAAGGCTGGAGGGAAGGCTGGAGGGTTGGCTGCAGGGAAGGCTGGAGGGTTGGCTGCAGGGAAGGCTGGAGGGTTGGCTGGAGGGTTGGCTGCAAGGAAGGCTGGAGGTCGTTCTGGGTGGAAGGCTGGAAAGGGATTCCCTGGATTCCAGGTGTTCATCCAGGAAACTCAGGTGCTGATAGTACCACAGATTTGGGATGTATCGGTCCTCTGCACCTGCTCCTGACTGCAGGGATTTTAGCACTTTATTACGTTGAGCCCGGTATGTGCCCCTAATGGTCCCAATTTTTGTTTTCAGATCCTGTAGTGTTGCTGTGGGGATCTGAGTTTTCACAAATTCCAGCAAGGTCTCCAGTGCTCTCTTCCTGGCTTCTTTATTTTTATTATGTTTATTTTTAGTCTGCCATAAAATTGGAAGATTCTTCCATCTTTGCAGGAATTCCAACATAAAATCTGGGTCCTTAACCACCTCCCTACTGTGCACGAAAACCCCCTTCCTGCCCAAGCCATTTTTCAGCTTTCAGCGCTGTCACACTTTGAATGACAATTGCGCGGTCGTACGACGTGGCTCCCAAACGAAATTTGTGTCCTTTTTTTCCCACAAATAGAGCTTTCTTTTGGTGGTATTTGATCACCTCTGCGGTTTTTATTTTTTGCGCTATAAACAAAAGAAGAGCGTCCAGTTTAGAAAAAAAACACTATTTTTTAATTTTTGCTATAATAAATACCCATTTTTTTTATTTTTTATAAAATTTTCCTCAGTTTAGGCCGATACGTATTCTTCTACATATTTTTGGTAAAAAAAAAATCGCAATAAGCGCGTATTGATTGGTTTGCGCAAAAGTTATAGCGTGTACAAAATAGGGGATAGATTTATAGCATTTTAATTTTTTAATTTTTTTATTAGTAATGGCGGCGATCTGCGATTTTTTTATTGTGACTGCGATATTGCGGCGGACACATCGGACACTTTTGACACATTTTTGGGACCATTCACGTTTATACAGCGATCCCTGCTATAAAAATGCATTGATTACTGTATAAATGTGATTGGCAGGGAAGGGGTTAACCACTAGGGGGCGGGAAGGGGTTAAATATAATCCCTCAATGTGTTCTTACTGTGGGGGGAGGGGACTGACTGGGGGAGGTGACCGATGGTTGTCCCTATGTACAAGGGACACACCATCGGTCCCCTCTCCCTCACAGGACGTGGATCTCTGTGTTTACACACAGAGACCCACTTTCCTGCTCGTTTCCCGGGCAATCGCGGGTGCCTGGCGGCAATCGCGGCTGCCGGGCACGCGCACCGGGGCCTCGTGAACGCGGCGGGCGTGCGCGCGCGCCGCTGGCTTCAAGCGCGCGCCTCCTAGCTCGTTTTAAAGGGAGGACGTCATATGACGTCCTCCCAGATCAAGAGTATCCTCCGCCCGCCGTCAATTGACAGTGGGCGGTGGACAAGTGGTTAAATACCTTCATTTTCTCTGCAATTCAAAACCCAAAACAAAAAAAGGAATGTCAGTCAGGACTACTCCAAATCTTTCTCACCATATATAGGCCACTAACGTAGCAATTGATCAGTCATCATAGAGTTGAGTGGACACCTGGATGTTTGTGTTGAACTCTTTTTAGCTAACTTTGTAAAAAGCTAGAGTTCGTGACCTGACTTTCCCCGAACCCAAACCCCATTGAAGTAAATGTTGCCCTGTAAATCGTGGGAATAAAAGGACTCCCCAAAAATAAAGGAGTACCTCGAACTGTCCCTGCACCAAGTGTCATTTTTTTTTTTTTTAAATTAACACTAAATTCACTCCTGGGTATAATTAATTGTTGTCTCCTGTCAATTGCAATACATAGGAAAGTCATTGATACAAACATTGGGAAAGCATTGTGGTTCCCCCAAATATCCATACCAGGCCCTTCAGGTCTGTCAAGGATTTTAAGGGGAACTCCCCCACAAATTCTGGGAAAAAATGGCATGGAGTCCCCCCCCCAAATCCATAACAGACCCTTATCCGAGCACGCAACCTGGCCGGCCACAGGGGAAGAGGGGGGGACGAGAGAGCGCCCCCCCTCCCTCCTGAACCGTACCAGGCCACATGCCCTCAACATGGGGAGGATGTCCCCATGTTGATGGGGACAAGGGCCTCATCCCCACAACCCTTGTCCGGTGGTTGTGTGGGTCTGCGGGCGGGGGGCTTATCGGAATCTGGAAGACCCCTTTAACAAAGGGGCCCCCCAGATCCCGCCCCCCCTATGTGAAATGGTAATGGGGGACATTGTACCCCTACCATTTCACCTTAAAAAATGGCATTATCTAAAAAATGACACTACATGGTTTTTGACAATTCCTTTATTATTGGTTTTGTTTTTCAACCATCTTCTTCCTTCTTCTTTTCTGCATTCGAGTTTCTTCCTCCATCTTCCTCTTCATCTTCATCTTCCTTCTTGCTTCGGGCTTCTCGTCCGCATCTTGCTTCGGCTTCTTCTTTGTCCTCCCGCCGCTCCGTTTGAATTTGAGTTTCCCGCTGTGTGACGCAAAGTTAGGCAGTTCTCCTCTAGGTCCGCTGCGAGCCGGGGGACCCGCCCCCCTCTGACTGCACGGGGAAAGTACCTGTGAAATCTCTGTGCGTCAGAGGGGGGCGGGGTCGCCGGACCAAGAGGAGAACTGATGAACTGAAGCGTCACACAGCGGGAACCTCCAATTCAAACGGAGCGGCCGGAGAAAGAAGAACCCGGAGCAAGATGCGGACGAGAACACCGAAGGAAGAAGGAAGATGAAGAGGAAGAGGAAGATGGATGAAGAAACACGAAGCGAGAAAAGAAGAAGAAGGAAGAAGATGGAAGAAAGCCAAACTAAAAATTAAAGGAATTGTCAAAAACTGACTACTGTCATTTTTTACATTTTGTACACTTTCTTCGTGAAATGGTAGGGGTACAATGTACCCCTTACCAATTCACATGGGGGGGCGGGATCTGGGGGTCCCCTTTGTTAAAGGGGTCTTCCAGATTCCGATAAGCCCCCCGCCCGCAGACCCCCACAACCACCGGGCAAGGGTTGTGGGGATGAGGCCATTGTCCCCATCAACATGGGGACATCCTCCCCATGTTGAGGGCATGTGGCCTGGTACGGTTCAGGAGGGAGGGGGGGGGGCGCTCTCTTGTCCCCCCCTCTTCCCCTGCGGCCGGCCAGGTTGCGTGCTCGGATAAAGGGTCTGTTGTGGATTTTGGGGGGGACTCCATGCCCTTTTTTTTCCTGATTTGGGGGTGGAGTTCCCCTTAAAATCCTTGACAGACCTGAAGGGCCTGCAACTCGAATTTGGGGGAACCCCCGCGTTTTTATTTTGCAGGTACAACTCACTTTTCAATGTCTTGCCATTTGCCGGGAGGCAAGAATTCATTTAGAGCCGCGATTGACTTTTCAAAGTTTATTCCCAATTCAAAAATGACACTTTGTGCACGGCCAGTACTAACAGCACGGGAAGCAAGCGCCAAGTTACATGCATATTGCCCAACCCCGGCCCCGAACATACAGTGAATGAATGTTTATAGGTTTAATGCTCCTGGACACAGCCAAATTTAAAGGTCTGTACGGTCACTACATTTGCTGTTCGGGGCCGCTCAACCCTCGACATATCAAGTATGAAAAATGTTACGTACCCGCGATCTACACGTTCGTCTCCTCCGACCTTCTTCCACTCACTGAACGTCGCTTTCAACGATGTTTTTTGGAGTTATATACAGTGCGTATTCCACCAAAACATCATTTGGGTGGTATTGAACGAGGATTTCAACGTTGGATTCTTGTGCCCAAGAACATGAAACAGGACATCATGAAATGTTTATGTGAGAAGTAATTATAAACATGTTTGTGTAGTTGTTGGTAATTAGATTTGGCTAATGTAACTAGATTCAGTATACGTTTACAAGAGTATGCCCAGCAGCTGCTTACACATCTGGACTCATTAGCACAAGTGTGGGCCACAAGAACAACCTTTTGATGGTGTCACACACAGGTGATCCAGTGGATACCTGGTGTGTTTCCATGTGTGAAACATGACCAAAAGAGATTAATCTACCATCTTGGGAAATGGATACAATCATGTGTTCATCTCCTAAAAAATTATCACTAATACAATTGTAACACACTTCCCAAGAATGATTAATATTCCTCTTTCACGCCAAAATATATTTAGTTACACAAGTCTACCTTTTGGTTATATCTCCTAGGGCTTCAAAGAGCTAAGAGACACAAGGCTGCAAACCCCGCACCACCAACTCAAGACCCACAACCGCAGGATGTGGCAGAAGAGGGAAATGGCAACTCACCAGGTCAGTGTCATACACCACAGCCTCAGGTAATAGATGTTGGCCTGTATATTTAGTAAGACGTTTTCTTTTCACAACTTCAAGGGACTTTAATGCCTTTCGGCACCAGCAACCTTCACCAGAGCCACTGCCCAGATGTTGCTGAAACAAGTGAGGGTCTGCTCTCGGGAGGTTGAAAAGATAAAAGACAACCTGTTCCAGATGTGCCAAACCAACAAAATCATGGAGAAAAGACTGAAAAAACTTGAGCATATTCTTGGGAGGGTGTAAAACTTGTATATATTCTAAAAAAGATTGTTTTAGTTTTTGGGGGGGAAATCTTTTATTTCTATAAAGGTATATTGTTCGTGTTGTACATTTTTGTACTGAGTTGTAAAAAGAAAAAAAAATACAAATTCCCCAAAAAATTTGGGGTATATTTTGATACAAACGTGAAAATTTTTATACTCCTATAAAAAATTTAATCACTAAACAATGTGTGGCTTCTTATATCAATGTTGCCCCCCCCCTAAAAAAATGTGTGTGTTTAGACTCTATAAATGATTGTAATTTACTTGTTAGGAAAAAAACATGGGACTACAACTGCACTAGTATAACCGAGGACAGTGATGGTGAACCTTGGCAACCCAGATGGTTTGGAACTACATTTCTAATGTTACTCAGGCACTCTGCAGTGTAGTTGAGCATCATGGGAAATGGAGTTGCAAAACATCTGGAGTGGCAAGGTTCACCATCACTGACCTAGGAGAAAGAACAAATACAACAAAAGAAAAGCAAACAAGATGTTTTCAGTATATTATTTTTTATTATGACCAAAATTGGTTTAAAAATGATCAGGCATTGCAATGGCCCCCCTACCCATAAAATATTCTAGATAGCGTTGCCGCACATCACGGCCGCTTTGGGGGGCCAAGCCTGTAGGGCCAGCTAACTGGGCTGCCAATGGTCCATCCAAGCACTGTGTGCCCTAAAGGTCAACTGTAGCTAGATAATTGTTTGAGTTTTTGATTAAAAAATTGTGCAGTATGCAACAGCACATGACCAAATGGTTCCATTTATACTCCGCCATGTTTATCGCAGTCAGAAAAAGGCGGAAGCGACTGGCCATGATGCCAAAGGCATTTTCGACCACCCTTCGCGCTCTGGCCAGACGATAATTAAAGACCCTCCTCTCAGGGGTGAGGGACCTTTGGGGAAAAGGCCTCATCAAATGTGGTCCAAGCGCAAAAGCCTCATCTGCCAGGAACACAAACGGGAGGCCATGTTCATTATCTTCAGCAGGTGGCAATGCCAGGTCTTCTGAAAGAAGCCGGTCTGCAAACTCGGTCTGGGCGAAAACACCATCGTCAGACATCCGCCCATTTTTCCCAACATCAACAAATAGAAACTCATAGTTGGCAGACACCACCGCCATGAGCACAATACTGTGGAAGCCTTTATAATAAAAAAAAACTATCCAGAATGGGCTGGTGGCACGATGCGGACGTGCTTGCCATCAATGGCTCCTCCACAGTTGGGAAAGTTCCATCGCTGAGAAAAATCAGATGCCACATTCTGCCATTCCTGTGGCGTCGATGGTAACTGTGGAGTCAAAGGAACAAAAAATTAATATACTTTACTACCTATACATTGCAAGCATGTTAGCACAAAACACTCTGGGCAAAACATCAGTATAGCATTAATTTGGAAGGAGGATTTTAGAGCGGAGCTACGCAGCCAAAATACTATAAACTAACGCAGCAGCTCCAGCTACAGCAGCTGCAGAGGTTTGCTAATTGGACACTTACCTGTCCTGGAGTCCAGCAACGTCCGCAGCAGAGGACGAACAATTGCTCGTCACTCTGCTGCCCCCTCTGCCATCCTCGGTGAGGGAACCAGGAAGAGAAGCCTTGCGGCTTCACTGCCCGGTTCCCAAACGCACATGCACAAGAAGCGCTGCGCAGTTCAGACTGGTCCTCCTGTGTTCTGTGAGACAAGTGTTTCCAAGAACACTACGGGTCTTCTGCGGGAAGTGACTTGGCTCAGGCAGATTTGCCGCAGAGATGACTCCCGGATGTGGGTGAAAATACCTGGCTTAAACAGGTATCTTCACCCCCCTCCCCCCTGAAAGGTGTCAATTTTGACACCGGGGGAGGGTTACGATGAGCGGACCCCCAAAATTTTGGATGGAGGTCCGCTTGAATAAGATAGAAAAATAAGCAACAAAAACATCACCCACTCTGATGGACCTGTGAAATTCTTAGAGGGTGGAGGGGTTGAGATGAGTTGGGGACATCATAATTCAAATCTATAGTACTATGTAATTTATTTGGGTAGATTAGACAAAATAAAAGAATTAGGGGGGGGGGGGGAAATCAGGCAATCTAAGCACTACAATGGAGCGTCCAAAACAAAAATGGGGATTGACTAGGCTAGGTGTGTTTGGGCCCAGGATCTAATGCTGGAGATTGGTTTAAAAACAAATATGCATGTAGCCCAAAAACATAGAACATTCAAAGCTTACAACATGCAGGGGGACAAAGGGGACATTCACAGCATATTCAAATCATGGTAATTAGAGACAGTTCAAAATATACTCTACATTAGCAAGCATAAAAAATCATAGATTGTGATGTTTATAAAGGAGAAAACTTACCTTAAGATAGTCCTCATGAAGGACCTGGATAATGGCAGAGCAGGTCTCTGGGATAATGACGCCCAGAGCCTGGGGGGAGATGCCTGTCGAGAACTTGAGGTCCTGCAAGCTTCTCCCAGTCGCAAGGTATCGCAACATGGCGATGAGCCTCTGCTCAGCAGTAATGGCTTCCCGCATAACGGTGTCCTGCCTGGTGATATAGGGGGGCACCAAAGCCAAGAGCTGCTGAAAAACGGGGTCAGACATCCTAAGAAAATTCCTGAAATCATCAGGGTTATTCTCCCGGATCTCCCGCAGCAGAGGCATATGACATAATTGGTCCCTCTGGAGCAACCAATTCTTGGTCCATGAACTCCTCCTCACCCTCCTCATGGACCGGATCTGGGACATAGCAACAAGCCCAGCAGCAAGCACAGCACGATCTCGGCGTCAAGAACGTACCCGCAACATGGCTTCAAAACGGTTGTCTAATCAGAACGAACTAAAAGAACGCACTGAAGAACAGCAAGGCCTATGAAGAACGAGCTGAAAAACAGTAACGAGCGGACAAGAACGCACTGCAAAAACAGATACGAACTCACTACACGCACTGAAAGCCAGATACGAACCCACAAGCACAAACTGAACTCCCGAAAACGATCTTTAAAGCACGAAGACTGAAAAGCGCGAATCGTCTCTTCCCAAACTTTTACTAACACGCGGTAACACGAAATCAGCAAAAGCAGCCAAAAGGGTGGCGCGAACAGAATGAAACTTCCCCTTTATAGTGCCGTCGTACGTGTTGGACGTCACCGCGCTTTGCTAGATCAGTTTTTTTCACGATCGTCTGTAGGCAAGGCAGGCTTGAGAGGAAACAAGAAAAATAACGTCGAGAAAATCGACGTTTTTTTTCTTGACATGAAAACCGGTCGTGTGTACGCGGCATAAGGATATAGTCACTTGTTTCCAATAGTCACGCAAGGAGGAGCTAAATGCTTGTCTGTCCATATCCTCCATGCTTTAGAGACTCAAGCGTAAGCCAAAGCATTATGCGCTAGAAGGCATTCAAAGTGATAGTTGGAGTTAACCATTTCTGCTACCTCTGAGGGATTGGGTGAGGTATTGGTTTTCCATTTTCTAAGGATAACTAGATGAGCTGCTAATAGGATGTGAGTGACTACCGATTGATATGTAGCTAACAAAACTTTTTGATGGTAAGGTTTGAGCAGATTTACCTGATTTGGGTTGAATCAGAAATTTAACAAATAAATTAGGCAATTGATAACCATCACTGGATATATACAGTAATCACAGGGACTGACTTCTGCTGAGAACTGTCAACTACTATACCCAGGGTCTGAAAACTAATACAGCCAGAAAAAAAGTCATACTACCTTAGTAAAAGGTCATAAATTGGACACAGGCAGTAAAAAACCTCTACAGGCATGGAATGATTATCATTTTATGCAATTTCCATCTCAGCATTTTAAAGTGTTTGTTACCCCAACATTTTATATTCCTGTTATGTGCCTGCTGTACCATGTACAGTACTTGTATGAAAAAGCAGGGCCATTTTTAATATTGATTGGACCCTGGGCAAACATTTTCTTAGGCCCCTCTTCCATGCAATTTCGCTCTCCACATTCTCTGAGATAGGGATGAGCAGAACACCCCCGGGTTCGGTTCGCAGCAGAACATGCAAAAAATTTGTGCAAACACAATGGTAAAGTCTGTGGGACGCAAACGTCAAAAACTCAAAAGTGCACATCTTTAAGGCTTATATGCAAGTTATTGCCATAAAAAGTGTTTGGGGACCCACGTCTTGCCCCAGGGGACATGTATGAATACAAAAAAAAGTTTTCTAAAGGGACGTTTTTTCAGGAGCAGTGATTTTATTAATGCTTAAAGTGAAACAATAAAAATGAAATATTCCTTTAAATATCGTGCCTGGGGGGTCTCCTTAGTCTACCTGTAAAGTAGCACATATTTCCCACGTTTATAACAGTACCCCAGCACAATGACATTTCCAAAGGAAAAATTGTAATTTAAAACTTCTTGCGGCTGTAATGTTTTGTCGGATCCCAGCAATATAGATAAAAATCATTGAAAAAAAACTTTGTGGGTCCCCCCCCAGTCCATTACCAGGCCCTTTGGGTCTGGTATGAATATTAAGGGAAACCCCATGCCAAAAATACAAAATAAAATTGCCTTGGATGTCCTCCCAAAATCCATACCAGGCCCTTCAGGTCTGGTATTGATATTAAGGGGAACCCTGCACCAACATGAAAAAGAAAATGGCATGGGGGTCCCCCAGATCCCCAGGCACTATTTAATTTAAACAGCAGTATATATACTATACAGACTGCATTATATACTCTGCAGAAAAATTGGGCCTTAGGTGTTGGTGGTGGCAGAACACTGTAACCCCTCACAGTTACTCAGGAACGGGCCCTGCTGTGTAATATTATATCAAAAATTGTAATTACATGCCCCTGTTAAACAGGGGCAAAAAAATTTGAGCCTTTAGTTTTGGTGGCGCCAGAACACTGTAACCCCTCAATAGGGATGAGCTCGATGTTCGGGTCAAACATAAGTTCGACATGAACATCGGGTGTTTGCCCATTTGGAGAACAGCGAATATCATGGGGTAAATTCGAGCGTTGTGGAACGCCCCATAATGCACTGAGAGATTGCAGTGCATTGCTGTATGATGACTGGCCAAAGAATGCACCTGACCTGCATGCTTTGGCCAATCAAAGCGCGCTCTGCTGAGAGAGACATAATTGGCCAAAGTCAGGGTGTCTTTGGCCAATAATGGCTCAGGGGGACTAAGTCCACGCCACACACTATATAAGGCTGCTTACACGGCGGCCGTGTGTAGTGTTGTTGGTGCGGACAGAGAGATAGCTTGAGTTAGATTTAGCAGGCAGGTTATTCAGTTAGTGGCAGTGTATTTGATATATATATATTCTGCATCCAGTGTAGCATATATCTACAGTGCATTTGGTGGTGTACTGTTTCTAATACACTATAATACACAGTATCTAATACAGTGTGTACAGTTTCTCATACAGTGCAGCCGTAGTACAGTTTCTAATACAGTGCAGGCAGTGTACACACTAAGTAATACAATGTGTACACTTTCTACTACACTTCTGGTGGTGTACACAGTACACAATACAGTGCAGCCGTAGTACCGTTTCTAAAACATGGCAGGTGGTGTACACAGTATCTAATACAGTGTCTACAGTTTCTAATACACTTCAGGCGGTGTACACAGTACCTAATACAGTGTGGTGTGGTGTTGCAAAACAAAAAATACATCATGTCCGGAAGGCCCCCAAGGAGAGGCAGATGCTCACAGGCCACTAAAAGAGGGCAAGCAGCCTCTGGGTCTACAGTCAACATCCTCTGCAGGTGGCCGTGGGGCACGCTTGTCCTTTTTTTTCCGCTGCTGGCCGTGTTATTGACCCACAACATGCAGAAGAGTTGGTGGAGTGGATAACAAAGCCGTCCTCCTCCTCCTGATCCTCTGTCACCCAGGCTCAGAGTAGTTTTCCTTCCAACGCAGCTGCCAAAGCGGCCTATTTCACCGGTAGCTTGTCCACAGTCACTCCTTCCGTAGCCCCACCATCATGCACAGAGGAGTTCCCAGAATTATTCAACCACAGTGTCGGGTACATGCTGCTGGAGGATGTTCTGAGATCTGAAGGCTTCGATGTTGGTTCCCAGGTTGAGGAAGGGAGTAACGGGAGCCTAGAGAGAGGGGGTGTGACAGAAGGACAAGAAACTGGCAGCTGCAGCATACTGCCAAGTTTGCTCCAGGGACGAGGAGGGAGGGGATGATGAGGTCACTGACAGTACTTGGGTGCCTGAGAGAAGAGAGGAGGAGGCACAACTCCAATGTAGAAGAATGTTCTCTAGGGCAGTGTTTCTCAACTCCAGTCCTCAAGGCGCACCAACAGGTCATGTTTTCAGGATTTCCTTCAGATGAAATGGCTGTGGTAATTACTAAGGCAGTAAAACTGATTAAATCACCTGTGCAAAATAGTGGAAAGCCAGAAAACATGACCTGTTGGGGCGCCTTGAGGACTGGAGTTGAGAAACACTGCTCTAGGGTGCAGCTTAAGGGCAGCCACCATATTGCATCACACTGCAGAGCTCTGCAGATGCAGGCGCTGCTGACTCCCCGCTGACTAGGGATGAGCCGAACACCCCCCGGTTCGGTTCGCAGCAGAACATGCGAACTGGCAAAAAAATTGTTCGAACACGCGAACACTGTTAAAGTCTATGGGACACGAATGTGAAAAATCAAAAGTGATCATTTTAAGGGTTAATATGCAAGTTATTGTCATAAAAAGTGTTTGAGGACCTGGGTCCTGCCCCAGGGGACATGTATCAATGCAAAAAAAGTTTTAAAAACTGAATTTTTTTCGGGAGCAGTGATTTTAATAATGCTTTCAGTGAAACAATAAAAGTGAAATATTCCTTTAAATTTCATACCTGGGGGGTGTTTATAGTATGCCTGTAAAGTGGCACATGTTTCCCGTGTTTAGAACAGTCCCTGCACAAAATGACATTTCTAAAGGAAAAAAAGTAATTTCAAACTACTCGCGGCAATACAGATAAAAGTCATTGAAAAAATCGGCATGGGCTCCCCCCCGTCCATTACCAGGCCCTTTGGGTCTGGTATAAATATTAAGGGGAACCCTGAACCAAAATTAAAAAAAAAATGTGTGGGGGTCCCCCCAAATTTCATACCAGGCCATTCAGGACATTAAGGGGAACCCTGCGCCAATTTAAAAAAAAAATGGTGTAGGGGCCCCCCTCCAAATCCATACCAGACCCTTCAGGTCTTTTAAGGGGAACCCCACACCAAAATAAAAAAAAATCCATGCCAGACCCTTATCCGAGCACTCAACCTGGCAGACCACAGGAAAAGAGGGGGGCGAGAGAGCACCCCCCTCCTGAACCGTACCAGGCCACATGCCCTCAACATGGGGAGGATGTCACGGGTGGCCCTGCCCTCGTCTATTTAAGAGCTGTCAAGCGGGTCTTGCGTCATTCGGCAGCCGCCTCCCAGGCAGAATCGATCAGACCTGCGTGTATCGTTGGGTCCTTGAAGGATTACATCGCTGGAAATTTGTTTGCTTTTTTATTAAAGGACTTGTCCCAAGCTGTGTGTGTGTGTGTTTTTTTTACCATTCTTGTCACTTTTTTGGGTGAAATGGTAGGGGTTCAATGTACCCCATTACCAATTCACATAGGGGGGCGGGATCTGGGGGTCCCCTTTGTTAAATGGGGCTTCCAGATTCCGATAAGCCCCCCCGCCCGCAGACCCCCACAACCACCGGGAAAGGGTTGTGGGGATGAGGCCCTTGTCCCCATCAACATGGGGACATCCTCCCCATGTTGAGGACATGTGGCCTGATACGGTTCATGAGGGGGGCCGCTCTCTCATTCCCCCTCTTTACCTGCGACCTGCCAGGTTCAGTGCTCGGATAAGGGTCTGGTATGGATTTTGAAAGGGCCCCTACGCCATTTAAAAAAAAATGATGCAGGTTTCCTCTTAATATCCATACCAGACCTGAAGGGACTCGTATGAAATTTGGGGGGACCCCCACGCATTTTTTTTTAATTTTGGTTCGGGAGCTCCCTTAATATTCATACCAGACCCAAAGGGCCTGGTAATGGACTGGGGGGGACCCATGCAATTTTTTTCATTGACTTTTATCTGTATTGCCGGGAGCCGACAATTCATTATAGCCGCAAGTAGTTTTAAATGACTTTTTTCCTTTAGAAATGTTATTTTGTGCAGGGACTGTTCTAAACACTGGAAACATGTGCCATTTTACAGGCATACTATAGACACCCCCCAGGTACGACATTTAAAGGAATATTTCACTTTTATTGTTTCAGTTTAAGCATTAAAATCACTGCTCCCAAAAAAACTACAGGTTTTTTTTTGCATTGATACATGTCCCCTGGGGCAGGACTCAGGTCCCCAAACACTTTTTATGACAATAAATTGCATATTAACCTTTAAAATTAGCAATTTTGACTTCTCCAATAGACTGTTAAAGGGTGTTCTGTGGCTTTCAAATTTGCCGCGAACACCCCAAATTGTTCACTATTCGGCGAACTGGCGAACAGCCAATGTTCGAGTTGAACTCATGTACGAACCGAACATAAAGCTCATCTCTACCGTTTACTTTTAAAAGTTCCTTGGTGTGGGCCTTTTTCGACACGTGTGCAGCAGATTGCACTGTTGCTGTTTGCAACCTATGTCTGAAGCAGATGAAGCGTGGACAGAACAGTAGCCGCTTGGGCACCACATCTTTGACCAGCCATGCAGTCCATTGGCAACAGCACTTGAAAGACCCACATCAAAGAAAAAGGCGGACTTCTCCTTGGTCCCCATCTGGGATCTCCAACCCTACTATACCTCCAATCCTTTCAAAAACCTGCACTGAGAGAAATGAAGGTATAGAAATAGGTGTCCCAAGCACTTGCAGCCAATCTGCTAGCAGTACACCACCAATTGATTTTAGCAGGAACATTTCCCTACCCCAGTTGCAGAACGGTAAAAAGAAATTCAGTCCCAGCCATCCGCATGCTCAGTGTCTAAATGTTAGCTTGGCCAAATTGCTAGCACTGCAACTGCTGCCTTTTAAGCTGGTAGACTCTGCCCTCTTTTGTGAATTTGTGAAATGTGCTGTACCTCAGTGGCAAGTTCCAAAATGCCTTTTTCTTTTCACGGAAGGCCATTCCGGCTCTCTACCGGCATGTGGAAGGCAATGTTTTGGCCTCGTTGGACAGGGGGGTCAGCAGTAAGGTTCATATTACTGCTGACTCATGGTCCAGCAGGCATGGGCAGGGACATTACCTTTCCTTCATGGCGCACTGGGTAACTCTGCTGGCAGCTGGGAAGGATGAAGGACAGGGTTCAATGTTGTTGGAGCTTGTTCCACCACCATGCCTCCAAAATCCATCCTCAAGACCCAGTAACCCAGTGGATGCCCTGTTGGAAAGGTCTCCAAGTTTGCTTCTGCCCCTAGTTATTCCTACACCATATAATGAAAACGCTGGCGATGGTTGCTTGAACCAATCAGACCTTGGCGCTGAGGACTGAAAAATTGTTTAAAGGCATCGATCAGCCGGCCACCTTCTCCACCGCTCTTCCTCTGACTGAACAAAGCCTCAGCAACACGTTGTCCAGCACCAGGAAATGGTAACCTCCCAGGGTCTGGAAATGCATTACACAAACCTTTTTTCAAGGCCTCCTGAAGATGTTTCATCCTCTGCTCCCTCTGCAAAGGCAGGATGAGCTCTGCAACTTTACCCTCGTGGATCAAGAAGGGTTGCCAGCCAGTAATGATCCCTCTCCTTGATACCACAAATTATAGGATCCTTTTGCAGGATTTGCAGAATCAGGGAGGCCATGCAGCGTAATTTTTGAAGAGGCATTCGATTCTGAGTCCTCTGGGTCACTAAGGATCACATGATCCGTAACTACCTCCTCCCAGTCACGTACAACTCCTTGGGTTTCTGGGGACTGACAACCATCCCTTGAAGACTGGTGCTGCTGAGTGTTATTCTATACTTCCATGATGACACAATCCTCCTCCTCCTCTTCATAGCGCTGTTCTGCCTCAAGTGCCCTGTCCATGATTCCATGAAGCGTGTGCTCCAGCAGGAAGACAAGAGGGACATGCATGCATTGTTGCTGCTCACCATCCTTGTGGCCTCCTCAAATAGTGACAGGACAGTGCATGCATCCTTGATCAGTAGCCACTGGCGTGGTGACAAGAAGCCAAGCTCCCCTGACCCTGTCCTGGTGCCATACTCGCACAGGTACTCATTAATGGCCCTCTTCTGTGTGTGCAGCCACTGCAGCATTGTCAATGTTTACTTCCACCTGGTGGACAAATGACAAATGAGAAGGTTGATGGGCAGGTTGCATTCACTTTAAATGTCAGCTAGCCGAGCACTGGCATTTTATGACCGGAAGAAATGAACACAGACTTTTCTGGCCTGTCTCAGATCTTGTAAGCCTGGGTCAAGAACCGCTGCACTACCAAATTCAGGACGAGTGCCAAACATGGAACATGGGTCAAGTGTCTCTGTCGGAAGGGCGGAGAGAAGGTTGGTGCCATTGTCGCATACAACCATTCCTGGCTGAAGCTGGCATGGCGTCAACCACCTCTAAACTTGCCCCTGCAAAGCTGACAGAATCTCTGCCCCGGTGTGGCTCCTGTCCCCTAGGCAGACCAACTCAAGCACTACATGGCATCTTTTAGCCTGACTGGTTGCGTAACCCCTTGAACACTTACAGACCACTGCTGGTTCAGAGGACAAATCTGCAGAAGAGGCCATAGAGGAAGAAGAAGAGGAGAGGATGGAGGAGAAAGCTGTGGCAGAATTACCACTAGTTTTTTGGAGGCGTGGTGGTGGAACAAGCTCCAACAACAATGAACCCTGTCCTGCATTCTTCCCAGCTGCCAGCAGAGTTACCCAGTGCACCGTAAAGGGAAGGTAATGTCCCTGCCCATGCCTGCTGGACCACGAGTCATATGAACCTTACTGCTGACCCCCCTGTCCAACGAGGCCAAAACATTGCCTTCCACATGCCGGTAGAGAGCCGGAATGGCCTTCCGTGAAAAGAAAAATGCGTTTTGGAACTTGCCACTAGGGATGAGCTTCGTGTTCGAGTCGAACATACGTTCGACTCGAACATTGGCTGTTCGATCGTTCGACGAAGATCGAACGATTTGGGCCGTTCGCGCCAAATTCGAGTGACGCGAACGGCCCACAATGCACTACGCCATCGCAGTGTCATCCAGGCGCTGTGATTGGCCAAGCATGCACTGTGACCCCGCATGCTTGGCCAATCACAGCGCCGGCAGCGAGGAGAGCAATGATTGGCCACAGGCAGGATGCCTGTGGCCAATTATTGCTGAGGGTGTTTAGTACACGCCCCACACTATAAAAGGCCGCCAGCACGGCGGCCTAGTGTAGTGTGTTCCGGAGCAGGGATAGAGTAGCATAGGCAGGGACAGTGACTGTTATTTCTTTCTTGCTTAACCTGGATTCCTTTAGTTTAGGGAAAGAGAAGGATAGGTAGGGAGAGTGTCAGTGTGTTTTGTGCTTCTGCTATAGTGTGCTTAAAAAAAAACATTTATTCTAGGGACAGAAAACTCTAGGTAGGGACAGTGTCAGTTTCTTTCACTCTGCAAGTCCTTGTTTCCAGGGACCTGGAAGGACAGTGAGTGAATTGTCCTTTTGCTATATTGTGATTAAAAAAAACATTTATTCTAGGGACAGAAAACTCTAGGTAGGGACAGTGTCAGTTTCTTTCACTCTGCAAGTCCTTGTTTCCAGGGACCTGGAAGGACAGTGAGTGAATTGTCCTTTTGCTATATTGTGATTAAAAAAAACATTTATTCTAGGGACAGAAAACTCTAGGTAGGGACAGTGTCAGTTTCTTTCACTCTGCAAGTCCTTGTTTCCAGGGACCTGGAAGGACAGTGAGTGAATTGTCCTTTTGCTATATTGTGATTAAAAAAAACATTTATTCTAGGGACAGAAAACTCTAGGTAGGGACAGTGTCAGTTTCTTTCACTCTGCAAGTCCTTGTTTCCAGGGACCTGGAAGGACAGTGAGTGAATTGTCCTTTTGCTATATTGTGATTAAAAAAAACATTTTTTTCTAGGGACAGAAAACTGTAGGTAGGGAGAGTATTTTTTTTCTTTCACTCTGCAAGTCCTTGTTTCCAGGGACCTGTAAGGACAGTGAGTTAATTGTCCTTGTGCTATATTGTGCTGAAAAAAACATTTATTCCAGGGACAGAAAACTCTAGGTAGGGACAGTGTCAGTTTCTTTCACTCTGCAAGTCCTTGTTTCCAGGGACCTGGAAGGACAGTGAGTGAATTGTCCTTTTGCTATATTGTGATTAAAAAAAACATTTTTTTCTAGGGACAGAAAACTGTAGGTAGGGAGAGTGTTTTTTTTCTTTCACTCTGCAAGTCCTTGTTTCCAGGGACCTGTAAGGACAGTGAGTTAATTTTCCTTGTGCTATATTGTGATTAAAAAAAACATTTATTCTAGGGACAGAAAACTCTAGGTAGGGACAGTGTCAGTTTCTTTCACTCTGCAAGTCCTTGTTTCCAGGGACCTGGAAGGACAGTGAGTGAATTGTCCTTTTGCTATATTGTGATTAAAAAAAACATTTATTCTAGGGACAGAAAACTCTAGGTAGGGACAGTGTCAGTTTCTTTCACTCTGCAAGTCCTTGTTTCCAGGGACCTGGAAGGACAGTGAGTGAATTGTCCTTTTGCTATATTGTGATTAAAAAAAACATTTTTTTCTAGGGACAGAAAACTGTAGGTAGGGAGAGTATTTTTTTTCTTTCACTCTGCAAGTCCTTGTTTCCAGGGACCTGTAAGGACAGTGAGTTAATTGTCCTTGTGCTATATTGTGCTGAAAAAAACATTTATTCCAGGGACAGAAAACTCTAGGTAGGGACAGTGTCAGTTTCTTTCACTCTGCAAGTCCTTGTTTCCAGGGACCTGGAAGGACAGTGAGTGAATTGTCCTTTTGCTATATTGTGATTAAAAAAAACATTTTTTTCTAGGGACAGAAAACTGTAGGTAGGGAGAGTATTTTTTTTCTTTCACTCTGCAAGTCCTTGTTTCCAGGGACCTGTAAGGACAGTGAGTTAATTTTCCTTGTGCTATATTGTGATTAAAAAAAACATTTATTCTAGGGACAGAAAACTCTAGGTAGGGACAGTGTCAGTTTCTTTCACTCTGCAAGTCCTTGTTTCCAGGGACCTGGAAGGACAGTGAGTGAATTGTCCTTTTGCTATATTGTGATTAAAAAAAACATTTTTTTCTAGGGACAGAAAACTGTAGGTAGGGAGAGTATTTTTTTTCTTTCACTCTGCAAGTCCTTGTTTCCAGGGACCTGTAAGGACAGTGAGTTAATTGTCCTTGTGCTATATTGTGCTGAAAAAAACATTTATTCCAGGGACAGAAAACTCTAGGTAGGGACAGTGTCAGTTTCTTTCACTCTGCAAGTCCTTGTTTCCAGGGACCTGGAAGGACAGTGAGTGAATTGTCCTTTTGCTATATTGTGATAAAAAAAAACATTTTTTTCTAGGGACAGAAAACTGTAGGTAGGGAGAGTGTTTTTTTTCTTTCACTCTGCAAGTCCTTGTTTCCAGGGACCTGTAAGGACAGTGAGTTAATTTTCCTTGTGCTATATTGTGATTAAAAAAAACATTTATTCTAGGGACAGAAAACTCTAGGTAGGGACAGTGTCAGTTTCTTTCACTCTGCAAGTCCTTGTTTCCAGGGACCTGGAAGGACAGTGAGTGAATTGTCCTTTTGCTATATTGTGATTAAAAAAAAACATTTTTTTCTAGGGACAGAAAACTGTAGGTAGGGAGAGTGTTTTTTTTCTTTCACTCTGCAAGTCCTTGTTTCCAGGGACCTGTAAGGACAGTGAGTTAATTTTCCTTGTGCTATATTGTGATTAAAAAAAACATTTATTCTAGGGACAGAAAACTCTAGGTAGGGACAGTGTCAGTTTCTTTCACTCTGCAAGTCCTTGTTTCCAGGGACCTGGAAGGACAGTGAGTGAATTGTCCTTTTGCTATATTGTGATTAAAAAAAACATTTATTCTAGGGACAGAAAACTCTAGGTAGGGACAGTGTCAGTTTCTTTCACTCTGCAAGTCCTTGTTTCCAGGGACCTGGAAGGACAGTGAGTGAATTGTCCTTTTGCTATATTGTGATTAAAAAAAACATTTTTTTCTAGGGACAGAAAACTGTAGGTAGGGAGAGTATTTTTTTTCTTTCACTCTGCAAGTCCTTGTTTCCAGGGACCTGTAAGGACAGTGAGTTAATTGTCCTTGTGCTATATTGTGCTGAAAAAAACATTTATTCCAGGGACAGAAAACTCTAGGTAGGGACAGTGTCAGTTTCTTTCACTCTGCAAGTCCTTGTTTCCAGGGACCTGGAAGGACAGTGAGTGAATTGTCCTTTTGCTATATTGTGATTAAAAAAAACATTTTTTTCTAGGGACAGAAAACTGTAGGTAGGGAGAGTATTTTTTTTCTTTCACTCTGCAAGTCCTTGTTTCCAGGGACCTGTAAGGACAGTGAGTTAATTTTCCTTGTGCTATATTGTGATTAAAAAAAACATTTATTCTAGGGACAGAAAACTCTAGGTAGGGACAGTGTCAGTTTCTTTCACTCTGCAAGTCCTTGTTTCCAGGGACCTGGAAGGACAGTGAGTGAATTGTCCTTTTGCTATATTGTGATTAAAAAAAACATTTTTTTCTAGGGACAGAAAACTGTAGGTAGGGAGAGTATTTTTTTTCTTTCACTCTGCAAGTCCTTGTTTCCAGGGACCTGTAAGGACAGTGAGTTAATTGTCCTTGTGCTATATTGTGCTGAAAAAAACATTTATTCCAGGGACAGAAAACTCTAGGTAGGGACAGTGTCAGTTTCTTTCACTCTGCAAGTCCTTGTTTCCAGGGACCTGGAAGGACAGTGAGTGAATTGTCCTTTTGCTATATTGTGATAAAAAAAAACATTTTTTTCTAGGGACAGAAAACTGTAGGTAGGGAGAGTGTTTTTTTTCTTTCACTCTGCAAGTCCTTGTTTCCAGGGACCTGTAAGGACAGTGAGTTAATTTTCCTTGTGCTATATTGTGATTAAAAAAAACATTTATTCTAGGGACAGAAAACTCTAGGTAGGGACAGTGTCAGTTTCTTTCACTCTGCAAGTCCTTGTTTCCAGGGACCTGGAAGGACAGTGAGTGAATTGTCCTTTTGCTATATTGTGCTGAAAAAAACATTTATTCCAGGGACAGAAAACTCTAGGTAGGGACAGTGTCAGTTTCTTTCACTCTGCAAGTCCTTGTTTCCAGGGACCTGGAAGGACAGTGAGTGAATTGTCCTTTTGCTATATTGTGATTAAAAAAAACATTTTTTTCTAGGGACAGAAAACTGTAGGTAGGGAGAGTGTTTTTTTTCTTTCACTCTGCAAGTCCTTGTTTCCAGGGACCTGTAAGGACAGTGAGTTAATTTTCCTTGTGCTATATTGTGATTAAAAAAAACATTTATTCTAGGGACAGAAAACTCTAGGTAGGGACAGTGTCAGTTTCTTTCACTCTGCAAGTCCTTGTTTCCAGGGACCTGGAAGGACAGTGAGTGAATTGTCCTTTTGCTATATTGTGATTAAAAAAAACATTTATTCTAGGGACAGAAAACTCTAGGTAGGGACAGTGTCAGTTTCTTTCACTCTGCAAGTCCTTGTTTCCAGGGACCTGGAAGGACAGTGAGTGAATTGTCCTTTTGCTATATTGTGATTAAAAAAAACATTTTTTTCTAGGGACAGAAAACTGTAGGTAGGGAGAGTATTTTTTTCTTTCACTCTGCAAGTCCTTGTTTCCAGGGACCTGTAAGGACAGTGAGTTAATTGTCCTTGTGCTATATTGTGCTGAAAAAAACATTTATTCCAGGGACAGAAAACTCTAGGTAGGGACAGTGTCAGTTTCTTTCACTCTGCAAGTCCTTGTTTCCAGGGACCTGGAAGGACAGTGAGTGAATTGTCCTTTTGCTATATTGTGATTAAAAAAAACATTTTTTTCTAGGGACAGAAAACTGTAGGTAGGGAGAGTATTTTTTTTCTTTCACTCTGCAAGTCCTTGTTTCCAGGGACCTGTAAGGACAGTGAGTTAATTTTCCTTGTGCTATATTGTGATTAAAAAAAACATTTATTCTAGGGACAGAAAACTCTAGGTAGGGACAGTGTCAGTTTCTTTCACTCTGCAAGTCCTTGTTTCCAGGGACCTGGAAGGACAGTGAGTGAATTGTCCTTTTGCTATATTGTGATTAAAAAAAAAATTTTTTTCTAGGGACAGAAAACTGTAGGTAGGGAGAGTATTTTTTTTCTTTCACTCTGCAAGTCCTTGTTTCCAGGGACCTGTAAGGACAGTGAGTTAATTGTCCTTGTGCTATATTGTGCTGAAAAAAACATTTATTCCAGGGACAGAAAACTCTAGGTAGGGACAGTGTCAGTTTCTTTCACTCTGCAAGTCCTTGTTTCCAGGGACCTGGAAGGACAGTGAGTGAATTGTCCTTTTGCTATATTGTGATAAAAAAAAACATTTTTTTCTAGGGACAGAAAACTGTAGGTAGGGAGAGTGTTTTTTTTCTTTCACTCTGCAAGTCCTTGTTTCCAGGGACCTGTAAGGACAGTGAGTTAATTTTCCTTGTGCTATATTGTGATTAAAAAAAACATTTATTCTAGGGACAGAAAACTCTAGGTAGGGACAGTGTCAGTTTCTTTCACTCTGCAAGTCCTTGTTTCCAGGGACCTGGAAGGACAGTGAGTGAATTGTCCTTTTGCTATATTGTGATTAAAAAAAACATTTTTTTCTAGGGACAGAAAACTGTAGGTAGGGAGAGTGTTTTTTTTCTTTCACTCTGCAAGTCCTTGTTTCCAGGGACCTGTAAGGACAGTGAGTTAATTTTCCTTGTGCTATATTGTGATTAAAAAAAACATTTATTCTAGGGACAGAAAACTCTAGGTAGGGACAGTGTCAGTTTCTTTCACTCTGCAAGTCCTTGTTTCCAGGGACCTGGAAGGACAGTGAGTGAATTGTCCTTTTGCTATATTGTGATTAAAAAAAACATTTATTCTAGGGACAGAAAACTCTAGGTAGGGACAGTGTCAGTTTCTTTCACTCTGCAAGTCCTTGTTTCCAGGGACCTGGAAGGACAGTGAGTGAATTGTCCTTTTGCTATATTGTGATTAAAAAAAACATTTTTTTCTAGGGACAGAAAACTGTAGGTAGGGAGAGTATTTTTTTTCTTTCACTCTGCAAGTCCTTGTTTCCAGGGACCTGTAAGGACAGTGAGTTAATTGTCCTTGTGCTATATTGTGCTGAAAAAAACATTTATTCCAGGGACAGAAAACTCTAGGTAGGGACAGTGTCAGTTTCTTTCACTCTGCAAGTCCTTGTTTCCAGGGACCTGGAAGGACAGTGAGTGAATTGTCCTTTTGCTATATTGTGATTAAAAAAAACATTTTTTTCTAGGGACAGAAAACTGTAGGTAGGGAGAGTATTTTTTTTCTTTCACTCTGCAAGTCCTTGTTTCCAGGGACCTGTAAGGACAGTGAGTTAATTTTCCTTGTGCTATATTGTGATTAAAAAAAACATTTATTCTAGGGACAGAAAACTCTAGGTAGGGACAGTGTCAGTTTCTTTCACTCTGCAAGTCCTTGTTTCCAGGGACCTGGAAGGACAGTGAGTGAATTGTCCTTTTGCTATATTGTGATTAAAAAAAACATTTTTTTCTAGGGACAGAAAACTGTAGGTAGGGAGAGTATTTTTTTTCTTTCACTCTGCAAGTCCTTGTTTCCAGGGACCTGTAAGGACAGTGAGTTAATTGTCCTTGTGCTATATTGTGCTGAAAAAAACATTTATTCCAGGGACAGAAAACTCTAGGTAGGGACAGTGTCAGTTTCTTTCACTCTGCAAGTCCTTGTTTCCAGGGACCTGGAAGGACAGTGAGTGAATTGTCCTTTTGCTATATTGTGATAAAAAAAAACATTTTTTTCTAGGGACAGAAAACTGTAGGTAGGGAGAGTGTTTTTTTTCTTTCACTCTGCAAGTCCTTGTTTCCAGGGACCTGTAAGGACAGTGAGTTAATTTTCCTTGTGCTATATTGTGATTAAAAAAAACATTTATTCTAGGGACAGAAAACTCTAGGTAGGGACAGTGTCAGTTTCTTTCACTCTGCAAGTCCTTGTTTCCAGGGACCTGGAAGGACAGTGAGTGAATTGTCCTTTTGCTATATTGTGCTGAAAAAAACATTTATTCCAGGGACAGAAAACTCTAGGTAGGGACAGTGTCAGTTTCTTTCACTCTGCAAGTCCTTGTTTCCAGGGACCTGGAAGGACAGTGAGTGAATTGTCCTTTTGCTATATTGTGATTAAAAAAAACATTTTTTTCTAGGGACAGAAAACTGTAGGTAGGGAGAGTGTTTTTTTTCTTTCACTCTGCAAGTCCTTGTTTCCAGGGACCTGTAAGGACAGTGAGTTAATTTTCCTTGTGCTATATTGTGATTAAAAAAAACATTTTTTCTAGGGACAGAAAACTGTAGGTAGGGAGAGTGTTTTTTTTCTTTCACTCTGCAAGTCCTTGTTTCCAGGGACAGAGAAGGACACCTGAAGGTAGCCCTTATTGCTTTTTTCCCATCTCCCTGCAGGCCATCTATTAGAATGTCTGGAAGGCAAACAAGGAGAGGCAGACAGTCAGGAGGCAATAAAAGAGGGCAAGCAGGCTCTGTGTCTGGGGGCAACAGTGCTGGTCGTGGACGCGGTGCATTGTCATCAGCACATGGCCATGGGACACGCTTGTCCTTCTTTTCGGCAGCTGGACATGTTGAGCCACATCATGCCGAAGACTTGGTAGAGTGGATGACCAAGCCCTCCTCCTCCTCCTCATCCTCTCTCACCCAGGCTCAGGGTACTGGAAAAGCAGCTGCCAAAGCGTCGTCTTCCCTGGTATCAATGTCAGACAAATCATCAGTCACTCCTTCCCTAGACCCACCATGTCCTCCTCCTGAGGAGTCCCCCGAACTGTTTCAGCACAGTGTTGGGTACATGCTCCAGGAGGATGCCCAGCGTTTCGAAGGGTCTGATGATGAAACCCAGCTAGAGGAAGGCAGTAGCGTGAGAGCAGACAGAGGGGATGCTCAAGAAGGACACCAATCTGGCAGTCATGTTCCAGCAGCTGCAGCATACTGCCAGATTGGCTCCAGTGATGAGGAGGGAGGGGATGATGAGGTCAATGACTCCACGTGGGTGCCTAATAGGAGAGAGGAGGAGGAGGAGGATGAGGAGGAGGCACATCTCCAACGAGGCAGGATGCCCTTTGGTGGCCAGCGTAAGGGCAGTACACCGACGGAATCACACCGCAGAGCTCCGCCTGTGCAGGGCGCTGCCTCTGCCCGTCATTCAAAAAGTTCTTTGGTGTGGGCCTTTTTTGAGGCTAGTGCATCAGATCGCACAGCTGCTGTTTGCAACATATGTCTCAAGCGTATATCGCGTGGCCAAAACATCAGCCGCTTGGGTACCACATGCCTGACCAGACATATGTTGACCTGCCATGCAGCTCGTTGGCAAGCCTACCTCAAAGACCCACACCAAAGAACAAAGCGGACCTCTCCTTGCACCGCATCAGCTGGGATCTCCAACCCCACTATAACTTCAGTCCTCTCTGAAACATGCACTGAGAGGAATGAAGGTGTAGAATTAGGTGTGTCACAGCCAAGTACTTGCGCCCACTCTGCTAGCAGTACACCGACGTCCGATTCTAGCAGGCAAATTTCCCTGCCCCAGCTGCTGGACCGTCGAAAGAAGTTCACTCCCAGCCATCCACATGCCCAGCGGTTGAATGCTAGCTTGGCTAAATTGCTAGCGCTTCAACTGCTGCCTTTTCAGTTGGTAGACTCGGCCCCCTTCCGTGAGTTTGTGCAATGTGCGGTTCCTCAGTGGCAGGTTCCCAAACGCCACTTTTTCTCACGGAAGGCTATTCCGGCTCTCTACCGGCATGTGGAAGGCAATGTCTTGGCCTCGCTGGACAGGGCGGTCAGCGGTAAGGTGCATATTACCGCTGACTCATGGTCCAGCAGGCATGGACAGGGACGTTACCTTTCTTTCACGGCCCATTGGGTCACTCTTTTGGCAGCTGGGAAGGATTCAGGACAAGGTGCAGTAGTGTTGGAGGTTGTCCCACCGCCACGCCTCCAAAATGCTACTACTGGTTGTGACACACCTCTCTCCTCCACCCCCTCCTCTTCTTCTTCCTCCATGGCCTCTTCCTGTGGTTTGTCCTATGAACCAGCGGTGCTCCGTAGCCGTTCACGGGGCTACGCAAGTACGCAGGCAAAAAGATGCCATGCCGTGCTTGCGCTGGTGTGTTTGGGGGACAGAAGCCACACTGGGGCAGAGGTCCTGTCTGCTCTGCAGGGCCAGGCCGAGAGGTGGTTGACGCCACGCCAGCTTAAGCCAGGAATGGTGGTTTGCGACAATGGCACCAACCTCCTCTCCGCCCTCCGACAGGGACAACTGACCCATGTGCCCTGTGTGGCTCACGTCCTTAACCTGGTGGTGCAGCGGTTCTTGGGCAGGTACCCGGGCTTACAGGATGTCCTGAGGCAGGCCAGGAAAGTCTGTGTGCATTTCCGCAGATCTTATAATGCCAGTGCTCGCCTGGCTGAGCTGCAAAAGGAGTTGAACCTGCCCAAGAACCGCCTTATATGTGACATGCCCACCAGGTGGAACTCAACGTTGGCCATGCTGCAGCGGCTGCACACGCAGCAGAGGGCCATCAATGAGTACCTGTGCGACTACGGCACCAGGACAGGGTCAGGGGAGCTTGGTTTTTTTTCTCCACGCCAGTGGGGCATGATCAGGGATGCATGCACTGTCCTGGCACCATTTGAGGAGGCCACGAGGATGGTGAGCAGTGACAGTGCATGCATCAGTGACACTGTACCTCTTGTCCACCTGTTGGAGCACACGCTGCGTGGAATAATGGACAGGGCACTTGAGGCAGAACAGAGGCAGGAAGAGGAGGACTTCCTTGCCTCTCAAGGCCCCCTTTACCCAGACAGTGTTCCTTCTGTCCCACCCATCGCACAGGAAGAGGAGGAGGAGGAGGAGGAGGAGGAGGATTGTGTCAGCATGGAGGTGGAGGCTGGCACTCAGCATCATCAGCAGCAGTCTTTTAGGGATGATTTACAGTCCCAAGAAACCAGTGGACTTGTACGTGGCTGGGAGGAGGTGGCTGCGGATCATGTCGTCCTTAGTGACCCAGAGGACTCCGGAGCGAATGCCTCAGCAAACCTACGCTGCATGGCCTCCCTGATCCTGCAAAGTCTGCGGAAGGATCCTCGTATTCTTCGGATCAAGGAGAGGGACCATTACTGGCTGGCCACTCTCCTTGATCCACGGTACAAGGGTAAGGTTGCGGACCTTATGTTACCGTCGCAGAGGGAGCAGAGGATGAGACAACTCCGGGAGGCCTTGCAGAAAGGTCTGTGCAACGCGTTCCCAGAGACTGGGAGGTTGCAAACTCCTGGTCCTGGACAACGAGTTGCTGAGGCTTCGGCCAGTCAAAGAAGGAGCGGTGGGGAAGGTGGCCGTCTGACCGATGCGTTCAGACAATTCTTTAGTCCGCAGCCCCAAAGTATGATTGGTTCCAGCAACCATCGCCAGCGTCTGATAAACATGGTGCAGGAATATCTAGGGGCAAGGTCAGACTTGGACACCTTCCCCACCGAAAATCCTCTGGCTTACTGGGTCTTGAGGATGGATCACTGGCCAGAGCTTGCACAGTATGCAATTGAGCTACTGGCCTGTCCTGCATCCAGCGTTCTTTCGGAACGCACATTCAGTGCTGCTGGAGGATTTGTCACGGATCACAGGGTGCGCCTGTCCACCGACTCGGTTGATCGACTGACTTTCATCAAGATGAACCAGTCTTGGATCACCACCAGCTACCACACACCTGATGCTGATATAACAGACTAATTGATTTTAAAATGTCACATCCCTTCAAGACTGATGCTGATGCTGAGTGCCTGTGCTGTTATGTTGACTGCCTATCCTCCTCCTCCGAGTCCTCAATGATACGATTGATGATGATAGCTTGGAAGATCATTTTTGTTTATGGGTGCCGCCACCAGTGCCTAACGCCCAATTTTTCAGCCCCTGTTTAACAGGGGCGTGTAATTACAATTTTTGAAGCAATACTTTGCAACAGGGCTCATTGCTGTGCTCCAAGTACAGTATCTGTGAGGAGTTGCAGTGTTGTGCCACCAGTGCCTAAGGCCCAATTTTTCAGCCCCTGTTTAACAGGGGCGTGTCATTACAATTTTTGAAGCAATACTTTGCAACAGGGCTCATTGCTGTGCTCCAAGTACAGTATCTGTGAGGGGTTGCAGTGTTGTGCCACCAGTGCCTAAGGCCCAATTTTTCAGCCCCTGTTCAACAGGGGCATGTAATTACAATTCTTGATCTAATAATTCACAGCAGGGCCCATTGCTGCACCCACCAAGAGTAACTGTCAGGGCTTACAGTGTTGTGGCACCAGCACCACCATCAAAGGCCCAATTTTTACTACCACTGTTCAACAATTATATGTAATTAAAATTCCTGATATAATAGTTGACAGCAGGGCGTTCCAGCACCAACCAAGAGTAACTGTGAGTGCTTACAGTGTTGTGCCAACACCAACAACTAAGGGGCCTATTTCTGCAGAGTATATACGGCAGGTCCCTACTTTCAAACATCCAACTTACAAACGACTCCTACTTGCAAACGCAAGAAGACAACAGGAAGTGAGAGGAAATCTACCACTAGGAAGGAAAATTCTCTCCTGTAAGAATAAATATGGGAGAAAGGTGTCTCCTCTGTACTGATGCTTTATCAGCAATCCTTGTTTCAAGAAAAACACCACATTTCAAAAACAGTTGTCATTGGGACGGAAAGTGAGGTGAAATGTTCTGAACAGGGGCACAGACAGCAAAACAAATGTTACAGGGGTGATAACCCTTACCTATGTTTTCCAAAAAGTTTAAAAATAGATTTTTGGGCTGGAGCTACACTTCAACAATGTACCTGTTCAAAATTACAAACAGATTCTACATAAGAACAAACCTACAGTCCCTGTCTTGTATGCACCGCCTGTATACGGCTGTTCAGAGTATATAGGGCCTTTTTTATTTTATGTGCGGGGTTCCCCTTAATATCCATACAAGACCCAAAGGGGCTGGTAATGGGCTGGGGTAGGGGGGGGGGGTCATGGGGTAGCTATGCCATTTTTCTTAAAGAATTTCATCCATATTACCGGGACCAGACATTACATTAAAGCCGCAAGCAGTTTTAAATGGCTTTTTTTTCCTTTAGAAGTGTCATTTTGTGCAGGGACAGTTCTAAACACGGGAAACACGTGGCACTTCACAGGCATACTTTAGACACCCCCCAGGTACGATATTTAAAGGAATATTTGACTTTTTTTTTTTCACTTTATGCATCATTAAAATGACTGCTCCCGAAAAACGACCGTTTTTAAAACTTCTTTTTGCATTGATACATGTCCCCTGGTGCAGAACCCGGGTTCCCAAACCCTTTTTAGGACAATAACATGCATAATAGTTGTTATAATTAGCACTTTAGAATTCGAACGTTCGCATCCATTGTATTTAATAGGGTTCTAATGTTCGTTCGAACTTCCGGTCCGTTCGCGGGTTCTGGTGCGAACCGAACCCGGGGGTGTTCGGCTCATCACTACTTGCCACTGAGGTACAGCACATTCCACAAATTCACAGAAGGGGGAAGAGTCTACCAGCTGAAAAGGCAGCAGTTGCAGTGCTAGCAAATTGGCCAAGCTAGCATTTAGACACTGAGCATCTGGATGGCTGGGACCAAATTTCTTTTTACGGTTCAGCAACTGGTTTAGGGAAATTTGCCTGCTAAAATCAATTGGTGGTGTACTGCTAGCAAATTGGCTGAAATGACACGGGACACCTATTGCTATACCTTCATTCCTTTCAGTGCAGGTTTTTGAGAGGACTGGAGGTATAGTAGGGTTGGAGATCCCAGATGAGGAGTAAGGAGAAGTCCACCTTTTTCTCTGATGTGGGTCTTTCAAGTGCCGTTGCCAACGGACTGCATGGCAGGTCGTCATCTGTCTGGTCAAGCATGTGGTGCCCAAGCAGCTGCTGTTCTGGCCACGCTTGATCCGCTTCAGACATAGGGTGCAAACAGCAATGGTGCGATCTGCTGAACACGTGTCAAAAAGGGCCCACACCAAGGAACTTTTAAAAGTCAGTGGGAAGTCAGCAGCGCCATGCACCTGCGGAGCTCTGTGGTGTGATGCAATAGTGTGGCCTGCCCTTAAGCTGCCCTCTAGAGGACATCCTGCCTCGTTGGAGTTGTGCCTCCTCCTCCTCCTCACTTTCCTCCTATCTTCTCTCAGGAACCCAAGTACAGTCATAGACCTCATAATCCCCTCCCTCCTCATCACTGGAACAAACTTGGCAGTATGCTGCAGCTGTGGGAACATGACTGCCAGTTTCTTGTCCTTCTGTGGCACCCCCTCTCTCTAGGCTCACTTCACTCCCTTCCTCAACCTGTGAACCAACATCGGAGCCTTCAAATCTCTGCGCATCTTCAAGCAGCATATAACCGACACTGTGGTCGAATAATTCTGGGAGGCAGGTGATTGTGCTAGCTGCAGACAGTCAGTGTTTCACTAAAGCCCTGTACACACGATCGGTTTTACCGATGAAAACAGTCCGATGGACTTTTTTCATCGGACAAACCGATTGTGTATGGGCCCCATCGGTCTTTTTTCCATCAGTGTTAAAAAATAGAACATGTTATAAATGTATCCGATGGAAACAAAAACGATAGCAAATTACTATTGTCTGTGGGGAACTCCATCGGATAAAAAACCCACACATGCTCAGAATCAAGTCGACGCATGCTCAGAAGCATAGAACTTCATTTTTCTTGGCTTGGCGGAGTGTTTTACGTCACGGTGTTTGGGACGATCGTTTTTTTGACTGATGGTGTGTAGGGAAGACTGATGGAAGTCAGCTTCATCGGATTTCCGATGGAAAAGTCCATCGGTTTAAAATCCATAGGAAATCCGATCGTGTGTACAGGGCTTTAGTGTACTGTGTGCTTTGCATAGCGTTCACCTAAAGCTTACCTGAATACAGTTAGGGAGTGACTAATAGTGGTGTTCTCATAATTAAACCACAGGTAGAGAGCTGCAAGTATTTTCAGTGTACTGTGTCCCTCTCTGCACAGTTTTCACCTAAAACTAACTGCTGCTGCTGCTTTTCCCATAATAATACCACACCAGGCAGTTGATTCTGATAGCTGCATTATCAGTACAGACAAATATATATATATATATATATATATATATATATATATATACATCCCACCTTTGTGCAGCTATATCTTACTGCAGGCCATTAGTATGTCTGGAAGGCAAAAAAGGAGAGGCAGACAGTCACGAGGCAATAAAAGAGGGCAAGCAGGCTCTGTGTCTAGAGACAACAGTGCTGCTGGTCGTGGACACGGTGCATCCTCATCAGCACGTGGCCGTGGGACACGCTTGTCCTTCTTTTCGGCAGCTGGCCATGTTGACCTGCAACATGCCCAAGACTTGGTAGAGTGGATGACCAAGCCGTCCTCCTCCTCCTCATCCTCTCTCACCCAGGCTCAGGGTACTTTGTCTGGCAAAGCAGCTGCCAAAGCGGCCTCTTCCCTCGGCTCAATGGCATCAGTCACTCCTTCCCTAGCCCCACCATGTCCTCCTGAGGAGTCCCCCGAACTGTTTGACCACAGTGTTGGGTACATGCTCCAGGAGGATGCCCAGCGTTTTGATGGCTCCGATGATGGAACCCAGCTGGAGGAAGGCAGTAACGTGAGCTCAGAGAGAGGGTGTAGTAACGTGAGCCCAGAGACAGGGGGTGCCCAACAAGTACAGCTATCTGGCAGTCATGTTCCCCCAGCTGCAGCATACTGCCAGATTGGCTCCAGTGATGAGGAGGGTGGGGATAATGAGGTCACTGACTCCACGTGGGTGCCTGATAGGAGAGAGTAGGAGTAGGAGGAGGAGGCACATCTCCAATGAGGCAGGATGCCCTCCAGGGGCCAGCTCAAGGGCAGCACACCGACCGCATCACACCACAGAGCTCTGCATGTGCAGGGCGCTGCTGTCTCTGCGCGTTATTCCAAAAGTTCTTTGGTGTGGGCCTTTTTTCAGACGTGTGCAGTAGATCGCACCGTTGAAATTTGCAACATATGTCTAAAGCGTATCTCGTGTGGCCAAAACATCAGCCGCTTGGGCACCACGTGCTTGACCAGACAAATGTCGACCTGCCATGCAGTCCGTTGGCAAGCACACCAAAGAACAAAGCGGACCTCTCCTTGCTCTTCATCAGCTGGGATCTCCAACCCTACTATACCTTCAGTCCTCTCTGAAACCTGCACTGAGAAGAATGAAGGTGTAGAATTCAGTGTGTCACAGCCAAGTACTTGCGGACAATCTGCTATCGGTACACTGACGTCCGATTGTACCAGGCAAATTTCCCTGCCACAGCTGCTGGACCGTCGAAAGAAGTTCACTCCCAGCCATCCACATGCCCAGCGGTTGAATGCTAGCTTGGCTAAATTGCTAGCACTTCAACTGCTGCCTTTTCAGTTGGTAGACTCTGCCCCCTTCCGTGAGTTTGTTGAATGTGCGGTTCCTCAGTGGCAGGTTCCCAAACGCCACTTTTTCTCCCAGAAGGCGATTCCGGCTCTCTACCGGCATGTGGAAGGCAATGTCTTGGCCTTGCTGGACAGGGCGGTCAGCGCTAAGGTGCATATTACCGCTGACTCATGGTCCAGCAGGCATGGACAGGGACGTTACCTATCTTTCCCGGCGCATTGGGTGACTCTGCTGGCAGCTGGGAAGGATGCAGGACAAGGTGCAGTAGTGTTGGAGGTTGTTCCGCCACCATGCCTCCAAAATGTTACTACTGGTGATTCTGACACACCTCTCTCCTCCACCCCCTCCTCTTCTTCTTCCTCCATGGCCTCTACCTGTGCTTTGTCCTCGGAACCAGCGGTGCTCCGTAGGCGTTCAAGGGGCTACGCAAGTACACAGGCAAAAAGATGCCATGCGGTGCTTGAGCTGGTGTGCTTGGGGGACAGGAGCCACACTGGGGCAGAGATTCTGTCAGCTCTGCAGGGGCAGACCGAGAGGTGGTTGACGCCACACCAGCTTAAGCCAGGAATGGTGGTTTGCGACAATGGCACCAACCTCCTCTCCGCCCTCCGATAGGGACAACTGACCCATGTGCCCTGTTTGGCCCACATCCTTAACTTGGTGGTGCAGCGGTTCTTGGGCAGGTACCTGGGCTTACAGGAGGTCTTGAAGCAGGCCAGGAAACTCTGTGGGCATTTCCGCCGGTCATATAATGCCAGTGCTCGGCTGGCTGACCTGCAAAAGGATTACAACCTGCCAAAGAACCGCCTAATCTGTGACATGCCCACCAGGTGGAACTCTACGTTGGCCATACTGCACACGCAGCAGAGGGCCATCAATGAGTATCTGTTGCAGTATGGCACCAGGCACTCAGGGGAGCTTGGATTTTTTCCCCCACGCCAGTGGGCCATGATCAGGGATGCATGCACTGTCCTGGCATCATTTGAGGAGCAGAAAAAGGGCGTGTGGAATGAATGGACAGCCGCACTCCGAAAACCATGAAGGTTGCCTTTATTGGGTAAAAAAACTTACAGCACTGCAAGTCACAGCAAGAAATGGGGGGGGGGTACAGCCGACGCGTTTCACACTGAAAACTAGTGTTTAGTCATGGGCCATGACTAAACACTAGTTTTCAGTGTGAAACGCTTCGGCTGTACCCCCCCCATTTCTTGCTGTGACTTGCAGTGCTGTAAGTTTTTTTACCCAATAAAGGCAACCTTCATGGTTTTCGGAGTGCGGCTGTCCATTCATTCCACACGCCCTTTTTCTGCATCAATTGCATCGCCAGCACCCTGGTTCCTAGGAAGACACTGACCATCTACTTGCACTCACCTGGAGCGGTGATCTTTTTTCTCTCATCATTTGAGGAGGCCACAAGGATGGTGAGCAGTGACAGTGCATGCATCAGTGACACTGTCCCTCTTGTCCACCTGTTGGAGCACACGCTGCGTGGAATAATGGACAGGGCACTTGAGGCAGAACAGATGCAGGACGAGGAGGACTTCCTTACCTCTCAAGTCCCTCTTTATCCAGCCAGTGTTTCTGCTGGCCTGGCTATCACACAGGAAGAGGACGAGGAGGAGGAGGAGGAGGAGAAGGAGGAGGATTATTGTGTCAGCATGGAGGTGGAGCCTAGCACTCAGCATCAGCAGCAATCTTCAAGGGATCAATTACAGTCCCAAGACACTCATGGACTTGTACGTGGCTGGGAGGAGGTGGCTGTGGATCATGTCGTCCTCAGTGACCCAGAGGACTCCACACCGAATGCCTCAGCAAACCTACACTGCATGGCCTCCCTCATCCTGCAAAGCCCGTGGAAGGATCCTCGTATTCGTGCGATTAAGGAGAGGGACCATTACTGGCTGGCAACCCTCCTTGATCCATGTTACAAGGGTAAGGTTGCGGAACCTTATCTTGCCGTCGCAGAGGGAGCAGAGGATAAAGCATCTTCGGGAGGCCTTGCAGAAAGGTCTGTGCAACGCGTTCCCAGAGACTGGGAGGTTACAAATTCCTGGTCCTGGACAACGTGTTGCTGAGGCTCCGGTCAGTCAAAGAAGGAGCGGTGGAGAAGGTGGAAGTCTGACCGATGCGTTCAGACAATTTTTTAGTACGCAGCCCAAAGGTATGATCGCTTCTAGCAACCATCGCCAGCGTCTGGTTTACATGGTGCAGGAATACCTAGGGGCAAGATCAGACTTGGACACCTTTCCCACCGAAAATCCTCTGGGTTACTGGGTCTTGAGGATGGATCACTGGCCAGAGCTTGCACATTATGCAATTGAGGTACTGGCCTGTGCAGCATCCAGCGTTCTTTCGGAACGCACATTCAGTGCTGCTGGAGACTTTGTAACCGATCACAGGGCGCGCCTGTCCACCGACTCGGTTGATTGACTGACCTTCATAAGAATGAATCAGTCTTGGATCACCACCAGCTATCAAGCACCAGATGTGACTAGTGACTATCCTGTTATGCTGAGTGTTATGCTGAGTGACTATCCTCTTCCTCCTCAATAATCATGCTGATAGCTTGAAAGAACATTTTTGGTTCTGGGCACCGCCACCAGTGGCTAAGGCCCAATTTTTCAGCCCCTGTTTAACAGGGGCATGTATTTACAATTTTTGATGCAATGCTTTGCAGCAGGGCTCATTGCTGTGCTCCAACTAGAGTATCTGTGAGGGTTTGCAGTGTTGTGGCACCAGCACCAGTGCCTAAGGGCCAATTTTTCAGCCCCTGTTTAACGGGGAGTGTATTTACAATTTTTGATGCAATGCGTTGCAGCAGGGCTCATTGCTGTGCTCCAACTACAGTATCTGTGAGGGGTTGCAGTGTTGTGGCACCAGCACCAGTGCCTAAGGCCCAATTTTTCTGCCCCTGTTTAACAGGGGCGTGTAATTACAATTTTTGATGCAATACTTTGCAACAGGGCTCATTGCTGCGCTCCAAGTACAGTATCTGTGAGGGGTTGCAGTGTTGTGGCACCAGTGCCTAAGGCCCAATTTTTCTGCCCCTGTTCAACAGGGGCATGTAATTACAATTATTGATTTAATAATTCACACCAGGGCCCATTCCTGCGCCCACCAAGAGTAACTGTGAGGGCTTACAGTGTTGTGGCAACACCACCACCATCACCAACAACAAAGGCCCAATTTTTCTGCCCCTGTTCAACAGGGGCATGTAATTACAATTCTCGATCTAATAATTCACAGCAGGGCCCATTCCTGTGCCCACCAAGAGTAACTGTGAGGGCTTACAGTGTTGTGGCAACACCACCACCACCACCACCAATGGCCCAATTTTTCTGCCACTGTTCAACAGGGGCATGTGATTACAATTCTCGATCTAATAATTCACAGCAGGGCCCATTCCTGTGCCCACCAAGAGTAACTGTGAGGGCTTACAGTGTTGTGGCAACACCACCACCACCACCACCAATGGCCCAATTTTTCTGCCACTGTTCAACAGGGGCATGTGATTACAATTCTTGATCTAATATTTCACAGCTGGGCCCATTCCTGCGTCCACCAAGAGTAACTGTGAGGGCTTACAGTGTTGTGGCACCAGCACCACCACCACCACCAAAGGCCCAATTTTTCCTACCACTGTTCAACAATGGCATGTAATTACAATTCTTGATATAATGGTTCACAGAAGGGCGTTCCAGCGCCCCCCAAGAGTAACTGTGAGGGCTTACAGTGTTGTGGCAACACCAACACCTAAAGGCCAAATTTCTGCAGAGTATATATGGCAGGCCCCTACTTTCAAACATCTCTACCAAGACCGGATACCTGCTCTCTATGACTACAATCGTGGTTTGCTTTCTGGTGTTGATGCCTCGCGTCTTGTCATGTTTTGGAACACTTGCCACCTCAGTTCCGGGGACGGACAGTGCCTACGGCCCATTTCCCACATACACCATAGCTCGATACATCTCGTAAGTATCCAACATTGACACATTGTCCTTTCTGATGGCACTGAGTCAATCATCTGATTTGACCATACCCTGTCCTTTCAGATATCCTGTAGCATCTGCCCCTGAGGAAGTGTGCATCCACACGAAACGCGTCCGGCAACAAAGGATGTAACTACATGCGTCTATAGTGACGTGATTCAGACATGCCAATTTTATGTCTTTCTTAAATTTATTTTATTTGCGTTACAGTATGTTTTGTGCTGCTTGGTTTATATGTGGTCATAGATATTGTATGTTACGCATTGTTACTTTTTATGAAAATATCATGTATATGGACTATACTATGTGCCTATGTACACATTACCTGTATATTTGTGGATCATTATTACAATACATGTATACTATACCAATGTGTCCAATATCTTTCTCCAAACCCCCACCAGTCTACCACTTCATCTAAAGTCCCAAACCTCCCTTTGCTTTGTTACTTTCAAACATCCAACTTACAAACGACTCCTACTTGCAAACGGAAGGAGACAACAGGAAGTGAGAGGAAATCTACCCCTAGGAAGGGAAATTCTCTCCTGTAAGAGTTAATATGGGAAAAAAGGTGTCTCCTCTCCACTAATGCTTTATCACCAATCCTTGTTTCACAAAAAAAAACACATTTTCAAAAAACATTTGTCATTGGGACAGAAAGTGAGGTGAAATCTTCTGAACAGGTGCACAGACAGCAAAACAAATGTTACAGGGTTGATAACCCTTCCCTATGTTCTCCAAAAAGCTTAAAAATAGATTTTTTGGCTGGAGCTACACTGAAAAAATGTACCTGTTCCAAATTATAAACAGATTCTACTTAAGAACAAACCTACAGTCCCTGTCTTGTTTGCACCGCCTGTATACTGCTGTTCGGAGTATATAGGGCCTTTTTTAAATTTGGGTGCGGGGTTCCCCTTAATATCCATACAACACCCAGGGGCTGATAGTGGGCTGGGTGGAGGTGGGGGGGGGGGTACCCATGCCATTTTTCTCAATGATTTTCATCCATATTACAGGGACCAGACATTACATTAAAGCAACAAGCAGTTTTAAATGACTTTTTTTCCTTTAGAAATGTCATTTTGTGCAGGGACAGTTCTAAACACGGAAACACGTGAAACACGTGCCATTTCACAGGCATACTTTAGACACCCCCCAGGTACGATATTTAAAGGAATATTTCACTTTTTTTTTCACTTTAAGCATCATTAAAATCACTGCTCCCGAAAAAACAGCCATTTTTAAAACTTTTTTTTGCATTGATACATGTCCCCTGGGGCAGGACCCGGGTCCCCAAACCATTTTTAGGAAATAACTTGCATATTAGCCTTGATAATTAGCACTTTAGATTTTGAACGTTCACGTCCATTATATTTAATAGGAAAAGAGAGAGAAGGCGCCTCCAGTTTAGGAACAATGTAATCTTTAATTTACAACAGGCGCATAAATCCACTTACATCTAGTTTCTGTATATCCGGCATAAGTCCTTTATCTGGCCCATAGTGTGACGTCCATCTGCGGTGGTTACAGGCTGTGATGGTTCCCCTGTCACTGTCCTTCTCTGTCCTCTCGTCTATCAGGAAATCCGGATGGTCAGGATACTGAAAGCGAGGCTTGGAGTGCAGCGTGGGGTGCAATGACGTCACGGGCAGTAGCTGTAGCGATGACGTTTCAGAGCATGCACTCTGTGTTACCAGGCGCGCTCCTTTTTCAACCATGATGACATTACATGTCATCATACTAGTTACAGCGCCACTACCCCATATGTTATGATTGTATTTAATAGGGTTCTAAAGTTCGCGCAAACTTTCGGTCTGTTCGCAGGTTCTTGTGCGAACCGAACCGGGGGGTGTTCGGCTCATCCCTAGACTTGTGTACAGACAATTTTTGACGGAAGGACTCATCGTAATAAAACCACGAAAGGCCAGGGAAATTCTTGTAGGCTTCCAGAATAAATTCCACATGTTGAAACAAGCCGCAACACAGATCAGGATGTTTTTCATCTAAGCCGCTAGCATAAACGCAAAAAGCTTGCAACCAGTTATTAAAGGAACGTGGTGCAGTTTTTTGTTTGTCATCATCATGTTTATCTCCCTCTATTCAATCTATTTTCTTTAGTGGACGAAAGTAAAGATAGAATCTCAATATTGTCCCCCTTCCAAATTTTTTCTTTAAGAGCTCCAGTCAAATGAAAGCCTAGAGGCGATAATTCACACACCAAAATCTCCTTCAAACAAGATTCAGGGACAAGTGATGAAATCCCAATAGTAGGAGCATCATTAGCCATAGCTGCCATAGCAACTGAAGTTGACACAGGTACACTGTTCGGCTCAGATATAGGATCCAGTCAGACCGAAGCAACACTAGGATTCAACTGGGGCTGGTTTACCGCATTAAAAGAAGCAGTAAAGGTAGACATAAAATTGGAAAGAAAACATAGGAATTCTTTTAATTGAGAAAAGTTGTGTAACTCACCAGATGTAGCTTCAACCACTGGAATAGGAAGGTTCACCAACCCCACTAGTAATGGTGGCAAAGCATCTAGCTTATGAGACTTGTGCCCAGTACCAGTTACCATGGTAACGAGATCTGCTGTCAGAAAAGTACCTGCAGAAGTTGTCGATTGCATTGTAGCTAAATTCACAGCACTAGAAGGGTTAAACCGAAAAGCAGGACAGTTAGTCTCACTGAATAAAGCATAATTTGATAAGTAAGTACCTTTAGTCTTATTAAACCTCCTTTTTCTTGTTCCCCCAGTCACTGGATCAGCCGGGGATTCAAACCTGCATGGCTGCTTGTGAGATCTTCTAGGTTGAACTGCGCATGTGTCCACGATGTCTACCGAAGACTAAGGCAGAATGACAATTGGCACTGGAGGTGGGCCCGAAGAGTATGCCGAAGTAGAAGGATCTGTTGTCACAGGAAGCCGAGATTCCGAAGATCCGGGAATCACAGAATAAACGGTCTAGACATGTGCACTGCCGAAAAATTCATTTTTTCTGTTTTATTTTTTTGTTTTTTTGCTTTTTTGGAAATTCGGAAAATTAGAAAAACATTTTTTTAACTTTTTTTGCTTTTTTCGGAAATTCGGGAAATTAGAAAAATTCTTTTTTTTCGTTTTAGTTTTTTTGCTTTTTTCGGAAATTCCGAATTTCCGAATTCCGAATTTTCAAATTTCCGAATTTCCCAAAAAACTAATAAAACGAAAAAAACTAATTTTTCAAATTTCCGGAAAAAGCAAAAAAACTGATTTTTTTCCGATTTTCGGAAATACGGAAATTCTAAAAATTCGGAAATTCAACTTTCCAAATTTTCCATTTTTGAATTTTAGATTTTCGAATTTTAGATTTTCGAATTTTGCAATTTCGAATTTTCGAATCTTGGATTTTCGAAATTTCCAATTTTCGAAATTCCGAATTTCGGAAAATCCGAAAATTCAGAAATTCCGAAATTCGAAATTTCGGAAATCTGAAAATCCGAAAATTCGGAAATTGTAAAATTCCGAAATTCCGAAATTTCTGAATTAACAAATTTCTCTAAATTTGTGAAAAACGGATTAGAAACTAAACTAATTGCACATGTCTAATCCGGTCCATGCCAAGGGCTCCAGGGGGCACAATATCAGAGGCAAGAAAGGAAGCTGACCCAGCACAGAGGAAGTTCCAGGCAGAGAGAGGCATTGCCGCATCCAGTTATCACTGTCCTCCGCCGTGGCCTGATCCATCATCAGGCGAAGTAAGGACTCCATGACAGGCAAGCATAGATGTGCTTCTTTCTGTATCCTCGTTGTCTTCTGCCCACTAATGACGCATTCCTCTTTCTTATTATAGGTGGAGGCTTGTGCTAAAGAACCGTTTTTTGGGCAACTGCCAACATATCTACCAATCTCTTGTAAGTATTCTTTTTTTTTTTTAAACTGACTTTACTTAAAAATACTGGTCTGTCACGATCCCACAGGTGGTGGGGGTGGGGACATTTCATGCCCCGGTGCCTCGTCACAAATGGTGACCCATCACATTTGGCTACCCGCTGGAGTGCGCATGCGCAACGCCGCCATATGTGTTCCAACACTTTTATGAAAATATAGCACATTAAAACCGTGATGGGTAGCCGAATGTGATGAAACACCACCATCTTGCTACACTCCGCACTCCTCCACACTAAGGATACAGTAAGAAGGGGACAAGCGGACATCTTTGTACAATTTAAAATTTAGCATCTTAACAGTCAGACGGAGTTCTAAGTACTGTTTTTCACTATATAACCTCAGTTTACTGTTATAAATAAGTATAAACAGTAAAACTCCGGGGGGTGTGCAAAGATGTCCGCTTGTCCCCTTCTCACTGTATCCTTAGTTTGGAGGAGTGTGGAGTGTAGCAAGATGGTGGTATTTCATCACATTCGGCTACCCATCACGGTTTTAGTGTGCTGTTTTGTCGTAAAAGTGTTTGAACGCATATGGCGGCGTCACGCATATGCACTCCAGCGGGTAGCCAAATGTGATGGGTCGCCATATATGACGAAACACTGGCCTTCACCTTCACAATACACTGTGCTGTTACCATGGAGATGGGCTCCAGCTTCTCCTCATGAATATAGATAGCCTCATGACTCATCTTAGTGACATCTGCATTCATAATCATTCAGAGTTTCACTGAAGTTGGCAAAAATAAAAAACGGACCAAACAAAAATACTGTATTCTTGGAATTGCCTCTTCTAACCATGTTGCACTGGTTTGTAGGTGCATTGCAGTAAAGCAGATCCTGTATAGGAGTCTTCTGCTGTCAATATATGTACTGTAAATATGTACATGTATTCAAATATAGTGTCAGACCAGGCATCAATCATATAACAATTAAAAATAAATAAAAAAAGTAAAAACCCACGATCTTACAGGGGCGTGGCTTGGTGCCGACACGAGATCGCTGCCTCAACCTCTCGCTCTGCTCTGCTCCACAGAAGTCCTGCAAGCAGATTAGCGGAGCCTTACACTGCAGCCGACATAGTTAAACCGAAGGAGAAGTCACCACAGTCCCGGTCGCGCTCCCCTCCGGACACGGAATCGCAAACCCGGGCGCAGCATTCTGAAGATATTCTGGACCCAGTCATGCGAGGCCACGGCTCCAACGTAGGCCTCCACAGGAACACGCTCCTCCAGCCTAAGCCCATCTAACAGGAGAAGCTCTCAGTGCAATGAGGGAACTTCTGCTGCCCATCCACTCAACATGACTGATTTGAAATCAGTAGCAGCAGACATAAAGGATACCCTGGCAGCTGCAATAACGGACCTAAGGAGAGACATACAGTCGATGGCCATGCGGATGGATGACCTAGAGTACACAATAGCCCGCCATGACACTGCCATCCAGCAACTGCAGCACTCCTCACAGGCCTACAACACCCAACTCAGGGATATGCACAGACACATGAGGACTTGGACAATCGCGGACGCTGCCATAATTTGTGGGTAAGAGGCATTCCCGAATCTGTGGAACACAACCACCTTATGCAAGCCACAGTTAATATCTTCAATGACCTGCTAGACAGACCCCCTGAGACCCCCATTGAATGTGAGAGGCTACACAGGGCACTTAAACCCAGGGGCAGAGAAACTGACTCTCCCAGGGATGTGTGTGTGGTGAATTTCAGGTTAAAGTAGGACATTCTGAAAAGAGCTAGAGACCGTTGCAGCCTGCTATACCAAGGAATAGAGATCAAGATATTCCAAGATCTCTCTCCCATTACCTTACAAAACAGACGAGATTTGCACCCACTACTCGACCTGCTACGCTACTTTAGAACCCTATTAAAGTCTAAGGGACTAGAACGTTTGAAATCAAAAGTGCTAATGTTAAAGATTAATATGCAAGTTATTGTCCTAAAAAGAGTTTGGGGACCCAGGTCCAGCCCCAGGGGACATGTATTAATGCAAAAAGAAGTTTTAAAAACGTCAGTTTTTTTGGGAGCAGTGATATTAATGATGCATAAAGTAAAAAAAAGTGAAATATTCCTTTAAATATCATACCTGGGGGTGTCTATAGTATGCCTGTGAAGTGGCACGCGTTTCCCGTGTTTAGAACTGTCCCATCACAAAATTACATTTCTAAAAAAAAGTCATTTAAAACTGCTTGCGGCTTTAATGTAATGTCTCATCCCGGCAATATGGATGAAAATCATTGAGATACCCCCCCAGCCCATTACCAGCCCCTCTGGGTCTTGTGAGGATATTAAGGGGAATCCCGCACCCAAATAAAAAAAGAAAAGGCGTGGGGCCCTCAGGCCCTATATACTCTGAACAGCAGTATACAGGCGGTGCAAACAAGACAGGGACTGTAGTTTTGTTGTTACGTAGAATCTGTTTGTAATTTTGAACTGGTACATTTTTAAAGTGTTGCTCCAGCCAAAAAAAATCAGTTTTAAGCTTTTTGGAAAACATAGGCAAGGGTTATCACCCCTACAACATTTGTTTTGCTGTCTGTGCACCTGTTCAGAACATTTGACCTCACTTTCCACCCCAATGACAAATGTTTTTTGAAAATTTGGGGTTTTATTGAAACAAGGATTGGTGATAAAGCATCAGTGGAGAGGAGACACCTTTTTCCCATATTAACTCTTACAGGAGAGAATTTTCCTTACTAGGGGTAGATTTCCTCTCACTTCCTGTTGTCTCCTTCCGTTTGCAAGTAGGAGACATTTGTAAGTTGGATGTTTGAAAGTAGGGGTCTGCCGTATATACTCCGCAGAAATTTGGCCCTTAGGTGTTGGTTTTGCCACAACACTGTAAGCCCTCACAGCTACTCTTGGTGGGTGCTGGAACGCCCTGATGTGAACTATTATATCAATAATTGTAATTACATGCCATTGTTGAACAGTGGTAGGAAAAATTGGGCCTTTGGTGGTGGTGCTGGTGCCACAACACTGTAAGTCCTCACAGTTACTCTTGGTGGGCGCAGGAATGGGCCCTGCTGTGAAATATTAGATCAAGAAGTGTAATTACATGCCCCTGTTGAACAGGGGCATACAAATTGGGCCTTAGGCACTGGTGTCACAACACTGCAACCCCTCACAGATACTCTAGTTGGAGCGCAGGAATGAGCCCTGCTGCAAAGTATTGCTTCAAAAATTGTAATTACATGCCCCTGTTAACCACTTAACGACCGCCCACCGCCGATTTACGTCGGCAGAATGGCACGGACAGGCAGAATCACGTAGATCTACGTGATCGCCTTTGTGCAGTTGGGGGGTCCATCCGGACCCCCCTTCACTGCAGTGAGCGGCCGTTAAGTGTTCGGGAGCGATCAGGCATGAGGGGGCGGCCGCTCGATTCTGCCCCCCCCCTCGCGATCGCTCCCGGCCAATGAAATTGCTTCCTCCGCCATGTGATGTAAACACAGGCTGGAGGAAGTGATGTCATCTCCCTCGCCGCGGTCTTTTCGTTCCCGGCGCCGAGGAGTGAAGACAGAGGTTAGTGCTCTAACAGTCCACTGACACGTAGGTACACATAGGCACACAAATCACCCCCCAGTCACCCCCAGATCACCCCCCAGGTCACCCCAAAGCCCCCAATCACAGTGTCACTGATTGCAGTGATCATTTATTTTACTGATCACTGCATTTAGTGTCATCTGTGATTGTAAAAAGTTGCAGGGCAGTTAGGATTAGGCCCCTTTAGGTCCAGGGTAGCCCCCTAACCCCCCCTAATAAAGGTTTAACCCCTTGATCACCCCCCAGGTAACCCTTTCACCCCCTAACTTCAGCGTCACTAAGCGATTGTTTTTCCGATCGCTGTATTCGTGTCGCTGGTGTTTTAGATAGGCAGTTATTTTTTTTTAGGTTCGCCGCAGGTTTTTATTGGTGTCAGGTACCCCCATATATTATTTTAACCCCCTGATTGCCCCTAGAGTTAACCCTTTCACCAGTGATCGCCGTATAAGCGTCACTGGTGTCACTGGTTAGCCAGTAAGTTATTTAGTTATTTAGGTTACCCGTCAGGTTTTTATATAGTGTCAGGTACCCCCATATTTAACCTAATAAAGGTTTTAACCCCCTGATTGCCCCTAGTTAACCCTTTCACCAGTGATCACCATATAAAGGTTACGGGTGACGCTGGTTGATTAGTTTGCTTTTTATAGCATCAGGGCACCCGCCGTATATAACCCAATAAAGGTTTAACCCCCCTGATCGCCCGACGGGTGAGATCAATTAGGTTTTAGCGCCAGAGAGGGTCTGCGTCGCCCCAGGCAGTGTTAGGTTAGTGCCAGTAACGCTAACACCCACGCGCAAAGCATACACCCCCCTTAGTGGTATAGTATCTGATCAGATCTATACTAGCATCCCCAGCGGTTTAGGGTTCCCAAAAACGCAGTGTTAGCGGGATCAGCCCAGATACCTGCTAGCGCCTGCGTTTAGCCCCTCCGCCCAGCCCAGCCCAGCCCACCCAAGTGCAGTATCGATCGATCACTGTCACTTACCAAACACAACACACATAACTGCAGCGTTCGCAGAGACAGGCCTGATCCCTGCGATCGCTAACAGTTTTTTTGTAGCGTTTGATATATTTGCTGACGACAGTCAGGTGCTTTTTTTCCTGTGAATCTTACTAGTGTACCCCTAAATTTAGAGCCCAAAATGGCAAGACGAAGGTACACTAGTAAAGAGGCCTATGAGATTCTGAGCATGACAGATAGTGAAGAGGAGGTCACGTATCTGTCAGATTCAGGCTCAGAATATCTTCCCGTAGAAGACAGTGACGTCAGCGGCCCCACGTCAGATAGCTCTGACGACGAAGTTGAGGTCCCTGCTAAGGTCAGGCGTACCCGATCCCGATCTTCTGAGGTTGTTGAGGAGCAAGAACCGCAGGTCTCTCGTATCATGGAGCAGAGTAGTACTAGCGCCGCTATTCCTTCTGGTGAACTGGCAAGCACCAGCGGCCTAGTACAGCCTGGATGTACATCCAGCACTGCAGTAACACTTGGTGACGTGGCGAGTCCCATAAGTGCAGTTCAAGCTGGCGAGGTGGCAAGCACAAGTAGTGTCCCGCTGCCACCAAGAAGACAAAGGCAGGCCCGTCGTGCCCATACTGCCCTTCCTGCAGAATTCGCCTATCCTGATTGGGTCCCCACCACTTCTGCAGAACCCGTACTTCCCCCATTCACTGCCCAACCCGGTATTCAGGTGGAAACAGCTGATTTTATTCCAATTGATTTTTATTCGCTGTTTTTCACGGAAGATCTCTATAGATCTATTGTGGACCAGAGTAATTTATATGCTGGTCAATTTATCGCCGCTAACCCCCAGTTGCCTAAAATTGTCAGAAATTGGAAACCAATTACGGTTTCCGAATTTAAGACCTTTCTGGGCCTTTCCCTCAACATGGGCACACATAAATTTCCGTCATTGCGTGCTTATTGGTCCACGCACCCAATTGACCACATGCCCGTGTTCTCTGCCTCCATGTCCAGGGCACGATACGAGCAGATTTTGCGGTTCATGCACTTCAACGACAATGAACTTTGTCGTCCACGTGGGGACCCTGAATACGACCGGCTCTATAAAATTCGGCCCCTCATAAACCACTTCAACGAACGTTTTGCAGCCTTGTTTACTCCCGATCAAGTTGTCTGCGTTGATGAGTCCCTGATTAAATTTTCTGGTCGCTTGTCTTTCAAGCAGTACCTTCCCAGCAAGCGTGCCAGATACGGGGTCAAGCTCTACAAGTTCTGTGACAGGGCAACAGGCTATGTAGTGAACTTTACGGTTTATGAGGGAAAAGACAGTCAGATTGAGTCGGTCAACTGCCCGGATTACATAGGGAGCGCTGGCAAGATAGTGTGGAACTTGGTGTCACCCTTATTCGGAAAGGGGTACCACTTGTATGTGGACAATTATTACACGAGCGTGCCACTGTTTAGTCACTTGTTTGATCATAAGATTGGAGCATGTGGCACCGTGCGACCTAATCGCCGGGGCTTTCCCCAGCGGCTTGTAGATGCCCGTCTTAGGCTGGGGGAGAGAGCCTGCTTGAAGTGTAATAACTTGCTCGCTATGAAGTGGAGGGACAATAAGAATGTTTTCCTTCTTACCTCCCTTCATGCAGACACGACAGTCCAAATTCGTACGGCGACCGGTGTTGTGGAGAAACCCCTCTGTGTCCACGAATATAACCAAAATATGGGAGGGGTGGACCTCAACGACCAGTTGATGGTGCCGTATCTAATTGACCGTAAGGCGAGACGCTGGTACAAAAAAGTGTCTCTATCATTATTCCAATTGGCTTTGCTGAACGCTCATGTGCTATACAGAGCTTCAGGCGGGACGTTATCTCTTCTAAAATTCCAGAATGAGATAGTCACAGAACTCCTGTATCCAGGCGGTTCTGCACCTCACCATCCCCAACCAAATGCAGTAAGCCGGCTGCATGAGAGGCATTATTCGTATGTCCTCCCGAGTACCCCTACCCAAAGCCACCCCCAAAAAAGATGTTGTGTCTGTAGCAAGCGCGGATTTAGGCGTGACACCCGTAGTTTTTGTCCACTCTGTCCTGACAAACCTGGTCTTTGCCAAGGTGAATGTTTTGAACGCTACCACTCAAAAGTGAAGTTTTAGCGTAGGGTACAGCATTTCACAGACAAGGACACACTTACACAGGGTCTCCCAAGATGCCATTACATTTTGAGAGACCCGAACCATTACAGTTGTAAAGTTACAAAAAAAAGTGTAAAAAAGAAAAAAAAAACGTAAAAAACAAAACACAAAAAAAATATAAAATAAAAAAACCAAAAATAGTTGTCGTTTTATTGTTCTCTCTCTCTCTATTTTCTCTCTATTGTTCTGCTCTTTTTTACTGTATTCTATTCTGCAATGTTTTATCATGCTTGCTTTTCAGGTATGTAATTTTTTGTTTTCAGGTGCGCCATTCAACTGCAGCGCGGAATTATTTATCTTGACAGCAACAGCGTTTGCTCCCACGATACATAAAGCCGTGACTCCAGTGCTGTAGGAGGTGATTTCACCACCACAGTTAAAAAAAAGAGCATATATGCCGAAGCATGGGGGCAGCAGGGGCGGAGGAGCGATTTTGCTCCTAATGCCGCGTACATACGGTCGAAATTCCGACCGTGTGTACGCGGCATAACTTTTTTGCGGGAGGATGCCCCCATGCTTCGGCATATATATATTTTATGCACAGGTTGCGTTAAAACATTTTTTTATTTTTTACTAGGTTTTGTTTTGGTATTTGCTTTGCAGGTATGGCATGGTAAGGTCTTACTGTTGTACTGTAATGTTACTTTGTTTTAATGTTAACCACCATTTGCTTAGCAGGTACGCCATTCAGTTGCAGCGCGGATCTATTTATCTTGACAGCAACAGCGTTTGCTCCCACGATACATAAAGCCGTGACTCCAACGCTGTAGGAGGTGATTTCACCACCACAGTTAAAAAAAAGAGCATATATGCCGAAGCATGGGAGCAGCAGGGGCGGAGGAGCGATTTTGCTCCTAATGCCGCGTACATACGGTCGAAATTCCGACGGAGGCCTGCCCATGGAAAATTCCGACCGTGTGTACGCGGCATAACTTTTTTGCGGGAGGATGCCCCCATGCTTCGGCATATATATATTTTAGGCACAGGTTGCGTTAAAACATTTTTTTATTTTTTACTAGGTTTTGTTTTGGTATTTGTTTGCAGGTATGGCATGGTAAGGTCTTACTGTTGTACTGTAATGTTACTTTGTTTTAATGTTAACCACCATTTGCTTAGCAGGTACGCCATTCAGTTGCAGCGCGGATCTATTTATCTTGACAGCAACAGCGTTTGCTCCCACGATACATAAAGCCGTGACTCCAACGCTGTAGGAGGTGATTTCACCACCACAGTTAAAAAAAAGAGCATATATGCCGAAGCATGGGGGCAGCAGGGGCGGAGGAGCGATTTTGCTCCTAATGCCGCGTATATACGGTCGAAATTCCAACGGAGGCTTATCCGTGGAAAAGTCCGACCGTGTGTACGCGGCATAACCTTTTATGCCGCGTACATACGGTCGAAATTCCGACGAAGGCTTGACCGTGTGTACGCGGCATAACTTTTTTGCGGGAGGATGCCCCCATGCTTCGGCATATATGCCCATCATTAGAAGTGGGTGGATGAAGGGAGGTATTCTAATGGTGGGCATACCCACCAATCAATCTCTTTTTTTCGTTCAGCCAATAGGCTGTATGAAAAAAAAGATTACAATACATGTCCAACAAGGACCAGCAACGTACTGGTATGTTGCTGGACTTTGAATGTTTATACCAGAATGATGCCTGCGGGTTTAGGTATCATCTTGGTATCATTCTTTTCAGCCAGCAGCCGGCTTTCATGTAAAAGCAATTCTAGCAGATAATTAGCCTCTAGACTGCTTTTACAAGCAGTGGGAGGGAATGTCCCCCCCCGGATATAAAAAGCGCCATTGGGAAATTGGGAAAGCATTTTATCACACCGATCTTGGTGTGGTCAGATGCTTTGAGGGCAGAGGAAAGATCTAGGGTCTAACCCCCCAATTTTTTTCAAAAAAGAGTACCTGTCACTACCTATTGCTATCATAGGGGATATTTACATTCCCTGAGATAACGATAAAAATGGTAAAAAAATAAAATATGGAAGGCACAGTTTAAAAATAAAATAAAAAAGCCAAATAAATAAAAAAAAAAAAAAAAAAAAGCACCGCTGTCCCCCCCTGCTATTGCGCAAAGGCGAACGCAAGCGTCGGTCTAGCGTCATATGTAAACAGCAATTGCATCATGCATGTGAGGTATCACCGCGAAGGTCAGATCGAGGGCAGTCATTTTAGCAGTAGACCTCCTCTGTAAATCTAACGTGGTAACCTGTAAAGGCTTTTAAATGCTTTTAAAAATGAATGTAGTTTGTCGCCGCTGCGCGTTTGTGCGCAATTTTAAAGCATGTCGTGTTTGGTATCCATGTACTCGGCCTATGATCATCTTTTTTATTTCATCAAACATTTGGGCAATATAGTGTTTTTTAGTGCATTAAAAATAAAAAAAGTGTGTTTTTCCCCCAAAAAATGCGTTTGAAAAAACGCTGCGCAAATACTGTGTGGAAAAAAAAATGCAACACCCACTATTTTAATCTGTAGGGCCTTTGCTTTAAAAAAATATATAATGTTTGGGGGTTCAACATAATTTTCTTGCAAAAAAAAATATTTTTTCATGTAAACAAAAAGTGTCAGAAAGGGCTTTGTCTTCAAGTGGTTAGAAGAGTGGATGATGTGTGACATAAGCTTCCTAATGTTGTGCATAAAATGCCAGGACAGTTCAAAACCCCCCCAAATGACCCCATTTTGTAAAGTAGACACCTCAAGCTATTTGCTGAGAGGCATGTTGAGCCCATTGAATATTTTTTTTTTTTTGTCCCAAGTGATTGAATAATGACCAAAAAAAAAAAAATGTACAAAAAGTTGTCACTAAATTATATATTGCTCAAACATATGGGCATATGTGGAATTACACCCCAAAATACATTCTGTTGCTTCTCCTGAGTATGGGTATACCACATGTGTGGGACTTTTTGGGAGCCTAGTCGCGTACGGGACCCCAAAAACCAAGCACCGCCTTCAGGATTTCTATGGGTGTAAATTTTTGATTTCACTCCTCACTGCCTATCACAGTTTCGGAGGCCATGTAATGCCCAGATGGCACAAAACCCCCCCAAATGACCCCATTTTGGAAAGTAGACACCCCAAGCTATTTGCTGAGAGGTATGTTGAGTATTTTGCAGATCTCGCTTTTTGTCACAAAGTTTTGAAAATGTAAAAAAAGAAAAAAAAAAAAGAAAAAAAAATGTCTTTCTTAATTTTCAAAAACAAATGAGAGCTGTAAAATACTCACCATGCCTCTCAGCAAATAGCTTGGGGTGTCTACTTTCCAAAATGGGGTCATTTGTGGGGGTTTTGGGCTATTTTGACATTTTATGGCCTTCAAAACTGTGATAGGTAGTGAGAAGTCAATTTATGCCCTTAGAAACCTTGAAGGCGGTGCTTGGTTTTTGGGGTCCCGTACGCGGCTAGGCTCCCAAAAAGTCCCACACATGTGGTATCCCCGTACTCAGGAGAAGCAGCAGAATGTATTTTGGGGTGTAATTTCACATATAACCATGGCATGTGTGAGCAATATATCATTTAGTGACAACTTTTTGTACATTTTTTTTTCTTTTTGTCATTATTCAATCATTTGGGACAAAAAAAAAAAAATATTCAATGGGCTCAACATGCCTCTCAGCAAATAGCTTGGGGTGTCTACTTTCCAAAATGGGGTCATTTGGGGGGGTTTTGTGCCATCTTGGCATTTTATGGCCTTCAAAACTGTGATAGGTAGTGAGGAGCGAAATCAAAAATTTATGCCCTTAGAAACCTTGAAGGCGGTGCTTGGTTTTTGGGGTCCCGTACGCGGCTAGGCTCCCAAAAAGTCCCACACATGTGGTATCCCCGTACTCAGGAGAAGCAGCAGAATGTATTTTGGGGTGTAATTTCACATATGCCCATGGCATGTGTGAGCAATATATCATTTAGTGACAACTTTGTGCAAAAAAAAAACAGTTTGTCATATTCCCGCAACCTGTGGCAAAATATAAAATATTCCATGGACTCAACATGCCTCTCAGTAAATAGCTTGGGGTGTCTACTTTCCAAAATGGGGTAATTTGGGGGGGTTTTGTGCTATTTTGGCATTTTATGGCCTTCGAAACTGTGATAGGTAGTGAGGAGTGAAATCAAAAATTTACGCCCTTAGAAATCCTGAAGGCGGTGCTTGGTTTTTGGGGCCCTGTACGCGGCTAGGCTCCCAAAAAGTCCCACACATGTGGTATCCCCGTACTCAGGAAAAGCAGCAGAATGTATTTTGGGGTGCAATTCCACATATAACCATGGCATGTGTGAGCAATATATCATTTAGTGACAACTTTTTGTACATTTTTTTTTCTTTTTGTCATTATTCAATCATTTGGGACAAAAAAAAAATATTCAATGGGGTCAACATGCCTCTCAGCAAATAGCTTGGGGTGTCTACTTTCCAAAATGGGGTCATTTGGGGGGGTTTTGTGCCATCTTGGCATTTTATGGCCTTCAAAACTGTGATAGGTAGTGAGGAGTGAAATCAAAAATTTATGCCCTTAGAAACCTTGAAGGCGGTGCTTGGTTTTTGGGGTCCCGTACGCGGCTAGGCTCCCAAAAAGTCCCACACATGTGGCATCCCCGTACTCAGGAGAAGCAGCAGAATGTATTTTGGGGTGTAATTTCACATATGCCCATGGCATGTGTGAGCAATATATCATTTAGTGACAACTTTGTGCAAAAAAAAAAAAAGTTTGTCATATTCCCGCAACTTGTGGCAAAATATAAAATATTCCATGGACTGAACATACCTCTAAGTAAATAGCTTGGGGTGTCTACTTTCCAAAATGGGGTCATTTGGGGGGGTTTTGTGCTATTTTGGCATTTTATGGCCTTCAAAACTGTGATAGGTAGTGAGGAGTGAAATCAAAAATTTGCGCTCTTAGAAATCCTGAAGGCGGTGCTTGGTTTCCGGGGTCCCGTACGTGGCTAGGCTCCTAAAAAGTCCCACACATGTGGTATCCCCGTACTCAGGAGAAGCAGCAGAATGTATTTTGGGGTGCAATTCCACATATAACCATGGCATGTGTGAGCAATATATCATTTAGTGACAACTTTTTGTAATTTTTTTTTGTCATTATTCAATCACTTGGGACAAAAAAAAAATATTCAATGGGCTCAACATGCCTCTCAGCAATTTCCTTGGGGTGTCTACTTTCCAAAATGGGGTCATTTGGGGGGGTTTTGTACTGCCCTGCCATTTTAGCACCTCAAGAAATGAGATAGGCAGTCATAAATTTAAAGCTGTGTAAATTTCAGAAAATGTACCCTAGTTTGTAAACGCTATAACTTTTGCGCAAACCAATAAATATACGCTTATTGACATTTTTTTTACTAAAGACATGTGGCTGAATACATTTTGGCCTAAATGTATGACTAAAATGGAGTTTATTCGATTTTTCTTATAACAAAAAGTAGAAAATATCATTTTTTTTCAAAATTTTCGGTCTTTTTCTGTTTATATCGCAAAAAATAAAAATCGCAGAGGCAATCAAATACCATTAAAAGAAAGCTCTATTTGTGGGAAGAAAAGGACGCAAATTTCATTTACGTACAACATTGCATGTCCGCACAATTTACAGTTAAAGCAGCGCAGTGCCGAATCCCAAAAACAGGCTTGGTCCTAATGGCCCGAAATGGTCCGGGGCTTAAGTGGTTAAACAGGGGCTGAAAAATTGGGCCTTAGGCACTGGTGCTGGTGCCACAACACTGCAACCCCTCACAGATACTCTAGTTGGAGTGCAGTAATGAGCCCTGCTGCAAAGTATTGCATCAAAAATTGTAATTACAAGCCCCTGTTAAACAGGGGCTGAAAAATTGGGCATTAGGCACTGGTGCTGTTGCCACAACACTGCAACCCCTCACAGATACTCTAGTTGGAGTGCAGGAATGAGCCCTGCTGCAAAGTATTGCATTAAAAAATTTATTTATATGCCCCTGTTAAACAGGGGCTGAAAAATTGGGCCTTAAGCACTGGTGCTGGTGCCACAACACTGCAACCCCTCACAGATACTCTAGTTGGAGCGCAGGAATGAGCCCTGCTGCAAAGTATTGCGTCACATTTTTTAACTACACGCCCCTGTTAAACAGGGGCATAAAATTGGGTCTTAGCCACTGGTGGTGGTGCCCAGAACCAAAAATGTTCTTACAAGCTATCAGCATGATCATTGAGGAGGAAGAGGATAGTCACTCAGCATAACAGGATAGTCACTCAGCATCAGCATAGGCAGTCTTGAAGGGATCTGACATTTCAAAAAAAAATCTTCGGTTACATTAGCATCAGGTGCTTGGTAGCTGGTGGTGATCAAAGACTGATTCATTTTTATGACGGTCAGTCGATCGACCGAGTCGTTGGACAGGCGCACCCTGTGATCGGTTACAAAGCCTCCAGCAGCACTAAATGTGCGTTCCGAAAGAACGCTGGATGCAGGACAGGCCAGTAGCTCAATTGCATACTGTGCAAGCTCTGGCCAGTGATCCATCCTTAAGACCCAGTAACCCAGAGGATTTTCGGTGGGAAAGGTGTCCAAGTCTGATCTTGCTCCTAGGTATTCCTGCACAATGTAAATCAAACCGATCATACCATGGGGCTGCGGACTAAAAAATTGTCTGAACGCATCGGTCAGACGGCCACCTTCTCCACCGGTCCTTCTTTGACTGACCGAAGCCTCACCAACACGTTGTCCAGGACCAGGAATTTGTAACCTCCCAGTCTCTGGGAATGCATTGCACAGACCTTTCGCAAGGCCTCCAGAAGATGTTTCATCCTCTGCTCCCTCTGCGATGGCAAGATAAGGTCCATAACCTTACCCTTGTAACGTGGATCAAGGAGGGTTGCCAGCCAGAAAATGATCCCTCTCCTTGATAGCATGAATACGAGCATCCTTCCGCAGGCTTTGCAGGATCCAGGAGGCCATGCAGCGTAGGTTTGCTGACGCATTCGGTCCAGAGTCCTCTGGGTCACTCAGGAGGACATGATCCACAGCCACCTCCTCCCAGCCACGTACAAGTCCATGGGTGTCTTGGGATTGTAATTGATCACTTGAATGCTGCTGCTGATGCTGAGTGCAAGGCTCCACCTCCATGCTGACACAATCCTCCTCCTTGTCCTCTTCCTGTGTGATAGCCGGGCCGGTCTGGATAAAGGGGGCCTTGAGAGGTAAGGAAGTCCTCCTCTTCCTGCCTCTGTTCTGCCTCAAGTGCCCTGTCCATTATTCCACGCAGCGTGTGCTCCAACAGGTGGACAAGAGGGACAGTGTCACTGTCACTGATGCATGCACTGTCACTGCTCACCATCCTCGTGGCCTCCTCAAATGGTGCCAGGACAGTGCATGCATCCCTGATCATGACCCACTGGTGTGGCAAAAAAAAAAACAAGCTCCCCTGACCCTGTCCTGGTGCCATATTGGCACAGATACTCATTGATGGCCCTCTGCTGCGTGTGCAGCCACTGCAGCATGGCCAATGTTGAGTTCCACCTGGTAGGCATGTCACAGATTAGGCGGTTCTTGGGCAGGTTAAATTCCTTTTGCAGGTCAGCCAGCCGAGCACTGGCATTATATGACCGGTGGAGATGCCCACAGACTTTCCTGGCCTGCCTCAGGACATCCTGTAAGCCCAGGTACCTGCCCAAGTACTGCTGCACCACCAAGTTAAGGACGTGAGCCAAACAGGGCACAAGGGTCAGGTGTCCCTGTCGGAGGGCGGAAAGGAGGTTGGTGCCATTGTCGGAAACCACCATTCCTGGCTTAAGCTGGTGTGGCATCAACAACCTGTGAGCCTGCCCCTGCAGAGCTGACAGAATCTCTGCCCCAGTGTGGCTCCTGTCCCCCAAGCTCACCAGCTCAAGCACTGCATGGCATCTCTTTGCCTGCATACTTGCATAGCCCCTTGAACGCCTACGGAGCACAGCTGGTTCCAAGGACAAAGCACAGGAAGAGGTCATGGAGGAAGAAGAAGAGGAGGGGGTGGAGGAGAGAGGTGTGTCAGAATTACCAGTAGTAGCATTTTGGAGGCATGGTGGCGGAACAACCTCCAACACTACTGCACATTGTCCTGCATCCTTCCCAGCTGCCAGCAGAGTCACCCAATGAGCCGTGAAAGATAGGTAACGTCCCTGTCCATGCCTGCTGGACCATGAGTCAGCGGTAATATGCACCTTACCGCTGACCGCCCTGTCCAGTGAGGCCAAGACATTGCCTTCCACATGCCGGTAGAGAGCCGGAATCGCCTTCCATGAGAAAAAGTGGCGTTTGGGAACCTGCCACTGAGGAACCGCACATTCCACAAACTCATGGAAGGGGGCAAAGTCTACCAAATGAAAAGGCAGCAGTTGAAGTGCTAGCAATTTAGCCAAGCTAGCATTCAACCGCTGGGCATGTGGATGGCTGGGAGCGAACTTCTTTTGGCGGTGCAGCAGCTGGGGCAGGGAAATTTGCCTGGTACAATCGGACGTCGGTGTACCGATAGTAGATTGCCCACAAGTACTTGGCTGTGACACACCTAATTCTACACCTTCATTCCTCTCAATGCAGGTTTCAGAGAGGACTGAAGGTATAGTGAGGTTGGAGATCCCAGCTGATGAGGAGCCAGGAGAGGTCCGCTTTGTTCTTTAGTGTGGGTCTTTTAGGTGTGCTTGCCAACGAACTGCATGGCAGGTCGACATATGTCTGATCAAGCATGTGGTGCCCAAGCGGGTGATGTCTTGGCCACGCGAGATACGCCTGAGACATATCTTGCAAATAGCAGCACTGCGATTTGATGCTTTCGTCTCAAAAAAGGCCCACACCAAAGAACTTTTGGAATAACGCGCAGAGACAGCAGCGGCCTGCACATGCGGAGCTCTGCCGTGTGATGCTGTCGGTGTGCTGCCCTTAAGCTGGCCCCTGGAGGGCATGCTGCCTTGTTGGAGATTTGCCTCCCACTCCTCCTCCTCCTCCTCTCTCCTATCATGCACCCACATAGAGTCCGTGACCTCATCATCCCCTCCCTCCTCATCACTGTAGCAAACCTGGCAGTATGCTGCAGCTGGGGGAACATGACTGCCAGATTGCTGTCCTTCTTGGGCACCCCCCTCTCTGGGCTCATGTTACTGCCTTCCTCTAGCTGGGTACCATAATCGGAGCCTTCAAAACGCTGCACATCCTCCTGGAGCATGTACCCAACACTGTGGTCAAACGGTTCGGGGGACTCCTCAGGAGGACGTGGTGGGGCTAGGGAAGGAGTGACTGATGCCATTGAGCCGAGGGAAGAGGCCGCTTTGGCAGCTTCTTTGCCAGACAAAGTACCTTGAGCCTGGGTGAGAGAGGATTAGGAGGAGGATGAGGACGGCTTGGTCATCCACTCTACCAAGTCTTAGGCATGTTGCGGCTCAACGCGGCCAGCTGCCGAAAAAAAGGACAAGCGTGTCCCACGGCCATGTGCTGATGAGGATGCACCGTGTCCATGACCAGCACTGTTGCCTCTAGACACAGAGCCTGCTTACTCTCTTTTATTGGCTTGTGACTGTCTGCCTCTCCTTGTTTGCCTTCCAGACATACTAATGGCCTGCAGTGAGATGTAGCTGCACAAAGGTGGGATGTGTATATATATATATATATATCTATACTGATTATACTGCAGCTAGCAGAATCAACTGCCTGTTGTGGTATTAGTATGCGGACACCAGCAATTGTCTTCAGTTAGTTTTAGGTGCACACTGTGCAGAGGACACAGTACACTAACTGAAAATACTTGCAGCTCCCCGCCTGTGGTATTTGTATGAGAACACCAGCAATTGTATTGAGGTAAACTTTAGGTGCACACTGTGCAAAGGACACTAAAGCAAAATACTGCAGCTCCCTGCCTGTATTTGTATCAGAACACCAGCAATTGTATTGAGGTAAACTTTAGGTGCACACTGTGCAAAGGACACTAAAGCAAAATACTGCAGCTCCCTGCCTGTATTTGTATGAGAACACCAGCAATTGTATTGAGGTAAGCTTTAGGCGCACACTGTGCAAAGGACACTAAAGCAAAATACTGCAGCTCTCTGCCTGTATTTGTATCAGAACAACAGCAATTGTATTGAGGTAAGCTTTTGGTGCACACTGTGCAAAGGACACTAAAGCAAAATACTGCAACTCCCTGCCTGTATTTGTATCAGAACACCAGCAATTGTATTGAGGTAAGCTTTTGGTGCACACTGTGCAAAGGACACTAAAGCAAAATACTGCAGCTCCCTGTCTGTATTTGTATCAGAACACCAGCAATTGTATTCAGGTAAGCTTTTGGTGTACACTGTGCAAAGGACACAGTACACTAAGTGAAACACTGCAGCTAGCACAATCACCTACCTGCCTGTCAGTATAGAGAATAACAGGAACGGATCTAGCTAAACTGAATACAGTGTGTAAATATATATACAACACCTAGGATGCATATATATCCTCTACACACTGTAACTGCAGCTAACTGACTCACCTGCCTGCTCTATCTAACTTAAATCAAATTACACTGTCTCTCTCTCCGTCTCTTTCCTTTAACCAACGCCAACACACTACACAAGGCCGCCAAGCCAGCGGCCTTATATAGTGTGGGGCGTGTACCTACTCCTCTGAGCCATGATTGGCCAAAGCCACCCTGGCTTTGGCCAATTACGGCTCTCTGTACTAACGGCGCTGTGATTGGCGAAGCATGCGGGTCATAGTGCATGCTTGGCCAATCATAAATCATCAATGCCCTGCAATGCCGCAGTGAATTATGGACCGTGACGCGCCACTCGAATTTGGCGCGAGCGGCCCATAATGTTTGAAATTCAGCGAACAGCCGAACAGGAGATGTTCGAGTCAAACATGGGTTCTGTCTTTCCGCATCAATATCAGGACGCACTGCCAATATATGAATACCGGAAGACCTCAGAGCTTTCTCTGACACACTATAAATACCACTTATTGAGTTACCAGACTTGTATAGTTCTTTCTGCATTCCTCATCTTCAGCGAACCAACTCCATGGTTGCCATACCGGTACGGGATAAATTTCATATCAGACGTTGCAGATTTTCTTCCCCGAGATCACTCTCTCAAAGGGAACAGAGGAATAGGGAATACCACAGCCCAGTGGCATCCGCTGCTCATAGGCGTGCCAGGCAAGACAGATCTAAATAACGCCTTTTCGTAAAATTCTGACAACGGCAAGGATGCTATTCATGACCGCCATCTTCTTCAAATGTCCCCCGTCTTTACCTTTCTTATACCCATTACAATCTGACTTGGCTTATGACCACCATGATCCAGCTTGCTTTACGGAACCACTCACCTACTCACGGACAGACATTACTGTTTACCATCTCCAAGGCATTTTCATATTCTCCTAACAACCAGGCCCACCAGCAAAACACTCCATATGAAGAGATGATCCTGCTCTACAGATTTCTACAGATACCAAAGCATTCTACCCCCTCCGCACGCCAGCAAGCCGTATCCAGCACGAATAGGACAGAGGCTGATCGAATAGATGACCACTCCGAGACTCAAACTTACCACTGTTCTACCCCTAGATAGAAACCAGCCTGAAGACAGTAATACTGGACAGACCTGTCCCAGCCCAATCCTGGTCCTCCTCTGATTATATCAACACCTCCTGGGATCCTCCATACCTTAATTTCCCCCCTGTCTCTCCCCTCTTCCCCCTCCCTGCCTCCCCATACCCAGGTATCCTACTCAGGAGTAGGGATGAGCTTCGTGTTCGAGTCGAACATACGTTCGACTCGAACATCGGCTGTTCGATCGTTCGACGAAGATCGAACGATTTGGGCCGTTCGCGCCAAATTCAAGTGACGCGAACGGCCCACAATGCACTACGCCATCGCAGTGTCATCCAGGCGCTGTGATTGGCCAAGCATGCACTGTGACCCCGCATGCTTGGCCAATCACAGCGCCGGCAGCGAGGAGAGCAATGATTGGCCACAGGCAGGATGCCTGTGGCCAATTATTGCTGAGGGTGTTTAGTACACGCCCCACACTATAAAAGGCCGCCAGCACGGCGGCCTAGTGTAGTGTGTTCCGGAGCATGGAAAGACAATCATAGGCAGGGACAGTGACATTTATTTCTTTCTTGCTTAACCTGGATTCCTTTAGTTTAGGGAAAGAGAAGGATAGGTAGGGAGAGTGTCAGTGTGTTTTACTGTGCGAGTCCTTGTTTCTAGGGACAAAGAAGGAAAGTGAGGGGATTTCTCCTTGTGCTATAGTGTGCTTTAAAAAAACATTTTTTCTAGGGACAGAAAACTGTAGGTAGGGAGAGTGTCAGTTTCTTTCACTGTGCCAGTCCTTGTTTCTAGGGACAAAGAAGGAAAGTGAGGGGATTTCTCCTTGTGCTATAGTGTGCTTTAAAAAAACATTTTTTCTAGGGACAGAAAACTGTAGGTAGGGAGAGTGTCAGTTTCTTTCACTGTGCCAGTCCTTGTTTCTAGAGACAAAGAAGGAAAGTGAGGGGAATTCTCCTTGTGCTATAGTGTGCTTTAAAAAAACATTTTTTCTAGGGACAGAAAACTGTAGGTAGGGAGAGTGTCAGTTTCTTTCACTGTGCCAGTCCTTGTTTCTAGGGACAAAGAAGGAAAGTGAGGGGATTTCTCCTTGTGCTATAGTGTGCTTTAAAAAAACATTTTTTCTAGGGACAGAAAACTGTAGGTAGGGAGAGTGTCAGTTTCTTTCACTGTGCCAGTCCTTGTTTCTAGGGACAAAGAAGGAAAGTGAGGGGATTTCTCCTTGTGCTATAGTGTGCTTTAAAAAAACATTTTTTCTAGGGACAGAAAACTGTAGGTAGGGAGAGTGTCAGTTTCTTTCACTGTGCCAGTCCTTGTTTCTAGGGACAAAGAAGGAAAGTGAGGGGAATTCTCCTTGTGCTATAGTGTGCTTTAAAAAAACATTTTTTCTAGGGACAGAAAACTGTAGGTAGGGAGAGTGTCAGTTTCTTTCACTGTGCCAGTCCTTGTTTCTAGGGACAAAGAAGGAAAGTGAGGGGATTTCTCCTTGTGCTATAGTGTGCTTTAAAAAAACATTTTTTCTAGGGACAGAAAACTGTAGGTAGGGAGAGTGTCAGTTTCTTTCACTGTGCCAGTCCTTGTTTCTAGGGACAAAGAAGGAAAGTGAGGGGATTTCTCCTTGTGCTATAGTGTGCTTTAAAAAAACATTTTTTCTAGGGACAGAAAACTGTAGGTAGGGAGAGTGTCAGTTTCTTTCACTGGGCCAGTCCTTGTTTCTAGGGACAAAGAAGGAAAGTGAGGGGATTTCTCCTTGTGCTATAGTGTGCTTTAAAAAAACATTTTTTCTAGGGACAGAAAACTGTAGGTAGGGAGAGTGTCAGTTTCTTTCACTGTGCCAGTCCTTGTTTCTAGGGACAAAGAAGGAAAGTGAGGGGATTTCTCCTTGTGCTATAGTGTGCTTTAAAAAAACATTTATTCTAGGGACAGAAAACTGTAGGTAGGGAGAGTGTCAGTTTCTTTCACTGTGCCAGTCCTTGTTTCTAGGGACAAAGAAGGAAAGTGAGGGGAATTCTCCTTGTGCTATAGTGTGCTTTAAAAAAACATTTTTTCTAGGGACAGAAAACTGTAGGTAGGGAGAGTGTCAGTTTCTTTCACTGTGCCAGTCCTTGTTTCTAGGGACAAAGAAGGAAAGTGAGGGGATTTCTCCTTGTGCTATAGTGTGCTTTAAAAAAACATTTTTTCTAGGGACAGAAAACTGTAGGTAGGGAGAGTGTCAGTTTCTTTCACTGTGCCAGTCCCTGTTTCTAGGGACAAAGAAGGAAAGTGAGGGGAATTCTCCTTGTGCTATAGTGTGCTTTAAAAAAACATTTTTTTCTAGGGACAGAAAATTGTAGGTAGGGAGAGTGTCAGTTTCTTTCACTGTGCCAGTCCTTGTTTCTAGGGACAAAGAAGGAAAGTGAGGGGAATTCTCCTTGTGCTATAGTGTGCTTTAAAAAAACATTTTTTCTAGGGACAGAAAACTGTAGGTAGGGAGAGTGTCAGTTTCTTTCACTGTGCCAGTCCTTGTTTCTAGGGACAAAGAAGGAAAGTGAGGGGATTTCTCCTTGTGCTATAGTGTGCTTTAAAAAAACATTTTTTCTAGGGACAGAAAACTGTAGGTAGGGAGAGTGTCAGTTTCTTTCACTGTGCCAGTCCTTGTTTCTAGGGACAAAGAAGGAAAGTGAGGGGAATTCTCCTTGTGCTATAGTGTGCCAAAGCATTCCTCATCAACCATCTTTGAAATCCTTGTTTTTTGGACAGTCAGGGAAATTGTCGTTGTGCTATTCTGTGCAAAAGCAATAATCCTCAACCATATTTAGAAATCCTTAAGTAAAGGGACAGAGAAGGACACCTGAAGGTAGCCCTTATTGCTTTTTTCCCATCTCCCTGCAGGCCATCTATTAGAATGTCTGGAAGGCAAACAAGGAGAGGCAGACAGTCAGGAGGCAATAAAAGAGGGCAAGCAGGCTCTGTGTCTGGGGGCAACAGTGCTGGTCGTGGACGTGGTGCATTGTCATCAGCACATGGCCATGGGACACGCTTGTCCTTCTTTTCGGCAGCTGGACATGTTGAGCCACATCATGCCGAAGACTTGGTAGAGTGGATGACCAAGCCCTCCTCCTCATTCTCTCTCACCCAGGCTCAGGGTACTGGCAAAGCAGCTGCCAAAGCGTCCTCTTCCCTGGTATCAATGTCAGACTCATCATCAGTCACTCCTTCCCTAGACCCACCATGTCCTCCTCCTGAGGAGTCCCCCGAACTGTTTGAGCACAGTGTTGGGTACATGCTCCAGGAGGATGCCCAGCGTTTCGAAGGGTCTGATGATGAAACCCAGCTACAGGAAGGCAGTAGCGTGAGAGCAGACAGAGGGGATGCTCAAGAAGGACACCAATCTGGCAGTCATGTTCCAGCAGCTGCAGCATACTGCCAGATTGGCTCCAGTGATGAGGAGGGAGGGGATGATGAGGTCACTGACTCCATGTGGGTGCCTAATAGGAGAGAGGAGGAGGAGGAGGATGAGGAGGAGGCACATCTCCAACGAGGCAGGATGCCCTTTGGTGGCCAGCGTAAGGGCAGTACACCGACGGAATCACACCGCAGAGCTCCGCCTGTGCAGGGCGCTGCCTCTGCCCGTCATTCAAAAGTGTGGGCCTTTTTTGAGGCTAGTGCATCAGATCGCACAGCTGCTGTTTGCAACATATGTCTCAAGCGTATATCGCGTGGCCAAAACATCAGCCGCTTGGGTACCACATGCCTGACCAGACATATGTTGACCTGCCATGCAGCTCGTTGGCAAGCCTACCTCAAAGACCCACACCAAAGAACAAAGCGGACCTCTCCTTGCACCGCATCAGCTGGGATCTCCAACCCCACTATAACTTCAGTCCTCTCTGAAACATGCACTGAGAGGAATGAAGGTGTAGAATTAGGTGTGTCACAGCCAAGTACTTGCGGCCACTCTGCTAGCAGTACACCGACGTCCGATTCTAGCAGGCAAATTTCCCTGCCCCAGCTGCTGGACCGTCGAAAGAAGTTCACTCCCAGCCATCCACATGCCCAGCGGTTGAATGCTAGCTTGGCTAAATTGCTAGCGCTTCAACTGCTGCCTTTTCAGTTGGTAGACTCGGCCCCCTTCCGTGAGTTTGTGCAATGTGCGGTTCCTCAGTGGCAGGTTCCCAAACGCCACTTTTTCTCACGGAAGGCTATTCTGGCTCTCTACCGGCATGTGGAAGGCAATGTCTTGGCCTCGCTGGACAGGGCAGTCAGCGGTAAGGTGCATATTACCGCTGACTCATGGTCCAGCAGGCATGGACAGGGACGTTACCTTTCTTTCACGGCCCATTGGGTCACTCTTTTGGCAGCTGGGAAGGATGCAGGACAAGGTGCAGTAGTGTTGGAGGTTGTTCCACCGCCACGCCTCCAAAATGCTACTACTGGTTGTGACACACCTCTCTCCTCCACCCCCTCCTCTTCTTCTTCCTCCATGGCCTCTTCCTGTGGTTTGTCCTATGAACCAGCGGTGCTCCGTAGCCGTTCACGGGGCTACGCAAGTACGCAGGCAAAAAGATGCCATGCCGTGCTTGCGCTGGTGTGTTTGGGGGACAGAAGCCACACTGGGGCAGAGGTCCTGTCTGCTCTGCAGGGCCAGGCCGAGAGGTGGTTGACGCCACGCCAGCTTAAGCCAGGAATGGTGGTTTGCGACAATGGCACCAACCTCCTCTCTGCCCTCCGACAGGGACAACTGACCCATGTGCCCTGTGTGGCTCACGTCCTTAACCTGGTGGTGCAGCGGTTCTTGGGCAGGTACCCGGGCTTACAGGATGTCCTGAGGCAGGCCAGGAAAGTCTGTGTGCATTTCCGCAGATCTTATAATGCCAGTGCTCGCCTGGCTGAGCTGCAAAAGGAGTTGATCCTGCCCAAGAACCGCCTTATATGTGACATGCCCACCAGGTGGAACTCAACGTTGGCCATGCTGCAGCGGCTGCACACGCAGCAGAGGGCCATCAATGAGTACCTGTGCGACTACGGCACCAGGACAGGGTCAGGGGAGCTTGGTTTTTTTCTCCACGCCAGTGGGGCATGATCAGGGATGCATGCACTGTCCTGGCACCATTTGAGGAGGCCACGAGGATGGTGAGCAGTGACAGTGCATGCATCAGTGACACTGTACCTCTTGTCCACCTGTTGGAGCACACGCTGCGTGGAATAATGGACAGGGCACTTGAGGCAGAACAGAGGCAGGAAGAGGAGGACTTCCTTGCCTCTCAAGGCCCCCTTTACCCAGACAGTGTTCCTTCTGTCCCACCCATCGCACAGGAAGAGGAAGAGGAGGAGGAGGAGGAGGAGGAGGAGGAGGATTGTGTCAGCATGGAGGTGGAGGCTGGCACTCAGCATCATCAGCAGCAGTCTTTTAGGGATGATTTACAGTCCCAAGAAACCAGTGGACTTGTACGTGGCTGGGAGGAGGTGGCTGCGGATCATGTCATCCTTAGTGACCCAGAGGACTCCGGAGCGAATGCCTCAGCAAACCTACGCTGCATGGCCTCCCTGATCCTGCAAAGTCTGCGGAAGGATCCTCGTATTCTTCGGATCAAGGAGAGGGACCATTACTGGCTGGCCACTCTCCTTGATCCACGGTACAAGGGTAAGGTTGCGGACCTTATGTTACCTTCGCAGAGGGAGCAGAGGATGAGACAACTCCGGGAGGCCTTGCAGAAAGGTCTGTGCAACGCGTTCCCAGAGACTGGGAGGTTACAAACTCCTGGTCCTGGACAACGAGTTGCTGAGGCTTCGGCCAGTCAAAGAAGGAGCGGTGGGGAAGGTGGCTGTCTGACCGATGCGTTCAGACAATTCTTTAGTCCGCAGCCCCAAAGTATGATCGGTTCCAGCAACCATCGCCAGCGTCTGATAAACATGGTGCAGGAATATCTAGGGGCAAGGTCAGACTTGGACACCTTCCCCACCGAAAATCCTCTGGCTTACTGGGTCTTGAGGATGGATCACTGGCCAGAGCTTGCACAGTATGCAATTGAGCTACTGGCCTGTCCTGCATCCAGCGTTCTTTCGGAACGCACATTCAGTGCTGCTGGAGGATTTGTCACGGATCACAGGGTGCGCCTGTCCACCGACTCGGTTGATCGACTGACTTTCATCAAGATGAACCAGTCTTGGATCACCACCAGCTACCACACACCTGATGCTGATATAACAGACTAATTGATTTTAACATGTCACATCCCTTCAAGACTGATGCTGATGCTGAGTGCCTGTGCTGTTATGTTGACTGGCTATCCTCCTCCTCCGAGTCCTCAATGATACAATTGATGATGATAGCTTGGAAGATCATTTTTGTTTATGGGTGCCGCCACCAGTGGCTAAGGCCCAATTTTTCAGCCCCTGTTTTACAGGGGCGTGTAATTACAATTTTTTTAGCAATAATTTGCCATAGGGCTCATTGCTGTGCTCCAAGTACAGTATCTGTGAGGGGTTGGAGTGTTGTGGCACCAGTGCCTAAGGCCCAATTTTTCAGCCCCTGTTTAACAGGGGCGTGTCATTACAATTTTTGAAGCAATACTTTGCAACAGGGCTCATTGCTGTGCTCCAAGTAACGTATCTGTGAGGGGTTGTAGTGTTGTGCCACCAGTTCCTAAGGCCCAATTTTTCAGCCCCTGTTCAACAGGGGCATGCAATTACAATTCTTGATCTAATAATTCACAGCAGGGCCCATTGCTGCACCCACCAAGAGTAACTCTGAGGGCTTACAGTGTTGTGGCAACGCCACCACCACCACCACCACCACGAAAGGCCCAATTTTTCAGCCCCTGTTCAAAAGGGGCATGTAATTACAATTCTTGATCTAATAATTCACAGCAGGGCCCATTCCTGCACCCACCAAGAGTAACTCTGAGGGCTTACAGTGTTGTGGCAACACCACCACCACCACCACCACCACGAAAGACCCAATTTTTCAGCCCCTGTTCAACAGGGGCATGCAATTACAATTCTTGATCTAATAATTCACAGCAGGGCCCATTGCTGCACCCACCAAGAGTAACTCTGAGGGCTTACAGTGTTGTGGCAACGCCACCACCACCACCACCACCACGAAAGGCCCAATTTTTCAGCCCCTGTTCAAAAGGGGCATGTAATTACAATTCTTGATCTAATAATTCACAGCAGGGCCCATTCCTGCACCCACCAAGAGTAACTCTGAGGGCTTACAGTGTTGTGGCAACACCACCACCACCACCACCACCACGAAAGGCCCAATTTTTCAGCCCCTGTTCAACAGGGGCATGCAATTACAATTCTTGATCTAATAATTCACAGCAGGGCCCATTGCTGCACCCACCAAGAGTAACTGTCAGGGCTTACAGTGTTGTGGCACCAGCACCACCATCAAAGGCCCAATTTTTACTACCACTGTTCAACAATTATATGTAATTAAAATTCCTGATATAATAGTTGACAGCAGGGCGTTCCAGCACCAACCAAGAGTAACTGTGAGTGCTTACAGTGTTGTGCCAACACCAACAACTAAGGGGCCTATTTCTGCAGAGTATATACGGCAGGTCCCTACTTTCAAACATCCAACTTACAAACGACTACTACTTGCAAATGCAAGAAGACAACAGGAAGTGAGAGGAAATCTACCACTAGGAAGGAAAATTCTCTCCTGTAAGAATAAATATGGGAGAAAGGTGTCTCCTCTGTACTGATGCTTTATCAGCAATCCTTGTTTCAAGAAAAACACCACATTTCAAAAACAGTTGTCATTGGGACGGAAAGTGAGGTGAAATGTTCTGAACAGGGGCACAGACAGCAAAACAAATGTTACAGGGGTGATAACCCTTACCTATGTTTTCCAAAAAGTTTAAAAATAGATTTTTGGGCTGGAGCTACACTTCAACAATGTACCTGTTCAAAATTACAAACAGATTCTACATAAGAACAAACCTACAGTCCCTGTCTTGTATGCACCGCCTGTATACGGCTGTTCAGAGTATATAGGGCCTTTTTTATTTTATGTGCGGGGTTCCCCTTAATATCCATACAAGACCCAAAGGGGCTGGTAATGGGCTGGGGTAGGGGGGGGGGGGTCATGGGGTAGCTATGCCATTTTTCTTAAAGATTTTCATCCATATTACCGGGACCAGACATTACATTAAAGCCGCAAGCAGTTTTAAATGGCTTTTTTTTCCTTTAGAAGTGTCATTTTGTGCAGGGACAGTTCTAAACACGAGAAACACGTGGCACTTCACAGGCATACTTTAGACACCCCCCAGGTACGATATTTAAAGGAATATTTGACTTTTTTTTTTTCACTTTATGCATCATTAAAATGACTGCTCCCGAAAAACGACCGTTATTAAAACTTCTTTTTGCATTGATACATGTCCCCTGGTGCAGAACCCGGGTTCCCAAACCCTTTTTAGGACAATAACATGCATAATAGTTGTTATAATTACCACTTTAGAATTCGAACGTTCGCATCCATTGTATTTAATAGGGTTCTAATGTTCGTACGAACTTTCGGTCCGTTCGCGGGTTCTGGTGCGAACCGAACCCGGGGGTGTTCGGCTCATCACTACTCAGGAGCAAATGGGAAGAACTCATCTACTGGTGTATGTAAAGTTTACTTTCTGTTGGTTCTTTTTTCTCTTCTACCAATCAGTTTTTGTGTGTAGTGGGTTTGCCACACATGGAGCTTATGAATTATATACAGGCGCCAATTAGGATATACCCCAAGATTACTCTAAATTTACACTCATTTCTAGACGAACAGATCTACCCCTCTAACCCAGACCTCTCCATTCCTCCACATATATACTTATGTTGAGGAGGAGGCGCCGCCTAACCCACTCTCTGGGCCTCACCCAAGATCACAATGTGCCCATGCAAGAGACCTCCTTGTGAGACAGCCCACTAAGCAAAAGATAAATGCAAATAACTTGACAAACCTAGGGCTAACCTCACCAGAACATAATTTAAACATTATATACCTACAGGCTCTTAATAAGTTACTGAAAACTGTTGTTTCATTCCGTCAAGGGCCACAGAATGGTGGTCTAGTAGAAACAAACACCTTGTAAGCAAGCTCGAACATATGATTTGGGGTGTTGCCCACAGTCCCATACTGCCCAATCCACAGACAGAAGATGTGCCTAATTCTCGCTGAAGTATCACTCCTCTGTCTCAAGGCCAACTCCCTTCTTGAGGGTACTTCGAGCTTGCTTTCAGGGTGTATTTCTCCCACCAACACTTCCTGCCCCAGTGACTAACACTACAAGACAGAAAATCAGTCTTGCCCATTGACAACATGCCGAGCTGTCCCACTGGGTTTGACTCATTGTGATATGTTTATCTGTTGCATGTTGGCACAGTTTATCATACTTTGAAATGTCTGTTCTCCTAGTTGACTCTCAAGGGTGTCCATCACAAGATTCAACAGAGTAATATTGGCTCTGTTAAAAGCCCAAACTCTATTGCTCAAAATTTTTTACTGTTTATTGTCTAATGTCTGTCTGGGATCCTTAACTAACTCACCCTAACCACTCTCTCCTATGTCAAAAATGCAGGGTCATCCTTCACAACTTAGAGACTCTTGGCTACCTCTCGTGGACCAGAGGTACTAGATATCTACATATAGACACCTTCCACTCCTCCACACAATGGGATAGTGACTACTTCCATTGACCCACACCGGACCCTCAATGACCACTAGGGTAAGGTAGCTGGCCTACACATACCTCTGGTTATCATACTTTCTGTACACTGCCCCACATACACATCCCACCATATACATAAGCCCAGGTGATTGACCATCATCCTTACATCCAACACCAAACAGCCGATCAGTTAAGATCGCCTCCCCCACAATCTCCCCCCTATTTAAGGACCTATCCCTTCCTCACCTAATCAGAAAAATACATATATATGCGCAAGCCCACTCAGACCGATCTTAGATCGCGAGGTAAGTGATACCTCTACAACATATTTCACACCTCATAGGCTGAGGTTAGGGTGAATCCCCTGTTTATGTCCAAACGCAGACCACTGGTGAATGTGGGGACCGTTGGTTATTTTATCTGATTTGCTATATTCTCACGAGTAATGTTACACCAATTCTGTATACGTTAATGATGTTTAATCACCTTTTGCTTGTCTGAAACTGTGTATTGATAGGTTTTCTTACAATAACATTTATTTGGTAAAAAAACAAAAAAAAAACCCACATTTCTTTTCCTTGTGAGCTTCAAATTGTGAATCCCTGACATAGAAATTTATGTTAGTGCAACATGCTTCATCCTTGTTTCTAAGCCACTGCTTTGTAAATGTGTTTGTAGAAATATAGCTTTTTGTGCTTTGAAAAAACAGTATTACGCTCTGATTTATATTTCCTTAGCTCAGTAATGGAAACTGATAAACAAATGGCAGGCCAAAGATAATAGCTTTCTTTCTTTGAGCAGAGAGTAGCTTTTTCAAATATAAAAGGTCACCAAATAGCTGTAGCCCATTAGGGAATGCTCAGCAAATGTTGGCTTGATATATTTTATTGAAAAAAAAAAACATAAAAATGAATAGAAACACAAAGAAGCATCAATAGAAAATAACAGGATTTTTAACTAGGCCTTAAGATCTAGGCCTGCCTGTAGTCATTGTCCATAAAAGTACTTTGCATAAAATTATGCTATCTTTAAAATTTTAGGCTTCCAAAAAAATACAGTGACCTATTCATTAATAAAATTAACTATATTTACATTTTATAATTAAACTTGAAATAATAAGCAGTAGTTTATATTTATAGCTGTCACATGTGTCTTTATTAAGGGTATATACCCACTTAGACCCAAAGCCCATATGTTGCTCTCTCGCATACTATAAACACAGACAAACTGCATTTTGTTTTCAAAGACTCTAAAAAGCCATTCCCACTGCACTGTTTATACTGAAACAAATGAATTAAAGTAACATTTTTTACATGTTTTCCATCTAATAAACTGAAAAGCATCCTTGTGAGCAGGGAGGGACCAACAACCCTTTTTTGGTAAGGACAGTTATGGGATAAAATGGCCACATAAAGGGGTGTATTTTTTAAAAAAAATTATAACCTTTTTTCCCACAAATAGAGCTTTCTTTTGGTGGTATTTGATCAGCTCTGCGGTTTTTATTTTTTGCACTATAAACAAAAAAAAATGTGAATTTGGAAAAAAAAACTATATTTTTTACTTTTTACTATAATAAATATCCCAAAAAATAAAAAATAAAGTTTAGGCCAATATGTATTCTTCTACACATCTTTGGTAAAAAAATTGCACTAAGTGTATGTTGATTGGTTTATATCGTTGGGTTATAGCGTCTACAAAATAGGGGATATATTTATGACATTTTTATTATTCATATTCTTTTTTTTTTTACTAGAAATAGCGGTGATCAGCGTTTTTTTTTTTGCGAGACTGCAACATTACGACGGACAGATCGGACACTTTTGACACTTTTTTGGGACCATTGACATTTATACAGCGATCAGAGTAAAAAATAGCCACTGATTACTGTATAAATGTCACTGGCTGGGAAGGGGTTAACACTAGGGGGCGATCAAGGGGTTAAGTGTGTCCTAGGGAGGTGTTTCTTACTGCGGGGGAGTGTACTGACTGGGAGTAGAGAGAGATCACTGTTCCTGATCACTAGGAACAGCATATCTCTCTCTACTCCTCTGTCAGAACGGGGATCTATCTGTTTATATTGACAGGTCCCCATACTGGCTCTCTGAGGAGTGATCGCGGGTGGCCAGAGGACATCGCTGGCAGCCAAGCACATCGGCTCCAGCGTTGTGCCACGCGCACGCCCACTATAGCCCTTAAAGCGGCTGCGTACAGCTATTGCGATTCGCACAGGGGAGCTAACCTGTCGCCATATGGCGGCTGGTCGACAAGTAGTTAAAGCAACTTCACAAGTCAAAAAACATATTTTTTTCTAATTAATTGTTCCTCTGTTGAACCCATTTTTTTACTCTAATCAGCACTAATTAACTCTATATCCTCCTTTTCCATTCAGTTATAATTTTTCTGGTGATTTTTTATTTTTATTTTATTAACTAATAGTTAAACTTTTTTCTGTTTTTGTTTGCTTTGTTAATTAATATCTTTACACCTTTTACATATATTTACACGTATCATACTGAAAAATGCGCAAAATTGAAAAACCCACTTTGCTTCATTTGTAAATAACTTTGCAATGCTTTGTACTTAAATCATAATTTTAGTGTTGTTTTAAACAGGACAAATTACAGAACAAAATACACACTTTTTTTGTGCAGTAACACTATGTTTAAACTAACACTGCTCAAAAAAAAAAATGCCTTTTGTTAAGTTTTATTACGTTAAATTATCTAAGGATTGTGAAAAAAAAATATTGTTGCAGGACAATATTCACAAAAAGAAAGCCTTGATTGTTTTTTTAAAAAAAAACAATGTATGTATTACGTTGTTATCTTAAGTAATGACAAAATCATTGACGAATAAAGAGGCTCATAGCAGAAATTACTAAATATTTCTGATTCCATAAAGGGTAAACAGGTGTGAGTGCCGAAGTGGGTAAATCATCATATATCATTATTGTTTGTTTTTCCAAAAGCTATTATGAGCTAAATGATTTTGTGTGTCTTCACTCAGTTTCAGAACAGAAAAAAGCTAAGACCTTGCTGTGAACAAACAGATATTTCCAGGCACCCACCTCTAACCAATGAACTGTCGGCACACCAGAAATAAATTCTGCTTAAACCAACAATTAAACAACAAGAAACAAGTGCAAATAGACCAGCCTTAGTCAATACCGTGACCTAGAACCTTTGTGTGGTTAATAATGATGTACTGAAAAGGATATGAATATAAGACACAAAATATGTCCAAAAAAGTATATAAATATACGCGCAAAATAAAGAAAATTTAAATAAAAGTCTTTGCAGTCCTTAAACCAATAGGGAAGCAGACATCGGCAAGGATTGAAATGATGGACTATTACTCTCTCTAGGTGGAAAGTTTACAGTTTATCCAGTCCAGGGAAGGCTGCACAACGATGCCAAACACACAGACACACAATTTGCCACACACAAAGCCGCCAAAATATAACATTTACTATTGTGTCTGCAAGTTTTTCTTGGAAAAGGCATCATTTACATTTGCCTTGGAATTTTTTTCACTAAGGAGTAGATGAAGCCAACTTAGGCAAGAAAACTAGCAATTAGATTAGTAGATGAGGTCAATATATCTATGAATTTAGGTGGCAAAGTTTGCATAGACTCCTTTCTTTAAACATCAAAAAAGGTAGGCAGTATTGTATGCTCCAGCTAGCATTGTTTACATTGAAAGTGTGAACAATGTGCTTTTCAGGGTCTTAAGTTGCTTCTAATTTTATTTTTTTCCTGTTTCTAAATCAGTGCTAGACCAACTGTCTATTAGGGAAATAAAAAACCTGGTGGACTGGATGAGCTGCAGGATCTTTGAAAACTCACTTATTCAGGGAAGCCTATCCTACACCCACCTAACAACTTTCCCGAGCCACCCCCCCACCTATTACATTTTGTACCACCACCCTCCCTTTAGAATGTAAGCTCTACGAGCAGGGCCCTCCTGTCCCTTCTGTATTGAACTGTACTGTAATTGTGCAGTGCCCTCTCTACATTGTAAAGCACTGCGTAAACTGCTAGCGCTATGGATGAGCTCGGTGTTCGAGTCGAACGCATGTTCGTCTCGAACATCGTCTGTTCGCCTGTTCAGCGAAACCAGAACTTTGTGGGCCGTTCGCGCCAAATTCGTGTGACGCGAACGCCCCACAATACACTGCGCCATCGCAGTGCATTGCCGGCGCTGTGATTTGCCAAGCATGCACTGTGACCCCGCATGCTTGACCAATCACAGCGCCGGCAGCGAGAAGAGCCATAATTGGCCACAGGCACAGTATACACCTGAAGCTACCCCTTATTGCTGTGTTTTCCTGTTGTGTAGCACAGGCAGGCATCTGCAGCACTTACAGTGGGCGTAGTGTGCCTCCTGCACAGTATACACCTGAAGCTACCCCTTATTGCTCGTGGTTTTTTTCTTTTGTGTTACACTAACAGGCATCTGCAGCACTTACAGTGGGCGTAGTGTGCCTCCTGCACAGTATAAACCTGAAGCTACCCCTTATTGCTCGTGTTTTTTTTTCTTTTGTGTTACACTAACAGGCATCTGCAGCACTTACAGTGGGCGTAGTTTGCCTCCTGCACAGTATACACCTGAAGCTACCCCTTATTGCTGTGTTTTCCTGTTGTGTAACACAGGCAGGCATCTGCAGCACTTACAGTGGGCGTAGTGTGCCTCCTGCACAGTATACACCTGAAGCTACCCCTTATTGCTCGTAGTTTTTTTCTTTTGTGTTACACTAACAGGCATCTGCAGCACTTACAGTGGGCGGAGTGTGCCTCCTGCACAGTATACACCTGAAGCTACCCCTTATTGCTGTGTTTTCCTGTTGTATAACACAGGCAGGCATCTGCCGCAATTACAGTGGGTGTAGTGTGCCTCCTGCACAGTATACACCTGAAGCTACCCGTTATTGCTCGTGTTTTTTTCTTTTGTGTTACACTAACAGGCATCTGCAGCACTTACAGTGGGCGCAGTGTGCCTCCTGCACAGTATACACCTGAAGCTACCCCTTATTGCTCGTGTTTTTTTCTTTTGTGTTACACTAACAGGCATCTGCAGCACTTACAGTGGGCGTAGTTTGCCTCCTGCACAGTATACACCTGAAACTACCCCTGATTGCTGTGTTTTCCTGTTGTTTAACACAGGCAGGCATCTGCCGCAATTACAGTGGGTGTAGTGTGCCTCCTGCACAGTATACACCTGAAGCTACCCGTTATTGCTCGTGTTTTTTTCTTTTGTGTTACACTAACAGGCATCTGCAGCACTTACAGTGGGCGCAGTGTGCCTCCTGCACAGTATACACCTGAAGCTACCCCTTATTGCTCGTGTTTTTTCTTTTGTGTTACACTAGCAGGCATCTGCAGCACTTACAGTGGGCGTAGTTTGCCTCCTGCACAGTATACACCTGAAGCTACCCCTTATTGCTGTGTTTTCCTGTTGTATAACACAGGCAGGCATATGCAGCAGTTACAGTGGGTGTAGTGTGCCTCCTGCACAGTATACACCTGAAGCTACCCCTTATTGAGGTGTTTTCATGTTGTGTAACACAGGCAGGCATCTGCAGCACTTACAGTGGGCGTAGTGTGCCTCCTGCACAGTATACACCTGAAGCTACCCCTTATTGCTGTGTTTTCCTGTTGTGTAACACAGGCAGGCATCTGCAACACTTACAGTGGGCGTAGTGTGCCTCCTGCACAGTATACACCTGAAGCTACCCCTTATTGCTCGTGTTTTTTTTCTTTTGTGTTACACTAACAGGCAGCTGCAGCACTTACAGTGGGCGTAGTGTGCCTCCTGCACAGTATACACCTGAAGCTACCCCTTATTGCTGTGTTTTCCTGTTGTGTAACACAGGCAGGCATCTGCAGCACTTACAGTGGGCGTAGTGTGCCTCCTGCACAGTATACACCTGAAGCTACCCCTTATTGCTGTGTTTTCCTGTTGTGTAACACAGGCAGGCATCTGCAGCACTTACAGTGGGCGTAGTGTGCCTCCTGCACAGTATACACCTGAAGATACCCCTTATTGCTGTGTTTTCCTGTTGTGTAACACAGGCAGGCATCTGCAGCACTTACAGTGGGCGTAGTGTGCCTCCTACACAGTATACACCTGAAGCTACCCCTTATTGCTGTGTTTTCCTGTTGTGTAACACAGGCAGGCATCTGCAGCACTTACAGTGGGCGTAGTGTGCCTCTTGCACAGTAAACACCTGAAGCTACCCCTTATTGGTCGTGTTTTTTTTCTTTTGTGTTACACTAACAGGCATCTGCAGCACTTACAGTGGGTGGAGTGTGCCTCCTGCACAGTATACACCTGAAGCTACCCCTTATTTCTGTGTTTTCCTGTTGTATAACACAGGCAGGCATCTGCAGCAGTTACAGTGGGTGTAGTGTGCCTCCTGCACAGTATACACCTGACGCTACCCCTTATTGCTGTGTTTTCCTGTTGTGTAACACAGGCAGGCATCTGCAGCACTTACAGTGGGCGTAGTGTGCCTCCTGCACAGTATACACCTGAAGCTACCCCTTATTGCTGTGTTTTCCTGTTGTGTAACACAGGCAGGCATCTGCAGCACTTACAGTGGGAGTAGTGTGCCTCCTGCACAGTATACACCTGAAGCTAACCCTTATTGCTCGTGTTTTTTTTATTTTGTGTTACACTAACAGGCAGCTGCAGCACTTACAGTGGGCGTAGTGTGCCTCTTGCACAGTATACACCTGAAGCTACCCCTTATTGCTGTGTTTTCCTGTTGTGTAACACAGGCAGGCATCTGCAGCACTTACAGTGGGCGTATTGTGCCTCCTGCACAGTATACACCTGAAGCTACCCCTTATTGCTGTGTTTTCCTGTTGTGTAACACAGGCAGGCATCTGCAGCACTTACAGTGGGCGTAGTGTGCCTCCTGCACAGTATACACCTGAAGATACACCTTATTACTGTGTTTTCCTGTTGTGTAACACAGGCAGGCATCTGCAGCACTTACAGTGGGTGGAGTGTGCCTCCTGCACAGTATACACCTGAAGCTACCCCTTATTGCTGTGTTTTTCTGTTGTGTAACACAGGCAGGCATCTGCAGCACTTACAGTGGGCATAGTGTGCCTCCTGCACAGTATACACCTTATTGCTGGTTTTCCAATCTCCCTGCAGGCCATTAGAATGTCTGGAAGGCCAACAAGGAGAGGCAGACAGTCACAAGCCAATAAAAGAGGGCAAGCAGGCTCTGTGTCTGGGGGCAACAGTGCTGGTCGTGGACGCGGTGCATTGTCATCAGCACATGGCCATGGGACACACTTGTCCTTATTTTCGGCAGCTGGACGTGTTGAGCCGCATCATGCCAAAGACTTTTAGTGGATGACCAAGCCCTCCTCATCCTCCTAATCCTCTCTCACCCAGGCTCAGGGTACTGAGAAAGCAGCTGCCAACGTGTCCTCTTCCCTTGTATCAATGTCATCAGTCACTCCTTCCCTAGACCCCCCATTTCCTCCTCAGGAGTCCCCCGAACTGTTTGAGCACAGTGTTGGGTACATGCTCCAGGAGGATGCTCAGCGTTTTGAAGGGTCTGATGATGATACATAGTTAGAGGAAGGCAGTACCGTGAGCGCAGAGAGAGGGGATGCTCAAGAAGGACAGCAATCTGGCAGTCATGTTCTAGCAGCTGCAGCATACTGCCAGGTTTGCTCCAGTGATCAAGAGGGAGGGGATGATGAGGTCACTGACTCCACGTGGGTGCCTGATAGGAGAGAGGAGGAGGGGGAGGATGAGGAGGAGGCACATTTCCAACGAGGCAGGATGCCCTCCGGGGGCCAGCGTAAGGGCAGCACACTGACTGAATCACACCGCAGAGCTCCACCTGTGCAGGGCGCTGCCTCTGCCCGTTATTCCAAAAGTTCTTTGGTGTGGGCTTTTTTTGAGTCGAGTGCATCAAATCGCACCGCTGCTATTTGCAACATATGTCTCAAGCGTATCTCGCGTGGCCTAAACATCAGCCGCTTGGGCACCACATGCTTGACCAGACATATGTTGACCTGCCATGCAACTCGTTGGCAAGCGTACCTTAAAGACCCACACCAAAGAACAAAGCGGACCTCTCCTTGCTCCTCATCAGCTGGAATCTCCAACCCCACTATACCTTCAGTCCTCTCTGAAACCTGCACTGAGAGGAATGTGTAGAATTAGGTGTGTCACAGCCAAGTACTTGCGGGCACTCTGCTAGCAGTACACCAACGTCCGATTCTAGCAGGCAAATTTCCTTGCCCCAGCTGCTGGACCGTCGAAAGACGTTCACTCCCAGCCATCCACATGCCCAGCGGTTGAATGCTAGCTTGGCTAAATTGCTAGCGCTTCAACTGCTGCCTTTTCAGTTGGTAGACTCGGCCCCCTTCCGTGAGTTTGTGCAATGTGCGGTTCCTCAGTGGCAGGTTCCTAAACGCCACTTTTTCTCACGGAAGGCGATTCCGGCTCTCTACCGGCATGTGGAAGGCAATGTCTTGGCCTCGCTGTACAGGGCGGTCAGCGGTAAGGTGCATATTACCGCTGACTCATGGTCCAGCAGGCATGGACAGGTACATTACCTTTCTTTCACGGCCCATTGGGTCACTTTTTTGGCAGCTGGGAAGGATGCAGGACAAGGTGCAGTAGTGTTGGAGGTTGTTCCGCCGCCACGCCTCCAAAATGCTACTACTGGTTGTGACACACCTCTCTCCTCCACCCCCTCCTCTTCTTCTTCCTCCATGGCCTCTTCCTGTGCTTTGTCCTCGGAACCAGCGGTGCTCCGTAGGCGATCAAGGGGCTACGCAAGTACGCAGGCAAAAAGATGCCATGCCGTGCTTGCGCTGGTGGGTTTGGGGGACAGGAGCCACACTGGGGCAGAGGTTCTGTCAGCTCTGCAGGGGCAGGCTGAGAGGTGGTTGATGCCACGCCAGCTTAAACCAGGAATGGTGGTTTGCGACAATGGCACCAACCTCCTCTCCGCCCTCCGACAGGGACAACTGACCCATGTGCCCTGTGTGGCTCACGTCCTTAACCTGGTGGTGCAGCGGTTCTTGGGCAGGTACCCGGGCTTACAGGATGTCCTGAGGCAGGCCAGGAAAGTCTGTGTGCATTTCCGCAGATCATATAATGCCAGTGCTCGGCTGGCTGAGCTGCAAAAGGACTTGAACCTGCCCAAGAACCGCCTTATATGTGACATGCCCACCAGGTGGAACTCAACGTTGGCCATGCTGCAGCGGCTGCACACGCAGCAGAGGGCCATCAATGAGTACCTGTGCGACTACGGCACCAGTACAGGGTCAGGGGAGCTCTGGTTTTTTTCACCACGCCAGTGGGGCATGGTCAGGGATGCATGCACTGTCCTAGCACCATTTGAGGAGGCCACGAGGATGGTGAGCAGTGACAGTGCATGCATCAGTGACACTGTACCTCTTGTCCACCTGTTGGATCATACGCTGAGTGGAATAATGGACAGGGCACTTGAGGCAGAACAGAGGCAAGAAGAGGAGGACTTCCTTGCCTCTCAAGGCCCTCTTTACCCAGACAGTGTTCCTTCTGTCCCACCCATCGCACAGGAAGAGGAGGAGGAGGATTGTGTCAGCATGGAGGTAGAACCTGGCACTCGGCATCAACAGCAGCAGTCTTTTAGGGATGATTTACAGTCCCAAGAAACCCGTGGACTTGTACGTGGCTGGGAGAAGGTGGCTGCGGATCATGTCGTCCTTAGTGACCCAGAGGACTCCGGACCGAATGCCTCAGCTAACCTACGCTGCATGGCCTCCCTGATCCTGCAAAGCCTGCGGAAGGATCCTCATATTCTTCGGATCAAGGAGAGGGACCATTACTGGCTGGCCACTCTCCTTGATCCACGGTACAAGGGTAAGGTTGCGGACCTTATCTTGCCGTCGCAGAGGGAGCAGAGGATGAGACATCTCCGGGAGGCCTTGCAGAAAGGTCTGTGCAACACGTTCCCAGAGACTGGGAGGTTACAAACTCCTGGTCCTGGACAACGAGTTGCTGAGGCTTCGGTCAGTCAAAGAAGGAGCGGTGGGGAAGGTGGCCGTCTGACCGTTGCGTTCAGACAATTTTTTAGTCCGCAGCCCCAAGGTATGATCGGTTCCAGCAACCATCGCCAGCGTCTGATTTACATGGTTCAGGAATACCTAGGGGCAAGGTCAGACTTGGACACCTTTCCCACCGAAATCCCTCTGGCTTACTGGGTCTTGATGATGGATCACTGGCCAGAGCTTGCACAGTATGCAATTGAGCTACTGGCCTGTCCTGCATCCAGCATTCTTTCGGAACGCACATTCAGTGCTGCTGGTGGCTTTGTAACCGATCACAGGGTGCGCCTGTCCACCGACTCGGTCGATCGACTGACCTTCATAAAAATGAACCAGTCTTGGATCACCACCAGCTACCAAGCACCTGAAGCTGATGTAACCAAATATTTTTTTTTTAAATGTCACATCCCTTCAAGACTGCTTATGATGATGCTGAGTGACTGTCCTGTTATGTTGACTGACTATCCTCTTCCTCCTCAATGATCCTGCCGATAGCTTGGAAGAAAATTTGTGGTTCTGGGTGCAGCCACCAGTGGCTTAGGCCCAATTTTTCAGCCCCTGTTTAACAGGGGCGTGTAATTACAATTTTTGATGCAATGCTTTGCAACAGGGCTCATTGCTGCGCTCCAAATACAGCATCTGTGATGGGTTGAAGTGTTGTGGCACCAGTTTCTAAGGCCCAATTTTTCAGCCCCTGTTTAACAGGGGCGTGTAATTAAAATTTTTGATGCAATGCTTTGTAACAGGGCTCATTGCTGCGCTCCAAATACAGAATCTGTGATGGGTTAAAGTGTTGTGGCACCAGTTTCTAATGCCCAATTTTTCAGCCCCTTTTTTAACAGGGTCGTGTAATAAATTTTTTTGATGCAATGCTTTGCAACAGGGCTCATTGCTGCGCTCCAAATACAGTATCTGTGATAGGTTGAAGTGTTGTGGCACCAGTGGCTAAGGCCCAATTTTTCAGCCCCTGTTTAACAGGGGCGTGTAATTACAATTTTTTATGCAATGCTTACAACAGGGCTCATTGCTGCGCTCCAAATACAGTATCTGTGATGGGTTGAAGTGTTGTGGCACCAGTGGCTAAGGCCCAATTTTTCAGCCCCTGTTTAACAGGGTCGTGTAATTACAATTTTTGATGCAATGCTTTGCAACAGGGCTCAGTGCTGCGCTCCAAATACAGTATCTGTGATGGGTTGAAGTGTTGTGGCACCAGTGGCTAACGCCCAATTTTTCAACCCCTGTTTAACAGGGGCGTGTAATAACAATTTTTGATGCAATGCTTTGCAACAGGGCTCATTGCTGCGCTCCAAATACAGTATCTGTGATGGGTTGAAGTGTTGTGGCACCAGTGGCTAAGGCCCAATTTTTCAGCCCCTGTTTAACAGGGGCGTGTAATTACAATTTTTGATGCAATGGTTTGCAACAAGGCTCAGTGCTGCGCTCCAAATACAGTATCTGTGATGGGTTGAAGTGTTGTGGCACCAGCACCAGTGCCTTAGGCCCAATTTTTCTGCCCCTGTTCAACAGGGGCATGTAATAACAATTCTTGATCTAATATTTCACAGATGGGCCCATTTCTGCGCCCACCAAGAGTAACTGTGAGGACTTACAGTCTTGTGGCACCAGCACCACCGCCACCACCAAAGGTCCAATTTTTCAGGCCCTGTTCAACAGGGGCATGCAATTACAATTCTTGATCTAATAATTCACAGCAGGGCCCATTCATGCGCCCACCAAGAGTAACTGTGAGGGCTTACAGTGTTGTGGCACCAGCACCACCACCAAAGGCCCAATTTTTCCTACCACTGTTCAACAATGGCATGTAATTACAATTCCTGATATAATAGTTCACAGCAGGGCGTTCCAGCACCCACCAAGAGTAACTGTGAGGTCTTACAGTGTTGTGGCAACACCAACACCTAAGGGGCAAATTTCTGCAGAGTATATACGGCAGGCCCCTACTTTCAAATATCCAACTTACAAACGACTCCTACTTGCAAACGGAAGGAGACAACAGGAAGTGAGAGGAAATCTACCCCTAGGAAGGGAAATTCTCTCCTGTAAAAGTTAATATGGGAAAAAGGTGTCTCCTCTCTACTGATGCTTTATTACCAATCCTTGTTTCAATAAAAACCCCACTTTTCCAAAAATATTTGTCATTGGGACGGAAAGTGAGGTGAAATCTTCTGAACAGGTGCACAGACAGCAAAACAAATGTTACAGGGGTGATAACCCTTCCCTATTTTCTCCAAAAAGCTTAAAAATTGATTTTTTGGCTAGAGCTACACTTAAAAAATGTACCTGTTCCAAATGAGATAAAAGTTTCTACTTAAGAAAAAAACCTACAGTACCTGTCTTGTTTGCACCGCCTGTATACTGCTGTTCAGAGTATATAGGGCCTTTTTTTTCTTTTTAATAAACGACTTGTCCCAAGCTGTGTACTGTGGTTTTTAAAAATTTGGACACTTTTTTTGTGAAATGGTAGGGGTACAATGTACCCGTTACCAATTCACATAGGGGAGGGGGCCGGGATCTGGGGGTCACCTCACCTCACTGCTATCAGATAGACAGCATAAGTATGTCCCAATGGTGAAGAGGAGTAATTGCAGTGATGTGAAGGTCTCCTTGCAGTAATTACAATTTTCTCAGTGGCAGATGAATAGCATATATAAAAAATAAAATATAAAGGAGAATGTTCATCGCATAACTCTATGGTAATCCACAGTGGAGCAACAGTTGGTCATACAGTTTTGCACTCACTCTTTTAAAGAGGAACATGGGCGTCAATCCATGAATGCTGAGTTTTCCTTTTTTATAAACTTGCATATAAGCCTTTAAAATTAGCACTTTTGATTTTTCAAGTTTGTGTCCCATAGACTTTAACGGTGTTCGCGTGTTCGAACAAATTTTTTGCCTGTTCGCATGTTCTGCTGCGAACTGAACCGGGGGGAGTTCGGCTCATCCCTAGTTGTGAATGGGACACTAGAAGCTGATTCACACCAGATGCATTGTGCTGTGCTGGGCAGCTGTCTAACACAGGTGCAATGCATAGACAAGAAAAAAAAGCCATTACCTATCATTAAAGTTTATACCACCACATTGCAGTGGAATGTGTTGAAAAATATGTGCAGCTTTAAGGCTCGTCAGGCCCAGACTAGCCATAGGGCACATAAGTCCGCATGTCAGGGGCAATAATCCCCCCCCCCCAGGCCACTTAAAAAAATCCTATGCATTACCACTCCTCGAACTATGGGATAACTTCTAGCGTGTTAAATATGAAGCAGCTGCTCACATTTCTCAATGTGTCCCCACATTCTAATGATATAAATAAGTAATATAACTTCCGGTTCCGGAGCTGCATGAGTTAGCTGCGCCTTCTCACAGCTCCCGCACCGAAAAACGGCATATAAAACCAGCCTGAGCGGCCCCCCATAGCCTTCCACCACACCCGTGTGCCCCCCATCACGGAGATGGACCGCTTCGTGGAAAAAATGTTCGTGGCCGCTGCGGTGCCGCCGGGCAAGCCGCAAATCGAGGCCCCGGCTTCGGCCTACACACACGCCGTGGAAAAACCACAGGCGGCCGACATGGAGGTGAGCGGACATCCCTCCTAGCAGACCACCACCCCCTCTGCTAATCCATCTCAGGGTCCAGCTCTGCTATTAACCCAGCCAGCCACACCAGGGGGTTTTTCCAATCTCACACCCCCCGGGGACGCGGACAACACACACCGCATTGCTGCTGCTGTAGCAGCCCTTCTCTTCCCCATGATCTCTGCCTCGGTGGAAAAGGCAGTCAATGCGGGCATGCAGCAAATCAAAGCCCAAATCGCTGAACACTCCACTAGACTTAATGAGATGGAACACCGCCTCTCAGAGGTAGAAGACGAACTCTACCAAGTGCAGGCCACGGAACAGTCGCAGGACAAAACTAACCAATATATCATTAAAAAATTGGAAGATTTGGAAAATAGATCCAGAAGGAGCAACCTGCGATTTGTAGGCGTCCCCGAATCGCTTCCCTCTGCAGCTCTGGCCGAATTCTGCTCAAAACGCATCCCGGAGGCTTTGGGCCTTTCAGGCCTGTTCACAGTGGAACTCGCACACCGTATGGGGTCCTTCAATTCAGAGCGCAAGACTCCCCGTCCCATTATTGCCAAGTACCTCAACTATGCTGACAAATCCCTCATTCTACAGACATTCCGGCAGTCCCCATCTCTCCAAATAGACGGGGTAAAAATCCTCATTTTTGCAGACTACTCAATCGAAGTCTCCAAGAAAAGAAAAGCTTTTCAACCGATCTGCTCTGAACTCTTCAAGCAACAAATAAAATTTACCCTGGCATTTCCTGCAACTCTACGCCTCAAATCACCTAAAGGGGAACAACTTTCCAGGATCCTTCGGAAGCTGAATCATTTCTCAGCTCCATACGGGGTGAAACAAACCCGCACACACCCTCCAAGTCGAATTCCAGTCTCCGATCTCTGGAACAGAGAAGCCCTCGCAAGGACTCTCCAAAACGTTTTAGACATTCTGCTCTGGACCAGCGCTACCAAAACTCCCGGTGATGAACTTCCTTTCACCGCCATGAACTTCCATCCACGCCATTACAGGTCGTATGTTTTTTTTTTTTTTGCTGTCATTCCGGGTGTTGGTGATGCTAGATCTAATTTACGAGGTCACCATGAGTCCACGACCGGGCACTGACACCTGGGTGATCACCCAGTGTTCTCTCCCACAACTGTCCTGAATTAATTTGTCGTTTCTTTTTTTTACTCAATCTGCTGTTCTGTATGTTATGCCTGAAACCAATTTTTTTTTTCCACTAGGGTAGGATTGCGAACAAGCCGCACTGTACACAAGTTTGTTTACATTTAAATTGCCCTCCATGGCTCCGCTGTGCGACTTTTCTGGCTCCCTGCCATAATCTCCACTCCGGGGGTCCCTCGCACATTATTGATGTCCCTGGGGGCGCTCAGACACCATAACTGGTCTCCTTTTTCCATGAAGGGTCCTGTATGCGGAGCTACCTTGCACAGTGAACTCATGCGGAAAAAAGCGAAGTTCTTTCTGATGCTTACTTTAATTAGTTGTTTTGTTTTACCTTGTTCTCTTTTCTTTCCCCCCCCCTTCATCCCCCCTCCCCCCACTCCACATATCAACCTACACTCTTGACCCGAGGGCTCCACATACAGATGCTCACATCCCTCCCGAGCTTAAGCTATGCCTCCTGATCCCCACTTATACTGTTACAGCTACTAAATCGCCGCCTATACACCTCATCATCCGTGTTATCTTAAGGTAATCTCTTGGAATGTGAAGGGTCTCCATTCTCCTAACAAGAGAATAAAGATTCTTCGCCATCTCAAAAGGCTGAAAGCTGACGTAGCACTACTTCAGGAATCTCATCTTTCAGCATCTGACTTCAGTCGTATGCAGAAACTTTGGGTCGGAACGGTCTTGGGGTCAGAATCAGTTGGACGGAAGGCTGGTGTCCTCCTTCTATTCAACAAAAACCTCCCATGTACTGTTCTATCCACGCACACGGATGACCAAGGACGTTTCATCTCTTCTAGGGTTAGAATTGGCACTAAAGACCTAGTAATTTCCAATGTATACGCTCCTAACAGTCCCACAAAGACATTTTACTCTCAACTCTCTACTTGGCTCCTCAATACCTCCCACTTACCTCACCTAGTTGGGGGAGATTTTAATGACCTCATGCATCCTCCAGACGACAGGTCCTCTCCGAAACAATCTACCCCAGCACCCGTTACATCTGCTCCCACCCTATTTGCCTCCACCATGGACTCCCTCCATCTCACCGACATCTGGCGCTTAACGCACCCGGTGGACAGGGAGTTCACCTTTTACTCTAATCCTCACAAGATCCTCACTAGGATCGATTACTTTTTTGGGACCGATAATCTTATTCCTCTCGTTTCAGACACAGAGGTTGGGGACATAGCCATATCGGGCCATGCCCCAATACACCTTACCCTTGACAATCTAGACCTTCACCCCCACCCTAATATCTGGCGCTTCCCATCTTTCCTCCACAATAATGCTGATTTCAGCGCATACATGGAACGAGCATGGGCGGAGTTCTCCTCCGCTAATGCTCCACACGCAGGGGATCCGAACCTTCTCTGGGATGCAGGAAAAGCATACTTGAGGGGTCGGATCATCTCATATGCCACTTCCTTTAAAATAAATGCACTTTCGAAGTTTAAACTGGCCAGCGATAGACTTCACCTCGCACATCGCATTCTCGCCACCTCGACTTCGCCGGCTGACACGGCAGAGTGGTCGGCGGCTAAAAATGCCTTCGACACCTGGGCAGACACCCTGGAACTCACAAAAAAATCACATCTAGATGCCTCTCTACATAAATATGGTAATAAGGCTGGCAAACTCCTATCCAGACTCTGCAAGGGCGCCTACCGTCTGACGCACATTACCTCGCTGCGGGACCGCACGGGAACTACACATTCTACCCCACTTCACATAAATAAAACCATGCTGGAATACTACACGGCCCTCTACGCACCCGACCCTATCGATCATAAAATAGTCCAGGCCTTCCTTGAAAAAATGAATCTACCAACTATCTCCACTGCCCATCTGGAATCCCTGAATGCCCCCATCTCCCTCGATGAAATAGAAGGCACCATACATGCTCTCCGCCCCTCAAAAGCCCCCGTCCCAGACGGCTTCACAAGTGAATTTTATAAAACTCTCCATAATATAACTGCACCCATACTCCACTCGGTTTATTCCAATATCTGGGCGGGTGGTCCCTATCTCCCGACAGGCAACCAGGCTATCATCAAGCTACTTTCTAAAAAGGGCAAAGACCCTCTAGAACTGGGCTCCTACAGGCCTATTTCACTACTCAACCTGGATGTCAAAATTCTTTCGAAGATTGTGGCCTCCAGACTAGCGGTCATCCTCTCGGACCTCATCCACCCGGCCCAATCAGGCTTTGTGAAAGGGCGGACAGCCACCCTTAACATACGCAAGGTACTCCTGGCCCTTGAGCGAGCCAAACAAGATCCCACGGGAGACTATGCCATCATCACGCTAGACGCAGAAAAAGCCTTTGACAATGTAAGTTTTGACTGGCTTTCCCTTACTTTGTCTAAAATGGGATTCTCAGGCTCCTTCTGCCACCTTATCAATGCCATGTATACAGCGCCCTCAGCTAGACTTGTTGCTGCTGGACTCCTTTCAGAGGACTTCTGCCTTCATAAGGGTACCAGGCAGGGATGCCCTCTCTCTCCCCTCCTGTTCAACTTAGCCTTAGAACCTCTGTCTAGATACCTTTCCCAGATAGCCCCCTTACGAGGCATCAAAATAGGCAAAACGGAACTTCGCACCTCACTTTTCGCCGACGACGTCCTCATATTTACAGGTAACCCCAGAGACGACATCTTGACCATTAAAACCACCTTTGACGACTTTCGACTGTGCTCCGGCCTCCGTATTAATTATTCCAAGAGCGAAATTCTCCCCATAGGGACACACTCCCCACCCCCCCGGACTCAACACTCTCTGTTTAAGGTTGCCTCTTCTTACATCACCTATCTAGGTATAAAGATTGGGAAACTACCCTCTTCCATCTACCACCTCAATTACCCCCCCCTTTCACAAAACTCTACCAGGAACTGTCAAACTGGATGGATCTCCCCCTCTCACTCCTGGGAAGGTGTCACCTTGTCAAAATGATTAGCTTTGCCAGACTGCTTTATCATTAACAAACCATACCTTTGCTCTTGAAACACAAAGATGTCAAATCCCTCAACTCCAAAATTTCACATTTCATCTGGCATGGCAAAAGACTTCGGATAGCCTTTAAAAAACTACACCTTCCTAGACGTGACGGGGGTATCAGTCTACCTCATATTAGATTGTATAATTTAGCATGTTTGTTCAGGACCAGCTTAGATTGGATAGCCCACTAATCCCAATACTCCAACTATGTCCTGGAATCCGAAATGGCTCACCCTTACTCTCTGGTAGGGATGAGCCGAACACCCCCGGGTTCGGTTCGCACCAGAACCTTCGAACGGACCGAAAGTTTGCGCGAATTTTCGAACCCTATTCGTTATAATGGACGCGAACGTTCGAAATCAAAATTGCTAATTACAACGGCCAATATGCATGTTAATGTTATAAAACAGGTTTGGGGACCCGGGTCCTGCCCCAGGGGACATATATCAATGCAAAAAGAAATTTTAAAAACTAAAGTTTTTTCGGGAGCAGTCATTTTAATGATGCATAAAGTGAAAAAAAAAAAGTGAAATTTTCCTTTAAATATGGTACCTGGGGGGTGTCTAAAGTATGCCTGTGAAGTGGCATGTGTTTCCCGTGTTTAGAACTGTCCTTGCACAAAATGACATTTGTAAAGGAAAAAAAGAAGCCATTTAAAACCACTTGCGGCTTTAATGTCATGTCTTGTCCTGGCCGCCATATGGCTGAAAATCCTTGAGAAAAATGGCATGGCTACCCCATCACCCCCCCCCCCCCCACCCCAGCCCCTTTGGGTCTTGTATGGATACTAAGGGGGACCCCGCACCCAAAATAAAACCCTATACCTACAACCCTATATACTCTGAACAGCAGTATATAGGTGGTGCAAACAAGACATGGACTGTAGGTTTGTTCTTAAGTAGAATCTGAACAGGTACATTATGAAGTGTAGCTACATCCCAAAAAAATCAATTTTTAAGCTTTTTGGAGAACATAGGGAGGGGTTATCACCCCTGTAACATTTGCTGTCTTTGCACATCTGTTCAGAACATGTCACCTCACTTTCCGTCCCAATGACAAATGTTTTTGGAAAAGTGGGGTTTTAATTGAAACAAGGATTGGTGATAAAGCATCAGTAGAGAGGAGATACCTTTTTCCCAAATTAAATCTAACAGGATAGAATTTTCCTTCCTAGGGGTAGATTTCCTCTCACTTCCTGTTTTCTCTTGCCGTTTGCAAGTAGGAGTCGTTTGTAAGTTGGATGTTTGAAAGTAGGGGCCTGCCGTATATACTCTGCAGAAATTTGCCCTATTAGATGTTGGTGTAGCCACAAGACTGGTGGGCACAGGAATGGGCCCTGCTGTGAGTTAATAGATCAAGATTTGTACTTGCATGCACCTGTTGAACCGGGCAGAAAAATTGGGCCTTTGGTGGTGGTGGTGGTGGTGGTGGACGGTGTTGCCACAAGACTGTAAGCCCTCACAGTTACTCTTGGTGGGTGCAGGAATGGGCCCTGCTGTGAGTTATTAGATCAAGATTTGTAATTGCATGCACCTGTTGAACAGGGCAGAAAAATTGGGCCTTTGGTGGTGGTGGTGGTGGTGGACGGTGTTGCCACAAGACTGTAGGCCCTCATAGTTACTCTTGGTGGGCGCAGGAATGGGCCCTGCTGTGAACTATTAGATCAAGATTTGTAATTACACGCCCCTGTTAAACAGGGGCTGAAAAATTGTGCCTTAGGCATTGATGCTGGTGCCACAACACTGCAACCCCTCACAGATACTGTACTTGGAGCACACCAGTCACACCTGTTGCGAAGCATCTTTTTAAAAAATTGTAATTACACGCCCCTGTTATACAGGGGCTGAAAAATTGTGCCTTAGGCACTGGTGCTGGTGCCACAACACTGCAACCCCTCACAGATACTGTACTCTGAGCACAGCAATGAGACCTGTTGCAAAGCATTGCCTAAAAATTGTAATTACACGCCCCAACAGGGGCTGAAAAATTGTGCCTTAGGCACTGGTGCTGGTGCCACAACACTGCAACCCCTCACAGATACTGTACTCTGAGCACAGCAGTCACACCTGTTGCGAAGCATCTTTTTAAAAAAATTTAATTACACGCCCCTGTTATACAGGGGCTGAAAAATTGTGCCTTAGGCACTGGTGCTGGTGCCACAACACTGCAACCCCTCACAGATACTGTACTCTGAGCACAGCAATGAGACCTGTTGCAAAGCATTGCCTAAAAATTGTAATTACACGCCCCAACAGGGGCTGAAAAATTGTGCCTTAGGCACTGGTGCTGGTGCCACAACACTGCAACCCCTCACAGATACTGTACTCTGAGCACAGCAGTCACACCTGTTGCGAAGCATCTTTTTAAAAAATTGTAATTACACGCCCCTGTTATACAGGGGCTGAAAAATTGTGCCTTAGGCACTGGTGTGGTGGCATGGATCATTGAGGAGGAGGAAGAGGATAGTCAGTGAACATAACAGGACAGTCACTCAGCATCAGCATAGGCAGTCTTGAAGGGATGTGACATTATAAATTATTCCGTTATATCCGCTTCAGGTGTCTGGTAGCTGGTGGTGATCCAAGACTGATTCATTTTTATGAAGGTCAGTCGATCAACCGAGTCGGTGGACAGGCGCACCCTATGATCGGTGACAAATCCTCCAGCAGCACTGAATGTGCGTTCGGAAAGAACGCTGGATGCAGGACAGGCCAGTAGCTCAATTGCATACTGTGCAAGCTCTGGCCAGTGATCCATCCTCAGGACCCAGTAAGCCAGAGGATTTTCGGTGGGAAAGGTGTCCAAGTCTGACCTTGCCCCTAGGTATTCCTGCACCATGTATATCAGACGCTGGCGATGGTTGCTGGAACCGATCATACCTTGGGGCTGCGGACTAAAAAATTGTCTGAACGCATCGGTCAGACGTCCACCTTCCCCACCGCTCCTTCTGCTACTGACCGAAGCCTCAGCAACTTGTCGTCCAGGACCAGGAGTTTGTAACCTCCCAGTTTCTGGGAACGCGTTGCACAGACCTTTCTGCAAGGCCTCCCTGAGATGTCTCATCCTCTGCTCCCTCTGCGACGGCAAGATAAGGTCCGCAACCTTACCCTTGTACCGTGGATCAAGGAGAGTGGCCAGCCAGTAATGGTCACTCTCCTTGATCCGAAGAACACGAGGATCCTTCCGCAGGCTTTGCAGGATCAGGGAGGCCATGCAGCGTAGGTTAGCTGAGGCATTCGGTCCGGAGTCTTCTGGGTCACTGAGGATGACATGATCGCCAGCCACCTCCTCCCAGCCACGTACAAGTCCACTGGTTTGTTGGGACTGTACATCATCCCTAAAAGACTGCTGCTGCTGATGCTGAGTGCCAGGCTCCACCTCCATGCTCACACAATCCTCCTCCTCCTCCTCCTCCTCCTCCTCTTCCTGTGTGATGGGTGGGACAGAAGGAACATTGTCTGGATAAAGGGGGCCTTGAGAGACAAGGAAGTCCTCCTCTTCCTGCCTCTGTTCTGCCTCAAGTGCCCTGTCCATTATCCCACGCAGCGTATGCTCCAACAGGTGGACAAGAGGTACAGTGTCACTGATGCATGCACTGTCACTGCTCACCATCCTCGTGGCCTCCTCAAATGGTGAGAGGACAGTGCATGCATCCCTGATCATGCTCCACTGGCGTGGGGAAAAAAAGCCAAGCTCCCCTGACCCTGTCCTGGTGCCGTAGTCGCAAAGGTACTCATTGATGGCCCTCTGCTGCGTGTGCAGTCGCTGCAGCATGGCCAACGTTGAGTTCCACCTGGTGGGCATGTCACATATTAGGCGGTTCTTGGGCAGGTTCAGCTCCTTTTGCAGCTCAGTCAGCCGAGCACTGGCATTATAAGATCGGCGGAAATGCACACAGACTTTCCTGGCCTGCCTCAGGACATCCTGTAAGCCTGGGAACCTGCCCAAGAACCGCTGCACCACCAGGTTGAGGACGTGAGCCATACAGGGCACATGGGTGAGCTGCCCCTGTCGCAGGGCGGAGAGGAGGTTGGTGCCATTATCAGAAACGACCATTCCTGGCTTAAGCTGGCGTGGCGTCAACCACCTCTCGGCCTGCCCCTGCAGAGCTGCCAGAACCTCTGGCCCAGTGTGGCTCCTGTCCCCCAAACACACCAGCGCAAGCACGGCATGGCATCTTTTTGCCTGCGTACTCGCGTAGCCCCTTGTACGCCTACGGAGCACCGCTGGTTCCGAGGACAGAGCACTCGAAGAGGACATGGAGGAAGAAGAAGAGGAGGGGGTGGAGGAGAGAGGTGTGTCACAACCAGTAGTAGCATTTTGGAGGCGTGGTGGCGGAACAACCTCCAACACTACTGCACCTTGTCCTGCATCCCTCCCAGCTACCAATAGAGTGACCCAATGGGCCGTGAAAGAAAGATAACGTCCCTGTCCATGCCTGCTGGACCATGAGTCAGCGGTAATATGCACCTTACCGCTGACCGCCCTGTCCAGCGAGGCATGGACATTGCCTTCCACATGCCAGTAGAGAGACGGAATCGCCTTCCGTGAGAAAAAGTGGCGTTTGGGAACCTGCCACTGAGGAACCGCACATTGAACAAACTCACGGAAGGGGGCCGAGTCTATCAACTGAAAAGGCAGCAGTTGAAGTGCTAGCAATTTAGCCAAGCTAGCATTCAACCGCTGGGCATGTGGATGGCTGGGAGTATACTTCTTTCGACGGTCCAGCAGCTGGGGCAGGGAAATTTGCCTGCTACAATCGGACGTCGGTGTACTGCAAGTACTTGGTTGTGACACACCTAATTCTACACCTTCAGTCCTCTCAGAGCAGCTTTCAGAGAGGACTGAAGATATAGTGGGGATGGAGATCCCAGCTGATGAGGAGCAAGGAGAGGTCCGCTTTGTTCTTTGGTGTGGGTCTTTTATGTGTGCTTGCCAACGAGCTGCATGGCAGGTCGACATATGTCTGCTCATGCTTGTGGTGCCCAAGCGGCTGATGTTTTGGCCACGCGAGATACGCTTGAGACAAATATTGCAAATAGCAGTGGTGCGATCTGATGCACTCGTCTCAAAAAAGGCCCACACCAAAGAACTTTTGTGATAACGTGCAGAGGCAGCGCCCTGCACAGGCGGAGCTCTGCGGTGTGGTACAGTTGCTGTGCTGGCCTCTAGCTGGCCTCCAGGGGGCATCCTGCCTCGTTGGACATGTGACGCTGCATCCTCCTCCTCCTCCTCCTCTCTCCCTTCAGGCACCCACGTGGAGTCAGTGACCTCATCATCCCCTCCCTCTTCACCACTAGAGCAAACCTGGCAGTAAGCTGCAGCTGGTGGAACACTACTGCCAGATTGCTGTCCTTCAGCATCCCCTCTCTCTGCGCGCACACTACTGACTTCCTCAAGCTGGGTATCATCATCCGAGCCTTCGAATCGTTGGGCATCCTCCTGGAGCATGTACCCAACACTGTGCTCAAACAGTTCGGGGGACTCCTCAGGAGGACATGGTGGGTCTAGGGAAGGGGTGGCTGATGATGCCATTGAGTACGCGTTGGCAGCTGCTCTGCCAGTACCCTGAGCCTGGGTGAGAGAGGATGAGGAGGATGAGGAGGGCTTGGTCATCCATTCTACCAAGCCTTCGGCATGATGCGGCTCCACATGTCCAGCTGCCGAAAACAAAGACAAGCGTGTCCCATGGCCACGTGCTGATGACGATGCACGACCACGTCCACGGCCAGCACTGTTGTCTCTAGAAACAGAGCCTGCCTGCCCTGTGTTCTTGCCTCGGCACGCTCTGCCTCTCCTTGGCGGTCTTCCAGCCATTGTAGTCGGTAGTGTATATAGTATAAAAAATAGAACTCCTATGTGTGCTCACAACACACTGTAGGTCCTATGGGTGCTGACACTAACACACTATAGGTACTATGTGTGCTGCTGACAAGAAAATATAGGAGCTCTGTTTGCTGCCACTAACACACTAGAAGTCCTATGGGTGCTGCTGAGAAGAAAATATAGGAGCTCTGTTTGCTGCCACTAACACACTAGAAGTCCTATGGGTGCTGCTGAGAAGAAAATATAGGAGCTCTGTTTGCTGCCACTAACACACTAGAAGTCCTATGGGTGCTGCTGAGAAGAAAATATAGGAGCTCTGTTTGCTGCCACTAACACACTAGAAGTCCTATGGGTGCTGCTGAGAAGAAAATATAGGAGCTCTGTTTGCTGCCACTAACACACTAGAAGTCCTATGGGTGCTGCTGAGAAGAAAATATAGGAGCTCTGTGTGATGCCACTAACACACTAGAAGTCCTATGGGTGCTGCTGAGAAGAAAATATAGGAGCTCTGTTTGCTGCCACTAACACACTAGAAGTCCTATGGGTGCTGCTGAGAAGAAAATATAGGAGCTCTGTTTGCTGCCACTAACACACTAGAAGTCCTATGGGTGCTGCTGAGAAGAAAATATAGGAGCTCTGTTTGCTGCCACTAACACACTAGAAGTCCTATGGGTGCTGCTGAGAAGAAAATATAGGAGCTCTGTGTGATGCCACTAACACACTAGAAGTCCTATGGGTGCTGCTGAGAAGAAAATATAGGAGCTCTGTTTGCTGCCACTAACACACTAGAAGTCCTATGGGTGCTGCTGAGAAGAAAATATAGGAGCTCTGTTTGCTGCCACTAACACACTAGAAGTCCTATGGGTGCTGCTGAGAAGAAAATATAGGAGCTCTGTTTGCTGCCACTAACACACTAGAAGTCCTATGGGTGCTGCTGAGAAGAAAATATAGGAGCTCTGTTTGCTGCCACTAACACACTAGAAGTCCTATGGGTGCTGCTGAGAAGAAAATATAGGAGCTCTGTTTGCTGCCACTAACACACTAGAAGTCCTATGGGTGCTGCTGAGAAGAAAATATAGGAGCTCTGTGTGATGCCACTAACACACTAGAAGTCCTATGGGTGCTGCTGAGAAGAAAATATAGGAGCTCTGTTTGCTGCCACTAACACACTAGAAGTCCTATGGGTGCTGCTGAGAAGAAAATATAGGAGCTCTGTTTGCTGCCACTAACACACTAGAAGTCCTATGGGTGCTGCTGAGAAGAAAATATAGGAGCTCTGTTTGCTGCCACTAACACACTAGAAGTCCTATGGGTGCTGCTGAGAAGAAAATATAGGAGCTCTGTGTGATGCCACTAACACACTAGAAGTCCTATGGGTGCTGCTGAGAAGAAAATATAGGAGCTCTGTTTGCTGCCACTAACACACTAGAAGTCCTATGGGTGCTGCTGAGAAGAAAATATAGGAGCTCTGTTTGCTGCCACTAACACACTAGAAGTCCTATGGGTGCTGCTGAGAAGAAAATATAGGAGCTCTGTTTGCTGCCACTAACACACTAGAAGTCCTATGGGTGCTGCTGAGAAGAAAATATAGGAGCTCTGTTTGCTGCCACTAACACACTAGAAGTCCTATGGGTGCTGCTGAGAAGAAAATATAGGAGCTCTGTGTGATGCCACTAACACACTAGAAGTCCTATGGGTGCTGCTGAGAAGAAAATATAGGAGCTCTGTTTGCTGCCACTAACACACTAGAAGTCCTATGGGTGCTGCTGAGAAGAAAATATAGGAGCTCTGTTTGCTGCCACTAACACACTAGAAGTCCTATGGGTGCTGCTGAGAAGAAAATATAGGAGCTCTGTTTGCTGCCACTAACACACTAGAAGTCCTATGGGTGCTGCTGAGAAGAAAATATAGGAGCTCTGTGTGATGCCACTAACACACTAGAAGTCCTATGGGTGCTGCTGAGAAGAAAATATAGGAGCTCTGTTTGCTGCCACTAACACACTAGAAGTCCTATGGGTGCTGCTGAGAAGAAAATATAGGAGCTCTGTGTGATGCCACTAACACACTAGAAGTCCTATGGGTGCTGCTGAGAAGAAAATATAGGAGCTCTGTTTGCTGCCACTAACACACTAGAAGTCCTATGGGTGCTGCTGAGAAGAAAATATAGGAGCTCTGTTTGCTGCCACTAACACACTAGAAGTCCTATGGGTGCTGCTGAGAAGAAAATATAGGAGCTCTGTTTGCTGCCACTAACACACTAGAAGTCCTATGGGTGCTGCTGAGAAGAAAATATAGGAGCTCTGTGTGATGCCACTAACACACTAGAAGTCCTATGGGTGCTGCTGAGAAGAAAATATAGGAGCTCTGTTTGCTGCCACTAACACACTAGAAGTCCTATGGGTGCTGCTGAGAAGAAAATATAGGAGCTCTGTTTGCTGCCACTAACACACTAGAAGTCCTATGGGTGCTGCTGAGAAGAAAATATAGGAGCTCTGTTTGCTGCCACTAACACACTAGAAGTCCTATGGGTGCTGCTGAGAAGAAAATATAGGAGCTCTGTTTGCTGCCACTAACACACTAGAAGTCCTATGGGTGCTGCTGAGAAGGAAATATAGGAGCTCTGTTTGCTGCCACTAACACACTAGAAGTCCTATGGGTGCTGCTGAGAAGAAAATATAGGAGCTCTGTGTGATGCCACTAACACACTAGAAGTCATATGGGTGCTGCTGAGAAGAAAATATAGGAGCTCTGTTTGCTGCCACTAACACACTAGAAGTCCTATGGGTGCTGCTGAGAAGAAAATATAGGAGCTCTGTTTGCTGCCACTAACACACTAGAAGTCCTATGGGTGCTGCTGAGAAGAAAATATAGGAGCTCTGTGTGATGCCACTAACACACTAGAAGTCCTATGGGTGCTGCTGAGATGAAAATATAGGAACTCTGTGTGATGCCACTAACACATTAGAAGTCCTATGGGTGCTGCTGAGAAGAAAATATAGGAGCTCTGTTTGCTGCCACTAACACACTAGAAGTCCTATGGGTGCTGCTGAGAAGAAAATATAGGAGCTCTGTGTGATGCCACTAACACACTAGAAGTCCTATGGGTGCTGCTGAGAAGAAAATATAGGAGCTCTGTTTGCTGCCACTAACACACTAGAAGTCCTATGGGTGCTGCTGAGAAGAAAATATAGGAGCTCTGTTTGCTGCCACTAACACACTAGAAGTCCTATGGGTGCTGCTGAGAAGAAAATATAGGAGCTCTGTTTGCTGCCACTAACACACTAGAAGTCCTATGGGTGCTGCTGAGAAGAAAATATAGGAGCTCTGTTTGCTGCCACTAACACACTAGAAGTCCTATGGGTGCTGCTGAGAAGAAAATATAGGAGCTCTGTTTGCTGCCACTAACACACTAGAAGTCCTATGGGTGCTGCTGAGAAGAAAATATAGGAGCTCTGTGTGATGCCACTAACACACTAGAAGTCCTATGGGTGCTGCTGAGAAGAAAATATAGGAGCTCTGTTTGCTGCCACTAACACACTAGAAGTCCTATGGGTGCTGTTGGGGTGCAATGCTGTGCTAACAGCACTGCGGTTGGTACTACTGCAATACTGTACTAACAGTAAGCACGCACCAGACTAATCCCCAGCAGCAGCTAATAACACACTAACTGTGCAATCAGCAGCAATGAACGATCAATGACTTAGGTAGCAATGGTTTAGCAAAGAAATAGCCAATGGTTTAGCAAAGAAGAGCAAATCTTTCAGTATCAAGCAAAGACAGAATCAGCAGACTAATCTCTCCTAAAGCCGGAACTCATGTGACCGGGGCCGATGGCGTGGCGGCCTTTTAAATGGTGGGGCGTGTACTAAAGCCCCTGAGCTGTAATTGGCTACAGCCGTCCTGCCTGTAGCCAATTATTGCTCTCCGAGTTTCGGGCGCTGTGATTGGCCAAGCATGCGGGGTCACAGTGCATGCTTGGCCAATCATCAGCCAGCAATGCACTGCGCCGGCCGCGCCGGCCGCAATGCATTGCGGGGCCGCTCGCATCACACGAATGTGATGCGAACGGCCCAAATAGTTCTGGGCTCGACGAGCGAGCGAACGCCCGATGCTCGATTCGAACATGGGTTCGAATCGAGCACCGGGCCCATCCCTACTCTCTGGTAGCCCTCCTACACTGCAGATGGAAAACTGTCCCCCCCCCCCCTTATCAACATAATCTCCTGCTGAGGGACACAGCTCTAGCTTGGAGAGAAATCAGGAAAACACTCAAGCTATCTCCCTTTATCTCTCCCCATATTGCCAATCCAAGGTAATCCCAACTTCGTCCCTGGTCTTCATTGCAAAGCTTTTTCGGTCTGGCAGGCTCAAGGACTGTCAAATTTTTCCTCATTGTGCGATGGCAACACTGGAAAACCACTTCCTTTTTCCACAATATCCTTGTCATTTTCTCTGCCCCCCTCTCACGTATTCCATTACAACCAATGCATTAGCTTCTTATCAAACACCTGCAAAGACAATCTCCGGAGATTCGAAAACAGCTTTTCTGAACTTTTATTGCGAGGTGGACGTTATAAAATTTCGGACATCTACAAACCTCTCCTGCAAGAATCATCACCATCCTTGTCCTCCTCATCTATTGCTAACTGGGCTGTGGATTTCCCAGTACCAGATATAACTGACAAAATCCTATCTGGTCTACAGAAAACTTTCCGACTGACGCCCAACGAAATTTGGAGAGAAACCCAACTCAAGATCGCACACCGTGCTTATATCCCTTTTCTCTCCCCTAAATCCAATAAAGATGGCGCCTCTTGTCCTTTATGCAAGGTACCCAGACCTTCTCTCTCTCACCGCTTCTGGTCCTGCTCCTTCATTTCCTCATTTTGGGAGCAAGTCATGTCTTACATATTCAAAACCACTTTATTGAAACTCCCCAAAGACCCTTTACTTCTAATATTCGGATACTGGGACCCTCTATTGCTACCCTGGTCTCTGTCCCCAGCTGTATCAATCTCCTCCGGGACCACCAAACGTCCCCCCTCCAAAGACTGGATTTTGCTCTGTCTGCTTGTCGCAAGGAGACTCATTCTCAGGCACTGGATCTCTCCTCAAAGCCCTTCTCTCATCCAACTCGAAAAGGACTGCCTCAACCTTTCTATAAGGAACTACTTCTTACAGACTTCAAAGAACCCAGATCTAGAGCTCGCTTTTACTACAGATGGGAATCCTTCATCATATCAACCCTCTCGTCAGCTGATCAGGCGGCTCTGGAACAACTCTCCTTCTCATACGCTGAACCTATCTCACAAGGGCTGTAAAAATTGGTGGCACTGCATAGACTATACTTTCCGGATGGCCCACCATGGCTGTTTCACTCTCGGGACCATCCACGTATTGGAACGGACAGCCTGCCTTTGTCTCTGGAGCTCCCCCCCCCTTCTTCACTTATTAGTTTCTTGTTATAATCTTTCCCCTATCCCCTATTCCCGATTCTAAACATAGGGGCGCGTAGACAGATCCATCCAGTACTCACCTTCTGGTCACATTGCAGTATCGGTATTTGTCTAGGATGACCTATTGTACCCTCACTAGGGGAGAATTATGTCTATACAGCATCCTCTCTCTATAACCCCACAATGTTAGTCTCCTAGTGATTTAGTGTCAAGTTTTATCTCTTGTTTCTGCCGTACTTGATGTACCCAACTAGCTACATCGATATTTCTATGTACCATTGTTTGAACCTGACTGACAACCTTTTTTTTATACTTTTGTACTTATCTTTACACTTGTTCAATTGTCTTTTATTTTCCAATAAAAATGTGTTAAAAAATAAAAATAAATAAGTAATATAATGTGGCGCTTGCTTGTGCAGAAAGTTCAAAATAAACATAAGCTAACAAAGCAATATGTGTTAACCCTACTGGGAACTAAACTCCAAGTAGTGCAAAAAATATTGCGCAACCCAAGGCAAAGCAATAAAGTGAATGAAACAATGATAAATGCTTCAAAAAGGCTTCAAAAAAGCAATAGTGAATGCTCCTAAAAAGCAATGGTGAATGCTCATAAAAAATACAAACAAATATTGTGTGTGTATGTCTGATATGAGTAAACTTCAAAAACATATAATTGAAATTATGTGAAAACCAAAAACAATAATGAGCAACACATAAATTGTCCATAAAAGACTGGGCTATGGTCAAAGAAGGTAAAAAAGAAAAAATGGCGCAAATAGGGTTCTGGCAGAGCATACAGCTGACTGCTTTTTAAAATCATTGTATGGGAGTGCGGGCATACAGCGCGCTCTCTTCATTTTTTCAAATCTGTGGATGTCAGTACTATATTTTTTATATAATAAAAGGGAATTCCTTTTAAACCCTTTTGCACCATGAAGTTTTTTTGTTCTTATCCCCATTATGCCATATGAGCGGTGCTCTTGATTGGTCTATCCTAACCTGAGAGGATTTCTGAACACGGTGCAGCAGAGGAGCATAGGATCCCGAGGAGTGTCTGATTCCCTTTAGTAGATGTCCGGAGTAATCGTGTCTACCAAGCCCATTTGATCCCTGTAATGGGGGTCCATCTGATCTGGTAAGCAGACATCATATACCTAATTGTGAGCCATTATTACCTGCTGGAAAGAAGAAACTGAGGAGGATTGGCACCTTCTTTGACCATAGCCCAGTCTTTTATGGACATTTTATGTGTTGCTCATTATTGTTTTTGGTTTTCACATAATTTCAATTATATGTGTTTGAAGTTTACTCATATCAGACATACACACACAATATTTGTTTGTATTTTTTATGAGCATTCACCATTGCTTTTTAGGAGCATTCACTATTGCTTTTTTGAAGCCTTTTTGAAGCATTTATCATTGTTTCATTCACTTTATTGCTTTGCCTTGGGTTGCACAATATTTTTTGCACTACATATATTTTAGTTTATTATTCTGAACTTTTTCATATTGCAGCACCATTATTCATATTTGGATATACCTATCCTAATTTTTGCACAGTTGCATTTTCACGTCAATTTTGTTTAGTTGCACGTTTTTTCACCTAATTTTTCTGGCTGATTATTTGCACTTTAATGCCAATTTTTCAGCTGAATTGGGATAGCGCGGATTGTCTCTTAAAATACACTAAACTCCAAGTGCCAGTGCTGCAAGGAGCTTTCACCCAATGTGCAAATATCACAAATAAATATGCAATCTGAATCTACACTACCCAGTAGGGGTATTATTTTATTGATTGATGTTGTTATGAAACTAAAATTGTATATTTATTTGCAGTATTTGCACATAGGGCGAAAGCTCTTTGAAGCTCCTTGCAGCACTGGCACTAGGAGTTCAGCAAGCATCACATTATATTCCGTATTTATTACTCCAAAAAAAGGCCTTCACTTCACTCACAGTACTGGTCCTGGCCGAGATCTGGTTCCGCTGGTTCCATGGCTGGCCGCCACTGAACACTGTCTGGTTGCTAGGACTGCCTGGCATCTAGCAACCAGTGACATCAATACAGAGGGAGGCCCCAGCATTCAGACCATAGGAGGATTTAACTTCCTCCACCTTCGTCTACTGTACAGCTCCACCCACCTCCTCCAGCCTCTTTGGTGGCGGCCCCCTGCTCAGAAAAAAAAAGCAAAGTGGATTTGAGAGTCTGAGGTGAGGCCAAGGATGGAACATGTTGGACTGTCATAAGGGACCTGGGCAGAGATGCAGGGAGAGAGAGGATGGCAGCTGAGCTGGTGCTGGAGGACAGATGACACCCTCAGAGGGATAAAAAGGGGAGGAGGAGGTCACATCCTTAGATCTCAGAGGTTATGTCCCCAAAAGTGAAGGACTGCAAGTTCCAGCATGAACCCTTCAGAACTAAGGACATGAAACCCCCCCAAATAGTGAAGGACTACAAGTCCCAGCATGGAAACCTGAGATCTAAGGTGTTCATGTTGGGACTTGTAGTCCTTCACTTTTTGGGGGGTCAAATACTTAGATTTCAAGTGTTCATGCTTGAGCCCCTCCAAAAGTGAAGGACTACAGGTTCCAGCATGCACCCCCAGAGCTGAGTACGTGACACCCCCCCAATCAAAGAGATACTAACTGCCACAGAGGGGATGACCCCAGGCACCCCCAGGCACAAGAGATGCGGAGCAATTGCCCCAGGTGCCCAAACTAGTTCCCCCTGCCAGGTAAGTTAGTGGAGCCAAGTTCCAGCAATGGGCTCAAGGAAACAGGGTTGGTTTACACCATGTTCAGTGAGGAACAGTAGGCTGGTAGCCTAGGCAACCGGCAGAGGAGAAATAAGGAGAAATAAAGATGTATCAGGCTACGTACTTTGCCTAGGATATGTAACGTGCTTAGGATACACTATGGGTGTAGCCAGATATTGTCTTTATCCTTCTTTGCTACTGATGTGCTGGTCTGCCACCCTCCAATAAGCCCGCATGGGGTCTTGGTCCTAATCTCACAGTAAGGTTTTGGTTTACAAAAAAAATTTGCTGCTCAGTCTAAAATGCCTTATTTTTTGTCCCAGTCCGGGACTGCACGCATTAGACATATTTTGGCACATATTTAACCACTTCCATACCGGGTCATTGTAAAATGACGCCGGCAGGAACCCTCTCTCCCTCCGGGTGGACGTCATATGACGTCCTGGGTTTGTGGGGGGATATCTGAATGATGTCTGCAGCTAGAGGCATAATTCAGATATCCTTCTCTTCTGCCGGCGATTCTGCACACCATAAGAATGATCATGATCGTTCTTATAGGCGGCGGGAGGGGACATCCCCCCTGCCGCCGCCATCCGATGCTTCTCCGGGCTCTCCCGTGCCATCGGGGGTCCGGAGAAAGAATCGTCCGGCGCCGGTGGTCACATGACGAGCATAGAGATGACTGGTGACCAGATGGTCACCAGTCATCTCTATGACCGTTGGAGGCCCGGGCGTGATGTGATGACGTCACACCCGGGTTCCCAAAGGTAAACAAAGCCGCGATTGCGGCTGAAAGCATGAGATCGTGATTTATTTTTCCCGATCTCATGCTTTCCAGCCTGGAGGAGAGATGTGGGGTCTTATTGACCCCACATCTCTCCATAAAGAGGACCTGTCACACACCATTCCTATTACAAGGGATGTTTACATTCCTTGTAATAGGAATAAAAGTGATCAAAAAAATATATAAAAAAAGTGTAAAAATTAAAAAAATTAAGTAAAAATAAATAAATAATAATAATAAAAAAAAAATTATACGCCCCTGTCCCAAAAAGCTCGCGCTCAGAAGCGAACGCACACGTAAGTCCCGCCCACATATGTAAACGCGGTTCAAACCACATCTGTGAGGTATCGCCACATGCGTTAGAGCACGTGCAACAATTCTAGCACTAGACCTCCTCTGTAACTCTAACCTGGTAACCTGTAAAAAATTTCAAAGCGTCGCCTAAGGAGATTTTTAAGTACCGAAGTTTGGCACCATTCCATGAGTGTGCACAATTTTAAAGCGTGACATGTTAGGTATCTATTTACTCAGCGTAACATTCATATTTTACAAAAAAAGGCGTTTGAAAAATTATTGCGTGAATACCATGCAAGACCGTCATTTTATTCCCTAGGGTGTCTGCTAAAAAAAAATATATAATGTTTGGGGGATCTGAGTAATTTTCTAGCAAAAGAATGATAATTTGTACATGTAGGAGAGAAGTGCCAGAATAGGCCCGGTATGGAAGTGGTATAAAAAGCCCTTTATTGAAGTGGTTAACCCCTTGATGACCCTAAATGTTAAACCCTTCCCAGCCAGTGTCATTAGTACAGTAACAGTATATAGTTTTATCACTCATCACTGTATTAATGTCACTGAGGATGTCAGTGGCAGTTAGTTAGTTCCTCCCAGCATCAGTTAGTGTCAGATTGACCCCCGCACTATCGCAATCCCATTATAAGTCATTGATTGCCGCCATTAGTAATATAAAATAAAAAAAACAGTATATATACCATAGTTTGTAGGCGCTATAAGTGTCACGCAAACCATTCAATACACACTTATTGGGATTTTTTGTTTTCAAAAACTTGCAGCAGAATACATGTTGGCCAACATTTATAAAGAAATAAAAAATTTTACATTTGTTATTGGATATGTTTTATAGCAGAAAAAAATAAAAATTTTGTTCATGTCCCACAAAATAAAATACCAAGTGGTGATCAAATACCACCAAAAGAAAGCTCTGTTTGTGTGAAAAAAAAAAAAAAAGAGATGGGTATAGACGTGTAATGATAATCTGGGGATGATGATTACAAAATGTTGTTTGGGTAAAGCGTTGCATGACTGTACAATCGCCGTTTAAAGTAGCGCAGTGCCAAAAAGCAAACAATGACCTGGTTATGAAGGGGGTAAAATCTTCCGGAGCTGAAGTGGTTAATAAGTAATTCATGCCCCTGGTAAAGCAGCAGAATACATGAGACACAGCATTGCATGGTACAACGGTCAGCAGTATCACATTTTTTTTTTTTTCAGTACAGCTTTTCCATTATGATTTGGTTTATTTTGTGTAACAAACCAAAGAGCGGCTGTGTGATTTCTGTTTAGTTCCTATTCTCAATATGATTGCTATTGTATCTACCATATGAACAGTGCAACATAATCTCATTTCTTGTTACTGTTCAGCAATTCAATATTATTATGTCTGCATGAAAACATACATATTGCAAAAATGAATCTCATAGAACACAAAAAAAAAAAAAAAAACTGTTGTATAAGCCTTTTGCCAGCAGAGGGCACCTTCATCCAAAGTACTGCATTATGTTAAACAAGCCCACAGAGCTCTGAATATCTATAAAATGTAATAGAATTATGTTGATTTAATCCACTAGTTTATTTTATTGTATTCCCACTTAATCATATCTGAACGAATTGCTGTAGCATAAATGGTCCATCCCAAAGATGCTTTTAGAACAGAGAGCTATATACACAGAGAAATCGACCAATCAATCACTTGGCGATGATTTGCCAGTTAATTTTGCTTTGTACTTTACACTGAAAGATTGCTTGAAATTCAAATCAAATTTGCCTTATTTTCATCCAGCAATGATGAGCCTAAAAACCCACATGCAATAAGATGAAAACTGCAGTCAATTTACACGCTGCATACAGCAAAAAGGCTATTTTTTTAAGCCTCTATAGTTAAAAGATTACGCATATGGGTACAAAGCATGTTTATAGAGATAACAGAGGAAGGTTTACAAATAACAAAAGTCCAAAAGGCTCTTGTCTATAGTATAAGCAAAGTCGTAACTATGTATAATGATGCCCCATAGCTAAAAACATTAAGAGGACCTTACCTCTTCCCCTCCTGTGAGAAAATGTCAATATTATATAGTAGAACGTACATAAACCAGTACACTTATCTATGTCCGAGCTGCATTTTTTTTCTTGCGGTTCCCTTTTCAGGCTGCTTATGTGCAGCCGGTGCGCCTGCTTCCATGCCACCATTTTGAACATGTACTATATATCCACCTATTCATGCATAAGATAGAGCACATGACATCATTACATTACACTAGTCTGTCTTAATCACTTCACCCCGGTGGACATCATATGACCTAGGAATTAAGCGGTTATATTGGGATGATGCCTGCACCTGCAGACATCATTCTGGTATCAGAATTTTTAGCAGCCTATGCCCTGAAAAGCAGAATTGATTGGTTGGTTGTACAGCCACTCGATCACTCCTGTGGGTTGCAGAAGGGGGTCCACGGGCATTCGCAATTTTAAAGCGTGACATGTTAGGCATTGATTTACTCGGGATAACATCATCTTTTATAATTTACAGAAAACTGCTCAGAAGAAAGAAGTAGATCTGATATATGAGTACCCTGATCCTAAGAATCATGTAAAGAAAATTGAAAAAAAATATATATATTTATTATATATTATAAATTAGATTTAATACTGGCCGGCGTCTTCCTCCGACATTTGAAATAGGACTATAACGACCCTAAATATTATCTCACAGGTAGGTTAATACGTACTCTCATTTACAGACCATATGCTGTACATTATAGTGTGTTCCATGAGTTTATAAATATATATGTAGCACACAAACCTTTTTCTCGCCTGGCTCACTTGCGAGTCAAGGCACACCATGCTATATGCCCGTACCCTTCTGTTTGAAGAGGTTAAGCGGTGTTCATAAATTTTGGGTCTTTCAGCGAGTCACCCTTTCCACTGGTTCTCTCCCCCAGAGTATGGGGTCAAGTCTCTGTTTCTTCCCCCAAAGAAAACAATGTCCAGAATAGTGATGAGCCGAACACCCCCGGGTTCGGTTCGCACCAGAACCCGCGAACGGACCGAAAGTTCGCACGAACTTTAGAACCCTATTAAATACAATGGATGCGAACGTTCGAAATCTAAAGTGCTAATTATAACGACTATTATGCATGTTATTGTCCTAAAAAGGGTTTGGGAACCCGGGTTCTGCACCAGGGGACATGTATCAATGCAAAAAGAAGTTTTAAAAACGGCCGTTTTTCTGGAGCAGTCATTTTAATGATGCATAAAGTGAAAAAAAAAAAGTCAAATATTCCTTTAAATATCATACCTGGGGGTGTCTAAAGTATGCCTGTGAAGTGCCACGTGTTTCCCGTATTTAGAACTGTCCCTGCACAAAATTAAATTTCTAAAGGAAAAAAACCCATTTAAAACTGCTTGCGGCTTTAATGTAATGTCTGGTACCGGTAATATGGATGAAAATCTTTAAGAAAAATGGCATAGCTACCCCTTCACACCCCCCCCCTACCCCAGCCCATTACCAGCCCCTTTGGGTCTTGTATGGATATTAAGGGGAACCCCGCACACAAAATAAAAAAGGCCCTATATACTCTGAACAGCCGTATACAGGCGGTGCATACAAGATAGGGACTGTAGGTTTGTTCTTATGTAGAATCTGTTTGTAATTTTGAACAGGTACATTGTTTAAGTGTAGCTCCAGCCAAAAAATATATTTTTAAGCTTTTTGGAAAGCATAGGGAAGGGTTATCACCCCTGTAACATTTGTTTTGCTGTCTGTGCAGTGTGCACCTGTTCAGAACAGTTCACCTCACTTTCCGTCCTAATGACAAATGTTTTTTGAAAATTTGGGGTTTTTATTGAAACAAGAATTGGTGATAAAGAATCAGTGGAGAGGAGACACTTTTTTTCCCATATTAACTCTTACAGGAGAGAATTTGCCTTCCTAGGGGTAGATTTCCTCTCACTTCCTGTTGTATCCTTCCGTTTGCAAGGAGGAGTCATTTGTAAGTTGGATGTTTGAAAGTAGGGGCCTGCCGTATATACTCAGCTGAAATTTGCCCCTTACACGTTGGTGTTGCCACAACACTGTGAGCCCTCACAGTTACTCTTGGTGGGCGCATGAATGGGCCCTGCTGTGAATTATTAGATCAAGAATTGTAATTGCATGCCCCTGTTGAACAGGGGCTGAAAAATTGGGCCTTTGGTGGTGGTGGTGGTGTTGACACAACACTGTAAGGCCTCACAGTTAGTCTTGGTGGGCGCAGGAATGGGCCCTGCTGTGAATTATTAGATCAAGAATTGTAATTGCATGTCCCTGTTGAACAGGGGCTGAAAAATTGGGCCTTTGGTGGTGGTGGTGGTGGTGGTGTTGACACAACACTGTAAGGCCTCACAGTTAGTCTTGGTGGGCGCAGGAATGGGCCCTGCTGTGAATTATTAGATCAAGAATTGTAATTACATGCCCCTGTTAAACAGGGGCAGAAAAATTGAGCCTTAGGCACTGGTGCCACAACACTGCAACCCCTCACAGATACTGTACTTGGAGCACAGCAATGAGCCCTGTTGCAAAGTATTGCATCAAAAATTGTAATTACACGCCCCTGTTAAACAGGTGCTGAAAAATTGGGCTTTAGCCACTGGTGCTGGTGCCACGACACTGCAACCACTCCCAGATACTCTAGTTGGAGTGCAGGAATGAGCCCTGCTGCAAAGCATTGCATAAAAAATTGTAATAACACACCCCTGTTAAACAGGGGCTGAAAAATTGGGCCTTAGCCACTGGTGGCGGCACCCATAAACAAAAATGTTCTTCCAAGCTATCATCGTCAATCGGATCATTGAGGAGGAGGAGGATAGTCAGTCAACATAACAGGACAAACTCTCAGCATCAGCATCAGTCTTGAAGGGATGTGACATTTGAAAATAAATTAGTCTGTTATATCAGCTTCAGGTGTTTGGTAGCTGGTGGTGATCCAAGACTGGTTCATCTTTATGAAGGTCAGTCGATCAAGAGAGTCGGTGGACAGGCGCACCCTGTGATCCGTGACAAATCCTCCAGCAGCACTGAATGTGCGTTCTGAAAGAACGCTGGATGCAGGACAGGCCAGTAGCTCAATTGCATACTGTGCAAGCTCTGGCCAGTGATCCATCCTCAAGACCCAGTAAGCCAGAGGATTTTCGGTGGGGAAGGTGTCCAAGTCTGACCTTGCCCCTAGGTATTCCTGCACCATGTATATCAGACGCTGGCGATGGTTGCTGGAACCGATCATACCTTGGGGCTGCGGACTAAAGAATTGTCTGAATGCTTCGGTCAGACGGCCACCTTCCCCACCGCTCCTTCTTTGACTGACCGAAGCCTCAGTAACTCGTTGTCCAAGACCAGGAGTTTGTAACCTCCCAGTCTCTGGGAACGCGTTGCACAGACCTTTCTGCAAGGCCTCCCGGAGTTGTCTCATCCTCTGCTCCCTCTGCGACGGTAAGATAAGGTCCGCAACCTTACCCTTGTACCGTGGATCAAGGAGAGTGGCCAGCCAGTAATGGTCCCTCTCCTTGATCCGAAGAATACGAGGATCCTTCCGCAGACTTTGCAGGATCAGGGAGGCCATGCAGCGTAGGTTAGCTGAGGCATTCAGTCCGGAGTCCTCTGGGTCACTAAGGACGACATGATCCGCAGCCACCTCGTCCCAGCCACGTACAAGTCCACTGGTTTCTTGGGACTGTAAATCATCCCTAAAAGACTGCTGCTGATGATGCTGAGTGCCAGGCTCCACCTCCATGCTGACACAATCCTCCTCCTCCTCCTCCTCCTCTTCTTCCTGTGCGATGGGTGGGACAGAAGGAACACTGTCTGGGTAAAGGGGATCTTGAGAGGCAAGGAAGTCCTCCTCTTCCTGCCTCTGTTCTGCCTCAAGTGCCCTGTCCATTATTCCACGCAGCGTATGTTCCAACAGGTGGACAAGAGGTACAGTGTCACTGATGCATGCACTGTCACTGCTCACCATCCTCGTGGCCTCCTCAAATGGTGCCAGGACAGTGCATGCATCCCTGATCATGCCCCACTGGCGTGGTGAAAAAAACCTGAGCTCCCCTGACCCTGTCCTGGTGCCGTAGTCGCACAGGTACTCATTGATGGCCCTCTGCTGCATGTGCAGCCGCTGCAGCATGGCCAACGTTGAGTTCCACCTGGTGGGCATGTCACATATAAGGCGGTTCTTGGGCAGGTTCAACTCCTTTTGCAGCTCAGCCAGGCGAGCACTGGCATTATAAGATCTGCGGAAATGCACACAGACTTTCCTGGCCTGCCTCAGGACATCCTGTAAGCCCGGGTACCTGCCCAAGAACCGCTGCACCACCAGGTTAAGGACGTGAGCCACACAGGGCACATGGGTCAGTTGTCCCTGTCGGAGAGCGGAGAGGAGGTTGGTGCCATTGTCGCAAACTACCATTCCTGGCTTAAGCTGGCGTGGCGTCAACCACCTCTCGACCTGCCCCTGCAGAGCAGACAGAACCTCTGCCCCAGTGTGGCTCCTGTCCCCCAAACACACCAGCACAAGCACGGCATGGCATATTTTTGCCTGCGTACTTGCGTAGCCCCTTGAACGCCTACGGAGCACCGCTGGTTCCGAGGACAAAGCACAGGAAGAGGCCACGGAGGAAGAAGAAGAGGAGGGGGTGGAGGACAGAGGTGTGTCACAACCAGTAGTAGCATTTGGGAGGCGTGGCGGTGGAACAACCTCCAACACTACTGCACCTTGTCCTGCATCCTTCCCAGCTGCCAAAACAGTGACCCAATGGGCCGTGAAAGAAAGGTAACGTCCCTGTCCATGCCTGCTGGACCATGAGTCAGCGGTAATATGCACCTTACCGCTGACCGCCCTGTCCAGCGAGGCCAAGACATTGCCTTCCACATGCCAATAGAGAGCCGGAATCGCCTTCCGTGAGAAAAAGTGGCGTTTGGGAACCTGCCACTGAGGAACCGCACATTGCACAAACTCACGGAAGGGGGCCGAGTCTACCAACTGAAAAGGCAGCAGTTGAAGCGCTAGCAATTTAGCCAAGCTAGCATTCAACCGCTGGGCATGTGGATGGCTGGGAGTGAACTTCTTTCGACGGTCCAGCAGCTGGGGCAGGGAAATTTGCCTGCTAGAATCGGACGTTGGTGTACTGCTAGCAGAGTGCCCGCAAGTACTTGGCTGTGACACACCTAATTCTACACCTTCATTCCTTTCAGAGCAGGTTTCAGAGAGGACTGAAGGTATAGTGGTGTTGGAGATCCCAGCTGATGCGGTGCAAGAAGAGGTCAGCTTTGTTCTTTGGTGTGGGTCTTTAAGGTAGGCTTGCCAACGAGCTGCATGGCAGGTCAACATATGTCTGGGCAAGCATGTGGTGCCCAAGCGGGTGATGTTTTGGCCACGCGATATACGCTTGAGACATATGTTGCAAACAGCAGCTGTGCGATCTGATGCACTCGACTCAAAAAAGGCCCACACCAAAGAACTTTTTGAATAACGGGCAGAGGCAGCGCCTTGCACAGGCGGAGCTCTGCGGTGTGATTCCGTCGGTGTGCTGCCCTTACGCTGGCCCCCCGAGGGCATCCTGCCTCGTTGGAGATGTGCCTCCTCCTCATCCTCCTCCTCCTCCTCTCTCCTATTAGCCACCCACGTGGAGTCAGTGACCTCATCATCCCCTCCCTCCTCATCACTGGAGCCAATCTGGCAGTATGCTGCAGCTGCTGGAACATGACTGCCAGATGGTGTCCTTCTTGAGCATCCCCTCTCTCTGCTCTCACGCTACTGCCTTCCTCTAGCTGGGTATCATCATCAGACCCTTCGAAACGCTGGGCATCCTCCTGGAGCATGTACCCAACACTGTGCTCAAACAGTTCGGGGGACTCATCAGGAGGACATGGTTGGTCTAGGGAAGGAGTGACTGATGATGACATTGATACCAGGGAAGAGGACGCTTTGGCAGCTGCTTTGCCAGTACCCTGAGCCTGGGTGAGAGAGGATGAGGAGGGCTTGGTCATCCACTCTACCAAGTCTTCGGCATGATGCGGCTCAACACGTCCAGCTGCCGAAAAGAAGGACAAGCGTGTCCCATGGCCACGTGCTGATGGCGATGCACCGTGTCCACGACCAGCACTGTTGTCTCTAGACACAGAGCCTGCTTGCCCTCTTTTTTTGGCTCCTGACTGTCTGCCTCTCCTTGTTTGCCTTCCAGACATTCTAATGGCCTGCAGGGAAATGGGAAAAGCAGCAATACAGGCTAAGTTAAGGTGTAATATGGTCAGGAGGCACACTCCGCCCGCTGTAAGTGCCGCAAAATCCTGTTTGTGTAACACACCAGGAAAAAGCAGAAATACAGGCTAAGTTAAGGTGTAATATGGTCAGGAGGCACACTCCGCCCGCTGTAAGTGCCGCAAAATCCTGTTTGTGTAACACACCAGGAAAAAGCAGCAATACAGGCTAAGTTAAGGTGTAATATGGTCAGGAGGCACACTCCGCCCGCTGTAAGTGCCGCAAAATCCTGTTTGTGTAACACACCAGGAAAAAGCAGCAATACAGGCTAAGTTAAGGTGTAATATGGTCAGGAGGCACACTCCGCCCGCTGTAAGTGCCGCAAAATCCTGTTTGTGTAACACACCAGGAAAAAGCAGCAATACAGGCTAAGTTAAGGTGTAATATGGTCAGGAGGTACACTCCGCCCGCTGTAAGTGCCGCAAAATCCTGTTGGTGTAACACACCAGGAAAAAGCAGCAATACAGGCTAAGTTAAGGTGTAATATGGTCAGGAGGCACACTCCGCCCGCTGTAAGTGCCGCAAAATCCTGTTGGTGTAACACACCAGGAAAAAGCAGCAATACGGGCTAACTTCAGGTGTATAATGTGCAGGAGGCTTAGCAACAATGACACTGACACTGTCCCCTGCCTATCCTTCTCTCTCCCTGCACACAAGGTTTATCAAAGTATATGACACTGACACTCTCCCTGCCTATCCTTCTCTCTCCCTGCACACAAGGTTTAGCAAAGAATATGACACTGACACTGTCCCCTGCCTATCCTTCTCTCTCCCTGTACACAAGGTTTATCAAAGTATATGACACTGACACTGTCCCCTGCCTATCCTTCTCTCTCCCTGCACACAAGGTTTAGCAAAGAATATGACACTGACACTGTCCCCTGCCTATCCTTCTCTCTCCCTGTACACAAGGTTTATCAAAGTATATGACACTGACACTCTCCCTGCCTATCCTTCTCTCTCCCTACACACAAGGTTTAGCAAAGAATATGACACTGACACTCTCCCTGCCTATCCTTCTCTGTCCCTACACACAAGGTTTAGCAAAGAATAGATTTGGCAAGATTTGACACTGTCCCTGCCTATCTTTCACTTTCCCTGCTCCGGAACACACTACACAAGGCCGCCGCGCTGGCGGGCTTTTATAGTGTGGGGCGTGTACTAAACCCTCTCAGCTGTAATTGGCCACAGGCATCCTGCCTGTGGTCAATCATTGCTCTCCTCGCTGCCGGCGCTGTGATTGGCCAAGCATGCAGGGTCACAGTGCATGCTTGGCCAATCACAGCACCGGGATTACACTGCGATGGCGCAGTGTATTGTGGGCCATTCGCGTCACTCGAATTTGGCGCGAACGGCCCAAATCGTTCGTTGTTCGCCGAATGCACGAACAGCCGATGTTCGAGTCGAACCTATGTTCGACTCAAACACCGAGCTCATTCCTAGTCCAGAAGTACTTTAACTCCAACAGAGAGTTTATTTTCTATTTGCTGTGTAGTATATAGAGACAGGTGGATGAAAGAAGAAATAGATCCAGGCATAACCAGCAATTTCGTTGCCACTCGATCCCGAGTGGATTTAGCTCACCCGGATAGTTCTCTTTTACAGACCTAGTAGCCGGTGTGTGGAGCTCGAACAGTTCCGCCACCCTATCTCCTCCTGGGACGGGTGTTAGAAATCCTCTAACCTCTGTAGACTTTAAGAACAGGATGATGCCAATGGGCACTCTACAGGTTAGCTTCCCCGAATAACAAATCCTCCCCTCTAACAGGTCACCAGGCCTCTCCCGAGACAGCAATCTTCCATTACTCATCTCCTCAATGGGACCGATCCTCCCCTGGCTTCCTCTTGGTCAGAGCGGGTACCCTTCCCCGGGCACCCTGGGACTCTTCTTTTGGGGGTAGGCCCTAGCTAAAGGTGCTAGGCCCACTAGTATAGTTGCAGGCCCCAGGCTAAAGGTGCCTTGGCCTGATCGCACCCACACGTACCCCCGGGCCATGAGGGCCACCAGAGGTGGGGTACGTGTCTGACTCCTACTTCTCCAACCCTGACGGGGACGAACACACCACCCCTAACAATGGCGTTTGCCCCTTAAGTACCCTCTCCCGGCATGCACAGCAGGTTGACCACGCCCACTGTACCGCTGCCGAGAGAGGACACCCCAAGGTGTAGCAATGCCACCCCTGTCTCAACCCTGACCCAATGTGACAGCGCCACCTACAGGCCGCAAGGAACCATACACCAGGCAGTATCACATAGGCAGAAGCAATACCTAGCAATGAGAATGGTCTGAGCCTGGCTAATAGCTCAGACCAGCCCCCAAATTTAGGCACATAACACCCCTAAAAAGTGAAAGGGCGCTACATATACATATCTATACACATAATAACAATAGCGGTCTTGGTATGTGTGCTCCCATGCTCACCCACAATCTTTTTCCATGATGCCCCATTGCGGCTGCATGTTGGCTACTTGTGAATTTTGGGGTGAGTGTTCCCACACTGCTGTGATTAAAGTGGAGTTCCACTCTTTTTGTGTTTATTAAACACTTTTTGTAGCTGCTGACTTTAAATAAACATACACTCCCACGGTCCAGCGATGCGGCCGCCCGAAGCCTCTCTTCTCTCCCCCTCCTGTCTGCAGGGCCGGCATTGCAAGTGTGGGCACCCAACTGTGACAGCTTGTGGTTTTACAGCCGGGTGCGCACTGCGCATGCGCAAGTCACGCTGCGCGTCCTGCATGGTCGGGCAATCTTCTGGGACCTGTGACATGCCCCAGAAGATTGCAGGGAGGGAGGGGGAGAGGAGGAGTCGCTTATTCAGCCGAGCAAAAGTGGGAGCTGGGTACCTGTCAAAAACTAGGTACCCACTCCCCCCCCCAAAAAAATGACATGCCAAATGTGGCATGTCAGGGGGTCAGAAGTGCTTAAAGTGGAAGTTCCACTTTTGGGTGTAACTCTGCTTTAACAATGCATTAATATAACTGTATGATATGTACTTGCTATGATTATTCTATGATTACTGTACATATACTTTTGTTTTTTATTTGTGTTTCTAGTGTTTATCACCTCTTTATCCTCCTGAAGAAGCGGGTTACCTTGGAGTAGCTTCTCAGTTAAAGGTGTCTCCCTTTGGTGGAGTTGTTGGAGCCGTCAAGAGTAGGGTTGAGCGGACCCAAACTGTAAAGTTTTTGGGTTTTTGGGTCCCGGACCCGATCCCGAACAATTGACTGTATGTTCGGGTTCGGGTCCGGTGTTCGGCAATATGCATGTAAAGCAGCGCTTGTTTCCCGTGCTTAGAACTGTCCCTGCACAAAGTGTCATTTCTGAAGGAAAAAAAGTAATTTAAAACTCACTCACGGCTATAATGAATTGTCGGCTCCCGGCAATACATAGAAAAGTCATTGATAAAAAAATAAAAAAAAAGCGTGGGGTTCCCCCAAATTCAATTACCAGGCCCTTCAGGTCTGGTATGGATATTAAGGGGAACCCTGCCGCAAATTTAAAAAAAATGCGTGCGGTTCCCCCCAAATATCCATACCAGGCCCTTCAGGTCTGGTATGGATTTTAAGGGGAACTCCACCCCAAATGTAAAAAAAATATGGCGTGGAGTACCCCTAAAAATCCAGACCAGACCCTTTATCCGAGCGCGCAACCTGGCAGGCCGCAGGAAAAGAGGGGGGGACGAGAGAGCGCCCCCCTCCTGAACCGTACCAGGCCACATGCCCTCAACATGGATGGGGACAAGGGCCTCATCCCCACAACCCTTGCCCGGTGGTTGTGGGGGTCTGTGGGCGGGGGGCTTATCGGAATCTGGACGACCCCTTTAACAAAGGGGACCCCCAGATCCCGCCCCCCTACGTGAATTGGTAATGGGGTACATTGCACCCCTACCATTTCACAAAGAAAGTGTAAAAAATGGTAAAAAAAATACACAGACACTGTTGGGAAAGTCCTTTATTAAAAATTAAAAAAAAAATATATAAAAAAAAACATTCCAGCGATGAAATCCAGTGTCCCACGGCGATCCGATGTCCGGCGCTGTCCACACGAAATGTCATTGGCTGAGCCTGAGCGAACCTGATGGGGAACTTCCTCTGCAGTGTAATAAATGAATAGACCCGCCCCTTCTAAAGTTCCCCATCAGGTCCGCTCAGCCAATGACGTAGGTGTAAGGCTGAGGAGCTGATGCAGAACGTGAGAAGGGGCGGGTCTATTCATTAATTATACTGCCGAGGAAGTTCCCCATCAGGTCCGCTCATCCAATGACGTAGGCAGGGTTTGACATACGAGGGGGCGGACCTGATGAGGAACTTCCTCCACAGTTTATTACATGAATAGACCCGCCCCTTCTCACGTTCCGCATCAAGTCCTCAGCCTTACACCTATGTCATTTGCTGAGTGGACCTGATGGGGAAATTTAGAAGGGGCGGGTCTATTCATTTATTACACTGCGGAGGAAGTTCCCCATCAGGTCCGCTCATCCAATGACGTAGGCGGGGTTTGACATACGAGGGGGCGGACCTGATGGGGAACTTCATCCACAGTTTATTACATGAATAGACCCGCCCCTGCGGCCTGCCAGGTTGCGTGCTCGGATAAAGGGTCTGGTCTGGATTTTTGGGGGAACTCCACGGCAATTTTTTTAAAAATTTGGGGTGGAGTTCCCCTTAAAATCCATACTAGACCTGAAGGGCCTGGTAATTGAATTTGGGGGAACCCCCACGCATTTTTTTTATTTTTTATCAATGACTTTCCTCTGTATTGCCGGGAGCCAACAATTCATTATAGCCGCAAGTGAGTTTTAAATGACTTTTTTTCCTTCAGAAATGACACTTTGTGCAGGGACAGTTCTAAGCACAGGAAACCAGCGCGAATAGTCCTCAGAAGATCGGGTCCCCATTGACTTCAATGGAGTTCGGGTTCGGGGTCAAGTTCGGGTCAAGTTCGGTCCCGAACTCAAACTTTTTTCCGAAGTTCGGCCGAACCCGTCTAACCCGAACATCCAGGTGTCCGCTCAACTCTAGTCAAGAGGGATCCAATTTCATATGTTGTGTATCTTGTAAAAAACTTTTTTGTCCTGACTGACTGTTTTTATATATTGTATGCATATAATTACAGCGCTCACATTACATCACAAATTAATCCAATTGATAAGTGAAACAAATTATGAAAAACGTCCATATAACTTGTACATGGGTGCTCCAATCATTAACCACTTAAGCCCCGGACCAATATGCAGCATAAAGACCAGAGGTGATTTTACAATTTGGCACTGCGCTGCTTTAACTGGAAATTGTGTAGACATGCAATGTTGTACCCAAACAAAATTTGCGTCCTTTTCTTCTCACAAATAGAGCTTTCTTTTAATGGTATTTGATTGCCTCTGCGGTTTTTTTTTTGCGATATAAATGAAAAAAGACCGAAAATTTTGAAAAAAAAATATATTTTCTACTTTTTGTTATAAGAAAAATCGAATAAACTCAATTTTAGTCATACATTTAGGCCAAAATGTATTCAGCCACATGTCTTTAGTAAAAAAAATGTCAATAAGCGTATATTTATTGGTTTGCGCAAAAGTTATAGCGTCTACAAACTAGGGTACATTTTCTGGAATTTACACAGCTTTTAATTTATGACTGCCTATCTCATTTCTTGAGGTGCTAAAATGGCAGAGCAGTACAAAACCCCCCCAAATGACCCCATTTTGGAAAGTAGACACCCCAAGGAAATTGCTGAGAGGCATGTTGAGCCCGTTGAATATTTTTATTTTTTGTCCCAAGTGATTGAATAATGACAAAAAAAATTAAAAATAAAAAATTACAAAAAGTTGTCACTAAATGATTTATTGCTCACACATGCCATGGTTATACAGTGGGGCAAAAAAGTATTTAGTCAGCCACCAATTGTGCAAGTTCTCCCACTTAAAAAGATGAGAGAGGCCTGTAATTGTCATCATAGGTATACCTCAACTATGAGAGACAAAATGTGGAAACAAATCCAGACAATCACATTGTCTGATTTGGAAATAATTTATTTGCAAATTATGGTGGAAAATAAGTATTTGGTCACCTACAAACAAGCAAGATTTCTGGCTCTCACTGACCTGTATCTTCTTCTTTAAGAGGCTCCTCTGTCTTTCACTCATTACCTGTATTAATGGCACCTGTTTGAACTTGTTATCAGTATAAAAGACACCTGTCCACAACCTCAAACAGTCACACTCCAAACTCCACTATGGTGAAGACCAAAGAGCTGTCGAAGGACACCAGAAACAAAATTGTAGACCTGCACCAGGCTGGGAAGATTGAATCTGCAATAGGCAAGCAGCTTGGTGTGAAGAAATCAACTGTGGGAGCAATAATTAGAAAATGGAAAACATACAAGACCACTGATAATCTCCCTCGATCTGGGGCTCCACGCAAGATCTCACCCCGTGGGGTCAAAATGATCACAAGAACGGTGAGCAAAAATCCCAGAACCACACGGGGGGACCTAGCGAATGACCTGCAGAGAGCTGGGACCAACGTAACAAAGGCTACCATCAGTAACACACTACGCCACCGGGAACTCAGATCCTGCAGTGCCAGACGTGTCCCCCTGCTTAAGCCAGTACATGTCTAGGCCCGTCTGAGGTTTGCTAGAGAGCATTTGGATGATCCAGAAGAGGATTGGGAGAATGTCATATGGTCAGATGAAACCAAAGTAGAACTGTTTGGTAGAAACACAACTCGTCGTATTTGGAGGAGAGAGAATGCTGAGTTGCAACCAAAGAACACCATACCTACTGTGAAGCATGGGGGTGGCAACATCATGCTTTGGGGCTCTTTCTCTGCACAGGGAACAAGATGATCTGTGTACATGAAAGAATGAATGGGGCCATGTATCATGAAATTTTGAGTGCAAACCTCCTCCCATCAGCAAGGGCATTGAAGATGAAACGTGGCTGGGTCTTTCAGCATGACAATGATCCCAAACACACCGCCCAGGCAACGAAGGAGTGGCTTCGTAAGAAGCATTTCAAGGTCCTGGAGTGGCCTAGCCAGTCTCCAGATCTCAACCCCATAGAAAACCTTTGGAGAGAGTTGAAAGTCCGTGTTGCCCAGCGACAGCCCCAAAACATCACTGCTCTAGAGGAGATCTGCATGGAGGAATGGGCCGACATACCAGCAACAGTGTGTGACAACCTTGTGAAGACTTACAGAAAACGTTTGACCTCCGTCATTGCCAACAAAGGATATATAACAAAGTATTGAGATGAACTTTTGAAATTGACCAAATACTTATTTTCCACCATAATTTGCAAATAAATTCTTTCCAAATCAGACAATGTGATTGTCTGGATTTGTTTCCACATTTTGTCTCTCATAGTTGAGATATACCTATGATGACAATTACAGGCCTCTCTCATCTTTTTAAGTGGGAGAACTTGCACAATTGGTGGCTGACTAAATACTTTTTTGCCCCACTGTATGTGGAACTGCACCCCAAAATACATTTAGCTGCTTCTCCTGAGTACGGGAATACCACATGTGTGGAACTTTTTGGGAGCCTAGCCGCGTACGGGACCCCGAAAAACCAAGCACCGCCTTCAGGTTTTATAAGGGCGCAAATTTTTGATTTCACTCCTCACTACCTATCACAGTTTTGAAGGCCATAAAATGCCAAAAAAGCACAACCCCCCCCCCCCCAAATGGCCCAATTTTGGAAAGTAGATTTTACAGCTCTCATTTGTTTTTGAAAATGAAGATAGAAATTTTTATTTTTTCAATTTTCAAAACTTTGAGACAAAAAACGAGATCTGCAAAATACTCACCATACCTCTCAGCAAATAGCTTGGGGTGTCTACTTTTCAAAATGGGGTCATTTGGGGGGAGGGGGGGGTTTGTGCCATCTGGGCATTCCATGGCCTCCGAAACTGTGATAGGGCTTTGCCCTCAAAGCATCTGACCACACCAAGATCGGTGTGATAAAATGCTTTCCCAATTTCCCAATGGCGCTTTTTATATCCGGGGGGGGACATTCCCACTCCACTGCTTGTAAAAGCAGTCCAGAGGCTAATTAGCCACTAGGATTGCTTTTACATGAAAGCCGGCCGCTGGCTAAGAAAAATTATACCAAGATGATACCTAAACCCGCAGGCATCATTCTGGTATAACCATTCAAAGTCCAGCAACATACCAGTACGTTGCTGGTCCTTGTTGGACATGTATTTTTTTTTTTTTTCATGCAGCCTGTTGGTTGAACGAAAAAAAAGAGATTGATCAGTGGGTATGCCCACCATTAGAATACCTCCCTTCATTCACCCACTTCTAATGATGGGCATACATGCACCATTTATATATTCCGAAGCATGGGGGCATCCTCCCGCAAAAGTTATGCCACGTACACACGGTCTGACTTTTCCACGGGGCAAGCCTCCTTCGGAATTTCGACCTTATGTACGCGGCATTAGGAGCAAAATCGCTCCTCCGCCCCTGCTGCCCCCATGCTTCGGCATATATGCTCTTTTTTTAACTGTGGTGGTGAAATCACCTCCTACAGCACTGGAGACGCAGGGATCAGGCCTGTCTCTGCGAACGCTGCAGTTATGTGTGTTGTGTTTTGTAAGTGACAGTGATCGATCGATACTGCACTTGGGTGGCCTGGGCTGGACGGAGGGGCAAAACGCAGGTGCTAGCATGTATCTGGGCTGATCCCGCTAACACTGCATTTTTGGGAACCCTAAACTGCTGGGGACGCTAGTATAGATCTGATAAGATCAGATATTGATCTGTTCAGATACTATACCACTAAGGGGGGTGTATGCTTCACGCGTGGGTGTTAGCGCTACTGGCACTAACCTGACGCTGCCTGGGGCGACGCAGACTCTCTCTGAAGCTAAAACCTAATTGATATTACCCGCCGGGCGATCAGGGGGTTAAACCTTTATTGGGTTATATACGGCGGGTGCCCTGACACTATAAAAAGCAAACTAACTAACCAGAGTCACCCGTAACACTTATACGGTGATCACTGGTGAAAGGGTTAACTAGGGGCAATCAGGGGGTTAAAACCTTTATTAGGTAATATATGGGGGTACCTGACGCTATATAAAAACTTGACGGGGAACCTAAATAACTAAATAATTGGCTAACCAGTGTCACCAGTGACACTTATACGCTGATCACTGGTGAAAGGGTTAACTCTAGGGGAAATCAGGGGGTTAAAACCTTTATTAGATAATATATGGGGGTACCTTACGCTATAAAACCCTGGCGGCGAACCTAAAAAAATAACTGACTACCTAGCGGCACCAGCATAACTAATACAGCGATCAGAAAAACGATCGCTTAGTGACACTGGCAAAAGGGGGTGAAAGGGTTACCTGGGGGGCGATCAAGGGGTTAAACCTTTATTAGGTAATATATGGGGGTACCTGACGCTATAAAAACCTGGCGGCGAACCTAAAAAAATAACTGACTACCTAGCGGCACCAGCATAACTAATACAGCGATCAGAAAAACGATTGCTTAGTGACACTGGCAAAAGGGGGTGAAAGGGTTACCTGGGGGGCGATCAAGGGGTTAAACCTTTATTAGGTAATATATGGGGGCACCTGACGCTATAAAAACCTGGCGGCGAACCTAAAAAAATAACTGACTACCTAGCGGCACCACCGACACTAATACAGTGATCAGAAAAACGATTGCCTAGTGACAGTGGTGATAGGGGGTGAAAGAGTTACCTGGGGGGTGATCAAGGGGTTAAACCTTTATTAGGGGGGGTTGGGGGGCTACCCTGGACCTAAAGGGACCTAACACTAACTGCCCTGACACTTTTACTATCACAGATGACACTGTTTGCAGTGATCAGTAAATAACTGATCACTGCAATCAGTGACACTGTGACTGGGGGCTGGGGGGTGATCTGGGGGTGACTGGGGGGGGGGCGATCGTGTGCCTATGTGTCCTGGTGTCAGTGTACTGTTTGTGCACTAACCTGATGTCTTCTCTACATGGCGCTCCGGTCTATGTGAGCGCCCATGGAGAGATGACATCACTTCCTCCTGCCTGTGTTTACATTACACAGGCAGAGGAAGCATCCCATTCGCCGGGAGCGATCGCAAGGGGGTGGCCAGAAACGAATGGTGGCCCCTTCATCACGGATCGCTCCCGCACGGAAAACGACCGATCCATGTACTGGAGGGGGGTCCGATCGGACCCCCCACCCATACGAAGGCAGTCACGTACATGTACGTGATTGTGCCTGTCCGTGCCATTTTGCCGACATATATGTACATGGGGCGGTCGTTAAGTGGTTAAAGTGCAAGAGTGTTCCAAACTTCAAGGTGTGCCACACCTCCCTCCTGTGTCCCCACTCACCAAAATAAATGGACCCCTAGCTTTTCAGTCTAGGGGTCATTCAGGCTAGACCACTGGCCATGAATGGCGATTCACAAAAGGCTCCAAAGAAGATCTCCTCCAATCGTGATGGTCATAGGCAGATGTGGGTACCAAAATAAAAAACAAAAGGGACTGATAGTGAAGTACAGGTTTGGCAGATAGTTTATTACGCAAACGTGGACAGGTACTTACGAAATAGAAAGATTAATTTCCGGTTCGAGTGCAATATTTTCATACAATTTTAACCTTTCTATCTTGTAAGTACCTGTCCACGTTTACGCAATAAACTATCTGACAAACTATATATTGTAAAATGTATTGGTTTTAACATAAAACATTTGTTAACGTCATTTGACAGTACCGTGAAACATCCTGTTGCCCCACTTTTTTTCAATTTTCTTTACATCTTTTATATCTTACCAAAAAATCTGTATTATATAGTGTTTGTAGACAATAATATTCATTAAAGTGGATTTTTTCCCTGAAAAATATTTGAAAAACTGCTGCGCAAATATCGTGTGAGAAAAAAATTGCAACACCCAATGTTTTATTGTCTATGGCCTCTGCTAAAAAATACATAATGTTTGGGGGTTCTAAGTAATTTTCTAGCAATTTTTTTTTCGATTTTTATATTTATGTGAAAAGTGTCAGAATTGGTCCCGTGTTGAAGTGGTTAAAAAAAAAATGATCCTATGAGATCTCGGGGAGAAAGTTTTTTTAAAGAACAAATGAGTTTTATGGCTTATGGCGCAGGCACAGGCACAAGATGAAGTACATAACATCATGTGCTTCATTTCACGCATGCGCATGTAGCGGCCTCACCTCTCTCTCCCCTTCTTATTCTCGGCTTGTCTTTCTTTGTCTAGGGGTGTTAGTGCTGGGGAGAGGGATGAGATACACTACGGCCCATGTCCTCCATAGTAACGAGGTGAAGACCAGAAAGATCGGGCTTTGTGTAGGTGTCCTAGAGTCAAGTCCTGTACTTCGTCCCTGACTCCTTTGCTCCTAGTAACCAGAGTTCCACACAGTGAATAGGTCCAACACAGTTTTATTCTTCTCAGCAAATAAACACACAGCACAGTTAAGTTGGATTCTTTTGCAACAACTTAGTCTTAATGGGAATAGGTCGAGGCACAATCCTTTCCCTTCTCTTGCCAACCACTGTGGTATCACCAGTGGCGAATAGTCACTGCCACTGACTATGTGAAGTAGAACGTGAATTACCTTCGCTAGCAAGGCCCCTGTAAGGGGACGGATATCCATCCAAGGGAGATACCGGAGGCCTCTCTGTCACCAGCGATGCTGCGCCGGACTCTCCAGAGAAGTTCTGCTCACCAGACCTCACAAACTCAGACACGGCACCCAAGGAGTTAGGGCCCCCTCGGATTCCTCCACCCTCGCGGAACTCAGTCGAAGGTACTGAGCCCCAGGCATCCGCCATAGTACCTCACCCCAGGCTAAAGGTGCCTGAGATGGACTCCATCTACGCTCCGGCCAGGTCAAGGAAACTTGGGCCCGGAGCACCGAAATGCCAGCACCCAAGCTGAAGGTGCCTGGGTGCGGCCGCGTCCTCCGACTTCAACTCTGAACCCCGTGGTCAGGGCGTCCGCCCCTTTTATCCCCTCTCCCTTTGCGCCAGAGCGGGTTCCCCACCCCGCTGTACCAGCTCCAGGGGAGGACAAAAAGGCACAGTCTTGCGATGTGAGTTCAACTCCGGCCCAGAGCAACAATGCCACCTGTAGGCCGCAGGGAACCTCACATCACCAGAGTCCTCCAAGAACCATAAAAGGGTCTCAGATTCCCTAGCAATCAGTGCATCTGGGTTACACTACCACCCAGATGCTTCCCCTAAATTCAAATACCCGCTACACGCAGTATGAGAATACTGTGAGACTTTGCATGATCCCCCAACTTAGGTGCAGGATCTCCCTGAAGGTACTAGTGACCTTGCCTCCCTCAGGGACATCTGTCTGGCTAGGGCTACATAACTAGAGGCCACATAAAAGGTGAGTAGAGTAAAAAAAAAAATTGACACTCTACCAACAGAATACTGACTGCAATATATATATATATATATATATATATATATACCAAATGCTATTGTCACTTCCATAAATCACTGTCTAGCCAGAAAATACTGAGACCGATAGCAGCCAGATGGTTTGCTATAGCTATAGTTATGCCCATAGTATTATGTTTAATCCAGCGTAGGGCTGGCTACTTCTGGTGCAGGGAGTTGTGCTACCCATGTCAATTTTGGTTGGTAATGGCAAAGTGTACAATACAACAATAAGAATTTTTTCTTCCACTGTGTACTTAACTACTTCCCCTGGGTCGCCATCATACTGACGTCGGGGACTTGAAGTGACAATATCTGAATGATGCTTGCAGCTGCAGGCATCATTCAGATATCTTTGTTTTCAGCAGGCGATTCCCTGCACAGTAAAAACAATCATAGCGGCTGCTTCACCACTTGATTGCTTTTACAGGTGGCGGGAGGGAATGTACCTGCTTCCCGTCGCCCCCTGGTGCTTCTCCGGTCTTGCCCGTGCGATCAGCGAGCCTGAGAATGAACCCACCGACGGCAGAAGTTTACCATAAAGCTGACCAAGGATCAAATGGCCCCCTGCCCATCTCTATGACCCTCGGAGGCTGAAAGCGACGTCATGAAGTCAATTCCGGCGCTGGCAGATGTAAACACTGACTTTTTTTTTTTGGAAAGCCTGAGATCGTTTTAGTTTTTTTTTTATCTCAGGCTTTCCAGCATAGAGGAGAGATCTGGGGACTTATATACCCCAGAACTCTCCATAAAGAGGACCTGTCATGCCCTATTCCTTTTACAAAGGATGTTTACATTCCTTGTAATAGGACTAAAAGTGATCAAAAAGTAAAAGATTAAAAGGGAAAGTTTAAAATTAAAATAGTTAAAAGCGAGAAGCAAACTGATATGTATGTCACGCACGCATCCGTAAACTAAATTCAAACTACACATGTGAGGTGTCGCTGCAAATGTAAACAGTGAGAGCAATAGTTCTAGCACTAGACCTCCTCTGTAATTCTAAACTGGTAACCTGTAAAAAAAATTAACGCGTAGCCTATGGAGATTTTTAAGTACAGAAGTTTGGCGTCATTCCAAGACTGTGCACAATTTTAAAGCGTGACATGTTAGGTATCTATTTACTTAGCGTAACATCACCTTTCACATTATATAAAAAATTGGGGTAAATAATTTTTATTTTATTTTTTTAATAATGAAAGTTTTTTTTCCAAAAAAATTGCATTTGAAAAATTGCTGTGCAAATACCGTGTGACATAGAAAGTTGCAATGGCTGCCATTTTATTCCCTAGGGTCTCTTCTAAAATATATACATATGATGTTTGGGGGTCCTAAGTAATTTTCTAGCAAAAAAATAAATAAATACGATTTTTAGATGTAGGAGAGAAGTATCAGAATTGGCTTGGGAGGCAAGTGGTTAAAGTGGTAATAGACCCTTACATAAACCCAGTGAAGTGACTGGCCTCAGCTGATACATAGAGATGAAAAAGTTCCTCTTACATAAGTTGTACCTGTTTATATGTAGTCTTCTCTTCTCTAAATCCATTTAAAGTCCAGAATTTTTAAAGCTTGTCTCAATGGTCAGAAAAAAGGGGTTAGAGAGCTGAAGTTACACTCTGCAGAGCTCAGTGAGGGGAGTTCTAAGAGCTGATTGGAGGGAAGGGACACACCCCCTTCACACAGGGCACAAGAACAGAGCTTAGGATTTCAATCAGCTGGAGGTCCCACCCCTCTCACATATTTTTCTCTTATTGTCAGGAAAATTTGTCAAAAGTGACTCATGCTGATTGCAGAGGAATGAAGCAGCAGATAGAAATGACACTTAGTAATTCTAATTGAGACAAGTACACACTTAAATATGTTCATGTTTCATGTCTGAGGTTTACAACTACTTTAACACTTTTGCTAAAAAAGCTATTGCAAAGATATATGATGATATCATTATACATATCATAATGCAGTCTATATAACAGTGATGATGGGTGGTCTTTAGTCATTCCTCAGGAAAAGGCAACAGAGGTTCCTATTTAGGGAATACATAACTCATATTTACATTTTGCATGGTGTGGGGAAGGATGATATTTCTTGCTTTGTCCTCTTTGGGGCGAATTCTTCTCATTTCCTGTTCTAGTAACATCTTCTGTGCTACAGTGTAACAATTTATCCCAAGGATGGGAAGTCTATCGAACAGGGACACAGAGAGCAGTAAAAACTTGGTTGGGAGGGGGGCGTGGCTACAGCGCAAGTGAATGGACGTGTAAGAGCACAGCTCTGCTCCAGACACGGGAACCGCAAACAACTACGGGGTCGCAACAGGCTGTATCCACATCCACATTACCTGTAAAGGTCTAGCAACACCCGCGGAATGACCCGCAAGCGAAAAGAAGCGGCCAAGCCAAAAAAACTAGAGGACTTTTATTCGCCGAAAGGCCGCAGCATTATCCAAGATGGCGCCGGCGGGGAAGGCATCTCTCCTTCCTCCTCCTGCAACTCGCGGTCCACAGCGCCTAGCCCAGGATTACAGCTGAGAGCGCCGCAACACTCTCCGGAGGCATCTACTCCTTTAGCAAGCAGCCCTGCGAAGTCCAAGCCTCGCCTGGATGTTAACACTAATAAGGTGAGCACAGGCCATGACTCTATGGAGGACACAAGGGAGCTCGTGGATCCCTTCACTGCATTCCCCACAACAGACGCGGCGGTCTCTGACACTACCCTGAAGGACATGCTTGTCTCCCTCCGCAGCTCCATGCATGCAGACCTGATGCAGTGTATGAAGAACTTTAAGACTGACATAACTGAGCTGGGGGGAAGGGTAGCACATGTTGAGGACAAAATGGGGGAATTTGCAGCATCCCATAATACCCTGATTGATGCGCACTCTGATCACTCTGATGAGCTGGCCTGGCTGAGGGCAAAGGTCGCTGACCTCGAAGACAGGTCAAGGAGGAACAATATAAAGGTCAGAGGGGTGCCCGAGACTGTTCTCCCCACACAACTTCAGCAATATGCTCATGACCTTTTGAAGAAGTTGCTCCCATCAGTCCCTGACTCAGAACTCCAAGTGGACCGCATCCACAGACTGCCTAAGCCGTCACACCTCCCAGGCAACGTACCCCGAGATGTCCTGATGCGGGTGCACTTTTACCAAGTAAAAGAACAACTCATGGTAGCATTCCGAAAGTGCCAGCAACCTCCTGAGCAATTCGCTCATATCCAGCTTTTTGCAGATTTGTCACAGTTTACCATGCAAAAGCGTAAGGCATTACTCCCTGTGACCAAAGCACTCCGCAACCACAATATCCCCTACCGCTGGGGATATCCGGTAAAGCTTACTGTCACCCATGATGATAAAACCACTGTAATTAGGGAGCTGGACGAGGGCCTAGCTCTTCTACGCTCTTTGGATATACTCCCTGATCTAGCACCCGCAAGTTCCTCTCCCCCTGCGAGGTTCAATAGCCAGTTTGAATGGCAAACGGTGTCAAACAAAAAAAGCGGCAAGAAACACGCCGCATAATCTGCCACCCTGAGATCCGCATACTCCAAGTTCAAGGTTCCTGATGTGTTCTGGAATATTCAGTTCGCTGTTTCTTGTTTTCCCCTCCCATGTTCTGGGCAGCTGATCTGCTCTCAGACTCTTGTTTGAGCAAATTTTTTACTCTAGTAACTGTTTTTTTTCTATATTTCATTTTGTTTTATCCCTTTGATTCATCCTTTTCTCCCCCTCTGCTGCTCCATCCTGCGCTGGATCCAACACACTTCTGCGATCTTGATGCTGCTCATCTCATGAACCCTCATCCTGTGCCGACTGACTGCGACAACAACCTTCCCTTCTTTGAGGATAAGGTACTGTTCCTATCTACACCAACAATGCTCACATGGCGCTTAAGATAGTTTCATTTAATGTGAATGGCCTCAATCACCCGGCCAAAAGGACCTTGACCTGGAGAGAAGCGCTTAAACTCCAGGCTGACGTCCTCTGCATCCAAGAGACTCACTTTTTAGCTGACAAGCCTCCTCACTTTCATCACAAGAATTTTCCCCACATCTTTTTAGCCTCAGCACCCACCAAACAGAAAGGCGTGCTGATCGCAATCAGGGACTCTGTAGCCTTCTGCCTCATAGAAACCCACGCTGACCCGGAAGGGAGGTTTCTTATTCTGGTGGGAGAACTCAGCAATAAGCCCTTCACTATTGTTAACTTGTACGCACCCAACTCCCACCAATTCCGCTTTTTGAAAAAACTTTATAGCACGATTGCAAATCTCCAGAAAGGCTCCCTAGTAATATGTGGGGACCATAACGTTACTGTAGATCATACTATGGACTCCTCTTCCAAGGCGAAACGTCCTTCCCCTCAACTTCAACGTCTGCTTCATACAGAGGACGTCTATGATGTGTGGCGATGCCAACATGCGAATGAGAGAGACTACACATATCGCTCTGCCAGACATAATTCTTATTCCAGAATTGATCTGATCATTGTTGACAAAATGCTTTTGCAGGCAGTGTCCTCCTCCTCCATCCATGATATCACGTGGTCAGATCATGCCCCGGTTTCAGTCACGGTGGTGGAGGGGCACACACCCAGCCCTGCCTATATCTGGAGGGCTAACTCTCGAGTCTTCCAGATGCCCTCCCATGCTGCGAAGATTACGGATAGTTTGTCCAAGTTCTTTGCTGAAAACACAGGCTCCGTGTCTGAGCCTGCGATGTTATGGTGTGCCCATAAGGCATATATAAGAGGTATAATTTTACAAATTTGTGCTAGGGTAAAGAGGCAGAGGACACAGAAACTGGACCGTCTTCTGAATGATAGTAAAGTATTGGAGACCCAAAACAAATCCAATGCTAGTACACAATTAGCCCAACAAATCTCCCAGCTTCGCTCTGATCTCAGACTCCTTCTTATTGAACAATATGACAAGCATCTCCAATACCTGAAGCTAAACCATTACTCCTCTGGCAATAGGGCAGGTAAATTCCTGGCCCAGAGGCTAAAATCCGCCAGACTTAGATCGAAAATAAAATGTTTGATCCACCCGATAAATAAACACAAAATCCTTAATCCTAAAGACATAGCAAACTCGTTTGCAGAATATTATTCCTCCTTATATAATCTCAACACTGACCCCAAAACCCCTCAACCTACGGAGGAGGGTATTCAGGCATTCCTAGCTAAAATTAACCTCCCCTCCCTCACGCAAACACAACTTCAGGCGTCGAATGCTCCCATTATGGACTCTGAGATCAAGAGACTTATTAAAACCCTTCCCCTGGGTAAGTCACCTGGCCCCGATGGTCTGCCGAATGACTATTATAAATCATTCCAGGATAATTTGGTTCCGACCTTGCAGGCGGTATTTATGAATGCAATGTCCTCTGCCTCGTTCCCTGCTGAGATGCTTAAGGCATATGTGGTTACTATTCCTAAACCTGGTAAAGAGCCTACTACTCCGGGTAACTTTCGGCCAATTTCTTTGCTCAACACGGACGTCAAGTTATATGCAAAAATTTTGGCTCATAGACTATTACCCATTCTCCCTTCGCTCATCGGTCCTGACCAGTCTGGCTTCACCCCCGGAAGGCAGACGTCGGACGCCACTAGAAGAGTCATGGGCGTTATGCAGTGTGCTAGGTCCAGTCGGACGCCTTCTCTGCTCCTATCCTTGGACGCGGAGAAGGCGTTCGACAGGATTCACTGGGGATACATGAAAAGCACCCTACAGAGATTCGGATTTACGGGGCCCATCCTCTCGGTCATTCTTGCTCTCTACTCGTCTCCCTGTGCTCAGGTTTACACATCCAATTTGCTGTCCGATACCTTCACTATCTCTAATGGCACTAGACAGGGGTGCCCCTCTCCCCCTCTATATTTAACCTTCTTATTGAGCCCCTGGCGGAGAGGATCAGGTCCCATCTAGACATCACAGGGTTCCCCATAAAAGGTAAAATACACAAGATAAATTTGTTTGCAGATGACATTATTCTATTTTTGACTTCCCCCTCCCCTTCTCTACACCATGCTCATGACACTCTTAATGCATTTAGTGCAGTCTCCTTTTACAAGGTAAATTTCACAAAATCAGTCATCCTGGAAATGGGCATACCACCCCCCTTGAAAAATCGCCTACAGGCATCTTTTCCCTACTCATGGAGTAAATCAAATATTTCCTACTTAGGAATTAAACTAACGACTGACCCCCGACAACTAGCTGAAGCAAACTATTCCCCATTGCTTGACAAAATCTCCAATGAAGCTAAAAGACTATCCAACACAGAATTGTCCTGGTCTGGCCGCCTAGCTGCATTTAAAATGCTCATTCTTCCGCAAATACTTTACATTTTTAGGACACTTCCTGTGCCCATCCCTAGATCACACCTCACTCACTTGAACTCTCTACTCTCCAGATTTCTTTGGAGAACTAATAGACCAAGATGCTCCAATGCTTTATTGGTTAAAAACAGATTAGCAGGTGGCATGGGCCTGGTCGACATACGGGATTACTTCCGCGCTGCCATCCTAGTACAATTGAAGGGGTGGTTAGTCCCGACGGCTGACTCAAATTGGTGTGATATTGAACAATCTCTGAGCCCTACTAAAAACCTTTGTCTTCTCCTCTTAGTAGATGTGTGGAAACCAATTCCTATACATGCACTACCTCCAACGATCCAGGCCTCTTTGGAGGCCTGGAGAGATCTCCTAAAAATCCCAGTCCCACTCTCTGATCAAACGTCAGTTCCCATTCCCATAACAATCCTCTCCCAGATTATCCCTAACATATCTCTCTCTGATTGGCAGGCGAAAGGGATTAAAACGATAGATGACTTATATCATGACCACACCCTCCTTTCGTTCACCTCAATTCAAGAAAAGTTTAATCTAGCATCTAACGACCAATACAAACACACTCAAATTTCTCACTTCCTTGGCTCTCTCAGTTCACATCAGATTCTGCTGCCAAAAGAAGTTTGGCGTTTCTATACTACGACCCCCACTCCCCCTAGAGGCATCTCCTTGTTCTACAACCTCTTCCAACACAAACTACAATTCGTAAAATCCCAACCCTTTAGAAAGTGGGAGGTGGATTTGGGTATTAACATCTCGACTCTTCAATGGCAACAGGCGCTGAAATCGCTCTATAAAGCCTCTAGCTGCGTTAACCACTGGGAGCTCTCCCAAAAGATAGCACTTATGTGGTACCTCACCCCCTACAGAATATCTAGGTTTGGCGCCCTCAACTCTCCGTTGTGCTGGAGGAATTGTGGAATGACAGGCAATTTACTACATATGTTCTGGTCGTGTAGACATTTAACTAGTTTTTGGAACTCGGTCTTCCGCTGTGTCTCCAGGATCACTGGGATCCTGACTCGCCCAAAGCCTAGCCTGGCATTACTACATATTGGCATCGAAATGTTCCCCCCAAACTTCAGGGTGGTGGTGACTCATATCCTCCTAGCAGCCAGGTCTTTGATTGCAAGGCAATGGAAAGCAGATAAGGCACCCAACGCCTCAGAGGTACTCTTGATCACCCAGATGCATTATGTATATGAGTCCATGCTGGCTGGTAGAAGAGGGAATAAACAAAAGTTTGATAGCAATTGGAAAATATGGACGTTATGGTTTAAAAGTAACAAAAGTCATGTTTGAATTTATTATGTGAGTTTGCATTTTATGTAATTGCTCTTCTTGTGCTATATTTATGGTGAGACCGCAGGATGAGCCTTTTGACCCTTTTTTCCCCTCTCCCCTTCCCCTAGTCCCTTCCCCCTCTTTCTTTCAAACTTCCCCCTATTCTCTCTCTTCTCCTTCCCCCTTTTCTTTCTTTTTTTTTTCTCTCCCTTTTCTCCAGTTTTGCATTGTTTCAAGTAAGTTATGATATCCTAATCAAACGGGCCAAGGTTTATCGTTATCTTTAATTCCTCGCGACTATGTCATCGTCACGCGTGTTGATATTGTAATGCTATATTACTTACTTGCTTTGACTTTTGTATCTTGTCATTTGTTTTTTTTCTTTGAAAATTCTTAATAAAAACGATTTGAAAAAAAAAAAAAACTTGGTTGGGATTCTTTCCCCGTTTGCCCTGTATCCAAAACTTGACTAAAATTTTTGGCTGAAGTGGGGTTTTAACAAAATTGTATGTTTCATTCAAATGTTTCACATTGTGCAAATAGAAAATCATTTTGTTTAAACTCACATTTCAATTCATGTTAGTAGCTATTGCACAAAATAATTGCACATGAACTTTTTTCACCTATCATACTATGTATGCTAATGTTTCTGCTTTTAGCAGTGGCAGTAGATGCTTTAGTTTGCATTACCTCTAAAAAATAATTACAGTAAAAATACAAAGTTAGATATCAAAATAGGAGATTCTTTTAGGGGATGGGGACTTATTCTTCTTGTCAGTCATTATTTTTATGGCTACTAACCTGAGCTGATTGATCTTCTTTCAATTGGGTTTACAGAAGAATGCTGTACAATTGAATGTAATAGTCCCTGATGGATACTTTTAGTGGAAACTGCTTCTATCCTGCATTAATGAGAGGTTTACATACTAAATTGCATACTTATTTGCATTCATAGCTACAGGAGATATTCATCTTTCATCTGGATAGGCCATATGTACATTTTCTTGGTAAAAATATAATTCATGTGGGCTTAGAAACGGGATTTACAAGTGCACTCTTTAACTACAGGTATATAGATGATACAGAATGTAATTCTATACCAACTGAAAACAACAACAAATAATAATAATAATAATAATATTAATACACTGACTGATGCATTCTTGATCTGAAATAGAGATTTTTCACTTTAGACTAAAGCCTCGTACACACGACCAGTTTTCTCGGCAAGAAACGACAAGAAAACTGCTGGCAGATCTTTTTGACGATAAAACCGTTTGTGTGTATGGTTTCTCATCGAGAAAACTGCCGGGAATCTCGACGAGAAAAATAAAGAACCTGCTCTCTATTTTCTCATCAGGATTCTCGTTTTTCTATTTTTTGATCTCCATGATTTGATTTTTAATTTTGTTGTGTCAAGTTACCACAATTAACATTATTATCTTGTATTTTTTGACCTTCAAGGAGATTGGGTGGTGTTATCTCTCCCTTTTTAATTAAATGTTTTTTGTTTAAAATGTATCTGCCTACTCAAAAGCTACATTTTCTTCTTTAAGAAAAACACATAGGCAAGTATTAACTGTAAAAAAAAATCCATTTATTATGATATATAACAAAATAAATAGAAGGCAGCGCTGGAGAACCTGCTGCAATTTGTGCATCCTTGGGACCCCAGAGCACACATCAATTCTGTGTGGACACTAAAATTGGGACCTTAAAAAGCACATCCAGTTGTGAGCACAATCTGATCCAGGACTCCCAGAGGTCAGGAACAGTAGCAGGTGAGATATATGTCCCAAGTCTGTGGTACTACAACAGCCTGCCTTCTGTCAGACCACATTGAAGCAAGGCCATCACTTTCTAGTCTTCTTGGTAGCCTTCTTTGCAGGCTTCCCTGCAGCCTTCTCTGCAGCCTTCCTGGTGCACGTGTTTGGAGCCTGTGGCACTGGAGGTGTACTCATGTCAGGAGGAGGAGAAAGGGGTGGAGAAGAAGGGGGTGGAGGAGAAGGAGAAGGAGGGGGAGGAGGAGGAGGAGGTTGAGGAGGATGGGCAACCTCACAAATGGCCGTATTGGTGGTAATTGTCCCCATCAACCCCTTATTAAGCAAGGTGAGAAGCAGGGGCTTACATAGGAGGCGTTGGTCCATTGCCATGTTTTAAATTTTTGCCCCAACTAGGGCGGCATAGGCCTCTTCTGTTGTTGTTGGCTCCTGGAGTGTGGCATGTGCCTCTCTTATCAGGGCCATTGCTGCATTGCTTGTGCTCCTATCCCTCCTGGTCCTTCTTGTAAGGCGGATGGGAGGCACCTGACATCTTGTTCTGCTACTTGGCCCTGCCACCTCCTGTGTGCCACTGGGCCCTGCCTCCTCCTGGCTCACAGTGGGCCCTGCCTCCTCCTGACTGACACTTTCCTGCCTCTCATCCTGGCTGATGTCATCCTGTGTATGAAAAAGGGACATAGTTTAAGTTTTTGGTTCATCAATCACACACAATTTTCAGCTCATGACTGTTGCAAATTGAATGTAAATAAATAGAAAATACTATCATTATGACCCCAGCAGTTTTCATTCTTCTCCCCAAATTATTGGGCCACTACTGTCTATTGATATGTAAAACACTTTTTGATCAAAATTTTTGTTTTCTTTCCATATTAACATCTTTTTTCCAGCATTAATTTTATAAAATAAATGTTTAGAAAATACTATACCTGGCTCCAGATGTCCAAATCCGGTTCTTCCAGGATGGAAGGCTCTTCTTGCTCTAGAGAAGGCTCAGCTTGGCTGCAGGGAAGTCTGGGGGGAAGACTAGAAAGTGATGTCCTTGCTTCCAGGTGGTTATTCAGAAAGGACAATCTGTTGTAGTACCACAAAGTCGGGACATATACATCCGCTGCTGCTGCTCCTGACCTCTGAGAAGCCAGGACCTTAAAGCGCTCACTCCTGTATGTCCCTCTCAAGGTCCCAATTTTAGTATTCACCTGTTGGATGGTTGCTGTGGGCATCCTGGTGTGCACAAATGGGAGCAGGGTCTCCAGCGCTGCTGTCCTTACCCCTTTTTTTCTATGAATGGGGTTTTTGCTCTCCCACAGAGCGGGCAGCTCCCTTAAGCGATCGATAAATTCACTAAGAAAATCCCTATCCAGAAATGGATTCATTATTTCTGCAAGACAAAACACAAGACAAAAATACTAATGTCAGTCAGTCTAAACTCTAGTAATCTTTATCCCCATATATATCCTCAATCAATATCTATGCAGTATAGGCCACTGATGTCCCAAGTTAACCACTTCCATACTGGGCACTTATACAGCTTCCTGCCCAGACCAATTTTCAGCTTTCTGCGCTGTTGCACTTTGAATGACAATTGCGCGATTGTGCTACACTGTACCCACAAATAGAGCTTTCTTTTGGTGGTATTTGATCACCTCTGCGATTTTTTTTTCTGCTATTTTTTTTTTAAAAAGACCGAAAATTTTGAAAAAAAAACATCTTTTTTTGTTTCAGTTACAAAACTTTGTAAATAAGTAAGTTTTCTCCTTCACTGATGGGCACTGATGGGGCTGCACTGATGGGCACTAGTGATGAGCCGAACACCCCCGGGTTCGGTTCGCACCAGAACCCGCGAACGGACCGAAAGTTCGCACGAACATTAGAACCCTATTAAATACAATAGATGCGAACGTTCGGATTCTAAAGTGCTAATTATAATGACTATTATCCATGTTATTGTCCTAAACAGAGTTTGGGAACCCCGGTTCTGCACCAGGGGACATGTATCAATGCAAAAAGAAGTTTTAAAAACTGACGTTTTCCGGGAGCAGTCATTTTAATGATGCATAAAGTGAAAAAAAAAAAGTCAAATATTCCTTTAAATATTGTACCTGGGGGGTGTCTAAAGTATGCCTGTGAAGTGCCACGTGTTTCCCGTGTTTTGAACTGTCCCTGCACAAAATAACATTTCTAAAGGAAAAAAAAGCCATTTAAAACTGCTTGCGGCTTTAATGTAATGTCTGGTCCCGGTAATATGGATGAAAATCTTTAAGAAAAATGGCATAGCTACCCCATCAACCCCCCCCACTACCCCAGCCCATTACCAGCCCCTTTGGGTCTTGTATGGATATTAAGGGGAACCCCGCACACAAAATAAAAAAGGCCCTATATACTCTGAACAGCCGTATACAGGCGGTGCATACAAGACAGGGACTGTAGGTTTGTTCTTATGTAGAATCTGTTTGTAATTTTGAACAGCTACATTGTTTAAGTGTAGCTCCAGCCCAAATACCTATTTTTAAGCTTTTTGGAAAACATAGGGAAGGGTTATCACCCCAGTAACATTTGTTTTGCTGTCTGTGCCCCTGTTCAGAACATTTCACCTCACTTTGCGTCCCAATGACAACTGTTTTTGAAATGTGGTGTTTTTATTGAAACAAGGATTGGTGATAAAGCATCAGTAGAGAGGAGACACCTTTCTCCCATATTAATTCTTACAGGAGAGAATTTTCCTTCCAAGGGGTAGATTTCCTCTCACTTCCTGTTGTCTTCTTCCGTTTGCAAGTAGTAGTCGTTTGTAAGTTGGATGTTTGAAAGTAGGGACCTGCCATATATACTCTGCAGAAATTGGCCCCTTAGGTGTTGGTGTTGGCACAACACTGTAAGCACTCACAGTTACTCTTGGTGGGTACTGGAACGCCCTGCTGTCAACTATTATATCAGGAATTGTAATAACATATAATTGTTGAACAGTGGTAGTAAAAATTGGGCCTTTGATGGTGGTGCTGGTGCCACAACACTGTAAGGCCTGACAGTTACTCTTGGTGGGCGCAGCAATGGGCCCTGCTGTGAATTATTAGATCAATAATTATAATTGCATGCCCCTGTTGAACAGGGGCTGAAAAATTGGGCCTTAGGCACTGGTGGCACAACACTGCAACCCCTCACAGATACTGTACTTGGAGCACAGCAATGAGGCCTGTTGCAAAGTATTGCATCAAAAATTGTAATTACACGCCCCTGTTAAACAGGGGCTGAAAAATTGGGCCTTAGCCACTGGTGGCGGCACCCATAAACCAAAATGATCTTCCAAGCTATCATCATTAATCGGATCATTGAGGAGGAGGAGGAGGATAGCCAGTCAACATAACAGCACAGGCACTCAGCATCAGCATCAGTCTTGAAGGGATGTGACATTTTAAAATCAATTAGTCTGTTATATCAGCATCAGGTGTGTGGTAGCTGGTGGTGATCCAAGACTGGTTCATCTTGATGAAAGTCAGTCGATCAACCGAGTCGGTGGACAGGCGCACCCTGTGATCCGTGACAAATCCTCCAGCAGCACTGAATGTGCGTTCTGAAAGAACGCTGGATGCAGGACAGGCCAGTAGCTCAATTGCATACTGTGCAAGCTCTGGCCAGTGATCCATCCTCAAGACCCAGTAAGCCAGAGGATTTTCGGTGGGGAAGGTGTCCAAGTCTGACCTTGCCCCTAGGTATTCCTGCACCATGTATATCAGACGCTGGCGATGGTTGCTGGAATCAATCATACTTTGGGGCTGCGGACTAAAGAATTGTCTGAACGCATCGGTCAGACGGCCACCTTCCCCACCGCTCCTTCTTTGACTGCCCGAAGCCTCAGCAACTCGTTATCCAGGACCAGGAGTTTGTAACCTCTCAGTCTCTGGGAACGCGTTGCACAGACCTTTCTGCAAGGTCTCCCGGAGTTGTCTCATCCTCTGCTCCCTCTGCGACGGTAAGATAAGGTCCGCAACCTTACCCTTGTACCGTGGATCAAGGAGAGTGGCCAGCCAGTAATGGTCCCTCTCCTTGATCCGAAGAATACGAGGATCCTTCCGCAGACTTTGCAGGATCAGGGAGGCCATGCAGCGTAGGTTAGCTGAGGCATTCAGTCCGGAGTCCTCTGGGTCACTAAGGACGACATGATCCGCAGCCACCTCCTCGCAGCCACGTACAAGTCCACTGGTTTTTTGGGACTGTATATCATCCCTAAAAGACTGCTGCTGATGATGCTGAGTGCCAGCCTCCACCTCCATGCTGACACAATCCTCCTCCTCCTCCTCTTCCTGTGCGATGGGTGGGACAGAAGGAACACTGTTTGGGTAAAGGGGGCCTTGAGAGGCAAGGAAGTCCTCCTCTTCCTGCCTCTGTTCTGCCTCAAGTGCCCTGTCCATTATTCCACGCAGCGTGTGCTCCAACAGGTGGACAAGAGGTACAGTGTCACTGATGCATGCACTGTCACTGCTCACCATCCTCGTGGCCTCCTCAAATGGTGCCAGGACAGTGCATGCATCCCTGATCATGCCCCACTGGCGTGGTGAAAAAAACCCGAGCTCCCCTGACCCTGTCCTGGTGCCGTAGTCGCACAGGTACTCATTGATGGCCCTCTGCTGCGTGTGCAGCCGATGCAGCATGGCCAACGTTGAGTTCCACCTGGTGGGCATGTCACATATAAGGCGGTTCTTGGGCAGGTTCAACTCCATTTACAGTTCAGCCAGGCGAGCACTGGCATTATAAGATCTGCGGAAATGCACACAGACTTTCCTGGCCTGCCTCAGGACATCCTGTAAGCCTGGGTACCTGCCCAAGAACCGCTGCACCACCAGGTTAAGGATGTGAGCCACACAGGGCACATGGGTCAGTTGTCCCTGTCGGAGGGCGGAGAGGAGGTTGGTGCCATTGTCGCAAACCACCATTCCTGGCTTAAGCTGGCGTGGCGTCAACCACCTCTCGGCCTGCCCCTGCAGAGCAGACAGGACCTCTGCCCCAGTGTGGCTCCTGTCCCCCAAACACACCAGCGCAAGCACGGCATGGCATCTTTTTGCCTGCGTACTTGCGTAGCCCCTTGAACGCCTACGGAGCACTGCTGGTTCCGAGGACAAAGCACAGGAAGAGGCCATGGAGGAAGAAGAAGAGGAGGGGGTGGAGGAGAGAGGTGTGTCACAACCAGTAGTAGCATTTTGGAGGCGTGGAGGTGGAACAACCTCCAACACTACTGCACCTTGTCCTGCATCCTTCCCAGCTGCCAAAAGAGTGACCCAATGGGCCGTGAAAGAAAGGTAACGTCCCTGTCCATGCCTGCTGGACCATGAGTCAGCGGTAATATGCACCTTACCGCTGACCGCCCTGTCCAGCGAGGCCAAGACATTGCCTTCCACATGCCTGTAGAGAGCCGGAATCGCCTTCCATGAGAAAAAGTGGCGTTTGGGAACCTGCCACTGAGGAACCGCACATTGCACAAACTCACGGAAGGGGGCCGAGTCTACCAACTGAAAAGGCAGCAGTTGAAGCGCTAGCAATTTAGCCAAGCTAGCATTCAACCGCTGGGCATGTGGATGGCTGGGAGTGAACTTCTTTCGACGGTTCAGCAGCTGGGGCAGGGAAATTTGCCTGCTAGAATCGGACGTCGGTGTACTGCTAGCAGAGTGGCCGCAAGTACTTGGCTGTGACACACCTAATTCTACACCTTCATTCCTCTCAGTGCAGGTTTCAGAGAGGACTGAAGGTATAGTGGGGTTGGAGATCCCAGCTGATGCGGTGCAAAGAGAGGTCCGCTTTGTTCTTTGGTGTGGGTCTTTAAGGTAGGCTTGCCAACGAGCTGCATGGCAGGTCAACATATGTCTGATCAAGCATGTGGTGCCCAAGCGGCTGATGTTTTGGCCACGCGATATACGCTTGAGACATATGTTGCAAACAGCAGCTGTGCGATCTGATGCACTCGCCTCAAAAAAGGCCCACACCAAAGAACTTTTTGAATGACGGGCAGAGGCAGCGCCCTGCACAGGCGGAGCTCTGCGGTGTGATTCCGTCGGTGTGCTGCCCATACGCTGGCCACCCAAGGGCATCCTGCCTCGTTGGAGATGTGCCTCCTCCTCATCCTCCTCCTCCTCCTCTCTCCTATTAGGCACCCACGTGGAGTCAGTGACCTCATCATCCCCTCCCTCCTCATCACTGGAGCCAATCTGGCAGTATGCTGCAGCTGCTGGAGCATGACTGCCAGATTGGTGTCCTTCTTGAGCATCCCCTCTCTCTGCTCTCACGCTACTGCCTTCCTCTATCTGGGTATCATCATCAGATCCTTCGAAACGCTGGGCATCCTCCTGGAGCATGTACCCAACACTGTGCTCAAACAGTTCGGGGGACTCCTCAGGAGGAGGACATGGTGGGTCTAGGGAAGGATTGACTAATGAAGATAATGATACCAGAGAAGAGGACGCTTTGGCAGCTGCTTTGCCAGTACCCTGAGCCTGGGTGAGAGAGGATGAGGAGGATGAGGTGGGCTTGGTCATCCACTCTACCAAGTCTTCGGCATGATGTGGCTCAACATGTCCAGCTGCCGAAAAGAAGGACAAGCGTGTCCCATGGCCATGTGCTGATGACAATGCACCGCGTCCACGACCAGCACTGTTGCCCCCAGACACAGAGCTTGCTTGCCCTCTTTTTTTGCCTCCTGACTGTCTGCCTCTCCTTGTTTGCCTTCCAGACATTTTAATGGATGGCCTGCAGGGAGATGGGAAAAACAGCAATAAGGGCTACCTTCAGGTGTATACTGTGCAGGAGGCTTAGCAACAATGACACTGACACTGTCCCCTGCCTATCCTTCTCTGTCCCTAAACACAAGGATTTGCAATATGCTTCAGCAAGATTGGTTTAGCACAGAATAGCACACTGACAGTTTCCCTCACTGTCCTTCTCTGTCCCTACAAACAAGATTTAGCACAGAATAGCACACTGATAGTTTCCACGAGTGTCCTTCTCTGTCCCTAAACTCAAGGATTTCAAATATGATTCAGCAAGATTGGTTTAGAACAGAATAGCACACTGACAGTTTCCCTCACTGTCCTTCTCTGTCCCTACAAACAAGATTTAGCACAGAATAGCACACTGATAGTTTCCACGAGTGTCCTTCTCTGTCCCTAAACTCAAGGATTTCAAATATAGTTCAGCAAGATTGGTTTAGCACAGAATAGCACACTGATAGTTTCCCTCACTGTCCTTCTCTGTCCCTACAAACAAGATTTAGCACAGAATAGCACACTGATAGTTTCCACGAGTGTCCTTCTCTGTCCCTAAACTCAAGGATTTCAAATATGGTTCAGCAAGATTGGTTTAGCACAGAATAGCACACTGATAGTTTCCCTCACTGTCCTTCTCTGTCCCTACAAACAAGATTTAGCACAGAATAGCACACTGATAGTTTCCACGAGTGTCCTTCTCTGTCCCTAAACTCAAGGATTTCAAATATGGTTCAGCAAGATTGGTTTAGCACAGAATAGCACACTGATAGTTTCCCTCACTGTCCTTCTCTGTCCCTACAAACAAGATTTAGCACAGAATAGCACACTGATAGTTTCCACGAGTGTCCTTCTCTGTCCCTAAACTCAAGGATTTCAAATATGGTTCAGCAAGATTGGTTTAGAACAGAATAGCACACTGACACTTTCCCTCACTGTACCTCTCTGTCCCTAAACTCAAGGATTTCAAATATGGTTCAGCAAGATTGGTTTAGAACAGAATAGCACACTGACAGTTTCCCTCACTGTCCTTCTCTGTCCCTACAAACAAGATTTAGCACAGAATAGCACACTGATAGTTTCCACGAGTGTCCTTCTCTGTCCCTAAACTCAAGGATTTCAAATATGGTTCAGCAAGATTGGTTTAGAACAGAATAGCACACTGACACTTTCCCTCACTGTACCTCTCTGTCCCTAAACTCAAGGATTTCAAATATGGTTCAGCAAGATTGGTTTAGAACAGAATAGCACACTGACACTTTCCCTCACTGTACCTCTCTGTCCCTAAACTCAAGGATTTCAAATATGGTTCAGCAAGATTGGTTTAGAACAGAATAGCACACTGACAGTTTCCCTCACTGTCCTTCTCTGTCCCTACAAACAAGATTTAGCACAGAATAGCACACTGATAGTTTCCACGAGTGTCCTTCTCTGTCCCTAAACTCAAGGATTTCAAATATGGTTCAGCAAGATTGGTTTAGAACAGAATAGCACACTGACACTTTCCCTCACTGTACCTCTCTGTCCCTAAACTCAAGGATTTCAAATATGGTTCAGCAAGATTGGTTTAGAACAGAATAGCACACTGACAGTTTCCCTCACTGTCCTTCTCTGTCCCTACAAACAAGATTTAGCACAGAATAGCACACTGATAGTTTCCACGAGTGTCCTTCTCTGTCCCTAAACTCAAGGATTTCAAATATGGTTCAGCAAGATTGGTTTAGAACAGAATAGCACACTGACACTTTCCCTCACTGTACCTCTCTGTCCCTAAACTCAAGGATTTCAAATATGGTTCAGCAAGATTGGCTTAGAACAGAATAGCACACTGACAGTTTCCCTCACTGTCCTTCTCTGTCCCTACAAACAAGATTTAGCACAGAATAGCACACTGATAGTTTCCACGAGTGTCCTTCTCTGTCCCTAAACTCAAGGATTTCAAATATGGTTCAGCAAGATTGGTTTAGAACAGAATAGCACACTGACACTTTCCCTCACTGTACCTCTCTGTCCCTAAACTCAAGGATTTCAAATATGGTTCAGCAAGATTGGTTTAGAACAGAATAGCACACTGACACTTTCCCTCACTGTACCTCTCTGTCCCTAAACTCAAGGATTTCAAATATGGTTCAGCAAGATTGGTTTAGAACAGAATAGCACACTGACACTTTCCCTCACTGTCCTTCTCTGTCCCTACAAACAAGGTTTAGCACAGAATAACACACTGACACTCTCCCTACCTATCCTTATTTGTCCCTAAACACAAGGAATCCAGGATTAGTAAAGGAAAAAAAATGACACTGTCCCTGCCTATGCTTCTCTTTCCCTGCTCCGGAACACACTACACAAGGCCGCCGCGCTGGCGGCCTTTTATAGTGTGGGGCGTGTACTAAACCCCCTCAGCAATAATTGGCCACAGGCATCCTGCCTGTGGCCAATCATTGCTCTCCTCGCTGCCGGCGCTGTGATTGGCCAAGCATGCGGGGTCACAGTGCATGCTTGGCCAATCACAGCGCCTGGATGACACTGCGATGGCGTAGTGCATTGTGGGCCATTCGCGTCACTCGAATTTGGCGCGAACGGCCCAAATCGTTCGTTCTTCGTCGAACGATCGAACAGCCAATGTTCGAGTCGAACGTATGTTCGACTCGAACACAAAGCTCATCCCTAATGGGCACTGATAAGGCGGCACTGATAAGCACCGATGAGGCGGCACGGATGGGCACCAATAGGCGGCACGGATGGGCACCGATAGGCAGCACGGATGGGCACCGATAGGCAGCACGGATGGGCACCGGTAGGTGGCACGGATGGGCACCGGTAGGCGGCACAGATGGGCACCGGTAGGCAGCACGGATGGGCACAGGTAGGCAGCACGGATGGGCACAGATAGGTGGCACGGATGGGCACAGATAGGCGGCACGGATGGGCACCGATGGGCACTGATAGGCGGCATGGATGGGCACTGATAGGTGGCACGGATGGGCATGGATGGGCACTGATAGGTGGCATGGATGGGCACTAAAAGGTGGTACTGTACTGTAATGTGTTACTAATGGATGCCAATCAGTGCCAAACAATAATGCCTGCCAATCAGTGATGCCCATTGTGGGCACTGATTGGCATGCATTGTGGGCACTGATTGGCATCCATTACGGTCACAGAATGGCATCCCTGGTGGTCTAGGGAGGCATACCTGGTGGTGGGCATCCCTGGTGGTATCCCTGGTGGTCCAGTGGCATCCCTGGTGGTCCAGTGTGGGCATCCTCGGGGGGGCTGCGCTGATAATCGATCAGCACAAACCCCCCCTGTCAGAGGTGCAGCCGATCGGCTCTCCTCTACTCGCGTCTGACAGACGCGAGTGAGGAAAAGCCGATGACCGGCTTTTCCTGTTTACATCGTGATCAGCCATGATTGGACACAGCTGATCACGTGGTAAAGAGTCTCCGTCGGAGACTCTATACCTAGATCGGTGTTGCGGGGTATCAGACTGACACCCTCCAACAACGATCGCCGCGATGCACGCCCCCGGGGGCGCGCAGCGGCTCAAAATCCTGAGGACGTCGTATGACGTCCAGTCAGGATTTTGAAATCACTTTGCTGCCGTCAATCCGCTATAGGGCGGGCGGCAAGTGGTTAAAAATCATACCTTCGGTCTGACGTTTGTCGCTTTTCCTCCTATCTTCGCACACAGAATGTAGTAACGTCACATGTGTGTTAGCTTTATATACACTACGCATGCGTGAAACTCCGCACATGTCGCCCGCCCATGACGTTCATTCTCGACTTTTCCCCGCCCCTTCTCTTTCGGCGCGCAGACGACATGGCGGAGTCACAGCAGGTGTATGCTAATTCCTCTAACGACGAGATGAGCCCGGAGCGTGAAACGTCACTATCAAGGAGGAGATACGAGGCAACTAATATGTCCTTCGCAGAGATGGCAAAGATGGTGGACATATTGAAAAAGGCGGATTATGATGGCAAGCATGGGCCTTATTCCAAACCTAATCTAAGGAAGGCCAAAATCATGAAGAAAGTAGTCAAAAGTCTGAAGAAGAATTTTTGGGTTTGCAGATCAAAGGAGCAGCTTAGAAAGAGGTGGTCTGACCTGAAACTGAGGGAGCCGGAGCAGTTAAGGAGTATTAAGAGAATGCTAGAAAAAAGTAAGTACTTGTCCTGTGTTCCTATTATTGTATTTCAGAACTTGCATGTTGCTTTATGTTGTTGCTTTTTACTATTGGACCTTATAAAATGTCATCTCAAAAAATTTAGTGGGCACAGTAATCGCTTGTTACAGACACATCGTTCGCCCAATACATACAATGTTTTTGTAAGATACAGGGTTAAAATTATTTTGACATGCCTGTTTTTATTCCATAAATGTTATTACATTGTTGTCTAGATCAGTGTTTCTCAACTCCAGTCCTCAAGGCGCCCCAACAGGTCATGTTTTCAGGATTTCCCTCAGCTGTGGCAATTACTAAGGCAGTGAAACTGATCAAATTACCTGTGAAAAATGATGAAAATCTGGAAAACATGACCTGTTGGGGCGCCTTGAGGACTGGAGTTTAGAAACACTGGTCTAGATGATGTGTTTGTAACTAGAATGAAATGCAAACTTGATTCAGTGTAAAGGAGAGGACACTCATCAACAGCTGTTTACACATCTGCACTCTGGAGCACTATAGTGTGGGCCACCAGAACAACCTTTTTAAGGTGTCCCACACAGGTGCTCCAGTGGATTCTTGGGGTGTCTCCATGTGTGAAACTTGTCCCAAAAAGGTGAGTAGTCAAGATTTGGCTTTTAAAAAATAATGTCTTCAGCTTGTAACTCTGCCCAAACAGACACTTGTACCCCACTTCCAAGCAATGTATCATGTTCCTATTTTTTCCCTGAAATATCTGTGTGCTAAGTATACCTTTTCTTTCATTCTCATAGGGGAGAGAAGAGTGGGAGGACACCACTCCAGGGAGCACAGGAACCCCACACCTCAGGGATAACACCAAAACCAGGATGTGGAGGAAGGAGAAGTGGAGAAAGTGGAGAAAAGAGAAGTGAAGGAAGGAGAAGTGGATGACGTGGTATAAATTGTCACCACAACAGGTCAGTATCTGTCACCACAACAGGTCAGTGTCTGTCACCATAGTTTCAGGTAAGAGATGTAGGCCTGCAGAGTTATAATACCTTTTTTACATTTTTTTAGGGGATGAACATTGTTGAGGAAGAAAGTCCTTGTTTCTCAAGTGATAGTGAACAAAGAATCATCCAGCAAGTAATGGAGTGTAGTAGTGAACTCGACATAATGAAGAAAAGGATGAACGTTATGGAGCAAACATTTAAGGACATGATTGATGTTTTGGGGCTAATTGAATGAAACACAAACCCCCCTTTTTTTCTATTTGTGAAGTCTAAAAAATATATATTTGCACTTTTTCAAACAAGCCAAATTTTGAAAATGCACACAGTGTGTCAACATGTGCTATCTGCCATCAGGGGATATCCATGTACGTGTTTTGTGGGTGCAACCCCTTTCTCGCAACTCAAGTAGGTGAAAGGAAGAAGGGGTTGCACCTCAAAACACATCCATTGATCACCCATGATGGCAGATAGCACATGTTGACAATAGGGATCAGGAGGGAAATACCCCTTTTTAACCACTTGACCACTGGGCACTTAAACCCCCTTCCTAACCAGACCAATTTTCAGCTTTCGATGCTCTCACATTTTGAATGACAATTACTCAGTCATACAACATTGTACCCATATGAAATTTTTTGTCCTTTTTTTCACACAAATAGAGCTTTCTTTTGGTGGTATTTAATCACCGTTGGGTTTTTTATTTTTTGCGCTATAAAAGAAAAAAGACTGAAAATTTTGTAAAAAAAAATATTTTTTCTTTGTTTCTGTTATAAAATGTATCAAATTAGTAATGTTTCTTCATAAATTTTGGCCAAAATTTATACTTCTACATATATTTGGTAAAAATAAGTACAAATTGGTGTATATTATTTGGTCTTTGTGAAAGTTATAGAGTCCACAAACTATGGTGCCAATATCTGAAAATTGATCACACCTGAAGTACTGACGGCCTATCTCATTTCTTGAGACCCTAACATGCCTGAAAAGTACAAATACCCCCCAAATTACCCTTTTTTTGAAAGAAGACATTCAAAGGTATTTAGAAAGAGGCATGGTGAGTTTTTTGAAGTTGTAATTTTTTACCACAATTCTTTGCAATATCAATATTTTTTTTTTTTTCACTAAATTGTCATATTAGCAGGTTATTTCTCACACACAGGATATGCATACCACAAATTACACCCCAAAACACATTCTGCTATTACTCCCGAGTATGTCGATACCACATGTGTGAGACTTTTACACAGCGTGGCCACACACAGAGGCCCAACATGCAGGGAGCACCTTCAGGCGTTCTGGAGCACCGAGGCCAATTCTGACATTTCTCTCCTACATGTAAAAATCATCATTTGTTTGCTAGAAAATTACACCGAACCCCCAAACATTATATATGTTTTTTTAGCAAAGACCCTAGAGAATACAATGACGGTTGTTGCAACTTTTTATCTCACACAGTATTTGCGCAGCAATTTTTCAAACGCGTTTTTTTGGGAAAAAACAGTTTTGTGCTTTAAAAAAAAAAATGGTAAGGTTAGCCAAATGTTTTTGCATAATGTGAAAGATGAAGTTACGCCGAGTAAATAGATACCTAACATGTCACCCTTCAAAATTGCACACGCTCGTGGAATGGCGGCAAACTTCGCTACTTAAAAATCCCCATAGGCGACATTTTAATTTTTTTTACTGGTTACGTGTTTTGAGTTACAGAGGAGGTATGGGGCCAAAATTATTGCTCTCGCTCCAACGTTGGCAGCGACACCTCACATGTGTGGTTTGAACACCGTTTTCATATGTGGGCGGGACTTACGTATGCGTTCGCTTCTGCATGCGAGCACACGGGGGCAGGGGCGCTTTAAAAAAAAAATACAATTTATTGTTCTTTTTACTTTATTTATTTTAGTTTGACACTTTTTTCCCCAAAAATAAATTTTTTGATCACTTTTATTCCTATTACAAGGGATGTAAAGATCCCTTGTAATAGGAATATAGCATGATAGGTCCTCTTTACAGTGAGATATGGGGTCAATAAGACCCCACATCTCACCTCTAGGCTGGGAAGCCTGAAATAAAATAAAAAAACGATCCTGGCTTTGATCGTACCGGTAAGTCGGTAGAAGCACAGGAGGGCGGCGGGAGGGGGGGGGACGTCCCCTCTCGCCTCCCGTAAGAACGATCAAGCGGCGGAACAGCCGCCATGATCATTCTTATGGTGTAGGTGTAGGGAATCGCCGGCTGAAAAAGCTGATATCTGAATGATGCCTGTAGCTGCAGGCATCATTCAGTTATCCCTGCACAAATTCAAGGATGTCCTATGACGGCCGGGGGGCGGGAAGTGGTTAAAACGCTTTTTTTTTTTAACACAAAGTTAAGCATGGCTGGTATGGCAGGGTAGTGCAGAGTAGTGCAGAGTATGGCTGGGTATTGCAGGGTATGGGCAGGGTATCGCAGAGTATAGGCAGGGTATCGCAGAGTATGGGCAGGGTATCGCAGGGTAGGGGCAGGGTATCGCAGAGTATGGGCAGGGTATCGCAGAGTATAGGCAGGGTATCGCAGAGTATAGGCAGGGTATCGCAGAGTATGAGCAGGGTATCGCAGGGTATGGGCAGGGTATCGCAGGGTATGGGCAGGGTATCACAGAGTATGGGCAGGGTATCGCAGAGTATAGGCAGGGTATCGCAGAGTATAGGCAGTGTATCGCAGAGTATAGGCAGGGTATCGCAGAGTATGGGCAGGGTATCGCAGAGTATGGGCAGGGTATCGCAGAGTATAGGCAGCAGAGTATGGGCAGGGTATCGCAGAGTATAGGCAGGGTATCGCAGAGTATGGGCAGGGTATCGCAGAGTATAGGCAGGGTATCGCAGAGTATAGGCAGGGTATCGCAGAGTATGGGCAGGGTATCGCAGAGTATAGGCAGGGTATCGCAGAGTATAGGCAGGGTATCGCAGAGTATGGGCAGAGTATGGGCAGGGTATCGCAGAGTATAGGCAGCAGAGTATGGACAGGGTATCGCAGAGTATGGGCAGGGTATCGCAGAGTATAGGCAGGGTATCACAGAGTATAGGCAGGGTATCGCAGAGTATGGGCAGGGTATCGCAGAGTATGGGCAGGGTATCGCAGAGTATAGGCAGGGTATCGCAGGGTATGGGCAGGGTATCGCAGGGTATGGGCAGGGTATCGCAGAGTATGGGCAGGGTATCGCAGGGTATGGGCAGGGTATCGCAGGGTATGGGCAGGGTATCGCAGAGTATGGGCAGGGTATCGCAGAGTATAGGCAGGGTATCACAGAGTATAGGCAGGGTATCGCAGAGTATGGGCAGGGTATCGCAGAGTATGGGCAGGGTATCGCAGAGTATAGGCAGCAGAGTATGGGCAGGGTATCGCAGAGTATGGGCAGGGTATCGCAGAGTATGGGCAGGGTATCGCAGAGTATGGGCAGGGTATCGCAGAGTATAGGCAGGGTATCGCAGAGTATAGGCAGGGTATCGCAGAGTATGGGCTGGGTATCGCAGAGTATAGGCAGGGTATCGCAGAGTATGGGCAGGGTATCGCAGAGTATGGGCAGGGTATCGCAGAGTATGGGCAGGGTATTGCAGTGATGGCTGAGCAGGGATGGCTGAGCAGGGATGGCTGAGCACTGGGATGGATGGATCTGTGACTTTACTTGTCACAGAGCAGCGCTGTGGGCACTACACATCCAGCCCACAGCGCTGCTGCCATCCGCTCTCTCTCCCCCTCTCCTCTCACACTGTACCAATCGGTACACAGAGGGGAGAGAGGAAACCGGCGTCATCACATGACGCCGGTTTGTTTACAAGTGATCGCTCCGTCATTTGACGGAGCGATCACGTGGTAAACAGCCGCGATTAGCAGCCATCTACCGTGATCCGTGATGCGCCGGGTCTTCCGGACCCAGTGGTCATGGATATTTCCAGGAGCGCGCCCCAGGGGGTGCGCGAGAGCAAGATTCTGGGAGGACGTCCATGGACGCCCTCCCAGAATAACTCGACTGCGCTGTAGCCGTCTTTCGGCTATGGCGCGGTCGGCAAGTGGTTAAAAACTCTAAAATTGTGTGCATCTTCAAATTTTGCCTTGTTCAGGGGTGACAACACCCCACATTATGAAGGGCAGATAGAGACTTTTTTCAAAAACTAGAATGTCTGATATTGCCTAGAGGTTTACAATGTTGTATTTTGTTGTATGTTAATGAGAGTTGTGTATTTTCTTAAAAAAAAAAAAAAAACATTGCCTGGTTATGGCAAAAAAAAAAAAAAAAGAAATGTATCTTTTATACCACAAAGTACTTTATAAAGACCATGTTTGAATGTGCACAAAGTAACATTTTTAAAAAACAACAATGTGTGGCTTCTTTATCAAATCTGCTATAACCTTTTTTGTGTATAGTTTTGGTGTTACCAGTGAAATGGTTGGTATTTACTAAAGGAAAATACACTTGGCACTACAAGTGCACTAGATAAAACTAGGAGACAGCAAAAAGAAACACAAGCAATACATCAAAAAATAAATTTAAGCAGATTTTTTTTTTTGGGGTTTATAAAAGGATTATTAATCATTGCCTGGCATAGGAATGGCCCCCCTACCCATGAAATAGTTGACATAATGCTGCCGAACCTCATGGGCGTTTTGGGGGGCAAGCCAGGACGGCCAGATTCAAGCCCCGGCAAGATATTGTCTCCTGAAAGTCTGGCCTCAGGCCCAATTGAGGCCATATAAGTTGGCGCATTTCTGCGCAAGAAATTGTGGAGAACACAGCAGCAAAAAACAATATAGTTTATTTTGTATTCCCGCCATGCTGATCAAAGTCATAAACAGGTGGAACCGGCTGGCCATTACCCCAAAGGCATTCTCCACAACTCTTCGGGCTCTGGCCAGCCGGTAGTTGAAAACCCTCCTCTCCGGGGTGAGGGTCCTCTGGGGAAAGGCCTCATGAGATGCGGTCCAAGTCCAAAGGCTTCATCAGCCCAAAACACAAAGGGGAGTCATTCCACAATCCCTGCATCCGGTGGCAATGCAAGGTCATCACTCTGGAGACAAAGAGCAAACTCCGTCTGGGCGAAGGTTCCCCATCCGACATCCGGCCATTCTTCCCCACATCCACATAGAGGAACTCATACTGTGCTGACACCACTGCCGTCAGCATGATGCTATGAAACCCCTTGTACTGTAGTTGTAGAAAAACGAACCCGAAACGAGGGTGGTGGCACGATGCGGACGTGCTTCCCATCTATTGCCCCTCCGCAGTTGGGGAAGTCCCACCGCATGGCAAAATGGGTTGCCACAGTCTGCCATTCCTGTGGTGTGGAAGGAAGCTGAGGAGTCAAACAAGATAAAAAAATATTAGTACTTTTGCACATAACATTGCTAGTAAATTACACAAAAAAACATTCTTGGCGAACATAATTATAACTTGTATTTTAAGGAGTATTTAAATACAAAAATAGAAGGCCCAATTATCAGATTCATAACCCCCTCTGATGGCCCATTGTAAAATTTTTAGGGGGGGCTAGATGAGTTTGGGAACCAAATAAAAAAAAAAAAAAAACATTCATAATTGAATGTGAAAATATACATTTGTAGACATTTTAGGGGGTGTTTAGGGGGGGGGGGGTAAAGCACTACAATGGAGCTGACAGAAGTGACTAGGCTAGGTGTGTTTGGGCCCAGGATAGCATGCTGGAGAGATTAGTGAAGGGAAATATGCATGTAGGCCAAAAAAGGAGCATTAAAAGCTGGTGGTGGCATTTCAAAACAACCCACCACCACCCCCTGTCCTTGGTGGTTAGTGGCACTTTACTCCCCCCCTCGCATCCCTGGCCCCAACACAATCCATAACATTGGTGGTAAAAGCTTACAGCATACATGGGGACAAATGGGACATTCACAGCATATTACAATCATGGTAATTAGGGAAGGATGAAAGAAATACAATACATTAGCATACATGAATAGGGATGGGCCCGGTGCTCGATTCGAACCCATGTTCGAATCGAGCATCGGGCGTTCGCTCGCTCGTCGAGCCCAGAACTATTTGGGCCGTTCGCATCACATTCGTGTGATGCGAGCGGCCCCGCAATGCATTGCGGCCGGCGCGGCCGGCGCAGTGCATTGCTGGCTGATGATTGGCCAAGCATGCACTGTGACCCCGCATGCTTGGCCAATCACAGCGCCCGAAACTCGGAGAGCAATAATTGTCTACAGGCAGGACGCCTGTAGCCAATTACAGCTCAGGGGCTTTAGTACACGCCCCACCATTTAAAAGGCCGCCACGCCATCGGCCCCGGTCACATGAGTTCCGGCTTTAGGAGAGATTAGTCTGCTGATTCTGTCTTTGCTTGATACTGAAAGATTTGCTCTTCTTTGCTAAACCATTGGCTATTTCTTTGCTAAACCAATGCTACCTAAGTCATTGATCGTTCATTGCTGCTGATTGCACAGTTAGTGTGTTATTAGCTGCTGCTGGGGATTAGTCTGGTGCGTGCTTACTGTTAGTACAGTATTGCAGTAGTACCAACCGCAGTGCTGTTAGCACAGCATTGCACCCCAACAGCACCCATAGGACTTCTAGTGTGTTAGTGGCAGCAAACAGAGCTCCTATATTTTCTTCTCAGCAGCACCCATAGGACTTCTAGTGTGTTAGTGGCAGCAAACAGAGCTCCTATATTTTCTTCTCAGCACCACCCATAGGACTTCTAGTGTGTTAGTGGCATCACACAGAGCTCCTATATTTTCTTCTCAGCAGCACCCATAGGACTTCTAGTGTGTTAGTGGCAGCAAACAGAGCTCCTATATTTTCTTCTCAGCAGCACCCATAGGACTTCTAGTGTGTTAGTGGCAGCAAACAGAGCTCCTATATTTTCTTCTCAGCAGCACCCATAGGACTTCTAGTGTGTTAGTGGCAGCAAACAGAGCTCCTATATTTTCTTCTCAGCAGCACCCATAGGACTTCTAGTGTGTTAGTGGCATCACACAGAGCTCCTATATTTTCTTCTCAGCAGCACCCATAGGACTTCTAGTGTGTTAGTGGCAGCAAACAGAGCTCCTATATTTTCTTCTCAGCAGCACCCATAGGACTTCTAGTGTGTTAGTGGCAGCAAACAGAGCTCCTATATTTTCTTCTCAGCAGCACCCATAGGACTTCTAGTGTGTTAGTGGCATCACACAGAGCTCCTATATTTTCTTCTCAGCAGCACCCATAGGACTTCTAGTGTGTTAGTGGCAGCAAACAGAGCTCCTATATTTTCTTCTCAGCAGCACCCATAGGACTTCTAGTGTGTTAGTGGCATCACACAGAGCTCCTATATTTTCTTCTCAGCAGCACCCATAGGACTTCTAGTGTGTTAGTGGCAGCAAACAGAGCTCCTATATTTTCTTCTCAGCAGCACCCATAGGACTTCTAGTGTGTTAGTGGCATCACACAGAGCTCCTATATTTTCTTCTCAGCAGCACCCATAGGACTTCTAGTGTGTTAGTGGCAGCAAACAGAGCTCCTATATTTTCTTCTCAGCAGCACCCATAGGACTTCTAATGTGTTAGTGGCATCACACAGAGTTCCTATATTTTCATCTCAGCAGCACCCATAGGACTTCTAGTGTGTTAGTGGCATCACACAGAGCTCCTATATTTTCTTCTCAGCAGCACCCATAGGACTTCTAGTGTGTTAGTGGCAGCAAACAGAGCTCCTATATTTTCTTCTCAGCAGCACCCATAGGACTTCTAGTGTGTTAGTGGCAGCAAACAGAGCTCCTATATTTTCTTCTCAGCAGCACCCATAGGACTTCTAGTGTGTTAGTGGCATCACACAGAGCTCCTATATTTTCTTCTCAGCAGCACCCATAGGACTTCTAGTGTGTTAGTGGCAGCAAACAGAGCTCCTATATTTTCTTCTCAGCAGCACCCATAGGACTTCTAGTGTGTTAGTGGCAGCAAACAGAGCTCCTATATTTTCTTCTCAGCAGCACCCATAGGACTTCTAGTGTGTTAGTGGCAGCAAACAGAGCTCCTATATTTTCTTCTCAGCAGCACCCATAGGACTTCTAGTGTGTTAGTGGCATCACACAGAGCTCCTATATTTTCTTCTCAGCAGCACCCATAGGACTTCTAGTGTGTTAGTGGCAGCAAACAGAGCTCCTATATTTTCTTCTCAGCAGCACCCATAGGACTTCTAGTGTGTTAGTGGCAGCAAACAGAGCTCCTATATTTTCTTCTCAGCAGCACCCATAGGACTTCTAGTATGTTAGTGGCAGCAAACAGAGCTCCTATATTTTCTTCTCAGCAGCACCCATAGGACTTCTAGTGTGTTAGTGGCAGCAAACAGAGCTCCTATATTTTCTTGTCAGCAGCACACATAGTACCTATAGTGTGTTAGTGTCAGCACCCATAGGACCTACAGTGTGTTGTGAGCACACATAGGAGTTCTATTTTTTATACTATATACACTACCGACTACAATGGCTGGAAGACCGCCAAGGAGAGGCAGAGCGTGCCGAGGCAAGAACACAGGGCAGGCAGGCTCTGTTTCTAGAGACAACAGTGCTGGCCGTGGACGTGGTCGTGCATCGTCATCAGCACGTGGCCATGGGACACGCTTGTCTTTGTTTTCGGCAGCTGGACATGTGGAGCCGCATCATGCCGAAGGCTTGGTAGAATGGATGACCAAGCCCTCCTCATCCTCCTCATCCTCTCTCACCCAGGCTCAGGGTACTGGCAGAGCAGCTGCCAACGCGTACTCAATGGCATCATCAGCCACCCCTTCCCTAGACCCACCATGTCCTCCTGAGGAGTCCCCCGAACTGTTTGAGCACAGTGTTGGGTACATGCTCCAAGAGGATGCCCAACGATTCGAAGGCTCGGATGATGATACCCAGCTTGAGGAAGTCAGTAGTGTGCGCGCAGAGAGAGGGGATGCTGAAGGACAGCAATCTGGCAGTAGTGTTCCACCAGCTGCAGCTTACTGCCAGGTTTGCTCTAGTGGTGAAGAGGGAGGGGATGATGAGGTCACTGACTCCACGTGGGTGCCTGAAGGGAGAGAGGAGGAGGAGGAGGAGGATGCAGCGTCACATGTCCAACGAGGCAGGATGCCCCCTGGAGGCCAGCTAGAGGCCAGCACAGCAACTGTACCACACCGCAGAGCTCCGCCTGTGCAGGGCGCTGCCTCTGCACGTTATCACAAAAGTTCTTTGGTGTGGGCCTTTTTTGAGACGAGTGCATCAGATCGCACCACTGCTATTTGCAATATTTGTCTCAAGCGTATCTCGCGTGGCCAAAACATCAGCCGCTTGGGCACCACAAGCATGAGCAGACATATGTCGACCTGCCATGCAGCTCGTTGGCAAGCACACATAAAAGACCCACACCAAAGAACAAAGCGGACCTCTCCTTGCTCCTCATCAGCTGGGATCTCCATCCCCACTATATCTTCAGTCCTCTCTGAAAGCTGCTCTGAGAGGACTGAAGGTGTAGAATTAGGTGTGTCACAACCAAGTACTTGCAGTACACCGACGTCCGATTGTAGCAGGCAAATTTCCCTGCCCCAGCTGCTGGACCGTCGAAAGAAGTATACTCCCAGCCATCCACATGCCCAGCGGTTGAATGCTAGCTTGGCTAAATTGCTAGCACTTCAACTGCTGCCTTTTCAGTTGATAGACTCGGCCCCCTTCCGTGAGTTTGTTCAATGTGCGGTTCCTCAGTAGCAGGTTCCCAAACGCCACTTTTTCTCACGGAAGGCGATTCCGTCTCTCTACTGGCATGTGGAAGGCAATGTCCATGCCTCGCTGGACAGGGCGGTCAGTGGTAAGGTGCATATTACCGCTGACTCATGGTCCAGCAGGCATGGACAGGGACGTTATCTTTCTTTCACGGCCCATTGGGTCACTCTATTGGCAGCTGGGAGGGATGCAGGACAAGGTGCAGTAGTGTTGGAGGTTGTTCCGCCACCACGCCTCCAAAATGCTACTACTGGTTGTGACACACCTCTCTCCTCCACCCCCTCCTCTTCTTCTTCCTCCATGTCCTCTTCGAGTGCTCTGTCCTCGGAACCAGCGGTGCTCCGTAGGCGTACAAGGGGCTACGCGAGTACGCAGGCAAAAAGATGCCATGCCGTGCTTGCGCTGGTGTGTTTGGGGGACAGGAGCCACACTGGGCCAGAGGTTCTGGCAGCTCTGCAGGGGCAGGCCGAGAGGTGGTTGACGCCACGCCAGCTTAAGCCAGGAATGGTCGTTTCTGATAATGGCACCAACCTCCTCTCCGCCCTGCGACAGGGGCAGCTCACCCATGTGCCCTGTATGGCTCACGTCCTCAACCTGGTGGTGCAGCGGTTCTTGGGCAGGTTCCCAGGCTTACAGGATGTCCTGAGGCAGGCCAGGAAAGTCTGTGTGCATTTCCGCCGATCTTATAATGCCAGTGCTCGGCTGACTGAGCTGCAAAAGGAGCTGAACCTGCCCAAGAACCGCCTAATATGTGACATGCCCACCAGGTGGAACTCAACGTTGGCCATGCTGCAGTGACTGCACACGCAGCAGAGGGCCATCAATGAGTACCTTTGCGACTACGGCACCAGGACAGGGTCAGGGGAGCTTGGCTTTTTTTCCCCACGCCAGTGGAGCATGATCAGGGATGCATGCACTGTCCTCTCACCATTTGAGGAGGCCACGAGGATGGTGAGCAGTGACAGTGCATGCATCAGTGACACTGTACCTCTTGTCCACCTGTTGGAGCATACGCTGCGTGGGATAATGGACAGGGCACTTGAGGCAGAACAGAGGCAGGAAGAGGAGGACTTCCTTGTCTCTCAAGGCCTCCTTTATCCAGACAATGTTCCTTCTGTCCCACCCATCACACAGGAAGAGGAGGAGGAGGAGGAGGAGGATTGTGTGAGCATGGAGGTGGAGCCTGGCACTCAGCATCAGCAGCAGCAGTCTTTTAGGGATGATGTACAGTCCCAACAAACCAGTGGACTTGTACGTGGCTGGGAGGAGGTGGCTGGCGATCATGTCATCCTCAGTGACCCAGAAGACTCCGGACCGAATGTCTCAGCTAACCTACGCTGCATGGCCTCCCTGATCCTGCAAAGCCTGCGGAAGGATCCTCGTGTTCTTCGGATCAAGGAGAGTGACCATTACTGGCTGGCCACTCTCCTTGATCCACGGTACAAGGGTAAGGTTGCGGACCTTATCTTGCCGTCGCAGAGGGAGCAGAGGATGAGACATCTCAGGGAGGCCTTGCAGAAAGGTCTGTGCAACGCGTTCCCAGAAACTGGGAGGTTACAAACTCCTGGTCCTGGACGACGAGTTGCTGAGGCTTCGGTCAGTAGCAGAAGGAGCGGTGGGGAAGGTGGACGTCTGACCGATGCGTTCAGACAATTTTTTAGTCCGCAGCCCCAAGGTATGATCGGTTCCAGCAACCATCGCCAGTGTCTGATATACATGGTGCAGGAATACCTAGGGGCAAGGTCAGACTTGGACACCTTTCCCACCGAAAATCCTCTGGCTTACTGGGTCCTGAGGATGGATCACTGGCCAGAGCTTGCACAGTATGCAATTGAGCTACTGGCCTGTCCTGCATCCAGCGTTCTTTCCGAACGCACATTCAGTGCTGCTGGAGGATTTGTCACCGATCATAGGGTGCGCCTGTCCACCGACTCGGTTGATCGACTGACCTTCATAAAAATGAATCAGTCTTGGATCACCACCAGCTACCAGACACCTGAAGCGGATATAACGGAATAATTTATAATGTCACATCCCTTCAAGACTGCCTATGCTGATGCTGAGTGACTGTCCTGTTATGTTCACTGACTATCCTCTTCCTCCTCCTCAATGATCCATGCCACCACACCAGTGCCTAAGGCACAATTTTTCAGCCCCTGTATAACAGGGGCGTGTAATTACAATTTTTTTAAAAGATGCTTCGCAACAGGTGTGACTGCTGTGCTCAGAGTACAGTATCTGTGAGGGGTTGCAGTGTTGTGGCACCAGCACCAGTGCCTAAGGCACAATTTTTCAGCCCCTGTTGGGGCGTGTAATTACAATTTTTAGGCAATGCTTTGCAACAGGTCTCATTGCTGTGCTCAGAGTACAGTATCTGTGAGGGGTTGCAGTGTTGTGGCACCAGCACCAGTGCCTAAGGCACAATTTTTCAGCCCCTGTATAACAGGGGCGTGTAATTACAATTTTTTTAAAAGATGCTTCGCAACAGGTGTGACTGCTGTGCTCCAAGTACAGTATCTGTGAGGGGTTGCAGTGTTGTGGCACCAGCACCAATGCCTAAGGCACAATTTTTCAGCCCCTGTTTAACAGGGGCGTGTAATTACAAATCTTGATCTAATAGTTCACAGCAGGGCCCATTCCTGCGCCCACCAAGAGTAACTATGAGGGCCTACAGTCTTGTGGCAACACCGTCCACCACCACCACCACCACCAAAGGCCCAATTTTTCTGCCCTGTTCAACAGGTGCATGCAATTACAAATCTTGATCTAATAACTCACAGCAGGGCCCATTCCTGCACCCACCAAGAGTAACTGTGAGGGCTTACAGTCTTGTGGCAACACCGTCCACCACCACCACCACCACCACCAAAGGCCCAATTTTTCTGCCCGGTTCAACAGGTGCATGCAAGTACAAATCTTGATCTATTAACTCACAGCAGGGCCCATTCCTGTGCCCACCAGTCTTGTGGCTACACCAACATCTAATAGGGCAAATTTCTGCAGAGTATATACGGCAGGCCCCTACTTTCAAACATCCAACTTACAAACGACTCCTACTTGCAAACGGCAAGAGAAAACAGGAAGTGAGAGGAAATCTACCCCTAGGAAGGAAAATTCTATCCTGTTAGATTTAATTTGGGAAAAAGGTATCTCCTCTCTACTGATGCTTTATCACCAATCCTTGTTTCAATTAAAACCCCACTTTTCCAAAAACATTTGTCATTGGGACGGAAAGTGAGGTGACATGTTCTGAACAGATGTGCAAAGACAGCAAATGTTACAGGGGTGATAACCCCTCCCTATGTTCTCCAAAAAGCTTAAAAATTGATTTTTTTGGGATGTAGCTACACTTCATAATGTACCTGTTCAGATTCTACTTAAGAACAAACCTACAGTCCATGTCTTGTTTGCACCACCTATATACTGCTGTTCAGAGTATATAGGGTTGTAGGTATAGGGTTTTATTTTGGGTGCGGGGTCCCCCTTAGTATCCATACAAGACCCAAAGGGGCTGGGGTGGGGGGGGGGGTGATGGGGTAGCCATGCCATTTTTCTCAAGGATTTTCAGCCATATGGCGGCCAGGACAAGACATGACATTAAAGCCACAAGTGGTTTTAAATGGCTTCTTTTTTTCCTTTACAAATGTCATTTTGTGCAAGGACAGTTCTAAACACGGGAAACACATGCCACTTCACAGGCATACTTTAGACACCCCCCAGGTACCATATTTAAAGGAAAATTTCACTTTTTTTTTTTCACTTTATGCATCATTAAAATGACTGCTCCCGAAAAAACTTTAGTTTTTAAAATTTCTTTTTGCATTGATATATGTCCCCTGGGGCAGGACCCGGGTCCCCAAACCTGTTTTATGACATTAACATGCATATTGGCCGTTGTAATTAGCAATTTTGATTTCGAACGTTCGCGTCCATTATAACGAATAGGGTTCGAAAATTTGCGCGAACTTTCGGTCCGTTCGAAGGTTCTGGTGCGAACCGAACCCGGGGGTGTTCGGCTCATCCCTATACATGAATTACATAGAATGTGATGTTAAAGGAGAAAACTTACCTTAATATAGTCCTTCTGCAGGACTTGGATGATGGCAGAACAGGTGTCTGGGATAATGAGTCCCAGAGCCTGGGGGGAGATGCCTGTCGTGAACTTCAGGTCCTGCAGACTTCTCCCAGTCGCCAGGTATCGCAACGTGGCAATGAGCCTCTTCTCAGCAGTGATGGCTTCCCGCATAACGGTGTCCTGCCTGGTGATATAGGGGGACACCAAAGCCAACAGATGCTGAAAAATGGGGTCCGACATCCGGAGAAAATTCCTGTAGTCATCAGGATTATTCTCCTGGATCTCCAGCAGCAAAGGCATGTGAGAGAATTGGTCCTGCTGGAGCAACCAATTCTTGGTCCATGAACTCCTCCTCACCCTGTTCATGGACTGGTCTTGGTCCAAGACAAGAAGACCAACACCAAGCGAACGCACAGCACGAACTCTACAACGAGAACGTAACATGGCTAGGAAGGAAACGATCATCTGATCAGAACGTACTAAACAGAACGCACTTAAGAACAGCAAGGCCTATGAAGAACGACCTGAAAATCAGAAACGAGCGGACAAGAACGCACTGAAAAACGGATACGACCTGACTACACGCCCTGAAAGACAAGATACGAACCCACAAGCACAAACTGAACCGCAGAAAATGAACTGAAAGCACGAAGACTGAAAAGCGTGAATCGTCTCTCCCCAAACTTTTACTAACACGCGGTAACACGAGATCAGCAAAAGCAGCCCAAGGGGTGGCGCAATTTGAAACAAACTTCATCTTTATACTGCCGTTGTACGTGTTGTACATCACCGCGCTTTAGACCAACGAGATTTTGGATTGACAGTGTGTATGCAAGGAAAGCTTGGCAAGAATCCCGTCAAGCTTGACAAGAATCTCGTCGAGAAAAACAAAGTTTTTTTACGACGGGATTCTCGGCCGTGTGGCTTGAAGCTAAGCTTTGGTCAGTTACACTAAAGAACAAACAAAAAACAACATATACAGGTATATTGTTATATTGTTATATTGTATATATTGCTTAAACTGACAACTGCGTGGTTGTGCGACGCTGTACTCAAACAAAATTGATGTCCTTTTTTTCCAACAAATAGAGCTTTCTTTTGGTGGTATTTGATCACCTCTACGGTTTTTATTTTTTGTGCTATAAACAAAAGAAAGAGCGACAATTTTGAAAAAAACACAAAATCTTTTACTTTTTGCTATAATAAACATCCCAATTTAAAAAAACAAAAAACAAATTTTTTCATTAGTTAAGGCCGATATGTATTCTTCTACATATTTTTGGTAAAAAATAAGCGTATATTGATTAGTTTGCGCAAAAGTTATAGCGTCTACAAAATAGGGGATAGATTTATCCCCTACAAGATTGGTGTTGTGTAATGCCCTAGATTTGGTGGGAGAGGACTTCAAACAGTGATAAATCTGGTATGCAAAGTAAGGGTCAATAGGGGGGTTCAAGATATTCTGAATGTCGACCGCAGAAGGCAGTGGGGCTAGGACAGGGCTAAATGTAAGAGGCAAAATTTGCCTGCACCTAAAAGGCGATCAAGCTATTATTAGTATTTACTTGCTGCAAAGTCCAAATCCCTCAAAACAGGAATAAAAGGAGATGGAAGTGGTGAGATAGCTGAGAGGTCAAATGTGGAAGAGATCACCTTATGTGTGGCCCCAATGGTTGGGCAGGCTAGGAGTAGTGAAAAATGAGGAGGAAAGAGCCATGAATGCAAGAAATAGGAACGAGAGAAAATTCCTGTTCATTCGTGACCCACATTTCAAGGCTTGCCTGAGTGCACCAACTTATCACACATGATAGGTGGAGGGCTGTAAAAATATGTTAAGACATCCGGCAAACACACTCCGCTTTTCACCGGAATGGATAGAAGCGAGATACAGATCCAAGGGTGTTTTTTCTCCAAATAAGTTTAAGTAGTAACGATCTTATTTCAGCATAAAAGGCAGATGATTGCCAGATGGGAAGCGCTTGGATTAAATACAGAATTTGAGCGAGCGTGGTCATTTTAAAAGCATTGCACCACACAAACCAAGTCAAGTTCAGGATCCTTAATTTTTGCAGGTCGAGATGTATCTTAGCCAAGAGGGGATGGAAGTTTGCATCAAACAGATGATCTGTATGGGGAGTCAGTTGAAAATTCGAAATTGTTTTGATTTTTAAAGGGAACTTCAAAATTACTCGAGTCAAGAAAGGAAAACTTTTAAACAAACAATGGTAATTCTAATTGACACAAAAGCTAATGGACTAAATGTGGAAATAAAAGAAAGTATCATGAACAGTACTCAACTGTTTTTGTTGAAAGTGCACTAATATAAAGGGTCGCTGGTTCGAATCCCGACCACAACACTACCTGCCTGGAGTTTGCATGTTCTCCCTGTGCCTGCGTGGGTTTCTTCCGGGTACTCCGGTATCCTCCCACACTCCAAAGACATGCTGGTAAGTTAATTGGCTTCTGTCTAAAATTGGCCCTAGTATATGAATGTGAGTTAGGGACCTTAGATTGTAAGCTCCTTGAGGGTAGGGACTGATGTGAATGTACAATGTACAATGTTTATGTAAAGAGCTGCGTAAATTGACAGCGATATATAAGTACCTGAAATAATAATAATAATATTAATATAGCTACAATCACCTCAAGCATATCTACAATGAGAGATCAGTTGAATTTGAAATTGTTTTGATTTTTAAAGGGAACTTCAAAACTAATCAAGAAAGGAAAACTTTTAAACAAAGAATGGTAATTCTAATTGACACAAAAGCTAATGGACTAAATGTAGACCTCAGTTTTTTAAATCACTATCCAACAGTTTTACAACCACTCTCATGTGAATGTACAATGTACCGTGTATATGTAAATCGCTACGTAAATTGACAGCGCTATATAAGTACCTGAAATAATAATAATAATAATAATATAGCTACAATCACCTCAAGCATATCTACAGTGAGAGATCAATTAATGTATATCCTGCCTCTGATGACTGCTATTCCCAAGATTTTTAGTGTCTTCCTAAAACCACTATTACAAATAGGTGATTATCCTTATCTCATTTATCATACACTGGTATTCAGTTGAGCTCTAACTTGATTTTTGCCATCCCTTTCTCCTTGTCAAAGTATTTTATTGATTGAACAAGAAAATCAATTACATAACAGGTATAATGCATAGTATAATGAGTAATACAAATATAACAGATTTGGTAAAACTCTATGGTCCACTATATAGCTGCAGATAGGTAGATTATTTAATCTCTACAGAAAAAATACAAATAAATTAGTTAATAAAACAACATATTGATGACTGCAGTGAGAATTATGCCACCGTATAGGTTATTTTACTTGGACCTGAACTATTGAGAAATAACTATGCAAAATAATACTTTATTACTTTTTAGAAAAGAAAGAAAAATAAATAAAACAAACAAAAAAAAAAAAACACACAAGAAAAGAGAAACACAAGAAGAGGATAGGAAAGAGTAGTAGAAAAATAGAGAAGGAAGTGCAGGAGTCCATTGAAATGGCTCGGGTAACATGGCTTACTGCCTGAGGGCGTAAAAAGAACATTATAATTTTCACAATAAAGAGTAGGGTAACACCCATAGTCTCAAAGTTTGGGTTTGTAAGTCACTTTTATCTGAGTAGGGCTTTCAGTTACCATGGCATGAGAACTGAGTTATCACAGAATAGGGGTAGGTGGTAGTTAATCCAAGGATTCCAGTTTTTTTCAAAAACAGGAATTTGGTCCCTTTCTATTGCTAACATTTTGGCATGAGACATGAAGTCATTTAGTCTGCGTTCGGTCTCGGATATCTCTATGTTAGGGGTCCTCCATGCCCTTGCTATTGTTTGCTTAGCCGCCGTGAGAAGTTGAGTAAGGAGTTTAAATTGTTTATATGTAATAAAATCTGGTTTTAGATTGAGCAAGGCTTTGCACATTGAGATTAAACATTCTGGAAGCAGTTTCAAATAACTTTTCCCAATATGTTTGTACTAATGGGCAGGACCACCATATGTGCAAGTGGGTGCCCGGGTCAGGACAGCCTCAAAAGCATTGAGCTGTTTGGTTTGCCATCCCTTTCTCAAGATCAATGTATGCTTGTGATAATGGCCACAATGCAAACTATGAGCAAGAAAAATTGAGTTTACTCTTGGAACCTTTTATTCTAACTCATATTCTAACTCATTTTGAAATACTGTTAGTCCTTCCTAAGGAAAAGGTCAACTATGGCACATATCTTCCTCTTTTAGGATAAATTCAACAAAATGCAATGCTTTAAAAATGTAAATATCATATACTGTATAAAAGCTGATTAATTATAACTATAATAACCATTCTGCACCATAATGATGTTTTGTTTTTTTTACCAACAAAAATGTGTTTATTGAATCAAAGGTGGTACACAGCCATAGACATCAAAAACAATAATCAGCACTTCCATATACATGGCCAAGTGATGCATAACAGGGTTAAATTAGCAACTTCACAGTACCTTTTTCCCCCCCCACAATATTGCACCTATGAGCAGAGTTACACTCCCACATCTAGCCAAATAATCTGTCCGCGACCAGGTCCACCGGGGCAAGCCCCGGTGTATCTAGCCACGGTGCCCAGAGATTTTCATACTTCTGAATGCTCCCCCTGTGCTGGTAAATGAGTTTTTCCATACGTAGCATATCCCCTATCTTACATATCCATTCCCTCGAAGCAGGTGGCGTCTCAGATTTCCAGTACAGCATAATCAGCCTCCTGGCTTGGAACATCACCCTTTGAACAGCCTCCCTGGTGTGCACTGCCATCACATGTTCCTCCACCACCCCCAATAGGCATACCTTGGGATCTACCGGTAGGGATATCTTGAACACAGAATTGACCACGTTCACCACCTCATTCCAATATAAATGCAACTTGGGGCAACGCCACAGGAGGTGAATGAGGTCCCCATGGTCTCACTTACATCTAGTACAGGTACCCTCTGTCTGCAACCCCATCATTGTAGTCTGTGCGGCGTGTAGTACACCCTTAAAATGATATACAATTGAGTGAGCCGTTGGGCCACATTCAGAGAGCATATACCCACCCCCTGAAATATCTCCTCCCACTCATCCCCATCCATTTGACCCACATCTCTCTCCCATCGCTCCCTCACCCTCAGGGGGTGCCGCCCCAGGAAGTATTGGAGAAGGGTATTGTAACTTTGAGAAATAATTCCCTTCGAGGTCACAGCATCCCTAATGAGGCCGAACACAGGGGTAGGAGACAAGTGCCATTCAGAAGATCTACTCTGTGCTCTAATCACATGCTGAAGTTGCAGATACTGGAAGAACATTGAGGACGGCAGGCCAAACTCCGCCTGCAAATCCACAAATGTCCTAAGAGTGCCATTCTCAAAGACTTGTTTAACATGTGTGATCCCGTGTTCTCTCCACCTAGCCCCTCCCTGCAGCTTGGCCAGTTCTGTGTACGTCTCGTTATGCCAAAGAGGACTATATTCAGTGTACCCCTCGGCCTGTTGTATATATTTGCACTTGTTCCACACTTTTTGAATTAGGTTGTAGGTAGGATACTTCTTATTTGGCTTGGCAAATGCCAGGGCCTCCAATGCCAGGGGAATGGGACCTGCATCTACTGTGCGGAGCATGAGTGCCTGGGAAGAGCCAGCCGGATCGGTTCCAAAGCACCCCACCAGGTGCTGTAGTTGGGCTGCTAGGTAGTACAACCACGGGTTGGGCAGTGCCAGCCTGCCATTGTCCTTAGGTCGCTGAAGATATTCCAATTTTATCCTCGGGGGTTTATTCTTCCATATTAAGGTGCGAAAGATGGAATTAACCATTCTAAAAGTTTTTAGAGGGACCACTACAGGGGCATTGTGAAGACAGTAGAGTAATTGAGGCATAAGGATCATCTTCACCAGATTTACTTTGCCTGCCACTGACATGTGAAGGCCGTTCCATGTCCTAACCCTCTCTTTAAACCTCTGTAGCAGGGGCGAAATATTCAATCAGCCATAATCCCTCGGGTTTGAAGTGATCTGGATCCCCAAGTATTTAAAGGAGGTAGTGACTGGGATAGGGCACGAGGGGGCCACTGTCTGTGCGGCGTCCCCGTCTAACAGTAATAGGGCAGACTTCGACCAGTTAATTTGTAGAACCGAGTAGACCCCAAATTTTGTAATGGTTGCCATGGCCTCCCGCAGGGACTCGTCAGTATCTCCCAGCATAAGCAGGGTGTCATCAGCATAAGGCATTATCTTCTCCTGCAGGAGACCATAGCAAAATCCCACAATGTGCTCATTAGCCCTTATCTCCATGGCCAGGGGTTCAATAGCCAGTGCAAAGAGCAGAGGGGACAACGGGCAGCCTTGCCTCGTCCCCCTCCTCAATGCAAAGTCCTGCGACAGAAAACCAAAGGCCCGAATGGCAGCCTAAGGTCCGCTGTACAGGAGGCGTACCCACGCTATATAAGTATCACCGAATCCAAAGCGCTCCAACACCGCCCACAAGTATGTCCAATCAATACTGTCAAATGCCTTAGTGGCATCCAGGGACAGTAAAGCCCTGCTTCCCGGATTATCAACGTCTGTTTGCATATTCAAAAATAACCGCCGTATGTTAATGGCCGTGGATTTATTTGGCATAAACCCTGCCTGATCATCATGTATGAGGGAGGCTATAACCTTATTAAGTCGCATTGCTAATACTTTTGCAAGGATTTTATTATCGCATTGTAACAAGGATATTGGCCTGTATGATCCCGGGTCAACCGGTTCCTTACCCGGTTTAAGGAGCAGTACAATGTTGGCTTTTGCCATAGAAGGTGGAAGAACTCCCACCTCCAATGCTGCATTAAACACCTTTAATAAACGTGGTAGCAGTACCTCCGCGTGTTGCTTGTATACTTTCATGGGAATCCCACCCTCCCCCGGTGCCTTACAATTAGGGAACAGGCCCACTGCCACCTGCAATTCCTCCACTGTAAGAGGTGCATCTAAATCCTCCCTCTGTCCCGCAGTAAGCTTAGGGAAGGTTAACCCCGTCAAGTACCGGTCCAGATCCGCCCGATCATAGGCAGCTCCAAGGCGGTACAACTCCTCATAGAACCCAGCCAACTCCTGCATGATAAGTTCCGGGGATCTGACCAGTGGCCCAGCTTTGGATTTAATAGCCCCTATAGTTGGAGACCTCTGTTGAGCGTTCGCTATTCTAGCCAGCATGCGCCCCGTTTTTTCCCCCTCCTCAAAAAAGGCCTGTTTGGAGAAAAAGCGTTTCTTCTCAGCAGTTGAGGAGAGCACCCGCTCGTAAGCTGACTGAGCAGCTTGCCACTCCTCCCTTGCCGAGTCAGAGGGGTCCAAGACAAAACGGTGCTCAAGATCCTTCACTCTATTCTCTAGTTCCACCACAAAATCAGAAGAAGCTCCTTTTACTTTAGTAATTTCAGTGGTCAAAATCCTTCTAAAAAATGCCTTAAAGGCCTCCCACTGCTGTATACAGGAACCCTCAGGGTCCTGAGCAGTGAAAAACCCACACATGCTCTCCTCTATAAATTCAGGGGATTTAAATAATTTCAGCCAGAATGCATTGAATTTCCACTGTGCTTTTGGGAGCATCACCTGCTGAGAAACCACCAGGTGCACTATCAATGGGGAGTGATCCGACACACTTCGGGGCCTATATTCCATTACGGATACATATTGGAGCATGCGTGCGTTTCCCACCGCCAAGTCAATCCTAGACAGACTGCCGTGCGATTTGGAAAAACATGAATATTGTCTTACCCCCGGGTGACGATGTCGCCAAACATCCACCCAGCTCACCTCTTGCAACAACCGCGCCAGGGTGGTACCCCTGGAGAGGGCAGAGGCTCCTACGGCCGGGTGTCTATCCAACGAGAGGTCTAAACAACAATTAAAGTCCCCGATCACCAGCAGCGGTACCTCCGGCCTACCATCCACATAGGATATCAAAGCCCTCAGCACCACCGCCGTGAAAGGGGGGGGGCATATACTCCAGCAATTACACATGTTAAGGCACCCAATCTGCAATGCAGAAACACAAATTGACCCTCGGGATCAATTAAACTGTCCATCTCTTGGTAGTCCAAGGAGCCATGAATCAAGACACTCACCCCTCTAGAGTACGAGGTGTGAGTGGAGTGATAGGCTTTATTTACCCAATTATATTGTATACACCCCACTGTCTCCTGCGTCAAATGTGTCTCTTGGAAACAGAAAATCCCAGGTTGAAACTTTTTAAGGCACATTCGTACCATAGTTCTCTTGAGGGGGGAATGCAGACCCCGCACGTTCCATGATACTATAGGAACCCCAGCCCTTTGTTAAACATAGGAACTGGCATGTAAAACATCACCGGGCCCAGAGGCCTGGCATTTCTGGAACCAATGATCCGGTCATGAGTGAGTGTATATGGTTCAGCTGTAGTGCCCACCTGAGAAGCATTACTGTTATACCGTGCGACAAAGAAGTGAAAGTAAAAAAGAAAAAAAGGAAAATTGAGGAAGCAACAGGCATTCCTCGCTTGGTAACATAGAACCATTTCCTGCCAACAGGGCAGGGCAACCATATACCCCCGGAAATGCACTCAGGGGGTCTCTCAAATACACAATTTGTAAATCCACGCTGACGATTTCTGAAGCTCTTGTCTTGATATGATGCAGGATACTGTCCCTCAGCCAGGGTCCATCCGGATAAGATCAGCACAAGTTCTCCACAGTACATCAAAGCGCCTCTGGAATTATGAGACAATCCAGTAACTCTTGCGGGACATTCCACCTCCATCAATCCTCCCCACCATTCTGGTCACGCTGCCTCAGGGCTTGCTCATTACGGTCCAGCCAGTTGGCTGCATCCTTGGCCGACTCAAAAAAATTGTGCTTGGCCCCGCACTATCACACGGAGCTTAGCCGGGTACAACATGGCATAAGGAAGCTGTAACTGTCGGAGCCTGCGCTTCACATCAAAGAATTTCGCCCGGCGTCTCTGCACCTCAGCTGAGAAGTCAGGGTAAAAGGACACTCTGGCTCCATTGTATTGTATGTTTCCCTTTTCCCGGGCAAGCCAGGGCACGGTTTCTCTGTCCCTATAATGCAGTAGTCTTGCTAGTACCGGCCTAGGGGGCCCCCCAGGTTGGGAGCGGCGAGATGGCACCCTATGGGCCCGCTCCACCGCAAACATAGGAGAGAAAGCATTCTTTTCAAAGATGTCCAGCAACCAGCCCTCCACATAAGCTGTGGGGTCCCTGCCTTCCACCTTCTCAGGGAGACCCACAATGCGAACATTATTCCTCCTTAGGCGGTTCTCAAAATCTTCTGCTCTGTCAATAGCCTCCATTGCAAGTCTATAGGCAGCTTTGGTATCTCTCTCAATGGAGGGTAACTGATCCTCAATTTCACTCACCCTAATTTCCACAGCAGTAGTGCGTTCCCGCATTTTTTGCATATCCTGCCGCAGCAGCGACAGTTCCTCTCTCATGGTGGCCACCGAGGCATTGCCAATGTTAACAGCCCTGAGGATATCTGCCAGCGTAGGCTGAGCAATCCCTGAAGTGTCCTGTTCACCAACCCCAGGTGCCTCAGAATCAGAGGGATCAGTCTCATCGTTCTCACACTGTGCAGCCAAGATGGCTGCCCCAGCCTGCGTATCATGTAAAGCAGGCTTCATGTGCTGTGAGTGTCCAGCCTCCTCTGCCCCCATCAGCCCATTCATTTTCTGGGTGTAATACACCATATCTTTAGGTGCATCCTTACCCTGAGCCTTGGACTGCCTCTGTCCTTTAGGTCCCATCTCCTTCCCCCTGTCAGCTCCTCGTGGGGTCCCCTTCACTGCAGACGCGGCGGTGCCATCTTGGAAATCGGGACCCATGTCAGAATGCGTTTTCCGGGTCATTCCTCTGGTGCAGAGGGCTGGCGGAGGTTCCCCTGTTATCCCGGGATCAGCAGCTTGCAGCATATATCCGCAGAATGTCGGTAATGTGGCTGAGGGAGGATCAATACTGGATCAAGCTCAGGAGCTGTGAGAGCTGTGTCCTCTCACATGTCGGTCCAGGCCACGCCCCACCATAATGATGTTAAAAGAACAATTCAGATTCTGTGTTTAAAATTTTCAGAGGCATTGTACCTAAGAATCCACTCTTCTTCTTGGCCTGGAGCTGTCAATGTTTTTGAGTGGGGCCCAGGCCCGGATTGGCCATCGGGCAAACCGGCACTTGTCCGGTGGGCCATGGCCACCAGGCTGCAAGACCTAGCGGGGCACAAGGCTCTTTGAGCCCTCGCCGCTCATCCAGCCTCTCCACGGCCGCCTGGGGGGATGAAAACATAGAGGGGGAGGAGCTAGATGAGAGGCCTTTGGCCTCTCCGTGGCCGCACGGCCGCCTGTATAGGTCTGCCGTCGGTGAGGGGGAGCATGACTGCGAAGGGGGGAGGAGCCAGAGCAGACACCTGCTGCTGACAACTTGAAGCCAGATAGCAGAAAACGTGAGTGCAGCCCCCCCTGTAACCTGTATAGGAGGAGCAGTGGGGGCGGCTGCATATAGAACAATCATTCTCTCCATCTTCCTCCTGCAGTATCGGAATGCCTGCAAGAGGTAAAGGAATAGCAGGCATTCCGAAACTGTAGCAGGAAGATGGAGAGAATGATTTTCTATATGCAGCCGCCCCCACTGCTCCTCCTATCCTGCTTCTTTCTGCTGCCCCCCCCCCGGGCTCACCACCCATACTCTTTGCCTGCTCATGCTCTCCACCTCCCCCAAGCTCTCTGCCACCCCAGTGCTCTCCACCTCCCCCCAAGCTCTCTGCCACCCCCCAGTGCTCTCCACCTACCCCCAAGCTCTCTGCCACCCCCCAGTGCTCTCCACCTCCCCCAAGCTTTCTGTGCCACCCCCCAGTGCTCTCCACCTCCCCCATGCTCTCTGCCACCCCCAGTGCTCTCCACCTCCCCCCATGCTCTCTGCCAACCCCCATTGCTCTCCGCTGCCCCCATGCTTTCTGCCGCCCCCAATGCTCTCCACCTCCCCCCATGCTCTCCACCCCCTCCCTGTGCTCTTCACATCCACCCATGCTCTCCACCAGCCCCCCTGTGCTCTCCACCTCCCCCCATGCTCTTCACCCCCCTCCCTGTGCTCTCCACCTCCCCCTATGCTCTCCGCCACCCTCCCTGTGCTCTCCACCTCCCCCATGTTCTCCGCCACCCCCCTGTGCTCTTCACATCCCCCCATGGTCTTCACCTCCCACCATGCTCTCCACCACCCTCCCTGTGCTCTCCATCTCCCCCCATGCTCTCTGCCGCCCTCTCTGTGCTCTCCACCTCCCCCCATGCTCTCCGCCGCCCTCCCTGTGCTCTTCACCACCCCCCCATGCTCTCCGGCACCCTCCCTGTGCTCTTCACCTCCACCTATGCTCTCTGCTGCCCCCTGTGCTCTCCACCTCCCCCCATTCTCTCCGCTGCCCCCCTGTGCTCTCCTCTTCCTCCCTGTGTTCTCTGTCTCTCCTCTGTGCTCTCGCCCCACCCCATGTTCTCAAGGTTCTTTCCTGTGCTCTCCATCCCCACATTCTCTTTCCTGGTCCCATCTCACCCCCCCCACACCTCTGCTGGGTTCCGCCATCCCCTCTTTCAGGGGATCTGTCAGGGTGAAGAGTGGGGAAGGGGACGGTTAGCATGTCATGGGCTGCTCAATCCAAAATGCCCAGGCCTATTTTTTGTCCCAGTCCGGGCCTGATGGGGCCCAATACTTTCTAAACCCACAAATACAAGTTTTTATTTTCAGTCAAAATTATGAATTTACTATAATCTATCCCACTTGTTTTATTTTATTTTTTCTATTCATCCCTTTTAAAATAATCAAAGCACAAATATAATTAGAAATAGTTAATTTAACATAACTATGCGCGTGGGGACCCTTCGGGGTAAGACCGCGCTTTATTAAGATACCTCTCAACTCAACTCAACTCATAATAAAAAAGACAAATCACATGACTATTATAAAATATAATGTCAGATATGTTTAAAAAATTTAAAGACTCACAATTTTTATGCATTTTTATGCATTTCCTGGCCGACACAAGGCTGCTGAACCACTTAAATCCCGGGCAATTTTACCCCCTTCCTGCCCAGGCCAATTTTCAGCTGTCAGCACTGTTGCACTTTGGGTACAGTGTTGCATGTCCTTGCAATCGACACTCAAACTAACTTTTTATCATTTTGTTCACACAAATAGGGCTTTCTTTTGGTGGTATTTAATCACCACTGCGTTGTTTTTTTTTGCTAAATAAAAAAAAGACTGAGAATTTTGGAAAAAAGACAGATGATTTTCAAACAGATGATCTGGATTTCTTTGTTTCTGTTATAACATTTTGCAAATAAATAATTGTTCTTCATAATTTTAGCCCAAAATGTATTCTGCTACATTTCTTTGGTGAAAATATTTCAAATCAGTGTATAATATTTAGTCTATATGAAATTTATAGAGTCCACAAACAATAGTATACAGTATATCTGAAAATTGATCAGTTCTGTTGTATTGGCAGCCTATCTAATTTCTTGAGGCCCTAAAATGGCAGGACAGTAGAGCCATTTGGTTGGCTTTTGTAGGACGAGCATGCTGGAAAACCAGCAGCCAACTGACTCATGATCAGCACTCTCAGCCAATGCCAGAGAATGCTGATTAGAGTGTTTTGGCAGGGGGGCCATCTCCCTGTAAGAACACAACAGCTCAGAGGGGGAGATCGCTGGACTTACTTTGCATAGTGAGTACAGTGGCTCTGACTGGAGCTGACAGTTTTTAGTAGTGTGTACCAGGCTTAAAGTGGTTGTAAACCCATTTCCACATTTTTTTCTTTTGATCGCACCTGCAAGACAAAGCTATAATGAGCTAGTATGACTAGCATACTAGCTCATTATGTACCACTTACCTTAGATCGGGGCCCCCGAAGTCGTCCGCGTCCCTCTCTCTAGCCGCAGCCATCGCTGCGGCGATAGCCGGAATGTTACTTCTGGGTATTGCCGCTCCAGCCAATCACAGCGCCACTCTGGCGCTGTGATTGGCCGGAGCGGCGAAGATGTGACTCTGCGCATGCACGCGTGAGCCGTCAAATTCGGCTAAGTCGTCGAATGCTGCGACCTAGCCGAATTTCTGAATGGGATTAACCCCATGAATGCGCCGTTATCTACGGCGCGCATGTGCCGTAGACAGAAGCGCCTGTCATTTTACTAAATATCTCCTAAACCGTGTAGGTTTAGGAGATATTTCTTGCACCTACAGGTAAGCCTTAATCTAGGCTTACCTGTAGGTGCAAGTTGAAAAAGTGGGTTTACAACCACTTTAAGAGAAAACAGTATGGGCAGATGTACACCATTTGTAAGTGTAAACATGGTAATAAAAGTGTTTGGAACTGCTATAGTGCTACATGGAAGATGCCTTTTACCCAGATAATCAGGTAGATTATGCCATTTTACCCCTAAGCTGACAACATTTGTTGTGTCTGCAAGGCTGGATTGTTAAAAAAAAAGATTACTTTTGGTGTCCCCACGAAGAGTATAATTACTTTTGGCCATATCATTCTCAATACCTGCAAAGTAAATTAATAATAAATAAATTAAGATGAAAAATAAATACAATGAAAATTAAATGGCATTATATGATTGGTAATGTAAACATACTATAAAGTACCATGATTCAATTCATAAATGTATACCTACTTTTGACCCACCCTGTATATACTGTATATAAAGAAATATAAAGCACACAAGATATTATGCACATTGTCACATTGTCTGTACTCTAAACCTAAAGTGTCCAATATACTTGTAGCGGGGTGGTCAATTTAGGGGGAGTCTCTGAGTGGTAATTAGGCTCAGAAACCTTGATTTGTTAGTGGCTATGGACCATTTTTGTCTTCAGGGGATAATGCTGGTGATGAGTTCCCTGTGGCCTGCGGGTTGCGCTGCCATTCTGGGCCGGGGTTGAACCACGAGCGTAGTGCTGTGCCTTTTGTGTCCCCTCTCGGCAGCCATACGGTGGGGCGGGGAACCTGCTGTGCATGCCGGGGGAGGATATAAAAGGGGCAGACATCTCCTGATTGGGGTCCACCCCCAGGCACCTTCAGCCTGGGAGTGAGTGTGGTTCATCTCCGGGTGCTCTAGGCCCGGAGGCTGTGTTCCTGTTCCATCTCAGGCACCTTTGGTCTGGGATGAGGTACTACCCTGCTCTCCTGTTTGCCTGGGTATGAAGACCCAGGGTATGCGGAGAAGGCCCAGCACCTTTGGCTGGGGTCCACTAAGGATTGAGGAGTCCAGGGTGCCGCCTTGCGAGGGGACCCGCACTCTCAGAGAAGGAGGACCATTCCGAAGGACCGATGCGGGAGTCACGGTGAAGGAAGGGTCTGTTGACTCTCTAGGGGGAAATCTTCTCCTTGATAGGGGCCATGTTCTAAGAAGGAAGTTCACGTTCAACAGGTCAGTGGCAGTGGCCTTATTCACCGGGTCTGTGGCAGAGACCAAACTCACGGTCTGTGGCAGAGACTGTGCGCCTAGTATACTGCTTGAGAATCTGAGTAGTACAGTGAGGAGCTACGTTTGTGCCTGGACCTCCTCCACACCTTGAGCTGTCCTGTTCCTTTGCTCCAACCTTTTTCCTATCCAAGAGACTGTGTATTGTAAAGCGAGAATAAATCTTAAGTTGGAGTTTCAGCTGGTGTGGACATTCATGTTACTGGGGAAGTTAAGGAATCATTCTCGGGAGGATTCTGGCCCTGGCTGGAGACAAGACCCAACAATAACACCGCTCAACCTTTTGCACAAGAGGGTACGGGCTGATAGCGCGGTGTGCCTTTCTCCCCCTGCGAGGAGCCGAGTTAAATGCAGGCTGGGGGATAGGTGGGTGCGCTAGATACTATATTAATATAGTGATTTTGTGGGGGTGTCACTAAAGTGTAGTGCTTTCCATTGAGTTTAGACCAGTCAGGGAAGTACATTTCCTTGTGGCCCACTTTTATTTAAAAGAAAAGTAAAAAAATAACATGCAGGGTTACCCTCGCAAAGTTTTCAGCATCAAAACATAAAATTTCCAGCCTCTTGGCTATCAGAATTCATAGCCCCCAGATAATGTCTCCTCACAACTCGCTACTTTTTTTCAGTCAGCTGACATGTGAAATGCCCACCTGGGCTGCACAGCCTCCTGTCTAATGACACACCATCTTTGAAAATCTCTTAGGCGATGACCTGGTCAGATCTGCCCACCTCTCCTTGAGACTAAGGTAGACTCTCTCCTAGTGTCTTTCCCTAAACACATACATTGATCCTGCAGCAATGTGTCTTCAGGGCAAGGGGACCCTGAAACATAGACAGTCTCCTCATGAAAATGCTGTGCACACCTGAAACATCAGGCTGTTGGTTAGGGTGTTTCATTTTTCCAAAGATGTGATTTTCATATAACTTTGCTTATGCCCCGAGTCTCAGTGATGTAAAAGATATATATGCCAAATTTCAAGAAGATTGGATAATGTTTAGAGGTTGCACACATTGATCACTTTTATCACAAACTAGTGAAATTTCTAACATTGAGCTAAGTGTGCAAAAGAAGAAAAAAAAGATTCATATAAGAATAAACATTACAAAGCTATCGCTGAAATCAAAAAGACAGTTATACTGGAAGACTCATCTCCATCATCACAAGCACCTAGTGACAAAGAGGCTGAGTTTTCACCTCCAGCAATGAAAAAATTATGTTCAAGTCCTAGATTAAAACCTCTTGATCAGACACTCATGTCTACTTGGGATCGAGAACAGCTATTATTTCGACAAGCAAGTACTTCATTTATAGCAACTGCAAACAGCCTTGCCAACGATGTTTCAAAAATTTCCATATCTCCAGCTACCGTTTACCGAGCTCGGGTCATCAATAGAAGTAAAATGGCAAAGAAAATCGAAGACTACAAAGAGTTATTACAACTCTCACTCCTGTACCTAGGAGGTTGGTCTAAAAACGACTTCAGTTTCAGGATCCCAGGGGCACTGCATCAAGCAAGGTGGATGGCAAAGGCAATATATGCACTTAAAATTGTCCTCTTCTCTAAACAGTTGAATATTCCTCAACGACAATTGGAAGGAATGAAACGGGTTGCACATTTTATCAGCCTCATATATGTTCGCTTTTGGCATGAGGCAATTGTAAGTCGATGGGCTCCAAAGAATGATTTGGATATACTACAGCTTCTGAGCACTTACCCAGAAGCAGACGTCAAAAAATGTGCTCTCACAGTTGCTAAGAGACACATTTGGTATCTGTCAGAAACAAACGTAGGATTGGCTTTTTTGGACGAACGTATTACTCAGGCTGTTAAGGAAAATATGACAAAAAAATTTGAAACCAAACCTACAAAGAAAAAGAAAGTGAAACGATTAGAGGGTAAAAACATGTTTTTTGAAGGAAAAGACCTGAGCCATTTCGTTACTAATAAAACAAAGACGTTCTTTGAATTATTTGGGATCCACGACGTGACAGAATACTGCAGTGATTCTCTAAGAAGCCACGTGAACGCTCTCAAGGTTGTCAATGATACCGCAGAGAGAAAAATTGCTCTGATAAAAAAGTATAACAAATCGGTCAGGGATGAACAACAAAAACAATTCTTGTTGAGGGCAGTCAAGCATCACAGAAAAGTCATCACCAATCGAACAAAACAAGGGATTGCATCGTTCAAATTTGATTAATATAACACATGTTTTGCCTATCATATTACCTATTAATCTTAGTGTATAGTTTTAATAGTATTTTAAGTTTGTGATTTCTAGTTTTCCCAATAAAAGTAATTATCCACTTCAGGCCCAGGCCAATTCTGACACTTCGCTCCTACATGTAAAAATTAGGGGTGCGGAAATTAACGATTAATTGTTCGATTAATCGTTAATTTCTTTGATCGATCAAAAAAATTTTGAACGATGACGATCCGCGGAGTGAGCTCCGCGGTCTCGTCCATAGGAAAGGCCGTGGCTTCGGCCTAGCTCCGGAGCACGGCGGCCATCTTGGTCCACCCTGCGGCAGCCTAGTAGCGGCGCGCTGACGTCATCATCAGCCGCCTGCTTGTGCCGTCTACTCTGCGGACCGTTCTACCTGGATCTTAAGGTATGGGGGAGATGTGGACATTACGGGGGAGATGTGGACAATGACATTACAGTGGGAGCACATGTGGGCATGACATTACGGGGGAGATGTGGACATTACGGGGGGAGATGCGGACAGTATGGGGGGAGATGTGGACATTACGAGGGAGATGTGGACATTACAGTATGGGGGGAAAAGTGGACATTACGGGTAGGATGTGGACATTACGGGGGAGATGTGGACATTACGGGGGAGATGTGGACATTACGGGGGCACATGTGGACATTACGGGGGCACATGTGGACATTACAGTATGGGGACACATGTGGGCATTGCAGTATGGGGAGGGGAGATGTGGACATTACGGGGGAGATGTGGACATTACAGAATGGGGGGAGATGTGGACAACTAACAAACTAACTTTCTACGTTTTTCTTAAAGCTTAATAAAAAAAAATTCTTGTAAAAACTGTATGTGCGTTATAATTAATCAAAATTAGTCGATTAATCGATTTAAAAAAAAACGATTAATCGAACAAGAAAATTTTAATCAGTAACAGCCCTAGTAAAAATCTATAATTTTTTTCGGAGAAAATTACATAAAACCCCCAAACACTATATATATATATGTTTTTTTAGCAAAGACCCTAGAGAATACAATGGCAGTCATTGCAACGTTTTATCCCGCACTGTATTTGCGCAGCAATTTTTCAAACGTGTTTTTTGGGAAAAAAAAGTTTCATGCTGTAAAAAAAAAAAAAAAACAGTAAAGTTAGCCCAATTTTTTTGCATAATGTGAAAGATGAAGTTACGTTGAGTAAATAGATACCTAACATGTCACGCTTCAAAGTTGCACACACTCGTGGAATGGCGCCAAACTTCGGCACTTAAAAATCCCCATAGGCGACGCTTTACATTTTTTTACTGGTTACATGTTTTGAGTTACAGAGGAGGTCTAGGGCTAGAATTATTGCTCTCACTCTAACGTTCGTGGTGACACCTCACATGTGTGGTTTGAACATGGGTGGGACTTACGTATGCGTTCGCTTCTGCATGCGAGCACACGGGGACAGGGGCACTTAATTTTTTTTTTTTTTATTATTGTTCATTTTACTTAATTTTTTTTATTTTGACACTTAAAAAAATAAATAAAATGTTGATCACTTTTATTCCTATTACAAGGAATGTAAACATGACAGGACCTCTTTACAGTGAGATATGGGGTCAATAAGACCCCCACATCTCACCACTAGGCTGGGAAGTCTAAAAACAAAACAAAAAAAGAAATGATCACTGCTTCAAAGCCGAGGCGGCACATTTTTTTAATGCAGAGCCCGGGCGTGACATCATAATATCGCTCCCGGCCTCCGACGAACATAGAGACTCCGGCTACCATCTGGTCCGCCGGAAATCTCTGTGATCAGCATCCGGGGACGGCAGATCCGGTCTCCGACTCACCGATCGCAGCGGTGAGTCAGGAGAAGCACTCAAGGGCAGTGGGAGGGGGGATGTCCCCTTCCGCAGCCCATAAAAACGATCAAGCGGCGGAACAGCCACTATGATCATTCTTATGGTGTAGGGAATCACCAGCTGAAAACGGCAATATCTGAATGATGCCTGTAGCTGCAGGCATCATTCAGATATACCACCACAAAGCCCAGGACGTCATATGACGTACTCTGGGCGCCAAGTGGTTAACATTGAAAAATTGTATTTTTTGCCTACTTTTACAAAACAGATCAAAGTGTGCAACCTCTAAATATTATCTTATCTTCTTGAAATTTAGCATATATATCTTTTACATCACTGAGACTCGGGGCGTAAGCAAAGTCTGCAAAAATTTTAACGTTTATTTTTTGAGTTAGAAAATGTATATTTTTAGCCTAGCCTAGCTTAGCAAATGCCACCTATGCTGGACTGCTCCCTGGGTATTTGTATACTCACTTTGGAGGAGCAGCTAGCTGTGTTATACACAGGTTATACACATCATTTGTTTTATTATTTCAATAATAAGTATCTTAGTTTTGAATTTCACTTTTTAAAAAACAAACACAAGAGGACGCCTCCATCTAGGTGTAGTGATTTAATTAAAAAGGCATAAAGTATGTTTACACATATTGTTTTGCACTGATTAGGGTGTTTGCACCTGCAACCATGGACATCTTCAATTTTATGGAAAACCGGAATTAATGTAGAAGATATTTTTGAAGGGGTAGGTACATTGAAAAGAATGGACTTGGACTATAGTTTTAAACCATGGATAAAAAAAATATGGATTTGGTGGGACATTGTCACATGACACCTAAAAGGCTAAGGTGGGATTTAGGACTAAATTACAGTTTGGATGATCCTAAGCTCATGGAGGAGGTGTATAATTTTTTCAACGTTAGTGAGAAATAACTTATGGACATTATCATTAAGAGGAAAGGGATTGAGCTAGCCATGGCTGGGAGCAAGGTTAACACGCTTAAAGAAAATATGACCCCTTTTGTGGACACTAGAGAGTATAAAGAAAAAACACAGAAGCTACAGGCCACCCTTACTAAAATAGATTATGACTTAAAAGCAAAGAAGTTGAAAAAGTTCCAGAGAGTGAAAAGAGATTGTGCCAGTAGGGAAGTGTATAAATGGCAGGAGGAACAGGAGCTCCCAGGGTCTAAAGATTCTTCCATTGTGGTGGAAGATGTGGCACAGGCCACGGGGTAGGATTGGGTTCCCAACAAAGGACCCATAACCCTACACGCAACCATAGGCATACTATCTAGAAAATAGAGGGATGGGATACCAGGCAACACCTTGGAGGGGCAGAAACAGTGCCAGAGGTAGGGGTAGACCTCCACACTGGCAGGGGGAATAGAGGGAATGGAGGGAACTCTACAAGCCCCAGCATACAGCAACCTACCCCTCGAGACAGATAGAATGAGGCAATCGAGAAGAAGAGGCAAGTTGAAGAGGGGATGCAGAGGTGGTCAGAAAAAGAGAGTCCTAGGAAGGGGCATCCTCAATCTCAGCAACGTAGTATTTACTAAGAAATAATTAATTGTACTAGACCAAGACACTAAATATGCACCCAAAAAGATTTTATTAAATTTGAGGTCTTTATAAATAAGTTCTCTCAAAAAAATAAATCGACCTTCAAAACTAACAAGATGAACTATCATTTTATAGAAGTATTCAGAAATAGGGTTGAACAAGATATCAAAAACATTAAAGTCAAGAAGGAAAGGGAAAGAATGGAAAAGAGAAACATTTTGTTATTAGGTCAGCGGGCAAAGCATTTGATGCAGAAATGTCCAGAATTTTAAGTGATGGAGAAACGTATAAAAATGTAAAAAGAGATCCGAGTAAAAAATAAAAAAAACAGGGATTAGTAGAGAAAGAGACCAAAAAGGGCAAAAAAAAAAAAGAAATGAGGTATTTAAAACCGAGAGGTAAGATGGAGCAGGTGAGAAATTCTAGTTTTAGATTTTTGGACCTTAATTATATTCGCTAGATATTTCCCAGCTCTATTAGCCCTTGCATGTGTGCAAAGTTTTAGATGGTGAATGTACTTTTCATATTGTTCACAGAGGAGCTCATGGAGTTCTCCCCTCAAATTAGTGTGATTGTTGGATAGGGAGACCGTGGGTGCTGTTTTATTTTGGAGTTCTAGGACGTGTATTTCTGAGAGAACTTTAGAAAGTGCAGTATTATACTGCTTTTTGGCCAGGGTGGTTAAGGCCCCTGGCATTTAAAGATAACAACTTGTGAGTCGTTGCACTGTATAATTATGATGGAAAGCGGTGGTGTGGTAGGGATGTTCACGAGGGACCCAATGTGTCAGCACTGGAGCCGACCAGTAGGCAAGGGGCATCTCTCTGATTTAACATGAGCATAAGACACTGTGCATAAGACACTGATCACCATAAGGCACACTGTGGTACTTCTTAATGAACAGAAGAGCAGGGCCATATAGGTAGCATTCATTGTGGAGGCGAAAACAGTGTGAGAAAAAACAAAACAAAATCAAAAAGGCAACACGAGACTCTCCCCCCAAAAAAGGACCTGGGTATAGCAATAGCAATAGGGGGAACAGAGGAAGGTGGTCATCACTCTTTAGAGCCAAAAAGTAGAATGCTTCATTAAAGGATGGTGAAGAAGTTCAGGAGCCTGCAGTAGTGTTTTTTTTGGAGCACTTATGAGGTACTACTTGCCAGTCCACATCCAGAGCAGATGGGTGCATAGAGAGTTGTGGAGAAGAAGAGGATTTAGGAATAATTCCCCATTGGCAGAGAGCTTATAGGCCTTCATCAATGGCAGACATTGAGGTGGTGGAACCATTATAAGTGATGGAGAGCGTAGCAGGATACTTCCACTTGTGCGCAATGGTGTGGTTCCTCAATGCTTTAGTGACCGTAGCAAGGTTCTGCTGCTGCTGCAGGGTATCCTAAGACGGGTCCGAAAGTAGCTGTAGAAATCTGTTCTGGGAGATGTTCAGCATGGTGAAATGTAGTTAGTAGTTTTTTCCTTTTACATGGCAAAAACGTACTCTCAAAAAACATCCCTGGGAACTTCCCAGGGTAGAAAGGAAAGCTTTGGCATGTGGTGTACCCTGTCGACAATGAGATCATGAGCAGAGAGTAATGGCAACAAAGATAAGAAAAGATAATGGACATATTGCTGCAGTTGGGATGCTTGGAGAAACTCAGGGATGCCTCTTATCTTAATGTTGTTCCTTCTGGATCTGTCCTCCAGGTCTGAAACTTTAGCTTTAAGCCATGATATTTCTTCCATCTGTGCTATGTTGGCGTCCACTAGGGTATTAAAAGATGAGGCATAATCACCCTTAAGCCCTGTACACACGATCGGTTTTACCGATGAAAACAGTCAGATGGACTTTTTTCATCGGACAAACCGATCGTGTATGGGCCCCATCGGTGATTAAGAATAGAACATGTTTTCAATTTATCCGATGGAAAAAAAAAACGATAGCAAATTCCGATCGTCTGTGTGGAACTCCATTGGTGAAAAAACCCACGCATGCTCAGAATCAAGTCGACGCATGCTCAGAAGCATTGAACTTAATTTTTCTCGGCTCATCTGAGTGTTTTACGTCACAGCGTTTGGGACTTTTGGATTTTCGACTGATGGTGTGTAGGCAAGACTGATGGAAGTCAGCTTCATCGGATTTTATTTAATCGGAAATCCGATCGTGTGTACAGGGCTTTAGTGTTTTCTCCATGGTCTAGTCTGTATCCCAGATTTTGTACTTCAGCTTTAAATTTGTGCACTCATGAAACTATATCAGAGTGCAGCGCGGCCCTCAGGGACACAAGCATCTCTTTAAGCATTGTATCTGATACAGGTTGCCCCAGTGTAGAAAATGCAGCAAAGGTTTTTAACTTTCCCCTTTTTTTATACATATTAAAAAGTTTGTTATTCTCTTAAAAGTCTGTGTGTTATTTTGTAGAACAGCAGTATGCCCAAGTTGGATTATTATATATTAACCAGTTCCATACCAGGCCATTGTAAAATGACGCCGGCAGGAACATCCTCCCATCCTGGGTGGACGTCATATGACGTCCTCCTATTCTTGCCCCCGGGGGCCCGCAGCGTGGTGATTGGGGATGAGGCATGTCCTCCGGGACACAGCCCATCCCCGATCAGTGTAAAGAGCCAATAAAAATGTATTTTTACCATGTGACCGCCTGTGTTCAATTACAGCCGGTCACATGTTCTGTCCTCGTGCACAGCGCTCGTACACACAGAGCGGCGATCGGGGACGGGGCTTGTCATCCTGACACAGCACATCCCGGAATCGTGGTAAAGAGCCAATGAATTTGGTTCTTTACCATGTGACCGGCTGTGTCCAATCATAGCCGGCCACAGAATGTAAACAAACCGCGGTAACGAGCTGTTACCGGGTTCTCCTCCTCAATCACCAATCGTGTGTGAGGAGGATATTGCGGTAACAGCTCGTTACTGCTTACAGTGCACACCAATCACACTGATTTGCCCCACCAGTAATAAAGAGGACATGTCACCAGCCCATAAAAGTACCTGTCACCAGTAGGGATGAGCTCCGCGTTCGAGTCGAACTTACGTTCGACTCGAACATCGTGTGTTCGATCGTTCGACGAAGATCGAACGTTTTGGGTCGTTCGCGCCAAATTTGAGTGACGCGAATGGCCCAAAATCCCGGTGCTGTGATTGGCCAAGCATGCACTGTGACCCCGCATGCTTGGCCAATCACAGCGCCGGCAGCGAGGAGAGCCATAATTGGCCACAAGCAGGATGCCTGTGGCCAATTATAGCTCGGTGGGTTTAGTACATGCCCCACACTATAAAAGGCCGCCAGCGTGGCGGCCTTGTGTAGTGTGTTCCGGCGTGCAGGGAGAGAGAAGGATAGGCAGGGACAGTGTTAGTGAAATTGTGTGTAGGGAGAGAGAAGGATAGGTAGGGACAGTGTCAGTGTGATATTCTGCTAAACCTTGTGTGTAGGGAGAGAGAAGATTAGGTAGGGACAGTGTCAGTGAATTCTGCTAAACCTTGTGTGTAGGGAGAGAGAAGGATAGGCAGGGACAGTGTCAGTGATATTTTTGCTAAGCCTCCTGCACAGTATACACCTGAAGCCAACCCTTATTGCTGTGTTTTCCGTGTGTGTCACACTAACAGGCATCTGCAGCACTTACAGCAGACGCAGTGTGCTTCCTGCAAAATATACACCTGAAGCTAGCCCTTATTGCTGTGATTTCCTGTTGAGTAACAAAGGCAGGCATCTGCAGCACTTACAGCAGGCGTAGTGTGCCTCCTGCACATTATACACCTGAAGCTACCCCTTATTGCTCGTAGTTTTTTTTCTTTTGTGTTACACTAACAGGCATCTGCAGCACTTACAGCAGGCGTATTGTGCTTCTTGCAAAATATACACCTGAAGCTAGCCCTTATTGCTGTGATTTCCTATTTGAGTAACACAGGCAGGCATCTGCAGCACTTACAGCAGACGTATTGTGCTTCTTGCAAAATATACACCTGAAGCTAGCCCTTATTGCTGTGATTTCCTGTTTGAGTAACACAGGCAGGCATCTGCAGCACTTACAGCGGGCGTATTGTGCTTCTTGCAAAATATACACCTGAAGCTAGCCCTTATTGCTGTGATTTCCTGTTGAGTAACACAGGCAGGCATCTGCAGCACTTACAGCAGGCGTAGTGTGCCTCCTGCACATTATACACCTGAAGCTACCCCTTATTGCTCGTAGTTTTTTTTCTTTTGTGTTACACTAACAGGCATCTGCAGCACTTACAGTAGGCGTATTGTGCTTCTTGCAAAATATACACCTGAAGCTAGCCCTTATTGCTGTGATTTCCTGTTGAGTAACACAGGTAGGCATCTGCAGCACTTACAGTGGGCGTAGTGTGCCTCCTGCACATTATACACCTGAAGCTACCCCTTATTGCTGGTTTTCCCATCTCCCTGCAGGCCTTTAGAATGTCTGGAAGGTAAACAAGGAGAGGAAGACAGTCAGGAGCCAATAAAAGAGGGCAAGCAGGCTCTGTTTCTAGAGACAACAGAGCTGGTCGTGGACGCGGTGCATCATCATCAGCACGTGGCCATGGGACACGCTTGTCCTTATTTTCGGCAGCTGGACGTGTTGAGCCGCATCATGCCGAAGACTTGGTAGAGTGGATGACCAAGCCCTCCTCATCCTCCTCATCCTCTCTCACCCAGGCTCAGGGTACTGGCAAAGCAGCTGCGAAAGCGTCCTCTTCCCTCGTATCTATGTCATCATCAGTCACTCCTTCCCTAGACCCACCGTGTCCTCCTGAGGAGTCCCCCAAACTGTTTGAGCACAGTGTTGGGTACATGCTCCAGGAGGATGCCCAGCGTTTCGAAGGGTCTGATGATGATACCCAGCTAGAGGAAGGCAGTAGCGTGAGAGCAGAGAGAGGGGATGCTCAAGAAGGACAGAAATCTGGCAGTCATGTTCCAGCAGCTGCAGCATACTGCCAGATTGGCTCCAGTGATGAGGAGGGAGGGGATGATGAGGTCACTGACTCCACATGCGTGCCTGATAGGAGAGAGGAGGAGGAGGAGGATGAGGAGGAGGCACATCTCCAACGAGGCAGGATGCCCTCGTGGGGCCAGCGTAAGGGCAGCACAACGACTGAATCACACCGCAGAGCTCCGCCTGTGCAGGGCGCTGCCTCTGCCCGTTATTCCAAAAGTTCTTTGGTGTGGGCCTTTTTTGAGTCGAGTGCATCAGATCGCACCGCTGCTGTTTGCAACATATGTCTCAAGTGTATCTCGCGTGGCCAAAACATCAGCCGCTTGGGTAACCACATGCTTGACCAGACATATGTTGACCTGCCATGCAGCTCGTTGGCAAGCCTATCTTAAAGACCCACACCAAAGAACAAAGCGGACCTCTCCTTGCTCCGCATCAGCTGGGATCTCCAACCCCACTATACCTTCAGTTCTCTCTGAAACCTGCTCTGAGAGGAATGAAGGTGTAGAATTAGGTGTGTCACAGCCAAGTACTTGCGGGCACTCTGCTAGCAGTACAACAACGTCCGATTCTAGCAGGCAAATTTCCCTGCCCCAGCTGCTGGACCATCGAAAGAAGTTCACTCCCAGCCATCCACATGCCCAGCGGTTGAATGCTAGCTTGGTTAAATTGCTAGCACTTCAACTGCTGCCTTTTCAGTTGGTAGACTCGGCCCCCTTCCGTGAGTTTGTGCAATGTGCGGTTTCTCAGTGGCAGGTTCCCAAACGCCACTTTTTCTCACGGAAGGCGATTCCGGCTCTCTACTGGCATGTGGAAGGCAATGTCCATGCCTCACTGGACAGGGCGGTCAGTGGTAAGGTGCATATTACCGCTGACTCACGGTCCAGCAGGCATGGACAGGGACGTTACCTTTCTTTCACGGCCCATTGGGTCACTCTTTTGGCAGCTGGGAAGGATGCAGGACAAGGTGCAGTAGTGTTGGAGGTTGTTCCGCCGCCACGCCTCCAAAATGCTACTACTGGTTGTGACACACCTCTCTCCTCCACCCCCTCCTCTTCTTCTTCCTCCATGGCCTCTTCCTGTGCTTTGTCCTCGGAACCAGCGGTGCTCCGTAGGCGTTCAAGGGGCTACGCAAGTACGCAGGCAAAAAGATGCCATGCCGTGCTTGCGCTGGTGTGTTTGGGGGACAGGAGCCACACTGGGGCAGAGGTTCTGTCATCTCTGCAGGGGCAGGCCGAGAGGTGGTTGACGCCACGCCAGCTTAAGCCAGGAATGGTGGTTTGCGACAATGGCACCAACCTCCTCTCCTCCCTCCGACCGGGACAACTGACCCATGTGCCCTGTGTGGCTCACGTCCTTAACCTGGTGGTGCAGCGGTTCTTGGGCAGGTACCTGGGCTTACAGGATGTCCTGAGGCAGGCCAGGAAAGTCTGTGTGCATTTCCGCAGATCATATAATGCCAGTGCTCGGCTGGCTGAGCTGCAAAAGGAGTTGAACCTGCCCAAGAACCGCCTTATATGTGACATGCCCACCAGAGGGCAGAGGGCCATCAATGAGTACCTGTGCGACTACGGCACCAGGACAGGGTCAGGGGAGCTCGGTTTTTTTTTCACCACGCCAGTGGGGCATGATCAGGGATGCATGCACTGTCCTGGCACCATTTGAGGAGGCCACGAGGATGGTGAGCAGTGACAGTGCATGCATCAGTGACACTGTACCTCTTGTCCACCTGTTGGAACATACACTGCGTGGAATAATGGACAGGGCACTTGAGGCAGAACAGAGGCAGGAAGAGGAGGACTTCCTTGCCTCTCAAGGCCCCCTTTACCCAGACAGTGTTCCTTCTGTCCCACCCATCGCACAGGAAGTGGTGGAGGAGGAGGAGGAGGAGGATTGTGTCAGCGTGGAGGTGGAGCCTGGCACTCAGCATCATCAGCAGCAGTCTTTTAGGGATGATTTACAGACACAAGAAACCCGTGGACTTGTACGTGGCTGGGAGGAGGTGGCTGCGGATCATGTCGTCCTTAGTGACTGTCATGGAAACCCTGTCAGGAACAGACGCCCTGGACTTCCTGGTTCCCGCCCCCGCAGGTGACGCCTGAAGGGCTATTTAAACTCCTCACTTGCAGACAGTCCCTGCTGTCTGCTCTACAGCGTTTATCCCAAGTGACCTGATCTGCCTTGTTTACCTGTATCTGACCCGGCTTCCTGTGACCCTCCTGCTATCTGCCTGTACCTGACCATCGGCCTGTTTTCTGACTTCGGTATTGCCTGATCCTTTTGTGCCTCGCTGCCTGCCATTTTACCCGACCCCGGCTTGTCTGACGATCCTGCCTGACCTTGGCTCTTGTTCACCTGCTGCTGCCCAGTGGTTCCAGTCTACCTGCTGTGCCTCCCGGTCCGGGTCATCTGCTGAGTTCCTGGTTCCTGTCTACTCACCTGCTGCAGTTCCTGGTTCCTGTCTGCTCATCTGCTGGTTCCTGTCTGCTCATCTGCTGGTTCCTGTTCATCTGCTGCTGCCCAGTGGTTCCAGTCTACCTGCTGTGCCTCCCGGTCCGGGTCATCTTCTGAGTTCCTGGTTCCTGTCTACTCACCTGCTGTAGTTCCTGGTTCCTGTCCACTCACCTGCTGTAGTTCCTGGTTCCTGCCTCCTCACCTGCTGGTTCCTGATCACCTGCGGTAGTTCTTGATCCTGCCAGGCACTCGTACCCCTTCCACCTCCGTGCTTCCTGTTATACCACCAGGGGCCGCCGGTGGGAGCCGTAAGGGAGGCCTCCCTCTGCTAACTGGGCTCATCACCGTCAGGTACGTGACAGTAGCAGACAGCCATGTCTGAGCCCGAGCAGGGAGCCTCACCTATGGAGGAACTATGCCGACACCTGGCGGGACTGACCGAGGCCGTTAAGAGCCTCCAGCAAGGCTACACTCACCTGGAAGGACAAGTGCGGGCCCTCACCAACCCCGATGGAGCTCAAGGGGGTCCACGTGCCTCCACTTCTTCCGCCGGGGCAGGAGCTGCGCCCACGGTGGTCATGCTTCCCCCTGAACCCAGGGTCCCTACACCCGAAAGATTCTCCGGGGACCGGAGCAAGTTCAGGGCTTTCCAGAACTCTTGTGAGTTGTACTTCGCCTTACAGCCCCGCACCTTTTCCTTAGAAGCTACCAAGGTGGGCTTTGTAATTTCGCTGCTTTCCGGAGACCCACAGAACTGGGCCCACCGCCTGCTAGAACGCAAAGATGCGTCCTTGGACAGCCTTACACTTTTTTTTGAAGCCATTTCCCAATTGTACGAGGACCCTCAGCTCTCGGTCACTGCAGAGAACGCCCTGCGGACCCTTCAGCAGGGACGCAGAGCAGCGGAAGACTATGTAGCTGAATTCAGGCGCTGGAGCGCAGACACCAGCTGGAATGACGCTGCCCTCCGTCACCAGTTTCGTATAGGCCTTTCTGACCCCCCTGAAGGACGAACTGGCTAGGGTAGGAATACCAGAAAATTTGAACCTACTGATCGATCTGACAATTCAGATCGACCGACGCCTGAGGGAACGGAGGGTTGAGAGGGCCACGGGCTTCACCCGGCCGACCTGGATGCTTCCCCGGGTCCCCAGTCATCCGCACCCGGCTTCTGCAGCACCCTTGACCCCCTCGTACGATGCTCCTGAACCCATGCAGCTTGGGGTCCTCCGCCCTTCCCTTACTCCGGAGGAACGCCAACGCCGACGCGCGCACAACCTGTGCCTGTACTGCGGGGAGCCCGGTCACTTCGTTAGGAACTGTCCCCTGAAGTTCCATAAGTGCTTGTCAGTATTCCCTGCTGTGATCAACCCTCAGACTAAATCCTCCTCTCACTTCGCTCTTTCTATCTCCCTGCAGCTCCCAGGAAGGACCCTGCAAGTCGTCGCAATTATTGACTCTGGGGCTTGTAGTTGCTTCATGGACTCAACTTTTGCCCGTACTCAACTTATTCCTCTACTTCCCAAGACCCATGGACTACGGGTTCACCTGGCTGATGGGTCCCTTATCAAGTCGGGGCCCGTGGTCGAAGAGACGGCTCCCCTACCTGTCACTGTCTTCTCCTCTACCGGGGTGCACCGAGAATATCTACGGCTGGATATTATCTCCTCTCCACTGTTCCCCATAATTCTCGGTATGCCCTGGCTACAAGCCCATAATCCTACCATTAACTGGGTCACGGGGGTGATCACGTTTCCTTCCTCCTACTGCCAACGGTCCTGTGGCTCACACAAACCCCCTGGGTCTGCCACCTTAATGTGTACCGACACTGAGGCCGAAATACGTCAGGCCATCCCTGATGCTTACCTGGACTTTCTCGATGTGTTTAGTAAACAGGGGGCAGAGACACTACCACCCCACCGAGCCTACGACTGCCCCATTGATCTACTTCCCGGAGCAGCTATTCCTTTCGGTAGGATTTTCCCTTTAACGGAGGTGGAACAGGGGGCCCTGAAGGACTACATCGATGAGAACCTTTTAAAGGGGTTCATTCGCCCCTCTACGTCGCCAGCAGGCGCAGGCATTTTCTTTGTAGAAAAGAAGGACCATACCCTCAGGCCATGTGTGGACTACCGTGAACTAGATAAGGTCACCATTAAAAATCGTTATCCTCTTCCTCTGGTACCAGAGTTGTTCCAAAGATTGGGAGCTGCCGTTATTTTTACTAAGCTTGACCTCCGGGGAGCCTATAACCTGGTCCGAATCAAGGAGGGCGATGAGTGGAAAACCGCCTTCCGCTCCCGGTTCGGACATTTCGAATATTTAGTGATGCCTTCGGGCTGTGCAATGCCCCTGCCACCTTCCAGTATTTAATTAATGATGTTCTTCGGGACTTTTTAGATCTCTTTGTGATTGCTTATTTAGATGACATACTAATCTTCTCTTCCTCCCTTGACTCTCATCGCAGGCATGTCAGAAGTGTGTTAGACCGGCTTCGGCAGCATAAACTATATGCGAAGGCTGAGAAATGCGAGTTTGAGCGGGAGAGCATAGCATTTCTGGGATTAATCATCTCTGGCGAAGGCATCAGGATGGACCCACAGAAGATCACCGCAATTTTGGACTGGCCAGCACCAGTGGATAAGAAGGGAATCCAACGGTTCGTTGGATTCGCCAACTTTTATCGTAAATTCATCCGGGGGTTCTCCGCCATCATTGCACCCATTACTCAGCTAACCAAGCAAGGTACCCGCTTCCACTGGTCCCCTGAGGCCCAAAAGGCCTTTGAGGATCTCAAAGGGCTCTTCACCTCTGCATCCATCTTAAAACACCCAGATTCCTCCCTACCATTTGTACTTGAGGTAGATGCTTCTGAGGTTGCAGTAGGGGCAATATTGTCACAGAGGCAAGGAACCAAAGCTTTGCTTCATCCGGTGGCTTTCTTTTCTCGCAAATTATCTGCGGCAGAAAAGAACTATGACGTGGGAGACCGGGAACTCTTGGCGATTAAGTCCGCCCTGGAAGAATGGAGGTACTTACTTGAAGGTGCTGCTCACCCGATCTTAGTATTCACCGACCATAAGAACTTAGAGTACCTGAAAACTGCAAAAAGACTAAAACCACGACAAGCCAGATGGGCCCTGTTTTTTTCCCGGTTCTCCTTCCATGTGACATACCGCCCCGGTGCCAAGAACACTAAACCTGACGCCTTGTCCCGAATGTTTCATGGATCCAAAGAACTCTCCTCACCCGATACAATCCTCGCTCCTGGGAATTTTCTCCTACTTCAGGAGGACCTACTCTCCCGGATCAGACAAGCCACCACTAGACAGGAACCCTCTCCTGAACTGGATCTGCAAACCAAGGATGGATTACTCTGGCACCAAGACAGGATATTCATACCAGAAGAACTAAAGATAACCGTGCTAGAGCTCTACCACGATCATGCCCTTGCTGGGCACTTTGGCGTGGCTAAGACCACTGAGTTGGTACAACGTACCTTCTGGTGGCCTCGACTACGCGAGGATTGCAGGAGGTTCGTGGAGTCCTGTACTACATGTACCCGGAATAAAGGGTCCAGATCCAAAGCCTGGGGACTACTGAAGCCCTTACCCGTTCCAGAGAGACCGTGGAAAATGCTTTCTATCGACTTCATAGTTGAACTCCCCCCGGCTGAGAATCACACCACCATCTTTGTGATTGTGGACCGTCTGTCCAAGATGGCACATTTTGTTCCTATGAGAGGGACCCCCTCGGCCCCGGAAACTGCACAAATGTTCATTAAAGAAGTCGTCAGGCTCCACGGGGTACCTGCTAATATAGTCTCCGATCGGGGGGTACAATTTACCTCCCGGTTCTGGAGGTCCCTCTGCAAGACTCTGGGAATAGAGCTATCATTCTCTTCGGCTTACCACCCTCAAACCAACGGACAGACTGAGAGAACAAATCAGACCCTCGAGCAATATTTGCGTTGTTTCTCCTCCTTTGCTCAGAATGACTGGCTCTCCCTGCTTCCGCTAGCAGAGTTCTCCTACAATAACTCCATCCACTCCGCAACTAACCAGACCCCATTTTTTGCGAACTTCGGGTTTCACCCCACATTTCTGCCCAACTCTCTCCCTGAGTGCTCAGTGCCCGCAGTTCTGGAAAAAGTGAATTTCTTCTCCTCTAACAACCAGCTTCTACGCGAAGCCATGGCAAGAACTCAGGAGTATAACAAGACGGTCTACGACAGGAGGAGACGGGGTGAATTAGCGCTGGCACCGGGCGACCAAGTATGGCTTTCCACCATCAATCTAAGATTGGCTTGCCCGTCCAAGAAATTGGGCCCCAAGTTTCTAGGGCCTTTTCCTATCAAAAGGAAAATCAACGAGGTGGCCTACGAGCTGGAGCTCCCCGACTCCCTGAGGGTCCACCCTGTTTTTCATGTTTCTCTATTGAAACCGTCAGTCTCCAACCCATTCCCAGGTCGGACCCCGACTCGCCCTGATCCCGTCATCATAGACGGGGAACAGGAATTCGAGGTAGAAGCTATTTTAGACGCACGAAGAAGAAATAGCCAGAGTCAATTTTTAATAAAATGGAAGGGTTACGGACCAGAGGAGAACTCCTGGGAACCCGAAGAGAACATTCACGCCAAAGACCTGATACAAGCCTTCAGGAGGTCTCACCCCGAGAAGTTTGCTCCTAGGGGCATCCGGAGGCTGCCCCTTGGGGGGGGGCAATGTCATGGAAACCCTGTCAGGAACAGACGCCCTGGACTTCCTGGTTCCCGCCCCCGCAGGTGACGCCCGAAGGGCTATTTAAACTCCTCACTTGCAGACAGTCCCTGCTGTCTGCTCTACAGCGTTTATCCCAAGTGACCTGATCTGCCTTGTTTACCTGTATCTGACCCGGCTTCCTGTGACCCTCCTGCTATCTGCCTGTACCTGACCATCGGCCTGTTTTCTGACTTCGGTATTGCCTGATCCTTTTGTGCCTCGCTGCCTGCCAGTTTACCCGACCCCGGCTTGTCTGACGATCCTGCCTGACCTTGGCTCTTGTTCACCTGCTGCTGCCCAGTGGTTCCAGTCTACCTGCTGTGCCTCCCGGTCCGGGTCATCTGCTGAGTTCCTGGTTCCTGTCTACTCACCTGCTGCAGTTCCTGGTTCCTGTCTGCTCATCTGCTGGTTCCTGTCTGCTCATCTGCTGGTTCCTGTTCATCTGCTGCTGCCCAGTGGTTCCAGTCTACCTGCTGTGCCTCCCGGTCCGGGTCATCTTCTGAGTTCCTGGTTCCTGTCTACTCACCTGCTGTAGTTCCTGGTTCCTGTCCACTCACCTGCTGTAGTTCCTGGTTCCTGCCTCCTCACCTGCTGGTTCCTGATCACCTGCGGTAGTTCTTGATCCTGCCAGGCACTCGTACCCCTTCCACCTCCGTGCTTCCTGTTATACCACCAGGGGCCGCCGGTGGGAGCCGTAAGGGAGGCCTCCCTCTGCTAACCGGGCTCGTCACCGTCAGGTACGTGACAGTGACCCAGAGGACTCCAGACCGAATGCCTCAGCTAACCTACGCTGCATGGCCTCCCTGATCCTGCAAAGTCTGCGGAAGGATCCTTGTAATCTTCGGATCAAGGAGAGGGACCATTACTGGCTGGCCACTCTCCTTGATCCATGGTACAAGGGTAAGGTTGCGGACCTTATCTTACCGTCGCAGAGGGAGCAGAGGATGAGACAACTCCGGGAGGCCTTGCAGAAAGGTCTGTGCAACGCGTTCCCAGAGACTGGGAGGTTACAAACTCCTGGTCCTGGACGAGTTGCTGAGGCTTCGGTCAGTCAAAGAAGGAGCGGTGGGGAAGGTGGCCGTCTGACCGATGCGTACAGACAATTCTTTAGTCCGCAGCCCCAAGGTATGATCGGTTCCAGCAACCATCGCCAGCGTCTGATATACATGGTGCAGGAATACCTAGGGGCAAGGTCAGACTTGGACACCTTCCCCACTGAAAATCCTCTGGCTTACTGGGTCTTGAGGATGGATCACTGGCCAGAGCTTGCACAGTATGCAATTGACCTACTGGCCTGTCCTGCATCCAGCGTTCTTTCAGAACGCACATTCAGTGCTGCTGGAGGATTTGTCATGGATCACAGGGTGTGCCTGTCCACCGACTCGGTTGATCGACTGACCTTCATAAAGATGAACCAGTCTTGGATCACCACCAGCTACCAAGCACCTGAAGCTGATATAACAGAATAATTTATTTTCAAATGTCACATCCCTTCAAGACTGATGCTGATGCTGAGAGACTGTCCTGTTATGTTGACTGACTATCCTCCTCCTCCTCAATGATCCGATTCCTGATGATAGCTTGGAAGAACATTTTTGTTTCTGGGTGCCTCCACCAGTGGCTAAGGCCCAATTTTTCAGCCCCTGTTTAACAGGGGCATGTAATTACAATTTTTTTATGCAATGCTTTGCAGCAGGTCTCATTCCTGCACTCCAACTAGAGTATCTGGGAGAGGTTGCAGTGTCGTGGCACCAGCACCAGTGCCTAAGGCCCAATTTTTCAGCCCCTGTTTAACAGGGGCATGTAATTACAATTTCTGATGCAATACTTTGCAACAGGGCTCATTGCTGTGCTCCAAGCATAGTATCTGTGAGGGGTTGCAGTGTTGTGGCACCAGTGCCTAAGGCCCAATTTTTCTGCCCCTGTTCAACAGGGGCGTGTAATTACAATTTTTGATTCAATACTTTGCAACAGGGCTCATTGCTGTGCTCCAAGTACAGTATCTGTGAGGGGTTGCAGTGTTGTGGCACCAGTGCCTAAGGCCCAATTTTTCTGCCCCTGTTCAACAGGGGCATGTAAGTACAATTCTTGATCTAATAATTCACAGCAGGACCCATTCCTGCGCCCACCAAGAGTAACTGTGAGGCCTTACAGTGTTGTGGCAACACCACCACCACCACCACCACCACCATAGGCCCAATTTTTCAGCCCCTGTTCAACAGGGGCATGCAATTACAATTCTTGATCTAATAATTCACAGCAGGGCCCATTCATGCGCCCACCAAGACTAACTGTGAGGGCTTACAGTGTTGTGGCACCAGCACCACCACCAAAGGCCCAATTTTTCCTACCACTGTTCAACAATGGCATGTAAATACAATTCCTGATATAATAGTTCACAGCAGGGCGTTCCAGCGCCCACCAAGAGTAACTGTGAGGGCTTACAGCGTTGTGGCAACACCGACACCTAAGGGGCAAATTTCTGCAGAGTATATACGGCAGGCCCCTACTTTCAAACATCCAACTTACAAACGACTCCTACTTGCAAACGGAAGGAGACAACAGGAAGTGAGAGGAAATCTACCCCTAGGAAGGGAAATTTTCTCCTGTAAGAGTTAATATGGGAAAAAGGTGTCTCCTCTCTACTGATGCTTTATCACCAATCCTTGTTTCAATAAGAACCCCACTTTTCAAAAACAGTTGTCATTGGGACGGAAAGTGAGGCGAAATGTTCTGAACAGGGGCACAGACAGCAAAACAAATGTTACAGGGGTGATAACCCTTCCCACTGTTTTCCAAAAAGGTTAAAAATAGATTTTTTGGCTGGAGCTACACTTAAACAATGTACCTGTTCAAAATTACAAACAGATTCTACTTAAGAACAAACCTACAGTCCCTGTCTTGTTTGCACCGCCTGTATACTGCTGTTCAGAGTATATAGGGCCTTTTTTATTCTGTGTGCGGGGTTCCCCTTAATATCCATACAAGACCCAAAGGGGCTTTTAATGGGCTGGGGTAAGGGGGGGGGGTGATGGGGTAGCTATGCCATTTTTCTCAAAGATTTTCATCCATATTACCGGGACCAGACATTACATTTAATTTTGTGCAGGGACAGTTCTAAACGCGGGAAACACGTGCCACTTCACAGGCATACTTTAGACACCCCCCAGGTACGATATTTAAAGGAATATTTGACTTTTTTTTCACTTTATGCATCATTAAAATGACTGCTCCCAAAAAACGTCCGTTTTTAAAACTTTGTTTTGCATTGATACATGTCCCCTGGTGCAGAACTCAGGTTCCCAAACCCTTTTTAGGACAATAACATGCATATTAGTCGTTATAATTAGCACTTTAGATTTAGAACGTTCGCATCCATTGTATTTAATAGGGTTCTAACGTTCGTGCAAACTTTCGGTCCGTTCGCGGGTTCTGGTGCGAACCGAACCCGGGGGTGTTCGGCTCATCTCTAGTTACCAGCCCAGAGTACTTGTCACCAGCCCATCTGAGTACCTGAGTACCTATTACCAGTCCATCAGAGTGCCAGAGTACCTTTTACCAGCCCATCTGAGTACCTGAGTACCTGTCACCTGCCCATCAGAGTACCCGCGTACCTGTCACCAACCCAAGTACCCGAGTACCTGTCACCAGCCCATCTGAGTACCCGAGTACCTGCCACCAGCCCAAAAGGGTACCTGAGTACCTGTCATCAGTCCAAGTACCCAAGTACCTGTCACCAGCCCATCAGAATACCTGAGTACCTGTCACCAGCCCATCAGAATACCTGAGTACCTGTCACCAGCCCATCAGAGTACCCGAGTACCTGTCACCAGCCAATCAGAGTACCTGAGTACTTGTCACAACCCCTCAGAGTACCCGGGTACCTGTCACAACCCCTCAGAGTACCTATCATCAGTCCATCAGAGTGCCCGAGTACCTTTTACCAGCCCATCTGAGTACCCGAGTACCTGTGACCAGCCCATCAGAGTACCCGAGTACCTGTCACCAACCCAAGTACCCGAGTACCTGTCACTAGCCCATCAGAGTACCTGAGTACCTGTCACCAGCCCAATAGGGTACCTGAGTACCTGTCATCAGCCCAAGTACCCAAGTACCTGTCACCAGCCCATCAGAGTACCCGAGTACCTGTCACCAGCCCATCAGAGTACCCGAGTGCCTGTCACCAGCCCATCAGAGTACCCGAGTACCTGTCAACAACCCATCAGAGTACCCGAGTACCTGTCACCAGCACATCTGAGTACCCAAGTACCTGTCACCAGCCAAACAGGGTACCCGAGTACCTGTCATCAGCCCAAATACCCGTGTACCTGTCACCAGCCCATCAGAGTACCAGAGTTCCTGTCACCAGCCTGAGTACCCAAGTACCTGTCACCAGCCCAAGTACCCGAGTACATGTCACCAGCCCATCAGAGTACCCGAGTACCTGTCACAACCCCTCAGAGTACCCGGGTACCTATCACAACCCCCAGAGTACCCAAGTGCCTGTCGCCAGCCCATCAGAGTACCCGAGTACCTGTCACAAACCCATCAGAGCACCCGAGTACCTGTCACCAGCCAATCAGAGTACCCAAGTACCTATCTGCAGCCCATGCCTCATAGAATATACCTTGGGGTGTTTGCTTTCCAAAATCGGGTCATTTTTTGGGGTAATTCCACTGTCCTGGTGCTCCAGGACCTTCAAATATGTGATAGGTAGGAATGAAATTAGATGTGTAATTTATGGTCCTAGAACGCCTGAAGGTACTACTTCAAAGTTGGGCCTCTGTATGTGGCCAGGCTGTGTAAAAGTCTTACACATGTGGTATCGCCATACTCGGGATGAGTAGCAGAATTTATTTTGGGGAGTCATTTTTGCTATGTACATGCTATGTGTTAGATTATCATATAAATTGACTAGGGATGAGCTTCGAGTTTGAGTCAAGTTCATGTTCGACTCGAACATTGCCTGTTCGCCCGTTCGCCGAACAGCGAACAATTTGGGGTGTTCGCGGCAAATTTCGAAAAGTCTATGGGAGAAATCTAAAGTGCTAATTTTAAAGGCTTATATGCAAGTTATTGTCATAAAAAGTGTTTGGGGACCCGGGTCCTGCCCCAGGGGACATGTATCAATGCAAAAAAAAGTTTTAAAAACTGTAATTTTTTCGGGAGCAATGATTTTAATAATGCTTAAAGTGAAACAATAAAAGTGAAATATTCCTTTAAATTTCATACCTAGGGTGTGTGTATAGTATGCCTGTAAAGTCGCGCTTGTTTCCCGTGCTTAGAACTGTCCCTGCACAAAGTGTAATTTCTGAAGGAAAAAAAGTCATTTAAAATCACTCGTGGCTATAATGAATTGTCGGCTCCGGGCAATACATAGAAAAGTCATTGATTAAAAAAAAAAAAAGCGTGGGGGTCCCCCCAAATTCAATTACCAGGCTCTTCAGGTCTGGTATGGTAATTAAGGGGAACCCTGCCGCAAATAAAAGAAAAAAATACTATACACACACCCTAGGTATGAGAATTAAAGGAATAGTTCACTTTAAGGACTCATGCCCACGGACGTTTTTACAGCCGCGTTTTTGAGTGTTTTTTACAGCTTAAAAACGCCTGTCCATGTTATTGTATAAATTTTTAGAAAAAAAAAAAAACGCTGGAGCTCAATCGCGGCGTTTTTGCACGTTTTTGCGTGTTTTTTAACGCTTCGCGTTTTTTTATGCCTAACGCCGATGCCAAGGAACGCACTGGTCCTGTTTTTTTTTTTTACAGCTTAAAAACGCCTATGCTATTTGCAGCTCAAAAATGCCTAGGTGGGCATGAAGCTATAGACTAACATGGACAGGCGTTTTTAAGCTGTAAAAAACGCTCAAAAACGCGGCTGTAAAAATGTCCGTGGGCATGAGGCCTTATTGTTTCACTTTAAGCATTATTAAAATCACTGCTCCCGAAAAAACGGCTGTTTTTAAAACTTTTTTTTTCATTGATACATGTCCCCTGGGGCAGGACCCGGGTCCCCAAACACTTTTTAGGTCAATAACTTGCATATTAGCCTTTATAATTAGCACTTTTGATTTCGAACGCTTGAGTCCATTGTATTTAATAGAGTTCTAAAGTTCACGCGAGCATTCTGGCTGTTCGCAGGTTCTGGCGCGAACCGAACAGGGGGGTGTTCCGCTCATCCCTAAAATTGACAACATTTTGTAAAAATAAAAAAAATAAATTCTTCCTGAAGACTTGTGGAAAAAAATTAACCGTTCAAAAGACTCATAATGCCTCATAGAATATATGTTGGGGTGTTTGCTTTCCAAAATTGGGTCATTTTGTGGGTAATTCCATTGTACTGGTGCTCCAGGACCTTCAAAAGTGTAATAGGTCCTTAGGAAATTAGATGTGTAATATAGGCTCCTAGAATGCCTGACGGTGCTCTCTGCTTGTTGGACCTCTCTATGAGGTCAGGCTGCGAAAAAGTCACACATATGTGGTATTGCCATACTGGGGAGGAGTAGCAGAATGTATTTTAGGGTGTAATTTCAAGTATGGCTATGCTGTGTGTGAGAAATAACTTGCTATTATGACAATTGTGTGTAAAAAAATAAAAAAATTAAAATAAATAAATATAAAAATAAAAAAATAAAAATGTCTTAATTTTCTGTCAAAAAACTTGCCATGTCTCTCACTAAATACCTTGGACTGTCTACTTTTCAAAAACAGTAATTTGGGGGGTATTTGTACTTTCCTGACTTTTCAGGGCCTCAAGAAATGAGCACTGCAAGCTGAAAATTGGTCTGGGAAGGAAGGGGGTATAGATGTCCTGTATTGAAGTGGTTAAGACTGTAACAGCATTTCCAGTGGCATTTATCTTTTTATTTTTGGGCTTGGGTCCTGGAGGGGATAATTAGCCTCTGTGTTTAAGCCCTTGCAATATTGTTTCTTCCCAGATTCCCGATTCGGTGAAATGCATTGAGGTTGGATGTGGACGCTGACATCACATCCGTTGACGTCACTTCTTCTAATGGAATGAAGCCCTGCATTCTACCACACTGCTGAAAAACCTGAGTGCCAGGTGGCACATACTAATGTAAGTGCACATCTGTATGTTTTTTTTATGTGGAAATGGAAATTATGTATTAATAAAGGTGAGGCTCGATGAGCTCTTCTCTGTCTATTTGACTTATCCTGTCTATTCTTTTCCTAGGTCATAAGTTCTGGTTGGTGCATGGTGTAAAGGGGATGTGAATCACGTTCACCTTTTGGAGCACTGGATGTGTTTCTGTTTACCAGCACGAGCACGAAGAGGACTTGTTTTGTAATACTAGAGCTACTAATTTTTTTTTTTTACAACACATCTCAAGGATCACAGATTTTTTGTGGGACTTTTCTTTAACAGTATGGTTATTTGTTATTACACATACTTTTTTTTAAAATATATATTTGAAGTAGTATACAAATTGTATAAAACGGGGGATGCATGCGCGGAGCTGAGCCGTCAAGTAATGCCGGCTTAGAGCTCCGTATCCCGCGGGACGGCTGGGTCTGATATTGGCGGAGGTAACAACGGCGGGTCAAAAACCGGCAAATGAGCGCCGCCTCACAGCCCCTCAGCGTTGCAGAGACACTGTCATGGTGCTGAAGCCGTTGTATGCTGATGTGACAGGCAAGGAGAAGAAGCTGCAGCCAGCCCCCTCTGTGTCATCTCATGGGGAGGATTTTTCTACATTCAAGGCATACGACCAACCTAATTCTCTCTCTGAGAAGAATGGAGCAGAAATGGAGAACATTAATATTTCTCCACATGAGGAATTATCACCTCATATTACACTGAAACAAATTAAACAGCTGCTCCAAAAAGCACTCGAAATAAGAGTTGATGACATGGAGAAAATGACAGCAAAATTCCCTACATAAATTGACAACCTTAAAGAGGAAAATATGATACTACAATCAAGATTGGAAGACTATGAGAACCGGGCAAGACGGTCCAATATACGTATTAGAGGAATCCCTGAATCAATAACTGACTTACAAGCCACAATGACAGCCCTCTTTGAGGAACTGCATCCAGGTATTCCGGTAGAACACCTTGAGTTGGATAGGGTGCACAGAACCCTCGATCCAAAAAAAACTGATGGCCTGCCACACGACATAGTCGCAAAATTTCACTTCTACCGAACTAAGGAACTATTGTTGAATGCAGCAAGACACAAAGATGAATTACGCTTCCAAGGCCACAATTACCAATTATTTGCTGATCTCTCACAGTCAACTATCAGCAAAAGGCGAGCACTTAAACCACTTCTCCAAATTTTGCAACACAACGCCATAATTTACCAATGGGGATTCCCTTTCTCTGTGCAATTCTCCTATCAAAATCACAAATACACGTGCCGTAACTCTGAAGACCTGCAAACTACTCTGTGGAGTATGGGACTGATGAATGCAAACAAGGACATCGCCGACACGCGTCGAAGATCATCCCCATCTCCTGACAATTCTCCTTCGGCTTCCAGGAAAAACGAGAACCAGAGTCCCTACAAAAGAAGTCGCAAATTGTCACCTGTTTCGGATCCAAGTGACTCTATGGACTGATTAGAGCTGTCTATCATGGATTTTCCCTTTACTGGGAGTCTGCTTAACCGTATTGGTCTGGCCTTGGCCCTCTAGCGACTCCCTGGTAGCCCTTTCTCTATGGTTGCATATATGTATATGCTGTTGAGACAGTTCCTCTTCCTCTTCCTCTTACCAGGTCTAGCCTGCTATTATTTATAACTAAGACAATTCAGTAACTCGTTCATTGTTAATAACTAATATTTTTTCATCCATTTTTTAGGTTAAGTATAGTTTTTCAGTTTTTACTATAGTCTACTACTAGTAATTGCTGAAGATGAATTCAAGCACGTCTACAGGCCAGCCTTGCCCGTTTTTGAGCCCTCTAAGTATGGTTGGTATTCCACTAACCCCCAATTAGTTGCTAGTTTTAAATGTTTTGGCTATTACCGTTGCTTCTACCTTGCTCATTGTTTATAGATTGTAATTTAAATGGTTGGCTCTACAGGTTCTGTGGGACTGCTCCTTGCATCCCCTTTTGCTGCCCTCGGCTGCCCAGAGATTCTGTGGACAGCTGACGGTAGCACATGTGCCCTTGGAGGGAGATTCTTTCTCCCCTCAACGGATATGTCATGTACATTTATATGTTTTATTATATCACTAGGATACTCCTATGTTGCATTTATTCTCTGAGTCCTCTTTTTTCCTGTTTTTTTCCCTCCAACACCATTTCTTCCTTTACTCCGAAGGCAAATACCTCCTTACTTATTCCATGTTCAGGCATCATTAGAGCTATAGATTTTTTATTACCATGGCTTCACTAAATATACTCTCCCTTAGTGTACAGGGACTAAATATTCCGCAAAAATGCACTAAAGCCTTTCGCACTTTCAACGCAAAAAAAAAAACGCACATCATATGTCTCCAAGAAACCCATTTTACACCAACATCAACCCCTAAATTTTTTAGAAGATCTTACCCTCAAGTTTTTATGCCCTTGGCCAATACAAAACAACGTGGAGTGCTTATAGCATTCCATCGTAGCACCCCATTCTCAATAACAAAAGAGATCAAAGATCCAGATGGCCGTTACCTGATTCTTACAGGACAATTATTGGATACCGCCATCACCATTGTGTCATACTATTCCCCCAATAAGCGACCTAACTCTTTCATGTCCCACCTGCTACAAGTCATTGATTCCCATAAAATAGGTACTGTAATATTAAGTGGTGACTCCAACCAGACTATCTTTCCATTTTTGGATAAATCACCGATTCCTCAGTCCCAAACGTCAGATAAACAAGCTTTTTCTAGGCTAATTGCAAAATATAATCTAGTAGACACCTGGCGCGAATTAAACCCAACCAAGAGACAGTATACACATTATTCTTACCCATGCCGGTCATTCTCACAAATTAACCATATTTTTATGTCAATAGGCATGACGCCCGAAATCTCAAATTCCAAAATAGTTCCCATCCCATGGTCTGACCACAGTGCTATAGCATCTATAATACCGAAATCACGTGACCCATCATGGACACTTAGAGATTTTCTGCTCAAAAACCCAGTATACAAACAAAATATTGAAATAGCACTCACGGAATTTTTTTAATTAAATTCTACACCCGACCTTTCCCCAACTACTTTATGGGATGCCCATAAACCTGTTCTCCGTGGAACATGTTTATGTCAAGCCAATATATGTAATAGAGAATAAAAAGCCATGTATCATACTCTAGAAAAAAAATTGATTCGTATCACATGGCATTTCAGCAAAATCCCTCACCATCAGCCAGGACAAAATTAGACAAGGCCAAATTGGAATTCGATTTATTCCTTACCGAGTCTGCGGATAAATCAATTCAACAACTAAAACATACCTACTATATGCATGCGAATAAACCAAATACACTCTTAGCCCGAACACTAAAATCTTGTCATAAGTCAACCAAACCCATCCGTCTTAAACTTTCCAGGGATTGTATACTCCACTAACCCAGTAAAAATTTGACAAAAATTTAAAACGCAACTAAAAAAATTATACTCTGCTGATAACGAATTGGATCAATCTAAGGCAAATCATTAGAAATGATGGAGGAACCAGTGTTGGACGAGGAGGTAACAGAGACTATAAAGAATTTGAAAGTTAACAAACGACCCGGCCCTGACGGATTCTCTGCTCTTTATTACAAAACTTTTTCAGATATTCTAGCACCAGTTTTAACAAAGACTTTTAACTCCCTTCTGGACAACCAGTCTTTTAGGAAAGAAACTTTTGCATACTTCCCAAACCACATACAGATGATTCGATTTGGTCAAACTATCGTCCCATCTCTTTGCTAAATATAGATGTAAAAATTTTAGCCAAAATCCTTGCTAGCAGACTAAATAAGATTATAGGTAGCCTAATACACCGTGACCAAACCGCTTTCATCCCTATTCGGCAAGCTGGAGATAATATCAGACGCACTGCCCTTTTGTCCCATGCCGCTAAAGCACGCCGTATCCCCTTGTGGTTTCTTTCTCTTGACATCAAGAAAGTGTTTGACACAGTATCTTGGTCTTACATGCATTATACACTCAGAAAATGGGGCTTTGGCCCGCATTTAATGGGATGGATTTCTGCGTTATATCATAAACCCAAAGCATTTATCAAATATGCCGGCTACAAATTGGAAGAATTTGATATACAGAGAGGAACGCGTTAAGGATGTCCCCTCTCGCCACTATTATTCACGCTACTTATCGAACCCTTGGCCCAGAGAATATGGATGGAACCAACAATCACGGGTATTGAATTAGGTGGATGTCATCACAAAATAAGCCTATTCGCGGATGACATACTTTTATTCTTATCTTTGCCACAAGTTTCGGCCCCAAATCTTATGTTGGTATTACATGAATTTTCAAATATTTCAGGCCTCACAGTTAATACCCCAAAATCTTCGGCTTTGAACATTTCGCTTAGCGAAATGGACAAACAGAATTTACAAACTTCGCTACCATTCAAATGGGTTGATCATAGCCTACCATATTTGGGTATTCAACTAAAGGCTAACTCCTCAGATTTATTTGCTGCCAACTACCCACCATTATTGAAAAACATCACAAAGCTGTTATCTAACTGGTCAGAACTTATATTCTATTCAGAACTCTTCCAATTCATATCCCTACTTATTTTCTTAGATTGATCCAACAAAGAGTAATACAGTTCACTTGGGGAAAGAAAAAGCCTTGGATACCAATAAAAACCCTATCTCTTCCCAAACTAATGGGTGGTTTGGGATTTCCAGACTTTACAACTTATTATAAAGCAGCTCAAATAGCACAATTATCTCAGTATCATTCTACTGTGGAGACTCCCTTATGGGTATTTATTGAAGCATTAGACTTGGACCCACTCCCTATTAATAATATCTTATGGCTACGCTCTTCAGATCGTAGAGCTTTACAGAATCCAATATCTAAACACTCCTTGTCAGTTTGGGATAGGCACAAAAGCCCCCATGGTTTACAATCCCTGCATAACCCACTTTTGTCTTTTTATAAAAACCCAGCCTTTTATCCAGCTTGGATATTCCCTAGAACCTTTAAAGCCTGGTCTAAGGTTGGCATCATGCGTTTATACCATATAGCATCAACAACCTCCATACGATCCTTCCCAGAATTGTGCGAAACCCTTGGGCTACCCCAATCAGAAATCTTCAGATATTTGCAAATAATTTTTTTTACGCTCCTCTCCTCAATTCTAGCGATAATCTTCATAGTTTATCCCAATTTGAGAGAATTTGTCTAAAAGAACCACATGCTAAAGGTCGTATCTCTGTACTTTATTCTCAATTGATCACCAAGTCCAATACAATCTTACCCTCATATGTTGGCAAGTGGGAAAAAGACCTAGATTGTAAGATCGACCACAATAATCTGGTCAAATACTAGCTCCTCCTCTACTAATGTAGTGGCATATGAGACGTTATACAAAGTACCGTATTTTTCGCTCCATAAGACGCACCTGACCATAAGACGCACCTAGGGTTTAGAGGAGGAAAATGAGAAAAAAAAATATTCTGAGGAGGTTACTACACATTACCATTCAGTTGCTAGAGGTTACTACACGCTACTGAGCACTGATTGGTTTCTAGAGGTTACTACACATTGCCACTCACCATTCAGTTGCTAGTGGTTACTGCACACTAATTGCCTGCAATTTAGTGTCCCCCTCTGAAAGCTGCTCAGTCCTGCTGCTGCTTTAATAATCCCCGGCCCCACTGCTGACAGAAGAAGGGAGAGGAAATGGAATGCATACACAGCCTGCTCTGTGTCTTTTATCTCCTACTCGGCTCGTGCTGCTGCTACAGAGCCTGCACTGCCCGGAGTTGGGGGGGGGAGAACACCAAAGCCTGCACTGCCCGGAGAAGGGGGGGGACACACGAGAGACCGCACTGCCTGGAGAAGGAGGGGAAATAGAAAGCCTGCTCTGCCTGGAGAAGGTGGGGGGAGAACCTATGGAGCCCGCACTGCCCGGAGAAGGAGAAGGGGGGGGACACACGAGAGACCACACTGCCTGGAGAAATAGAAAGCCTGCTCTGCCTGGAGAAGGTGAGGGGGAGAACACATGGAGCCCGCACTGCCCAGGGAAGGGGGGGGAACACACGGAGCCCGCACTGGAGAAGGAGGGGAAATAGAAAGCCTGCTCTGCCTGGAGAAGGAGGGGGGAACACGCTCCCTGTCACAGACACACAGACGCTCCCGTCCTGACAGGGAGACGCAGGCAACCCACAGTTGAGGAGCCGATCGGCTGGCTTGGTATTTGGCGGAGGCGGGGGGGGGGGCGCTGGTCTATATTCGCTCCATAAGACGCACAGGCATTTTCCCCTCATTTTTGCAGTGAAAAAAGTGCGTCTTATGGTGCGAAAAATACGGTACTCTCTCGTTGGTATATGGTTCCGTCCAGGTTATCCAAATTCGCAATTAATAGCTCAGATCTCTGCTTTCGCGGTTGTCCGGATAAAGGTACTTATTTACACATTTGGTGGCATTGTCCACTTGAACATATATTCTGGGAAAAGATTTTCCGTATTGCCTCTAAATTATGTAATTGTACTGTTATACCAGACTCAATGGCAGCTCTTCTCAATATTAAACCAAAACCACTTTCTCAAAATCAACACAAGCTATTCCTTACATTCATGACAGCCGCAAAGCAGACAATAGCTAGCGCTTGGAAATCACCTGTAGTGAACGTGGCAGAAGCCAAAAAGAGAATGAACCAAGCCTTTATTCATGCTAAATTTGATGCAGTAGACAAAAATAAAGAAGAAATTTGACAGCATGTGGACACCATGGATCACATACTATTTGCCTGCCAACTTTGATCCACAAATTCTCTCATCTTGGTGACTGATGCCTTTTCAGAGAGTCCCGAACTCAAATAGTTTACATGGAATTAGCCTTCGGAGTTCTGTCTTATTCTCCCCCCACTAGCACCCTTCCTCCTTTATTTTTTCCGTCCCTGCTCCTCCTTAGAGCACTTTCATTTAATTTAAAAAAAAATTCACCCCCCCCCTTTTTTTTTTAAATTACAGCATATGTTTTCACTTTACAACCAAAGTCATGGCTTTGATTTGGGTAAATTTAACTTTTTAAATAGTTAGTCATTAGATTCCCCATGTTATGGCAGAACCAAACTTCTCAATTACAAATTGTAAATAAATTTGTCTCTTTGAGTCTAGTTATATCTCACTATGGCATGGAGTACTTTGCGCTCATTACTTTCTTATTCTCATATTGAATCTCAGCCTCTATTACACATTGAGTTTATCTTTATTAAGGGAGAATATGTTATATTGCTTCTTTTTGTATAAATCCATGCTTCAACATTGTATCATATTACCGCCATTCGATATGCTGTAATTGTTATTATTCCTTGATTTGATTTAAAATAAAATAAAAATCTTTAAAGGAATAAATTGTATAAAACTTGGTTGCATCTATACATGTTTGTTTTAAGCCCAATTTTCACAGTGCACCTTTGGATAGTTGTGTTCCATAAAGCTGCTAATTGCACTCTTTTTGTTTACATACTAAGTGGTAGTTCTATACATATAATTTATTTAAATATTTTGATAATAATTATTTTAGCTTTGAATTTCACTTTTGCAGGGAGTATTAGTTTGTTTGCACCCTGGGTGCATTCTTGAGGAAGTTCCAAGGCAGCCGCTTTATTCTCATACACCTGGGGCTGAGAACAAAACACTGGTCTGTCCAATCGCAGCTCCCTTGGATAAAAGACCTGGGCCACAACAGCAGTTGTAGCTCCTTCTTGTCCCACCTGGCAATGGCCTTCACCAACTGTCCAAGACATGCTAACTGACTTCTTATTTGCCAGATCAAAATGTTGATTGGTGGCGTCCAGGGAAGTGCACATGCGCTAGGACGAATCTGCACTGCATCTGAGAAATAGTGATAAACTTCAATTGGTCACAACCAACTAATTCTAGTGAAGTTTAGCAATTTTATAAACCTTAATTAACACATGTCTCAGTTTTTCTGTGACTCGTATATGTTTCCTAGTCATTCTGACACTTTTGCTGGCACCTGCAAGCTGCATCAGTGGAAGACAAACTACTAGCACTCCAAGATTACAGATTTTGAATGATATTTTGGTTCTGTAGTTCTAATTGGTAAAGGAGTTTCTGGTAGGCCAAGGTACCACATCTGTAATTATACAGCAACTCTCAACAAGAAAAAGAAATGTCGGACTTGTATGGTGTCATAACAAAGGTGCTTGTATAAAATATATTTATTTCAATTTCATTAAAAGACTATAAAATGTATAACAGTTTAGGCATTTTGTTGTACAATATGTCGTTAATAAAACGTGACTTTGCCTCTAACTATCATGACCAGCTTAAGAGGACCAAACACAAAAAAAGATAAAAAGACAATTTATCAAAAAAACCTTTAGCCAGCTTAATGGTGAATATGAATCTGCAGTATCTATCTGAAGAGCAATATAAGATTTAATAAGCCAAAATAGCAGGTAATATTAAAAGGTCTTACATATTCTCAGCTATAGCTTAAATTCTCTATCCTTTAATCATGTATATTTCCTCATAACCTTTTCCATACAGATAGGACACTTTTGTCAGAAAAGGTATCCACCCTAAATGTATATATATTAAATTAAAATGAATAGATTTACTTAGAAAATTAAAAACCTGGAATTGTTTTAAATGTTGGAGTCATTGTGAAACTCAGGACAGTTAGGAAGGGTTTCGGATTCAACAAGACTATCCCCTCAACACTTGGGGCTACCACTGTCCCACTCAAATACCACAACTGTGTGCATGCTTATGACCCATGTCCAGAAAGATGTCACACATAGCAGGGCGCAGGGACATTTTATGCCCAGGCTAGCACCAAATGCAAAGAGGGGCCCAGTGCAGGACCACGCTCTTCCCTGGAAGAGGTCAATAATGGCTCCTATTGATCAGTACAATGTGACCAGAATACCACATTACTTTCATGCATAAGATAGCACAGGAAGGTGTGGTGAAGGAGTAAGGCGCCCGCCCAGCACGATAGTTCCAAAAAGCATGCTTCATGTTCCTGGCATCCATACACTTACCAAGTAGGTGGATTACATAGGGTGTAATTTAGTAGCACAAGTGGAAATAACCATATCATATTACAGTAGAACTTCATTCCTGCATAAAACAAAACTATACCCACAGCAACAGAAACATATATATCCACATAGAAGCTGCTGAGTTAGTATTCCCCACTGTTACACAACCAGGAACACAGCATTTCCTTCATACATTCCAACACAGAAAACCAGTCCTTGGCTTGTTTTGATGTTTTATTAGTGGTTGATAACTTGGATGGGGTAGGGAATTATGGCATGCCCAACTTACATTTTTTCCAGAACTATGAACAAGGGGACAACTCCCTCCTTATTTACACAATGTCCTTGTTTTTCTTCCTCCTGCACCAACTTGGTTCACATATGCAGCTCCTGCTGATCACTATAGGGGAGCTAACAGTCTTTTGTGTTAGTTCAGTAAGTACCCATTACAGGCTGGGAATATCCTGTCCCTTTGTGGATAAAATAGTACAATATAGAGTGAACAGCATCCCCTTCTGCCTTCCTGTAGACCCTGAGCCAGTTCTACTGCCACCGAAGATACCAGCCCACCTGGCTGCTTACTTCCCCAGTCCTTCTGAAGGGCACATTTCCCCAGTCCTTCCTGACTGGCACACTTCCCCAGACCTCCCTGACTGGCACACTTCCATGGAGATTCCCCAGGACAAGGGCGAAGACTTGAGCACAACCCTATCCCAGAGAGTGCTGCTACAACTGACAGTCTCTCCCCTTGTGTTGTTCCTGTACTGTGCTAATATTACTCACTGTCTTTGCTTGTTCTTTCCCGCTGCCTCGTCCGACATGAGTGCCTCCAGTTGCCTCCTATGGTGGGGTCTTTCCAGGCCAGCTATCCCAAACTCCAGCCCAAGGTAAATCCTCTCCCTGGCAGGGGTCCCTCAAGGGCCACCAACAGCCTCCCCTCAGCAATCAATCACCATCTAACACCCAACTCGCTTGCTGGAATGGCCCATGTTTATTCATGGGAATTTCTCAGTTCCCGGACAGCCCACCTCTGGGGATTGGCTAAGGTCCCATAAATATTCATAGAGGCCCCTGCTAGCCTCTGCCCACTAGCTCTAGAACATTCTCCAATGTCCCAGAAACAGAAGGAGGCACCAGAGAGCTGCTAGGATCCAGCCCTGAACTCTAGTAAACCCTGACCCAATTAAGACTGACAGGCTTTAAGCATGAGTCAGAGTCAATTTTCCTACACTGCCACTACTAGTAGCACACACTAGAGGGGGGGCTACATGAGTTATTCTGTGAAATTAACTGAGATGAGCTGAAAATACCTGGGTTCAGTTTGAGGCAGGTTTGCAGTAAATAAGTAGTTTGGGTGCAAAATCCAAACCCTATTAAGCCCAATGGTAAAAATGTATAATATCAACTTTCTAGGCTAATGGGCGAAAAAGGGATTGTTAAACAAATTACATTGGGGGCTGGTGAACATGTACCGAAGAAAAATTTTTTTTTAAAATTCTGTTTGGCAGGGAGCAGCAATTTTAATAATGCTTTAAGCGCCTCATTAACAATACAAAATACTTTTAAAGAACACGCATCAGTGATACCCTTAACCAGCCTGTGAAGTGGCATATCTGTATAATGTATACAACCTACTGCAGCAAAACTGACATTTACAAAAAAAACTCTGTTTCAATGTGGTGTTATGGAACAGAATGAACAGTAGAGTATCTCTGCCACCATATAGGTGGGGGTACAAAGGAAGGAATTCTTTGCCACATCTTCTGATGGTGCGTGTATCCACTGCCCTGTAGGCATAGGTAAAAGGGGATCACCGATGGGAGAAGACTGTCTGTCTTTCAAGACGATACCCTTGGTTTCAAATGAGCAAAGCTGTCTGGTAAATCCCTGCACACCTCTGTGCAACAGAGGTTGACTCCAAAGCACCCCTATTTGTCCCCCAACTTGCCTCAATTTATGTTTCTTTAATTCAATCACTTTATTCCACTGCAACAGAGATTTTAGTTGCGTCACTTGTTTCTGACACAAGTAAAGTTGTTCTCTTTTTCATGTTCAATTTTAAAAATCAATTTTTTTCATAGAGCGAGAAGCCAACAGCCTCTCATACAAAGATATATAGAACAGAAACATGATCTTTGAAAGTGTTGAGAGCCAAGCATTGGTCCAGACCCACTCATCTTCACCCCCCAGCAATATTTTTTATGTTACAGCACGTTATTTACTTGGAACAATGATAGGGCAAAGGTAGCCCACAGGTCGAACTTTAAGGGCACAATGAACAGTGGAGAGTATGCAAAATGAAATACAATATTTATTTATAGCATTGCATGGTACAAAAGACAAATTAGAAGAATTAAAAAGGCATATATAAAAAATACATGACAAAGTGAGCCCCTGTGCGTCAACGTGTTTCACTGTCTAGCTTCGTCAGGACACACTCAGTGATTGTTGAAGAGAAAACAGGTCTCACTATCTAAGATAAAAAACACATAGATAAGATTTCATAACGTGGTAACGCACATATTAAAAATAGACCATCATCATATCAGAGCGACAAGCATGGCACACAAACAAAAATACCTTGCGGGAAGAGGGTCCGTGTAAGATAGTCTTACCCATGGAGCTTAAAAAGATTGCATCCATTGGAATACCAAATATTTTGGATATTCATAGGAGCCAGCTAAAAAAGTTGGAAGGTTGGTCCATCAGTAAACCCAAAAGGAACATACAAGCGTCCAAAGTAAATTTAATAAACAAAATAAGTAAATACCTACTGGCTCACACGTCCCATACAGCAAATTATTTTGTTTATCATAAGAGAATGGGAGTATGGGAAGAGAACGGGGGGGGGTGGAGAGGCTGGTGATGTACATATAAGACACCTGATTCGAAGGCCCATATACACTTTCTTAAATTTGAGTCCATAACCCTTAAGTCAGTTCCATATGTATGACCACTTTTTATCTTAGATAGTGAGACCTGTTTTCTCTTCAACAATCCCTTAGTGTCTTCTGACGAAGCTAGACAGGGAAACGCGTTGACTCACAGGGGCTCACTTTTTGTCATGTATTTTTTATATATGCCTTTTTGCCTTTTTAATTCTTCTAATTTGTCTTTTTGTACCATGCAATGCTATAAATAAATATTGTAAATATTAATTTTGCATACTCTCCACTGTTCATTGTGCCTTTAAAGTCCAACCTGTGGGCTACCTTTGCCCTCTTTTTTTCTTTTATATCAAACTTTAATACTGATGCGGCCATAGGAGTGTTTTTCTTATATTTACTTGGCAGGTGTTCAGCAAAAATGTCCAAATTGGAGTGTATATTTCCAGAGAACAAAAATATTGGACAGATTTGATTCAGACAATATACCGTATATACTCGAGTATAAGCCAAGTTTTTCAGCCCTTTTTTTAGGGCTGAAAATACACCCCTCAGCTTATACTCAAGTCAGTGTACATGAAAATCTTCTTAGACTGTGGGCGGCGTCCATTGTTTAAATATCGCGTCTTCCTCCTGGTCTTGTTCCGTGATAGGCGTTTCCAGCAAACACTGTGTTGAGTGTTCCGCCTATCACGGAGGTCCTCTCATTTTCGGACTCCGTTTCCCAGCAGACACTGTGTTCAGTGTTCCGCCTATCATGGATGTTCTCTTGTCCGAGGATGAAAAGACGTCCGTGATTGGCGGAACACTGAACACAGTGCCTGCTGGGAAACGGAGTCTGAGAATGAGAGGACCTCCGTGATAGTCGGAGCACTCAACACAGTGTTTGCTGGAAACGCCTATCACGGAACAAGACCAGGAGGAAGCCACAATATTTAAACAATGGACACTGCTCGCAGTCTAAGAAGATTTTCAGGTACATTGACTCGGGCACAGGGAGGCTGCAATGGACACAGTGAGGTTGGGCACAGTAAGCTGGCAATGGGCACAGTAAGGTTGGGCACAGTAAGCTGACAATGGGCACAGTAAGGTTGGGCACAGTGAGGTGGCAATGGGCACAGTGAGGTGGCAATGGGCACAGTAAGCTAGCAATGGGCACAGTAAGGTTGGGCACAGTGAGGTGGCAATGGGCACGGTGAGGTGGAAATGGGCACAGTAAGTTGGCAATGGGCACAGTAAGTTGGCAATGGGCACAGTAAGGTTGGGCACAGTGAGGTGGCAATGGGCACAGTGAGGTTGCAATGGGCACAGTGAGGTTGGGCACAGTGAGGTGGCAATGGGCACAGTAAGCTGGCAATGGACACAGTGAGGTTGCAATGGGCACAGTGGGGTTGGGCACAGTGAGGCGTGCAAATGGGCATTGTTGACCCTCTTTTCCGCTTACAGTAGCTGCTGCATCCCCCCCCAGGCTTATACTCGAGTCAATACATTTTCCCAGTTTATTGGGGAAATATTAGGTACCTCGGCTTATACTCAGGCCACATAATGTAATGACTCCATGCATAGTCTTTAAGTACTTTTTATTAGGCTTCATTTTTATTAGCTAGATTTTATTCCAAAGATTACCAGTAGAGTATATTTATTCAGAAGGAAAAAAAAACAATCAACTGTTGTTTTGACCCTATGCACAGGATTTAATCACTTTCACAAAGTCACATTTAGCACAGAATCACCAACCAGTTTTTATTCAAAGCATCAACATTAGAGTGTATTTATTTTACAGGACAAAAGCTCACGTGTGCCTACGTGCACACTATTGAATCACTTGTCCTAGGCCTCATTTTGTACAGGACCCCCACCAGCCATTTTCTCATTAAGAAATCAACAAGACAGTGTAATAATTCCTCTTAAAATATCCACCTGGATATTTTAGTGCCCACATGTCCAGTATTTAATCATCTCTACTACATACACACTCATACCTCCCAACTTTTGAACTTCAGAATGAGGGATAATTTAATAAGTAAGTGCGCTGCGGCGCATGTAATCGCAAAATATGGGTGTGGCCAAATTCTTTTTGGTGGGATGGGCTGAATTGGTGTGGTTAAACAAAACCTAGCTCTCTCACCAATGCCCCCAGCTCTCACTAATGCCCCCTATCTCTCTCATCAATGCCCCCTGCTCTCTCACAAATGCCCCCACCCTAGCTTTCTCAGCAAGGCCCCTCCTAGCTCTCTAAACAATGCCCCCCTAACTCTCTCACCAATGCTCCCCCTCCTCTCTTACTAATGCCCCCCAGCTCTCATCAATGCCCCCCAGCTTTCTCAGCAATGCACCCCTAGCTCTCTCGCCAATGACCCCCAGCTCTCTCACCCATTCCCCCCATCCTCTCTTACTAATGCCCCCTCCTCTCATACTAATTTACCCAAGCTCTCTCACCAATCCCCCTTCCCTCTTACTAATGCCCTCCCAGTTTTCTCACCAATCCCTCTCCTCTCTTAATAGTGCCCCCCACTTACCAATTTACCCTCCTCTCTTACCAATGCTCCCCCAGCTCTCTCACCAATGCTACCTCCTCTCTTACTCGTGCCCCCACAGCTCTCTCACCAATTCCCCCTCCTCTCTTACTAGTGCCCCCCCAGCTCTCTCACCAATCCCCTTCTCTCTTACTAGTGCCCCCCAGCTCTTTCACCAATCCCCCTCCTCTATTTCTAGTGCCCCTAAGCTCTCTCACCAATCCCCCCTCCTCTCTTACTAATGCCCCCCCAGCTTTCTCACCATCCCCCTCGTCTCTTTCTAGTGCCCTCAGCTCTCTCACCAATCCCCCCTCCTCTCTTACTAGTGCCCCCCAGCTCTATTAACAATCCCCCCTCTCTTACTAATGCCCCTCCCAGCTCTCTCACCAATCCCCCCTCTCCTACTAGTTGCCCCCAGTTCTCTCACTAATCCCCACTCCTCTCTTTCTAGTGCCACCCCAGCTCTCTCACCAATCCCCCCATCACTCTTACTAATCCCCACTCCTCTCTTACTAGTGCCCCCTCCTCTCTTACTAGTGCCCCCCTAGCTCTCTCACAAATGCAGATAGATATTTATCCCTGTGCTTTTTTAAGCACAGTGCCGCTGTCAGCTCCGAGTGTCAGAACTATAGCATGGAGCTGAGGAGGAGTTTCACAGCACTTCACTCAGCTCCATGCTACAGTCCTGACAGGCAGGGAAAGAAGACACCTCCGGAATCCCCAATTAAATAGAAATGAGGGTAGTTGTGGCACTGGGACCCGGGGCACCCACCAGCAAATGTGGGCCATGTCCCCCCTAGGTGCCTAGCGCAAACACACAGAAGCAGGTGGAGTGCTTCTGTGTGACAAGGAGATCCTCTTAACTTTCATGAGTGCTGACAGGCAGGATCGGGGCTGTTAAGAGCAGAGAACATCGGGACCACTGAGAGGCAACATCGTGGCCTCTATGAGTCAGAATCAGGGCAGCTGAGAGGCGGAATCGGGACCGCTGAGAGGCGAGATCGAGACCCGAAGACAAGGCGGAGCTGAGAGGTGGCCCACAAATGATGTCATCGGTTATGACGCTGGTGGTCCTAACAACCGGTGACTGCATTGAGGAGGGGAGAGCAGAGATTCCTGGCCAGACCTTCTCCCAGGAATCCTCACTTGGTGCTGTGTGTGAGAGCACACATTGTAAACATTGAGGATACCACTACTAAGTGGAGCCCAGTGGAATCAATTGGTATTCCAGAAGCGCTGTTTGACCTTCCTGTAAAAAGGGGTAATAAATCTCTGGTGAGTGGCCACCCATCTCTTGAGCACTTGTGGTGAAGAACTAGAAATCAGATTTTTTTTTTTGATTTGGTGTTGGGATTTATCACATATATATTTGCATTTTTGATTCACTGAACATCACTAGTGCCGCATCCTTTAATATAATTTTCCCACAGCACATGGTACAAGGTGTTGTGATTGGCCCAGGTACCATGTGGTAGCTGTGGGCCAATCACAGCATCACTATAAGAATCACAGCTGTAATGAATGAAATTAATTTATAACAGCTTTGTTGACATTGTGATCATGTGATTGCATGAGCCACAATTTGCTTTTCCCGATGGACACATCGCTTGTGGAAGCGGTATGCTGCACGCCCCTTGGCTGGATGATGTACATGTACATCATTCAGCCTGCTGATGCCACCCTATGACAGTAAATGTACTGTGGCCGAGCGGCAACTGTTTAAAGAGCATAATGATGTTTTAACTAAGGCATACCAAGAAAGCAAAATTGTATTCTCTATGAGAGTTGACATCTAAAGGAGTGGCCCCAGAAGCCAATACAGGCATTTAGGAAGGAACTGTAGTAAATTAAATAACTTCAGGGTAGAATAATATAATTTAAATTATTTACTAACTGTTTTAAAGGAAAGGGGTAAGCAACTTTTACCACAGAGCAATTATATGAAAAAGGACAGACAATAGGGTGGTAAAGAAGGACATTGAGTTTTAATCACTTTCCCCGGGTAGACATCATATGACGTCCTGGACTTTTAGTGAAGATATCTTGATGACGCCTGCAGCTACAGGCATCATCCACATATATGTTTTTTTCTGCTGGAGATTCCCTGTGTTGTTGAAGCCATCCTAGTGGCTTATTACCCACTGGATTGCTTTTTCAGGCAGTGGGAGGGGACATCCCCTCCTCCTGCTACCCTCCAGTACAATCGGGGAGCCAAAATCTGATCTTGTGGTAGCACCGGTTTACCATAGAGCTGGCAATGGACCAGATGGTCCCCTGCAATCTCTATGACCCTGGGAGGCTGGAAGCGACGTCATGATGCTACTTCCGGCTCTGGCAGATGTAAAAACTGACATTTTTTTTCTTTGCTGGAAAGCCTGAGATCGTTTATTTTTATTTTTTTATCTCATGCTTTCCAGCATAGAGGAGAGATGTGGGGTCTTATAGATCTGAAAGCTGTCAGAACAGGGGTGTGAGGACCTGGTTCATCTGCTGGTGGCGCTGTGGTTCTCAGGGCTGATAGCTGCAGTTCCAGTGTCTACCAGCAGCTGTCTCCCAGAAGCCAGCAGGTTTCAGTGATCAGCTCCACCTGGTTTCAGCTGCTAGGTGGCTATATAAGGCTGCTAGAACATGGCACCTCAGTGTTTTGGCTGCTCCTGCCCTGTACTCTGGTTGCCGTGCTGCTGCTGCCAGACTCTGCTGCCATTTATTCTTGACCCTGCTCTTGTTCCTGTCCTGCACTCAGCACCCTGCTGCCTTGCTCCCTGCTCCTCCAGTTTTCCCCTGCTGGTTAGGCATTTTATCATTTAGTTTTGATTCTCATACATTCTTAAGCTTATTGTTTGCTGGTGTGCGATTGTCTTTTGTTTCACTGTAAATAAATCTTACTTTAAATATCTATACATACATGGTCTGGTCCCAATTTCTTGGTGTAGCTACATATATCTGGTCCTCTCCTGTTCTGATTCCTGACGGGGGGGGTGGGGTGGGGGGGGTCTGGGGGAAGATCAGGGGCCGGTCAGTTTGTAACACCCTGAATATGGGTATAACATGTAACATGTTACAAAATGTGAACTTATCCTTTATTCCCCCAAAACACCTCAAAAATTGTAGTGAGTACGTTTCCAGTTTGAACAGCCATTTCTATCAGTATCACTTATTCCCAGAAAAAAATATATATATTGTGCTGAGCACGCCCAGTGTCTTTAACCATTTTGCTGCCAACCCTATTGCATTTTTTTGCACATATGATTAAAATAATTTTTTAGGCCTAATGATTGGTTAACCCTCCCCCCTCAAAAAAAAGAAGAGGCCCTAGAGAATGAGTGGTAGTTATGAATCAGTACAAATACATATAAGTTAATTTGAAGGCACAAATGTGCGATATATATGACACAATTTTAGGTAAAATATAAAATATGGGGTGGTGCTGAGTAAATGGATACCAACCATGTCAAGCCTTAAAACTGTGCGTGCCTGTGAAACAACTTAAACATTTTCCATAGGTGATACTTTAAAATCCCCTACAGGTCATCAATTTAGAGTTAACTATTAATAATCAACCTAAAATGATTGCTCTTACTTTGGTGTGTGCAGCAATATCTAGCTTGTGTAGCACAATCAACGTTCTTCGTATGTAGGTGGCCTGGCGCATCTGTTTACAATTGTATGTGCATTTAATGTAATGTAGGGGTGGGCTCCAAATTTTTGGGGGGTTTTAAGTGCTCATGTTTAACTAAATTTTTTTAAACTTTCTTACACTTACAGCGGAGGTCCACCCAGAAAAAAAAAATACATAAAAAATCCTAAAAAAAAAAAGAAAAAAATTAATAGAAAAAAAAAAAATTATACTCACCCGAAATGCCTGTTGCTATGCGGAAGTCCCCTAATCTGCCTTCTGCTGTGCCTCTTCCTTGTCCTCGGATTGAGAACTTCCGTTTCCTCTTCTTGTGAATGGGGCACGCTGCCTTCTGGGAACTGTGTGTATCCCAGGAGGCAAGCCGCCCATTCACAAAGCGCTGTGCGAGTGGCGCATGCGCAGTAGGAAACGGGCAGTGAAGCCGTAAGGCTTTACAGCCTGTTTCCCTTAGTCAGGATGGAGGAGCAGGGAGCCTGGCAGCAGCGATCGATCGCCGTGGCAGGACTGACATCGTGGGCGAGTAGGACAGGTAAGTGTCCTTATTAAAAGTCAGCAGCTACACTGTTAGTAGCTGCTGACTTTTAAAAAAAAAGAAAAAAAAAGCTGCACCTCCGCTTTAACTTTATAAGCATTTATGCCCTACATGAGAGTTTATCCATCGAGGACTGAGGATCAGAAGATGAGAATTAGGTGTTTGGTCTCTCCAGTACCAGCAATATTTTTAAGTGTTCCTGACCTCTAATTGCATTGAGCCGTCCATTGAGCCGTCCACATTATCAGGTGAGAGAATACCTGATGGGCACGCTGTTTTTTTAAACTGATGGAGATTTTATATTATTGCTTAAGAAGATTGGATGGAATAATATTCACAGTGGAATTGGATAATGTATTGATTATTTTATATGATTGGACATTTACAGTATATTGGAATATTTTCACACGTATTTAACACAGATTGGTTGAAAATATTTGGGACTTTTTACATATCACCTCTTCGGTATTTATATCTGGTCACTTTTTAGTATTTCATGTTTTTGTTTTTTATATATTTATTATGACATGATATCTAATTATTAAGTATAGACATTTTGTTTGTATTTTATATTATACCTATTAATTTATCTATCTATATATATATATATATATATATATATTGTGGTAGTGTGGTACCCCACCAGTGTATGAATACAGGATTCTCAACCAGGCAGGTTGAGGGGCTCCAGGGTATTTGCTTGTTTGGGAGGAAACTGGCTTTTCAGTTTCCTCATGATTTACTAAAGTCCACTTTGGGACTTGGAGCCTGGGGATTTCTTAGAGATCCGGGTGGGATGAAATCCCCAGTCCTGGATCTGGGTTTTGAGACTCAACTGCACACTGATTGTTCAGGTGTGTGTGGGCCTGATAGTAGAGTCAGGACCAGCATTCTGGGCTCCATCCTCCCGACGAGTGCAGGTGTGCACTGGGGAAGCCATAGAGTGCATGTGTGCAGGTGTGCACATTGGAAGCCAGAGACCCAAGTCTGAGGATCAAAGCAGTGAGGGGCTGCTATCTAAACGGATGGTCTTTGCAAGGGAACAGTCTGAAGGAGTCAGACGAGAGCCTAAAGTAGAAGGACTGAGCAGCACTGCAGTATGTATAAATCAGGAGGCTGAATGTCATTTTTGTTGATGAAAAGGAGTGCTGAAACCCCTGCAAGGGAAACCTTTGGTTTTGTTGTGAACTTCTTTTAATAAAAATGGGCAAACAAAGCCCTTAAAAAGAAGAACCAGTGAGTGGCGGTGTCCTTCAAGCTCTACCTTTGATGCTAGTCCTTCACAATATATATATATATATATATATATATATATATATATATATATATATACAGCGGGGCAAAAAAGTATTTAGTCAGCCACCAATTGCCAATTGTGCAAGTTCTCCCACTTAAAAAGATGAGAGAGGCCTGTAATTGTCATCATAGGTATACCTCAACTATGAAAGACAAAATGTGGAAACAAATCCAGACAATCACATTGTCTGATTTGGAAATACATTTTTTTACGTTGGTGCACTTTATAATTGTAATCCAAAGGAGATTAAAGATGGAAGCTAAACTCCTGCAATGCTTTCGGGAGTTAACTCTCAGTCAGTATAATGCAAACTTTAACTACGCAGCTACCACGCGCTGCGCTATGTCCTAGTGTAGATGCGGCTCACTACTCAGATGATGGTGGGCATCAAAACAGGCCTAGTCCACCTGACACAATCCGTTGTTGGTACCCCGATCCGCGACCTCTCCACAACGTACAGTCTCCGGTCCCTCTCACAGCCGCCGTAGATGTGGGTTGGTGGATGACCCCGGTATCTTATAAGAGCTAGCTGGTCACACGGAAAGAGGTCCCTCCCTGGCTTGATGATCCTCCGTGAAACTACAGGCTCAGGCTTTGGGCCTAGTCGCTCTGGCAGCAAGCCTCACACAGACTTCCTGCTTGGTTGAGGGCGAAGTCCAGAGAGACCGAGCGTAGCCCCGCCCTTCCTTTATGTAACCTCCCCCAACAGGCTGTGCGGTGGTTGTAATGCATTCTGGGAGTACAGCTGCACTGTGGGTACCATAGTCTATTAGGTATCCATGGCAACAGAGTCTCTCTCTCCCTGTACCATAAGTTCCACACGCATTACTGAATATAAGTAAACAACAGTCTATAAAGTTGTAACTGGAACATAGGAGTAAGTTTGGGGTGTACACACATAACAATAGTCCATAACAGTAGAACCCCGCTACACAAAGTATAGATCATTATATATGATTAGATGAAAACTAGTTTAATCAGCATTATGATGTACTTTCTGGTGCAGTCAGCAAATATACCACTTATAGCTGAATTTTAACTCGAAAGCAATCTGAAACCTCTACATTTAGAGAATTTAAAAACGCATCTAAAGGTGTATACTGTTTGTATAAAGACTGTACTGAATGAATAAAAATTTACATTATTGTTCCCAGCTGTTCTTCATTTGTAGTGAAAGTTCCACTTTTGGTTTCAAATCTTTCTGGCACTTTGACCAAACTTTTACCTCATTTTGGACTAATGTATATATCAGTCCAACCTCTAATGGATTATGTTGCATATTTTAAAAAATAATAAGGAAAGTTGGCCATAACAAATGGTCCAGTTTTGTTTTCATTTTCTAACTTACGCCGAAAATATCCTGGAAGGAAACCACTTTTAAAGCATGTTTTTCCTTTATTTATTTTACTGATGTTGACATTTGTAGATGGTGAATGCTTGAAAACATGTCTTTTGTTCATGAAATATTAATGGTCTGTCTGTTTCCTATTCCTTCAGAATGATAAAAGTATAAAAAGGTTTAGTAGGAGAGTGCATTTTTCCTAAAACCTTTGGAGCTAATGCCGCATACACACGATCGTGATTCACGGCGGTGAAAACACAGCCGTGAATCACGGCATGAAAAAAAAAGAAAAACGAGGGAACGGCATGTTCCCCCACACACGACCGTTTTTCCCGTCATTTTTTTCTTTGTCGAGAAAAACGACCGTGTGTGGGCTCCGTGGCAGTGATTCCCTATGGGAAAACTGCCGCGGAAAAAAATGCTGGAAAAAACGATGAGAAAAATTAGAACATGTTCTAATTTTTCTCATCGTGATTAATGCCGTTTTTCCCGTCGGGAAAAACGGCAAAAAGCCCACAGACGATCGTTTTTCTCGTCCAAAGGAAAAAATTTCATTTTTCCCGACGGGAAAAATGATCGTGTGTACGCGGCATAAGGGTAGCAATCTATCTTATTTAAGAAAATTGGGAGGTATGCTTGCTTGTTACTATGCTTCATGTGAAAGGAGACCATAATGTACACCGAAACATGTTTTAGGGTACACATACATAAGAAATAATTGGTGTCAGATCTGGCCAATGGGACATTGCTACTCATGTGTATTGCATCAGTACAATGGGGTAGGAGGCCCCATAAATTATTATTTGGTTTCAGATTAGGCCAATGCAAGGAATCTGTTTTGCCGTTCCATCCTCCACATGTTTAAAGTGGAGTTCCACCCTGAAAAAAAAATTACACAAAAATGCTGCAAAAAATTAAAAAAAATATATATTTTTTTTTACTCACCCGAAATAGCAGTTGCTATGCGGAAGTCCCTAATCTGCCTCTTCCTTATCCACGGTGGGCCCCCTTGGGCACGCATCCTGAAGAATATGTGATCGCTGTGTCCATTGAAGGAAAGGGGAGGAGCCAAAGAATTTGCTCTGCCCACCTATGGGGTCGGGGCAGACTACAGGCTAAAATGACAGTTATAATTTAAAGTTTTTAACAAAAATTGTTTTAATTGATTGGCTAAAGGCTGGTCACATGTTAATGTGGCACGAGCTAGCCCTTATATAAGGATTTACAGCTGCGTAGGAGAAGCAGACAGCGGCGGATCAACAGAAGAAGAAGGAACATGTCACTCACTGTGAAAACTCTTCTGCGCCAGTTGATGGAGAGAGCCGGCGCTCCGGATGGGGATGAATGGATGAAGCAGTGCTTGTCATTGCAGCCTTCGGATCTTCAGGTGGTTTCTCCACCAGCTCCTCCATCTATCCTTCCTCCTCCCTTTCCTATTCCGGCCAGCTCTCCTAATGATTCTCTCCGGATGCCGCTTATTCGTGACTGTACATTTCCTTCCAGTTCATCTTCGTCATTTCCTCCTCCTTCTGACCTTCCTATCTCTGACGTCGCTGCTATTGAGAAACAAATGGAGTGTCTCTCCGATTCTCGCTCATGCGCAGTTGTTAATTCTTCCTATAGTAATGTCTTTCAGCAAGCTAAAACATCTTCATACGCTCCTCCTGCTGTCAATCAAAAGGTCAGAACTACTCATCCATCTCTACGATCCTCCTCTCGTCCTTCAGCGTTGGTGTCTCGTCCAGCTGTTTCATCCAGAGGGAGAATTCAAAAGCCGCATCGCAGGGACTCTCCCTCTCCTCCACGAAGGCTTCCTGGTAAGCACCCCCCACCCCACTCCTACTCTGCAAAAAAGGCAAGGTTTTCTCATATCCCTAATCGCCACAGTTCACAGGCATCTCCAATTTCTACTGACTGTGTGAACTCTGTCATTCCTGCAAATTTAACTCTTTCACCTCCAGAATGTTTACAGACTTCATCCACTAGTCAACCTACAGCATCCTCTTCTACTGCTGCGTCACACACTGCTCAGGTTATTGATGACGCCATTGGTGTTGCTGCGGCTCAGCACAATGTTAACCCTTTCTCTCCTGTGAATGTACAGCGAATGCCTACTGGTGAGTTACAAAACTATCAAATGTTATGTACATTTGCTCGCAATTTTGGTTCATTTGTTGAACATTTAAATAGGAATGCATCTCCTAGTATAGCACGAGTTTGGTTAGATGATAGTGCTAATATTGAACCTGTTGCTTCAATTTCTTCTGATATTGCTCCCACTTTATCATCTGTTTCTCCTTGTTATTCCTGTTTCTAATTCTATTCCTGAAAGTACATTTAAAGAAGTGTTGCCTTGCGAAATATCGCCACTTGGATTTCATCTGCCTATGGCGATGAAAGAAAAAATACAAAATGGCGATTATGTAGATATTATTTCTTTGATTCCTTCTGTGAAAGATAACCGCTTTGATAAAAAAGATTTGGAAAAATTTGCTGATGACAAAACGAAAATTAACCCACGCAATTTTTCTAATTGGCTGCATGCTTTCTGCATATACGCCAATGTTTTGGGTGAAAAACATCCTGAGCTATGCAGCAGCCTTTTTCAGCACGTGGACATCATTTTAGAGGCGTATAAGAACTTTAATGGCCTTGCATGGTTCTTCTATGATGAAGCATTTCGACAAAAAATTTCCGTACATAAAAACTTGAAATGGGGAGAAAAGGACGTTGGTTTGTGTTTGAACTTGTTGCTACCACAGAAGCAATATGTGAAACCTACACCTGCTAATGCTTCAGGTTTCCGTCACGGTGTTTGCTTTGGTTTTAATGAAGGCCATTGCAAATGGCCTCATTCCTGTAAATATAAGCACAAGTGTGCTTTTTGCGCTGGTAATCATCCAGCATCACAATGTTTCCAAAAGGCTTCTGCTTCTACGACTACTCCCTCTCGTGATCTTTTTCTTAAAAGCGGACACGCCGGTGAAACTTATAAACATGGTTCCATGGCTTCAGCTATGGCCAAATCGTCAGATGGCGGTCCTGCTGTTTAATGGTTTTGGTGACGGTTTCCCTTTACCTAGTTTTCAGGGTTCAGGTTGTTTGATCAACAAGAATTTACCTTCAATTGGTCAACATATTACTATAGTTGCGGAAAACATTTCGAAAGAAGTAAGTGATGGTAGAGTTGCTGGTCCTTTTCTTTCTCCCCCGTTTGCCGATTTTAGAATTTCCCCTTTGGGTATTATTCCCAAAAAAGATCCAAACGCATTTCGGTTGATACATCATCTTTCATATCCATTTGGGGCTTCACTAAATGATGACATTGATGCAACGCTTTGCAGTGTCACGTATTCCTCTTTTAACGACGCGTTACTTAAGATAAGGAGATTAGGTCATAGGGCGTTATTGGCAAAAGCGGATATTAAATCTGCTTTATGGCTTTTACCTATTCATCCCTTGGCTTTTAACTCGTTAGGGTTTTATTTTGAAAATTCCTATTATTTTGATGAATGCCTTCCCATGGGCTGCTCATTATCTTGCCGTTATTTTGAAATGTTTTCCTAGTTTTTGGAATGGGTTGTCTCTTATCAATCCGGTTCAGCCAATTTATTACACTATTTGGACGATTTTCTTTTCATGGGTCCTGCTAATTCCGATGAATGTTTTTATCTTTTTACTGAATTTCAATGTATTTGCCGTCTTTTTGGTGTCCCTCTTGCTCATGAGAAATCTGTTCTTCCTACTAGTTGTTTGGAATTTTTGGGAATAACTATCGATACTGACTTGATGCAATTTCGCTTACCTCCACAGAAAGTTTCAAAACTTCTCTTTTTGATAGATTTTGTAATCTCTAAAAGAAAAGTGGTTTTGCGAACGTTGCAGTCCTTATTAGGTTTGTTGGCCTTTGCTTCGAGAGTTATTCCTATGGGTAGGGTTTTTTCTAAGCGTTTATATCGGTCCATTTCTGGCATTAAGTCTCCTTGTCATTTTGTTAGGATTACGGCTTCGTTGCGTGCAGATTTGTTGGTGTGGAAACAATTTTTATCTTCATTTAATGGTTGTTCCTTTTGGCAAGAACCTTTTTGTTCTTCGGTAGCCCTTAATCTATTTACAGATGCTTCTGGTTCTGTAGGTTATGGAGTTTTTTGGCAGGGTCATTGGTCAGCTGGTGAGTGGCCAAGTTCTTGGATTGACAATGGTTTAACGGTTAACATTACCCTTTTGGAAATATTTCCAGTTTTGATTGCTCTTGAACTTTGGGGTTCTTGTTTCGTAAATCGAAGAATTTTGTTACATTCTGATAATAAGGCTGTTGTATATGCTATTAATTGTCTATCGTCCAAATCTTTGCCAGTGTTAGCTGTTCTTCGTCAATTGGTTTTGAAATGCTTAGTATTGAATATTTGGTTGAAAGCTAAATATGTGCCAGGTATTGATAATTCTGTAGCTGATTCTTTGTCCCGTCTACAGTTGGACCGTTTTCGAATGTTGGTTCCAGAAGCGGATGCATGCGGACTGCGATGCCCTGCTCAGCTGTGGGATCTGTTTTTTTAAGAATTAGTCGAGCCATCAGTAATTCGTTAGCCCCTTCTACGTGGGTGGAGTATAATGCTGCGTAGAATTCTTGGCAGGCTTACCTGGATGTACATGGTCAGGTTGGCAATCTAATCTCTGAGCAATTGATATTGTCCTTTTTGGAACATCTAATGGATGAAGATTATTCTTATTCACATATAGTGAAGCAATTGGCTGGAATTTCATTCTTCGCTAAATTGCTTGGTTTTCCTTCATGTATGAGTTTTTTCTCTGTGAAGCAAGTGTTGAAGGGTTATCGTAGGTCTACGGTAACCCATGATACTCGTTTGCCTATTTCAATTGACATTTTGGAAAAAATTTGTGCTTCTACTGAGACGGTTTGTTTCTCTGTTTATGAATCTTTATTATTTAGTTTGGCATTTTGTTTATGTTTCTTCGGTGCCTTTCGAATTTCCGAACTTCTACCTAACAATGCTCACGGTTATTCTGGGTTTTCTTTTTCTGATCTGGTTTTGGGTAGTGATTTTATACAATTTAGGATTAAAAGGAGCAAAACAGATCAGTTGGGTCATGGACAATGGGTCACTTTACGTCGTCTCGACTCTTCTACTCTTTGTCCAGTCTTATTAATTCATCAATATATGCGAATCCGCCCTGTTGGGTCGAGTATTCTCTTAATTAATTGTTCTGGCTTACCTCTCACTTGTTATCAATTTTGCTCTGTTTTAAAGAAGTGTTTGAATCATTTAGGTTTGGGTCACCTACCTATTAGTTCTCATTCTTTCCGAATTGGGGCAGCTACTACTACTTCCAACCTGGGTTTGTCTAAAGATATTGTTATGAATATTGGTAGATGGAGATCGAGTTGCTATCGCTCTTACATACGCCCTAATTTTTCTGTTTGAATTCCAGGTGACCTGTACAACGTCTGGATCGTCGGACACTCGTACATATATTGGGCTTTCCGCAGAGCTATGGTTAGACGATATGGTATTAATTTAGGTTTTAAAGTTGAGAATTTTCATTTATGGTGGTCTGGTTTCCGTGGTATGAGATTAAATGATATTCGTCAGACTTTATCAGCACTATATGCTTCTTGGCCTCCTCCTCATATTGTCATACTTCATGTCTCAGGTAATGATATAGGTGCACGTCATACTTTAGACATCATTTCACAATTGAAATTTGATTTTGTTCAATTGCATTCCGTTTTACCTAATTCGGTTCTTGTGTTTTCCGAAATTGTTCCACATTTAAAGTGGTTGATTACTCCTGAACTACATTATTGTGATAAAATACGCAAGAAGATCAATAGAGCAGTGGCTAAATTTATGCCTTCAATTCAAGGCTTATCTTACCGTCATGTTGATTTGGAGGGTGGTTTGATGGGTTTTTATAGGTCTGACGCGGATCATTTATCTGATATCGCTTTGGATGTATTTAATGTTGGCATTCAGAATTGTGTTGAATTGGCCGTGGGGCGGGTGGGGTGCCAGGCACATTTTTGATGAGCCTGGCGTATGGGACAGTTATAGAGTTTTTGTACATGTTTTAGTATTAACTCGAGCTGTCATGGCTGAGTTAAAGTGATTTTATAGTACAAAAGTAAAGGAGTTTGTGTTATATAAATTGGAAGTGTTTTTTATACATTGGTAAATAAATATGATACCAATAACAAAGGGCCCCGGCCATTCAAATCCATTGTTAAAGTTTTAAATAAAATAATTTAAAATAGTACTATATTGGTTTATTATTGATTATTATTGTAATTGTAATTGTTCTGCATACGATCCCATGGAAAGGGGAGGAGCCAAAGAATTTGCTCCGCCCACCTATGGGTCGGGGCAGACTACAGGCTAAAATGACAGTTATAATTTAAAGTTTTGAACAAAAATTGTTTTAATTGATTGGCTAAAGGCTGGTCACATGTTAATGTGGCACGAGCTAGCCCTTATATAAGGATTTACAGCTGTGTAGGAGAAGCAGACAGCGGCGGATCAACAGAAGAAGAAGGAACATCCCGCCCTCCCTCCCATCGTCGAGGCCCTTATTATGTGGTTTGGTCCTTTTCTCATGAAAAGCGACAGTTATAGAGTTTTTGTACATTTTATAGTATTAACTCGAGCTGTCATGGCTGAGTTAAAGTGATTTTATAGTACAAAAGTAAAGGAGTTTGTGTTATATAAATTGGAAGTGTTTTTTATACATTGGTAAATAAATATGATACCAATAATAAAGGGCCCCGGCCATTCAAATCCATTGTTAAAGTTTTAAATAAAATAATTTAAAATAGTACTATATTGGTTTATTATTGATTATTATTGTAATTGTAATTGTTCTGCATACGATCCCATCACATCGAATCACAGTTTGTGGAAAATGGACAATCACAGCGGCCTTTTACCATGTGCTCGCTGTGTCCTATGGCAAGTGATCATGAGTGTAAACACATTAGGTCATTAGCGGTTGACAGCTCTTCTTCTCTCACACAGAGACAGAGTGTGAGGGAAGGAAAGTGAGGGATCTGTTCCGGACACAGAGTTAATGGTTTTTCTTCAGTGCTTTACTGTGCCCATCAGTGTCACACAGTGTCAGATAGTGCTCATTAGTGTAACACAGTGCCTATCAGTACTGCCTCATCACTGTTGCCTCATGAGTGCATTAACAGTGCTGCTTATCAGTGTCCATCAGTGTTGCTTGTCATTGCTGCCTCATTAGTATAGAATCATCAGCACCCATAAGTGCACATCAGTACACACCAATGGAACTGATCAGTGCCATCTCATCAGTGCTGCTTATTAGTGCACAACATTGTTGCTTATCAGTGCACATCAGTGTCACTTATCAGTGCTGCTTCTTCAGTCGAGCCTCATCAGCACCCATTAGTTCTGCCTCATCAGTGGACATTAGTGTAGCTGATCAGTGATGCCCCATCAGTGCAGTGCATTAGTGCACATCAGTGCAGCCTCATTAGTTCATATCAGTGCCCATCAGTTTATCCTGATCAGTACCCATCAGTGCAAATCAATGCAGCCTCATCAGCACCCATCAGAGCAGCTTCATCATCACCCATCAGTGCAGTCTTATCAGCACCCATCAGTGCAGTCTCATCAACTTTCATCAGTGCAGTCTCATCAGCACCCATCAGTGCAGCCTCATTAGCACCCATCAGTACAGTCTCATCAGCACCCATCAGTGCAGTCTCATCAGCATTCATAAGTGCGGTCTCATCAGCGCCCATCAGTGCAGTCTCATCAGCACCCATCAGTGCAGCCTAATCAGTTCATATCAGTGCCCATTAGTGCAGCCTGATCAGTGCCCATCAGTGCAGCCTCATCAGTGCACATCATCGCACATCAGTGCGGCCTCATCAGCACTCATCTGTGCAGCCTCATCAGTGCCCATCAATGCAGCCTCATCAGCATCCATCATGGCAGCCTCAATAGCGCACCTCAGTGCAGTCTCATTAGCACCCATCAGTGAAATCTCATCAGTGAAGCCTCAATAGCACACCTTAGTGCATCCTCATCAGCGCACATCAGTGCAGCCACATCTGTACTAGTGTCCGCATCATAGCAGTGTATCACCACAGCTCACAGCCACCACTAAGTCTAAAAAAATATTTACAAGTGAGGAGGCATACCAAATCGGAAGTATGGCCAATGAGAGCAGCAGGGAGCTCTCTGTGTTGGATTTTGCTTTTGATTCTGATTACAAGCAAGTGTTAAGATGTGAGACACTGCGTAATAGTGTGCCCACCAAATGAAGGCCTTTTGGCGAGGAGCAGGCTACACAAGTAGTGCAGTGGCATCCACCAGTAGCGCAGTGGCATCTACCAGTAGCGCAGTGGCATCTACCAAAAATGGAATACCTCTGCAAAAGGCCAGGTACTTGTGGGGTGTCACATCAGCCCCAAAGGGTTGGGACCCATGCTATTTTACCAAATGCACTTGAAAATCCTCTATGGCCTTCCCCTAACTCGGGAGCAGCTAACATATCCCTTTTATTGCCCAACCAGGTGTTAAGACCAACATGGAATATTTTGACACATTGATTCTCTTTATTTCGTTTTCATGGATGATTTAATACTTTTAATTGTGGACCAATGCAACCGCTATGCCCAACAATTTATATCCAACAAATAAGCTTTATATTATGCCCATCCCTTTGAATGAAAACCATTAACAGTGGAAGAGTTCAAGATCTTTTTGGGCCTCACATTTATTATGGGACTACATCCATCACATGCCCATTTATTTATCCATTATGCCAAGAACAAGAAATTTAATGATTATGCGGTTCCTCTATTACAATGATAACACCCAGTGCCCTCCCTGAAATGACCCATCATCTGATAAATTGTATAATACTTAACCATTCTTAATTTTTTATCAGAGAAATTCGCCCACGTACATATCCTGGGCAAAAATATCTGCGTGGATCAGTTATTTGTCCACTTCACTGGCAGGCTGGGCATCCAGCAGTTTATCCCAAGCAAAAGGGCCCAATATGGGGTGAAACTTTACAAGTTATGCAATGGGGTACACCTATGTTTCCTGTGTGTATGAAGGAAAGGACACCCAGATGCATTCCCCTGAATGCCCAGACTATTTTGGATCAAGTGGAAAAGTATTTTTGGACCTTATTTTCCTAATCCTTAAAAAGGGTTATCATCTCTACGTTGATAACTATTATACCAGCGTGTGCCTTTTCCACAATCTTTACCAGAAGAAAACCCTAGCACGTGGCACCGTCAGTGCTAGTAGGAAGGGCTTCCCGCAAAGGCTGGTTAATACAAAACTACAAAGAGGGGAGTTGGTGAGTTTGAGAAATTAGGAAATATTGGCTATGTAGTGGAGGGACAAAAGAGACATCTGCATGCGTTCCTCAATCCATAACGACACCTGCGTACAAATCCCCAGAAGGAATGGCCCTGTCCAGAAACCTGGATGGGGGAAGTCGACTTTAACAATCAGATGATCCAACCTTGCCTTGCAACAACAACCATTGGTGCAAAAAAAGTAACCATTTATCTTTTCAATTTGGCAATACATAATTCATATGTAATCTACTGCAAATCCACTGAGAGGCCTGTATCCATTCTTAGCTCCCGATAAAGCCCCCCCCCCAGGGAAACAGGTCAAAGACATAAAAACATGTAGAGTGTGCTCCAGAGGGGGAGTTAGATGAGAAACCAGTTATTATTGTCCTTCCTAACCAGGCCTCTGCATAGGTGACTGTTACTGGTGTTACCATACTTCCCTAAAATATTAGTGAAGTATGGTAAATGTAATTCTGAATTTCTGCCATTTGCCCTCACAATACTTATGCCACTGCCTGCCGCCTAAACTGACCATGCCTCTGCCTGCTCCTGAACTGACCCTGGCTTGTTATATGACCACACCTCTGCCTGTCGCCTAAACTGACCTTCCCTCTGCCAGCTATGGAACTGACCCTGGCATGTTATTCGACCATGCTTTTGCCTGCCGCCTAAACTAACCATACTTCTGCCTGCCCTGGAACTGACCCAGGCTTATTTATTGACAGTGCCTCTGCTTGCCGCCTGAACTATCAACCACGTTTCTGCCTTTCACCTGAACTGACCTCGGCCTGTTGGTTGACCATGTTTTTTGCCTGTCGCTTGGACTGATCTTTTTCCCTGCTACTGTAGTAGTGGGATGCAAGATAACACAGGGGTCTCACATATGTGAGTGGCTTCAGAATAATTTTTCAGAGTGGAGAAAACCAAGCTTTTAGTTTTCTCTTGGTTTTGTAATTCTCGGATTATGGTCTGGAGACCAGGGGCTTCAAAGAGATTTAGTAGGGAAGAAGCCTCTACCCCTGTGCCTGGGTCTTACCTGACCGAGGCCCTAAGTCTGATATTTTGGCTTGCTGCCGACTTACTGCCACAGTGCCTCTGCTTGCCACCTGAACTGACCACACCTCTGCCTGCTACCTGTACTGACTATGGACCATGTTTCTGCCTACTTCCAGGACCAATATTTTGGCTGTGCTGACTATGTCTCTGCCTGGACAATTCCTTTGGCTGTTGCTGACCACATCTCTGCCTGCTGCCTAGACCAATTATTTGGCTGTGCTGACAATATATCTGCCTTCTGCTTGTACTGACTATGGACAATATTCCTGCCTGCTGCCCGGACAATTCCTTTCGCTGTTGGTGACCACGTCCCTGCCTGCTGCCTGGACCAATGCTTTCCTCTGTTTACAACTGCACTACTAAAACCACATCTTTTGTTTACCCTATGCTCAGCAGAATGTATTTTGGGATGTAATTCTTGATATGTATATGCTATGTGTTGGAAATATGATGGGCCTTCAAAAATGATAGATTGTCAGGAAATTAGATGTGTAGATATGTAATTTATGTCTCTAGAATACCTGACGGTGCTTCTTGGATGTTGGGCCTCTCTATGTGGCTAGGATGTAAAAAACTCTTACACATGTGGTATCGCCATACTCAGGAGTAGCAGAATGTGTTTTGGGGTGTAGTTGCAAGTATGCATATGTTTTTTGAGAGAAATAACCTGTTAATACGACAGTTTTGTAAAAAAAAAATCTTAATTTTCCAAAGAATTGTAGGATTGAGATCGGGGCTCTGTGTAGTTTGCTCCTGTTCCTCCACATCAACTCCTTAAACCATGTCTTTATTGGCCTAACTTTGTGCACAGTCACACAATCATGCTGGAACAGAAAAGGACTTTCCACAAATTACTGCCATAAGGGTTGAAAGCACCAATTGTCTTTGGGTTTAATTTTGATATGCTAAAGGAAAATAGACTGTTCACTTTGCAAGAAAAGTTATACTTCACAATAGAGGTTCACTGCATATGCTAAGCTGTAACAAAACTTGCCTTGCACAGTGCAACTTCCTTTGCAAACCAAACAACCTATTTGTCTTTAGTAAATCAACCCCATTTGTATCCTGTAGCATTAACAGTACAGTTCACTGAAAGCACATAAACTCAAAAATTTAGAGGGGTGTCCACATACAAGACATATAGTTGTAGTATAAACCACCATTTCAGCATGGAACCACACAACAGTAAAATTCCTGTTCTTGATAGCACACAAGATATTAGCCCTTGATGCAACAACTCTTGTCTAGTGATAAAGTTCACACAAGTCCATGAATAGTGAGAAAACAGGGGTAAATTCAATCCTGCAGCTCCCGAGCAGATCTGGAATAGATCCAATCCAGCATCATAATATTCCATAAAAATGCATGGGACACGTATTCATCCATTATTTGTTGTATTTTGATTACTCTCAATTTCATTATTTTATTCCCCGATTTATTATATTATATATTTTATAGTTTTCCGTATTTTATGCCTTTAATATATTGCCATTTGGTTTATAGTTTTATGCACATACAATATATCAATTTATTGTTTAGCTAATTATGTCATTATTATTTTTTGATAATACATTTTCTGCATCTTATGATATATACTATTAGTTTTAGTAATTTAGTGTATATATTTCTAATGTTGGTTGTCTACTTCATATCATTAATAGTTTGTCAGTATCTATAGCTAGTTCAATGCTGGCTGGCACTTGTAGTACATTTCTTTATCATTAAGCCCCGCTGTATTTACCACACCATCCCACTGTGCTTGACATAGGGGGCAGGGCTCCGGAAACATGTCACTGACTATTGCTCTCACTGAAGTTTGTGTAACTGTGGGACCGGGTGCTGCTGGGATGGCTGTGCACGCCACCATTCTCCATCTGTTTGGTGGGTCTGGCAATATACCATGCAGGCTTACTGATCCTGTGCCTGGATGTCACATTGAGTATCCCCATGTTGTTTCCCTCACACAGTCTTTCTTTATGTAAGTGTGCTATATTTTGATGGAATAAAGTAATGCTGATTTACTGATCCTTGCACCCTGCTTTTTGTGTTTTACATATTAATCCTAGTCAGTTGCATGTTCTGTTTTAAACCATAATTTATATCAGGGATGTAGATGAGGGGGGTTGAGGGGTTGAACCCTCCCCCCCCAGAGCATCAGTGCAGATTGCAGAACTAGTATTTCATTTATGTGTGCTTTAGTGGTGCCGGCCATGCTTTCGGTACTGACTCTCCCACGCTGTTGTTGTTTTCTGCCTGAGCCTGGCCTGCTGTTATACCACCCGCCGGCCTGGGCTGTTGGGTTCGGCTTGGGCTGAGGGAGGCTCTGTCAGCAGGGAAGGGGGCAGGAGCTCCACTGATGCTGGGACCCTGCCCATGCAGCCTGTACCTTCAGAGGCTGAGCAGAGAAACTGAGTGGAAGCACTGAGAGTCCTCGACCTTGGAGAGCCCCGTCCCAAACCCTTTGAGAGCGGGAGGTAAGCCTAGCTGGCCAGGTAATTCTTTCTCCCCATAGGACTGCCTGTAGACTTACTGTTATGCTAAACCCTCCCTGACAGTGTTGTTTACCCCCTGTATAGCTGTGCAGTGCTGAAAGATAGAATTAAAAAAATGGCTACTTGATCATCCCCTGTATGTCATGTCTGCAGTCTCTGGTTATCTCCTGTAGTATGTCATGTCCACAGTCTCTGGTTATCTCCTGTAGTTACGAGAAAGTAAAAATTTGAATGAATGGCAGCACTCCCATATAATGCAAAAAGGCTGAAGCTACTAGTAGTCAGCTTGCAGTGGCAGGGCATGCACCTCATGGTTGCAGCATGCTTTGAAGTTTATGGTCAGTACACATCACCTGGGAGCAGCGGCTTTTTTGCATCTCCTGTAGTAAGTCACGTCCGCAGTCTCTGGTCATTTCCTGTGGTAAGTCACTTCTGCAGTCTCTGGTTATCTCCTGTAGCCCATTCACAGTCTCTGGTTATATCCTGTAGTATGTTGCGTCCAAACTCTCGGGTTATCTCCTGTAGTCCATCTGCAGTCTCTGATTATCTCCTGTAATCCTCCCACAGTCTCTAATTATCTCCTGTAGTCCATCCACAGTCTCAGGTTATCTCCTGTAGTCCATCCACAGTCTCTGGTTTTCTCCTGTTGTCCAACCGCAGTCTCTCATTATCTCCTGTAGTCCATCCGCAATCTCTGGTTATCTCCTGTAATTCATCCACAGTCTCTGATTATCTGTGCATTTGGCTTGTGGCTGCAGTGACTTTAATTGGCAGGTTTACGGCAATGCAGCTTGTGAAACTTGTCATGTCGGGTTGTAGCACTGTGAAGCTAAGCATCAATGTCACGTCAAGGATGCAGCTGCTAAGTTCATTTAGAGGTAGGTGGTCAAGGGGTGGTCCTCTTTGAGACCCAGTTCACATTGACTGCGGCTTTGAAATCGTGCATCTTCATCTGATATTGCACGATTTCAAAGCCGCATGTCAGCGTGGCTTCAGGTGTGACTTGAAAGACATCTGTGCGGCTTCATGTACAGATGTCTATGTAAGTCACACCCGAAATCACTAAAAGTAGTGCAGGAACTACTGGACTGAATTGGTAAGGCATTTGAACATGGCCATTGCTGGCAATAGGGTGTGACTTGTCATGCACTTTGACCTGTCAAAGCGCATGACAAGTTGCTCCAATGTAAACGGGGGCTTAGGCCATTCTTATATGCAATATTGTCATGCCCACTACTCTCTGTGGCATACTTAACAGAATTTGTTTTTTAACTGTTTCCCAGGGTGGCTGTTATTTTGTTACCCTGCTGTAATCTCTAGCAACCAATCAGTGAGCAGTAATGATGTGCAGTAATCTATAGCTACAAATCAGTGAGCAGTAATAATGTGTAGTAACCTCTAGCAATCAATCAGTGAGCAGTAATGATGTGCAGTAACCTCTAGCAATCAATCAGCATGCAGAAATTATGTGCAGCAACCTCTTGCAGCCAATCAACAATCAGAAGTGGTGTGCTGTAACCTCTAGCAACCAGTTATTGAGCATTAATGATGTGCAGTAACCTCTAGCAACCAAACAGCAAGCAGAAATGATGTGATGTAACCTCTAGCAACTAATCAGTGAGCTGTAATGTGTGTTGTAACCTCTGGCAACCAATCATAATTGCTGCCTGATCTGCTGCAGTAAACTGATTTGAAATATCCCTGCTATTTGTTATGTGTCTCAAAGCAGGGAATATATCCCCAAATTGATTAATAGAGACCAGGTGGGCTTTGTCTCGGCGAGACATGCTGGCGATAATACTCGCCGCACGGTTGACTTGATTGATCTTTTGAACAGATCCTCACACCAAGCATTGGTTCTCAGCCTGGATGCGCAAAAAGCGTTTGACAGGCTGAGCTGGCCCTATATGTTCTTGACACTCCGGTTTTATGGTTTCAGGGGGCCTTTTCTAAATGCATTACACGCATTATACTCCCAAGTTACAGCACAAGTCCAGATGTCTTCTTTTCTGTCGCCCCGCTTCCCCATGTCCAATGGTACTCGCCAGGGTTGCCCTCTTTCCCCATTGCTTTTTATACTATGCTTGGAGCCCCTGGCTGAGGCCATCCGTTCCCATCAGGACATTCGTGGGGTTGTGATGCGACAGAGGGAATACAAACTTTCGCTATTTGCTGATGACATTCTGCTTACTATTACTCACCCTTTGCTTTCCCTCCCATCTCTACACAACCTCCTTAATTCCTTTGGTGCTATTTCTGGTTATAAAATAAACACTACAAAAACTGAGGCCCTTCCTATCCATATCCCTCCCACATTACTGTCCCAACTTATGACTTCTTACCGCTACAAGTGGTGTTCCATCTCCCTCAAATATTTAGGGGTTCATCTCACCCCTACGTACTCCACTCTGTATTCAGTAAATTTTCCTCCCTTATTTTCGGACATCAAAAAATTATTACAAAGTTGGGCCAAATATCCTATCTCCCTTTTAGGGAGGATTAACGTATTGAAAATGTCCATTTTGCCCCGGATATTATATTATTTTGAGACATTACCAGTCGCTATACCTATGTCTCAACTTAAATCCCTCCACAGATCCTTTTCAAATTTCATCTGGAACGACAGGGCGCACCGCATTCCCAGTTCCGTGGTTTTCGCGTTGAAATCCAGGGGAGGCCTGGGGGCCCCAGATATTCTTAAATATTACTATGCCACTCACCTTAGGACGATAGCTTCCTGGTCTACCCTGCATGCCCCTAGCCATTGGTCTGATATAGAGAAGGGAGTGCTTTTTCCGGTTCATCCCTGTTCCTTGATTTGGTCTCTTTCCCTTCATATAGATCCTGTTTATAGACGTCAATGTACAGCCCCTATGAACTTCACTCTATCAATATGGAGTAAATGCCTCAAATCATACCCCCTCATGTCATCTTGCCCCCCCCCTTCTTAATGTTTTATTCAATCCGTCCATCCCTGATAGTCTATCACTAGGTCGGATATTCCCCTGGGTCGATGCTTCTTTGTTCCAGCTCCGCAATTTAGTGCATCCGGTAACTCGTAGGCTACACCCATTTGATTTTTTCAAAGAAAAGTTCCATATTCCTTCTCGACTTTTTTATTTCTATTTACAGATCAGGCATTTCCTTCACTCTAGATCTCCATCTTTGTCTTTGACCTCTCCTACCCCCTTTGAATATCTGTGTGCCCAAGGTCCCCATCAACTCCATTTGGTTTCCTCTATTCATCGTATCCTCCATGAGTCATTTATCCTCACTGAGGACACCCATCTGTATATGAAAAAGTGGGCCCAACTGCTGCAAAGACCCATAAGTTCTCAAATGTGGGACAGGATATGGTCCTCCGTCTCGAAATCTTCTAGATGTGTTATTCATAGGGAGACCTCAGTGAAGATCCTCATGTTCTGGTATAGGACCCCTGAACTTATACATAAATACGACCCCTCAATTTCGAGGAATTGTTGGCGATGTAATAAGGAAATAGGGTCATTGTATCATATTTTTTGGCAATGCCCTTTGATTCAGCCCCTCTGGTTGGATGTCATGAGGCTGATCCAGAGGGTGGTGGATGTCTCCTTGCCGCTTGATCCTCTACACTATTTGTTGGGTCTCCCCTTTAAGGGCATAACTAAACACGGGAACAGACTGATTTCCTATATTCTGTTAGCTGGCAAGAGACTGATCCCCCTTTGCTGGTTATCTAACTCCACCCCCCCTTGGTCCAGATTCCTCCAACTAGTTGCTGGGATACGTAGGATGGAATATCTGACGGCTTCTGTAAATGACGCATTGCCCCAATTTGATAAGATCTGGGATCTATGGGATGCCTCGGAATATGGAATGCATCCTTTGGCTAATAAGTCATGATTTGCCCAATCCCTTCCCCCCTCTCCCCCTTCTAGTCTAATAAACCCGGTAATGCCTCACTTAGATTATGGTCCATACTCTGGTATTATCTTGACTTTCGTGTGGTTTGTTTTTTTTTTTTTTTTTTTTCTTTCCCCCCCCCCCTTTTTTTTTTTTTTTTTTTTAATCTCTAAACTGTGACCTCTATCTCCTCTAGTTTCTTTGTTATGCATATGAGCCTGTTCTCCAACTTCCTTTGCTATACGGTTCACTCTTGTGTTCTGTATTTTTAGACACTTCGGCTGAAGTGTTCTGCCTGTAATGTACATTCTGATTTGCTTGAATTGCTTTGTAATTACTTTGTGATTATTGTCATTTTGCAAAAACTTTCAATAAAAATACAATTATAAAAAAATAAATAAATAAAAAGCAGGGAGGGGCCCAAGAAAATGTTTGCCCAGGGTCCAATCAATTATTAAGGGGGCCCATGCTCTTGCTGCTCCACCTCCACACCACCGCGCCTCCAGGCTCCAATATATGACATGATGTCTTCTTTGTTTGTCCAGCCACAGCCTCCAGGACAGTAGGCAGCACTAAGCAAAGTTGGAGCGGCCAGCGCCTACCCGCCCACTGGTCTTCTCTATTCCTATTGGCTCTGTCTCCTTGCAGTGCTGCTTCCCACCTTTGGCTGCCACTTGGGTGAGGAGCTGGACGCTCGAGGGTGCTGTTAGCCTGCCACGTGGACATGGATGTGGATTATGTTCTGAAGTGTTACTGGCTGCTGTTGACCCAGTCCACCCCGGGTAACCAGGTGTGTCCCTCTTTCCCTTGTGTCCTCCTCAGTCAGGGTAGCTTAAAACTGCAGTGCTGCAGAATTTCTTCCTGTCATTCTACTGGTATCTGAAAATGTGCCAACTGCTGGCAAAGTTGGTGATTGAGGCGCTGGGCTGAGTCTTCCATAATTGCTGTTGTGTTAGCTTGTTAGGCTCTGACTGTTCACATGTTTCGATTTGCTATCCTGGGCAGAATATTGCCGTAACTCTGCCTGCCACCGTACCCTGATTCAAAATCGCACTGCAATGCTGGCAATATGCGACACATGTATTTGTGTTCCCTTAACTGACCGCTGTGTTCTGGGGGGTATCCCCCTGTCAGAACACAATAGCACAGCAGGGGAGATTGCTGTACTAACACTGTGTGTGTTAGTACAGTGATTTGTCAGTTTTTTTCATTCAGCCAGTACCAGGCTTTAGACTGGACAATAGCCAGCCTCACTTGGCAATGTTCATAAAAACTGGAAGAAGGCAGGACTGAAATCAGGTTAAATTTTCAAGAGGATCTGAGAAAATAGAGTAATGCCCTGTACACACGATTGGATTTTCCATAAAAAAAAGTTGGATGTGAGCTCTTGGTCGGATATTCCAACCGTGTGTATGCTCCATCCAACATTTTCTGTCAGAATTTCCGCCAGCAATAGATTGAGAGCAGGTTCTCTATTTTTCCGTGGGAAAAAGTTCTTGTCGGAAATTCTGCTCGCCTGTATGCAATTCCGACGTGCAAAAAAACACGCATGCTCAGAATCAAGCAGAAGAGCCGAACTGCCTATTGAACTTCATTGATCTCGACTCGTCGTACGTCTTGTATGTCACCGCGTTCTTGATGGTCGGAATTTCAGACAAGATTTGTATGACCGTGTGTATGCAACACAAGTTTGAGCCAACATTCCGTCAGAAAAAATCCACGGTTTTCTTGTCGGAATTTCCGACCGTGTGTACGCGGCATAAGAATGCGATTGCTTACTATGAGCAACACATTGTTTTTCGTTTTCCAGTCTTTATGAATTTGGCATCATTTTTTTTTTATTTAAAAAGACTTTTCTTTAGTATCTCCTGCTGAACCCCCCCCCAGAATAAAAAAAATTATCTACGGCCCTGATATACATTAAAGCAGCCAGCTGTAAGTTGTGGTAGACAGTTGTATGAAATGTACTGACATTTTTTTTCTGTTAATCATGTGAACGATTTTTTTTATGTTTAAGTCCACACTAAATGTAGCTTGACACAATTCTGTGATAATTTGATACTTGCAAGATTTTCTAAATTCACCTTAAACAAACACACTATTTCTAAATACAATTTTGAAAAATTACTGGTACCATTTTGATGCACAAATAGCACCACCGTTCAGCTGATGGGCCATTAATATGCTTTCTGCTCATCTCTAGGATAGAAATAACCCTTATTAACTGAAAAGAGGTTGTAAATCTTCTATCTATAGTAACAGCTGATGCTGTATTACACACTAAATTAATGTAGCATTCAAAAAGAAAATCTATTTGACCCACTTTTCCTTTCAACCCTCTCAGAGAAATAGCATTTATTGTAAGAAAGTGATTGAATTCATTGCAATCATTAAAATATATTTATGTTATTTATAAAAGCCAGCTCCTGCATATAAGCAGTTGTACCTCTACACATTACATAAACCTTATTTTCTATTCCTCCTTTAAAACATACGCTACTTAATGTTTAAGACAAAATAAAACAGCTTATGAATAGTTGATTATTCTGTACATAAAAATGAACTCCTTAAATTCTGTTTCATTTGTAAAATCTGCAAATACAGAAGCCTAGACTGACTAACATGTTTTTGCATGAATATAGGCATCACAAATCAGAGCCCTTGAGGAATGAAATTACCAGCGATTCATTCATAATTCATGACTTTTATTATCTTCCCACTACATTTAGTATGAGGTTCAATTTATGGCTTCATTTACATTATACTACATGAATAATGGTAAAAATATGCAAACCCATTTCTTTGTGATCTTCAAGGCCATTGAATGCCAACATAAAATATAACATTGTAGTTACTGTGTAATACAAGTACCAGGTGTGGTTATGTAGCGAAAAGTCAGTGTAGTCTTTAAAAGCACATAAATGGTATTTAATCATTTATATTATATCGAGAAAAAGAGAAATTTAAGCCACAAACGAGATAAGTAAACAGATTTTTCAAACTTTAATGTTACTTTTGTTCAGTCTCGTAAGCAGATATAACCCCTGTAGATTTAAAGCAGGCTTTTATTTAAACTTTCACATTTTGGAAAAAGGTTTCTATTTATTTCCACTCTGGACAAACAAGTTAGTCAAAAAAAAGAAAGGAAAAATCTAATTTAAAGCTTATATATATATATATATATATATATATATATATATATATATATACAGTATCTCACAAAAGTAAGTACACCCTTCACATATTTTTTTTTTAAATATCTTTTCATGTGACAACACTGAAGAAATTACACTTTGCTACAATGTAAAGTAGTGAGTGTACAGCTTGTATAACAGTGTAAATCCCTTCAAAATAACTCAACACACAGCCATTAATGTCTAAACTGCTGGCAACAAAAGCGAGTACACCCCTAAGTGAAAATGTCCAAATTGGGCCCAATTAGCCATTCCCCCCCCCCGGTGTCATGTGACTCGTTAGTGTTACAAAGTCTTGTGTGTGAGGTGTGTTAAATTTGGTGTTATCAATCTCACTCTATCATACTGGTCACTGGAAGTTCAACATGGCAACTCATGGCAAAGAACTCTCTGAGGATCTGAAAAAAAGAATTGTTGCTCTACATAAAGATGGCCTAGGCCAAGAACCTGAAACTGAGCTCCAACACGATGGCCAAGACCATACAGCAGTTTAACAGGACAGGTTCCACTCAGAACCGACTTTGCCATGGTCTGTTGTAATATGTTGGCCGATTTATGTGGGATATTATTATATATATGTACAAGTACAATATTGACCAGGCCAGATTTCAGTTGATAATAGTGACAATGGTTGAGTTGTCCGAGCCAACTGAATTACACATATCAAAGGGACAGCTGAAGACCCTTTGATGTGTTGATCTTATGCAAGGTGTGTTAGGTGGCCTGTTAACTTAATTGAACATTTCAAAGGGTACATTGTTTAGGAAAGTATTTATGGATGGTAATTAGACTTGAGGGGGTATTCATTCATGGGAAACATTTGGTTGACCTGGCAGAACAACCCCCCCCCCCCCTCCAGGGTCAGACCAGTATTTGAGACATTCAAGCTGGCATTCAGTGAGTCTTGATATTTTCTCTATGAATATGAAGGCACAGGTCTAGAACAGATCTAGAGAACATGGGACTTAGGGAGGAAATCATGTTCGACTCGAACATTGCCTGTTTGCCCGTTCGCTGAACAGCGAACAATTTGGGGTGTTCGCGGCAAATTCGAAAAGTCTATGGGAGAAATCTAAAGTGCTAATTTTAAAGGCTTATATGCAAGTTATTGTCATAAAAAGTGTTTGGGGACCCGAGTCCTGCCCCAGGGGACATGTATCAATGCAAAAAAAAGTTTTAAAAACTGACGTTTTTTTATCAATGACTTTATGTATTGCCGGGAGCCGACAATTCATTATAGCCGTGAGTGAGTTTTAAATGACTTTCTTTTCCTTCAGAAATGACACTTTGTGCAGGGACAGTTCTAAGCACGGGAAACAAACGCAACTTTACATGCATACTATACACACCCCCCAGGTACGAAATTTAAAGGAATATTTAGCTTTTATTGTTTCACTTTAAGCATTATTAAAATCACTGCTCCCGAAAAAATTACAGTTTTTAAACCTTTTTTTTGCATTGATACATGTCCCCTGGGGCAGGACCCGGGTCCCCAAACTCTTTTTAGGACAATAACTTGCATATTAGCCTTTATAATTAGCACTTTTGATATCGAACATTCGAGTCCATTGTATTTAATAGGGTTCTAAAGTTCACGTGAACATTCTGGCTGTTTGCAGGTTCTGGTGCGAACCGAACAGGGGGGTGTTGGGCTCATCCCTAATGGGACTCTAAAAACTACTATTCTGGATTATATATATATATATACTCTGTTGGATTTGTTGTCATCTGTGCAAGCATTGGACTTTGTTCTGTATTGGAAGATAAATAAATTGCACTCTCTGGAGAACTTGGGTGTTGCTGCGGAAACATAACTTATATCATCATTATAATAAACTAAATATCAATTATCTATTGCACTATATATTACATCACTACATGGTTGATTGACCAAAGAAGTTGAGTGTACATGCTCAGCGTCATATCCAGAGGTTGTCTTTGGGAAATAGACGTATGAGTGCTGCCAGCATTGCTGCACAGATTGAAGGGGTAGGGGGTGCACCTGTCACTGCTCAGATCATACTCCACAGACTGCATCAAATTGGTCTGCATGGCTGTCATCCCAGAAGGAAGCCCTTTCTAAAGATGATGCACAAGAAAGCCTGCAAACAGTTTGCTGAAGACAAGCAGACTAAGGATATGGATTACTGGAACCATGTCCTGTGGTCTGATGAGACCAAGATAAGCGTATTTGGTTCAGATGGTGTCAAGCGTGTGTGACGGCAACCAGGTGAGGAGTACAAAGACAAGTGTGTCTTGCCTACAGTCAAGCATGGTTGTGGGAATGTCATGGTCTGGGGCTGCATGAGTGCTGCCGACACTGGGGAGCTACAGTTCATTGAGGGAACCATGAATGCCAATATGTACTGTGACAAACTGAAGCAGAGCATGACCCCCCCCCCTCCTTTGGAGACTGGGCTGCAGGGCAGTTTTCCAACATAACGACCCCAAACACACCTCCAAGATGAACGCTGCCTTGCTAAAGAAGCTGAAGGTTAAGGTGATGGACTGGCCAAGCATGTCTCCAGACAGAGGGTTTAAACATTAATGGCTGTGTGTTGAGTTATTTTGAGGGGACAGCAAATTGACACTGTTATACAAGCTGTACACTCACTACTTTTCATTGTAACATAGGCGTGTGCAGCCTATTGCATTAGGGCGTGCACCCCAAAGCTCAAACACACATGCTTGTGTGTATATGTATATATATATATATATATATATATATATATATATATATATATATATTTGGGATGCCTGCCTACACGCACATGAACTTCAATGGCATCCCAGTCTTAGTCCGTAGGGTTAAAAATTTAGTTGGCCCACCGTAGAACAGCTTCAGCTCTTCTGAGAAGGCTGTCCACAAGGTTTAGGAGTGTGTCTATTGAAATGTTTGACCATTCTTCCAGAAGCACATTTGTGAGGTCAGGCACTGATGTTGGACGAAAAGTCCTGGCTCGCAGTCTCCACTCTAATTCATGCCAAAGATGTTCTATCGGGTTGAGGTCAGGACTCTGTGCAGGCCAGTCAAGTTCCTTCACTCCAAACTCTCTCATCCATGTCTTTATGGACCTTGCTTTGTGCACTGGTCCAAATCATTTGGTGGAGGGTGGTTATGGTGTGGGGTTGTAACAATCTAAAAAATACAAATTCCAAAGTGGTATAATGGTGTAAACCTCCCAACTAAAAAGTTGTTGCACTTGAAGATAATTTGTATTGCAATTATGTGTAGAGGGGTTTCCACCATCCCTTAACCGCTTCAGCCCCGGAAGAATTTACCCCCTTCCTGACCAGAGCACTTTTTGCGATGCAGCACTGCGTCGCTTTAACTGACAATTGCGCGGTCGTGCGACGTTGAACCTAACCAAAATTGACGTCCTTTTTTCCCCACAAATAGAGCTTTCTTTTGGTGGTATTTTATCACCTCTGCGTTTTTTATTTTTTGCACTATAAACAAAAGAAGAGCGACATATTTGAAAAAAACGCAATATTTTTTACTTTTTAATTTAATAAATATCACAATTTTTTTTTTTAATTTTTTTCCTAAGTTTAGACCGATACGTATTCTTCTACATATTTTTGGTAATTTTTTTTTGCAATAAGCGTATATTGATTGGTTTGCGCAAAAGTTACAGCGTCTACATAATAGGGGATAGATTTATGGCATTTTTTTTTTTTTACTAGTAATGGCGGCGATCTGCGATTTTTATTGTGACCGTGACATTGCGGCGGACACATCGGACACTTTTGACACGTTTTTGGGACCATTCACATTTATACAGCGATTAGTGCTATAAAACTGCACTGATTACTGTGTAAATGTGACTGGCAGGGAAGGGGTTAACACTAGGGGTTAATATGTTCCCTATTGAGTGATTCTAACTGTAGGGGTAGGGGACTCACAAGGTGAGGAGACAGATCTGTGTTCCTCTGTACTGGGAACACACATTGGAATCCTCACCTCTGACAGGAGGTGGATCTGTGTGTTTACACACACAGATCCACACTCCTGCCGTGATCGCGGGCAATTGCGGGTGCCCGGCGGACATCGCGGCCGCCGGGCACGCGCACCGGGTCACGAGCGGCCCCATAGATGGCCGGGAAAAAAGGACGTCATATGACGCCCGCCCGGAGGGAGGGAGGGAGGGTTCCTGCCGGCGTCATATGACTATGACCCAGTAGGAAGGTGTTAAAAAAGTAAAAAAAAAAAAAAGATATGTTTTATTATAATTTTGATGTGTATTATATGTGAAATCACATATCACTGGAATTATTGCACTTGAAGTTAATCTGAATGGCAAATATCTATAGGAGGTGTTTCCACCATCCCTGCTAAGTTTCATTTTATATGGATATAAGTGTAGCGCTAATTTTTTGTTAGTCTAAGTACAATAATAAATCATACATAGATAAAATTGAAAAACGTGGTTGAATGTGCTACCAAAACAAAAACCTGTGTGAACACAAAAACCAAAAATATAAATGAATCTTATGGTTATACATATGAAACGGGGTTGCAGTGATAATTAATGATAATTAATAAAGCAGTAAATATTAACTATGAAGACTCAATATTCAAAATAAAATAAAGTCCAAGGAGAAATAAACATTCATCTGTTTTAAAGGTGAAGTGAAGATCAATCCCAAATAATAATGTTCATTAGTGATATAAACTTGAAAATCAAATACGGAGTGCTGTGAAAACCGCCACCAAGAGTGAGTTGAAGGAGGCTTACCGAAAGTCTCAGACCTGGAGAAGCATATGCCACTCAGGTCGAGAAAAGCTTGGGGTTTTACAAACCCAATATAGATGGTCTGGAGTCTGAGGGGTTTCTTATTCCACTTCAATCTCATAGGACATCTAATATGTTGATCACATGTTCATAAGCATATACAAAAGGCTCGGTATCCGTATTTTGTACGTATGAAAGTAAAAAAAAAAAACTCACATAGCGTGATACCGTTTGGAAAGGTTTTAATAGCAAGAAGGGGTAACAATAAAACACTCACATTTGAGATGGTATAAAAGGCATAGATTCAGGTACAGGAGCGATACGTGTAGACAGGTCCACCCGACTAGTTTCGACTAATCAGTCATCATCTGGGGTATGGACTCTGTCCTCCACGCATCGCACTAAATAGATTACATGACCTCAATGACCCCGGAAGTGGACCACCATTGCATCACTTCCGGTTCTTGATATTAGAGGATTTGGTTAAAATTGGTTAAAATATGGTGACACCTGTGTGGTTAGATTGGGTACATGTCATGTAAGGTTTCAATAGGTTTATTGATATTCTAAAAACTAGTCTTAACTAGAACGGCGTGTCACATATGGTGACACCGCCGTATATGTGACCAAACCTCTAACTGCGGGACGCTGCCTCATTTCCGCGGCAGCGTCCCAACACTATTGGAAGCGTCATCCAAGCCTCGCTATGAAAAGGAGGCTTGGATCTCGTGCCGCGACGTCATATCCGTATGCGTCATATGACGCTACCAGATAAGCTTAACACCGCCGTCCACGCCTCGTTCTAAAAATGAGGCGTAGATCCGACATCCTGCACAGCCACGCCTCCAAAACCTAATGCCGCAACGTCATATCCTTCTGCTTGGTATGACGCTGACGGCTAAGTATAGCAACGCCGTCCACGCCTCGCTCTAAAAACGAGGCGTGGATCCGATTTCCTGCACAGCCGCACCTCCAAAACAAGCAGACGGCGCCTGTGCATCTATTGTGGAAAACTTTATATGAAACCAGTACCTCCCCCTTCTCCCGCATAGAGGCTAGCTAGGTTATTTGCAATTATGCGGACCTGGTAGCCATTGATAGTACATAGCGGCCAGGGGCGGTATGTGCATCATACAAACAATTTATTTTTATTTTTTTGGGGGGATAAAGGTTGTGCTTGTGAGGTATAAAGAAAATATAAATAAAGGGTAATGTACCAATCTTTTTATATTGTGTGTAATCACAATACAAAAAAAGGGGCCACACAAGTGCATCATAAACGGTATATGTTAAATAACAATCTATATAGGCATAATTCACACGCAGATGGTTATTTGTATCTTATACACAAATTCCATAAGAATGCACATGCATATTATTATATAAAATTCAATTATAAGAAGATTTTAATTGACAGTAAAAAATTTAAATTAAAAATGTAAAATAAATAAAGATTCGAAAATTTAGGAGAAGTCGTATTTATAATTGTATCAAGACATGTTAATAAAATAATTAATGTCCCACTCTACATTCATTCCTTGTGGATGGTGGGTTTGGAGCTCATATATCCAGAATGTTTCCAATCTGGATACTCCCCTAGTGCTGGCTCCCCCCCTCCATGGGGCCACAAAGTGGTCTATGACCAAAAATTGAGTGCCGCTGGGATTTCGAGCGTGGAGTTGTCGATAATGCCTAGGGACTGTGTGTTTTATACTGCCGAGTTTTATCTTGCTGATGTGTTCAGATACCCTGGCAGTAAAAGTTCTTATAGTTCTGCCCACGTATTGTTTGCCGCATGGACACGTCAGCAAATATACGACATGAGTTGTGGCACATGTGCAGAACTGTTTAATAGGGTAAACCCTGTTAGTAACTGAGGATCTGAACTCCTTAGTAGGCTTTCTTCCACATGTGTTATGTTGACAGACAACACATTTTTTACAGGGATAATAACCCGTCCAATTATGAAAAAAATTGGGTTTGATAGGTGGATTTATAATATTAGGTGCGATTTTGTTTTGGAAAGAAGGTACTCCCTTATAGATAACCTTAGGTCTCTCAGGGATTAGTGCACCCAATATCCTATCATTACGCAATATCCCCCAGTGTTTGTCAAAAATGGCTTTAATTTGCCTATGCTGAGTGGAGAAAGTAGTAAGGAAGGACCATTTGAAAGAATCGTTCCCCTCTCTAGGAGGTCTGTCCTCAAATAATGTAGATCTTTCTATATTCAACACTCTTTTCAGATCACTTTCAATTTCTTCCTGGTTATACCCCTTTTCTAGAAATCTTTTCTTTAATACATTTGCTTGTGCCACAAAAGTATCGGTTCGGTACAATTCCTGCGAAGTCGCAGAAATTGACTCTTAGGGACCGATTTAAGCCACAACTTGTGGTGGCAACTGTTCATGGGTATAAATCCATTTCGGTCAGTGGGCTTAAAATAAGTACTAAACTTAAACTGTTGTCCTGATCTTTCAATCTGTAAATCCAAAAAATGTATCATGGACTGACTGGAATCATATGTGAGAGTGATACCTCTATCGTTATCATTTAACACTGAGAAAAAATCCTCCAGTGTTTGTGAATTGCCAGCCCATAGGAGGAGGATGTCGTCGATATACCTGACCCAAAGCAAAAGCTGAGGGTCATCCAGGGTATAGACGACATCCTCCTCCCACTTGGCCAAGTTTAATTTTATAGATTATGTCTTATTTTCAGTTTGATGTGTATTATATGTGATGTTACATATCATGGTGGCACTGATGGGCAGCACTGATTGGCACTGATAGACAGCACTGATTGGCAGCACTGATAGGCAGCACTGATTGACAGATCTGATGGGCACTGATGGGCCCTGATTGGCTGTGATAGCTGGCACTGATTGGCAGCACTAATGGCACTGATAGGCTGAACTAATTGGCACTGATAGGTGGCACTGATAGGCAGCATTTAGTGACACTGATTGGCACTGATAGGCCGCACTAATAGGCAGCACTGATGGGCACTAGCAGGTGGCACTGACTGGCACTGACAGGTGGCACTGATTGACACTGACAGGTGGCACTGATTGGCACTGATTGGAAGCATGGATTGGCACTGGCAGGTGGCACTGATTGGCACTGGCAGGTGGCACTGATTGGCACTAACAGGTATCATTGACTGGGGGAGAGGGGGAGTTTCACATTGAGCAGATCATGAGGCTTGTAAGAGCTGCTCAGAGTGTGAAATAGGGATGAGCCGGACACCCCCCCGGTTCGGTTTGCACCAGAACCTGCGAACGGACCGAAAGTTTGTGTGAACTTTAAAACCCTATTAAATACAATGGACACTAATGTTCAAAATCAAAAGTGCTAATTATAATGGCTAATATGCAAGTTATTGTCCTAAAAAGAGTTTGGGGACCCGGGTCCTGCCCCAGGGGACATGTATCAATGCAAAAAGAAGTTTTAAAAACGGCCGTTTTTTCGGGAGCAGTGATTTTAATGATGCATAAAGTGAAAAAAAAAAGTGAAATATTCCTTTAAATATCATACCTGGGGGGTGTCTAAAGTATGCCTGTGAAGTGGCACGTGTTTCCCGTGTTTAGAACTGCCCCTGCACAAAATGACATTTCTAAAGGAAAAAAGTCATTTAAAATGGCTTGCGGCTTTAATGTAATGTCTGGTCCCGGTAATATGGATGAATATCATTGAGAAAAATGGCATGGGTACCCCCCCCATCCCACTACCAGCCCCCTTGGGTCTTGTATGGATATTAAGGGGAACCCAGCACCCAAAGTAAAAAAAGGCCCTATATACTCTGAACAGCAGTATACAGGCGGTGCAAACAAGACAGGGACTGTAGGTTTGTTCTTAAGTAGAATCTGTTTGTAATTTGGAACAGGTACATTTTTTAAGTGTAGCTCCAGCTGAAAAATCTATTTTTAAGCTTTATGGAAAACATAGGGAAGGGTTATAATCCCTGTAACATTTGTTTTGCTGTCTGTGCACCTGTTCAGAACATTTCACCTCACTTTCCGTCCCAATGACAAATGTTTTTTGAAAATTTGGGGTTTTTAGTGAAACAAGGATTGGTGATAAAGCATCAGTGGAGAGGAGACACCTTTTTCCAATATTAACTCTTACAGGAGAGAATTTCCCTTCCTAGGGGTAGATTTCCTCTCACTTCCTGTTGTCTCCTTCTGTTTGCAAGTAAGAGTAGTTTGTAAGTTGGATGTTTGAAAGAAGGGGCCTGCCGTATATACTCTGCTAAAATTTGGCCCTTAGGTGTTGGTGTTGCCACAACACTGTAAGCCCTTACAGTTACTCTTGGTGGGCGCTGGAACGCCCTGCTGTGAACTATTATATCAAGAATTGTAATTACATGCCATTGTTGAACAGTGGTAGGAAAAATTGGGCCTTTGGTGGTGGTGCTGGTGCCACAACACTGTAAGCCCTCACAGTTACTCTTGGTGGGTGCAGAAATGGGCCCAGCTGTGAAATATTAGATCAAGAATTGTAATTACATGCCCCTGTTGAACAGGGGCAGAAAAATTGGCCCTTTGGTGGTGGTGGTGGTGGTGGTGTTACCACAACACTGTAAGCCCTCACAGTTACTCTTGGTGGGCGCTGGAATGGGCCCTGCTGTGAATTATAAGATCAAGAATTGTAATTACATGCCCCTGTTGAACAGGGGCAGAAAAATTGGGCCTTTGTTGATGGTGGTGATGGTGGTGGTGGTGTTGCCAAAACACTGTAAGCCCTCACAGTTACTCTTGGTGGGCGCAGGAATGGGCCCTGCTGTGAACTATTAGATCAAGAACTGTAATTACATGCCCCTGTTGAACAGGGGCAGAAAAATTGGGCCTTTGATGGTGGTGGTGGTGGTGGTGTTGCCACAACACTGTAAGCCCTCACAGTTACTCTTGGTGGGCGCAGGAATGGGCCCTGCAGTGAATTATTAGATCAAGAATTGTAATTACATGCCCCTGTTGAACAGAGGCAGAAAAATTGGGCCTTAGGCACTGGTGCCACAACACTGCAACCCCTCACAGATACTGTACTTGGAGCACAGCAATAAGCCCTGCTGCAAAGCATTGCATTACAAATTGTAATTACATGCCCCTGTTAAACAGTGGCAGAAAAATTGGGCCTTAGACACTGGTGCTGGTGCCACAACACTGCAACCCCTCACAGATACTGTAGTTGGAGCACAACAATGAGCCCTGCTGCAAAGCATTGCATCAAAAATTGTAAAAACACGCCCCTGTTAAACAGGGGCTGAAAAATGGGGCCTTAGCCACTGGTGGTGGTGCCCAGAACCAAAAATGTTATTTCAAGCTATCAGCATGATTGCGGAGGAAGAGGATAGTCACTCAGCATAACAGGATAGTCACTCAGCATCAGCATAGGCAGTCTTGAAGGGATCTGACATTTCCCAAAAAATTATTTGGTTACATCAGCATCAGGTGCTTGGTAGCTAGTGGTGACTTAAGACTGATTCATTTTTATAAAGGTCAGTCGATCGACCGAGTTGGTGGACAGGCGCACCCTGTGATCGGTTACAAAGCCTCCAGCAGCACTGAATGTGCGTTCCAAAAGAACGCTGGATGCAGGACAGGCCAGTACCTCAATTGCATACTGTACAAGCTCTGGCCAGTGATCCATCCTCAAGACCCAGTAACCCAGAGGATTTTCGGTGGGAAAGGTGTCCAGGTCTGATCTTGCCCCTAGGTATTCCTGCACCATGTAAACCAGACGTTGGCGATGGTTGCTGGAAGCGATCATACCTTGGGGCTGCGTACTAAAAAATTGTCTGAACGCATCGGTCAGATGGCCACCTTCTCCACCGCTCCTTCTTTGACTGACCGGAGCCTCAGCAACACGTTGCCCAGGACCAGGAATTTGTAACCTCCCAGTCTCTGGGAATGCGTTGCACAGACCTTTCTGCAAGGCCTCCCGAAGATGCTTCATCCTCTGCTCCCTCTGCAACGGCAAGATAAGGTCCGCAACCTTACCCTTGTAACGTGGATCAAGGAGGGTTGCCAGCCAGTAATGATCCCTCTCCTTGATCGCACAAATACGAGGATCCTTCCGTAGGCTTTGCAGGATCAGGGAGGCCATGCAGCGTAGGTTTTCTGAGGCATTCGGTGTGGAGTCCTCTGGGTCACTGAGGACGACATAATCCACAACCACCTCCTCCCAGCCACGTACAATTCCATGGGTGTCTTGGGACTGTGATTGATCCCTTGCTGATGCTGAGTGCTAGGCTCCACCTCCATGCTGACACAATAATCCTCCTCCTCCTCCTCTTCCTGTGTGATAGCCGAGCCAGCATGAACACTGTCTGGGTAAAGGGGGCCTTGAGAGGTAAGGAAGTTCTGCCTCAAGTGCCCTGTCCATTATTCCACACAGCGTGTTCTCCAACAGGTGGACAAGAGGGACAGTGTCACTGATGCATGCACTGTCACTGCTCACCATCCTCGTGGCCTCCTCTAATGGTGCCAGGACAGTGCATGCATCCCTGATCATGGCCCACTGGCGTGGGGAAAAATATCCAAGCTCCCCTGACACTGTCCTGGTGCCATATTGCAACATATACTCATTGATGGCCCTCTGCTGTGTGTGCAGCCACTGCAGCATGGCCAACGTAGAGTTCCACCTGGTGGGCATGTCACAGATTAGGCAGTTCTTGGGCAGGTTGTAATCCTTTTGCAGGTCAGCCAGCCGAGCACTGGCATTATATGACCGGCGGACATGCCCACAGAGTTTCCTGGCCTGCTTCAGGATCTCCTGTAAGCTCGGGTACCTGCCCAAGAACCGCTGCACAACCAAGTTAAGGACGTGAGCCAAACAGGGCACATGGGTCAGTTGTCCCTGTCGGAGGGTGGAGAGGAGGTTGATGCCATTGTCGGAAACCACCTTTCCTGGCTTAAGCTGGCGTGGCGTCAACCACCTCTGAGCCTGCCCCTGCAGAGCTGACAGAATCTCTGCCCCAGTGTGGCTCCTGTCCCCCAAGCACACCAGCTCAAGCACCGCATGGCATCTTTTTGCCTGCGTACTTGCGTAGCCCCTTGAACGCTTACGGAGCACCACTGGTTCCGAGGACAAAGCACAGGTAGAGGCCATGGAGGAAGAAGAAGAGGAGGGGGTGGAGGAGAGAGGTGTGTCAGAATCACCAGTAGTAACATTTTGGAGGCGTGGTGGCGGAACAACCTCTAACACTACTGCACCTTGTCCTGCATCCTTCCCAGCTGCCAGCAGAGTCACCCAATGCGCCGTGAAAGATAGATAACGTCCCTGCCCATGCCTGCTGGACCATGAGTTAGCGGTAATATGCACCTTACCACTGACCGCCCTGTCCAGCGAGGCCAAGACATTGCCTTCCACATGCTGGTAGAGAGACGGAATCGCCTTCCATGAGAAAAAGGAGTTTGGGAACCTGCCACTGAGGAACCGCACATTCAACAAACTCACGGAAGGGGGCAGAGTCTACCAACTGAAAAGGCAGCAGTTGAAGTGCTAGCAATTTAGCCAAGCTAGCATTCAACCGCTGGGCATGTGGATGGCTGAGAGCGAACTTCTTTCGGCGGTGCAGCAGCTGGGGCAGGGAAATTTGCCTGGTACAATCGGACGTCGGTGTACCGATAGCAGATTGCCCGCAAGTACTTGGCTGTGACACACCGAATTCTACACCTTTATTCCTCTCAGTGCAGATTTCAGAGAGGACTGAAGGTATAGTGAGGTTGGAGATCCCAGCTGATGAGGAGCAAGGAGAGGTCCGCTTTGTTCTTTGGTGTGGGTCTTTTAGGTACTCTTGCCAACAGACTGCATGGCAGGTCGACATATGTCTGGTCAAGCACGTGGTGTTCAAGCGACTGATGTTTTGGCCACGCGAGATACGCTTTAGACATATGTTGCAAATGGCAACGGTGCGATCTGCTGCACATGTCTGAAAAAAGGCCCACACCAAAGAACTTTTGGAATAACGCACAGAGACAGCAGTGCCCTGCACATGCAGAGCTCTGCGGTGTGATGCGGTCGGTGGGCTGCCCTTAAGCTGGCCCCTGGAGGGCATCCTGACTCGTTGGAGATGTGCCTCCTCCTCCTTCTCTCTCCTATCTGGCACCCACGTGGAGTCAGTGACCTCATAATCCCCTCCCTCCTTATCACTGGAACCAATCTGGCAGTATGCTGCAGCTGGGGGAACATGACTGCCAGATTGCTGTCCTTGTTGGGCACCCCCTCTCTCTGGGCTCACGTTACTACCCCCCTCTCTCGGAGCTCACATTACTGCCTTCCTCCAGCTGGGTTCCATCTTCAAAGCCTTCAAAACGCTGGGCATCCTCCTGGAGCATGTACCCAACACTGTGGTCAAACAGTTCGGGGGACTCCTCAGAAGGACATGGTGGGGCTAGGGAATTAGTGACTGATGCCATTGAGCCAAGGGAAGAGGCCACTTTGGCAGCTGCTGGGTGAGAGAGGACGAGGATGAAGAGGACGGCTTGGTCATCCACTCTACCAAGTCTTGGGCATGTTGCGGCTCAACATGGTCATCTGCCGAAAAGAAGGACAAGTGTGTCCCATGGCCACGTGCTGATGAGGATGCACCGTGTCCACGACCAGCAGCACTGTTGCCTCTAGACACAGAGCCTGCTTGACCTCTTTTATTGCCTTGTGACTGTCTGCCTCTCCTTGTTTGCCTTCCAGACATACTAATGGCCTGCAGTGAGATGTAGCTGCACAAAGGTGAAATGTATATATATGTATGTATATATATATATATATATATATATATATATATATTTGTCTGTACTGATAATGCAGCTATCAGAATCAACTGCCTGCTGTGGTATTAGTATGGGAAAAGCAGCAGCAGCAGCAGCAGTTAGTTTTAGGTTAAAACTGTGCAGAGAGGGACACAGTACACTGAAAATACTTGCAGCTCTCTGCCTGTGGTTTAATTATGAGAACACCACTATTAGTCACTCACTAACTGTATTCAGGTAAGCTTTAGGTGCGCGCTATGCAAAGCACACAGTACACTAAGTGAAACACTGACTGTCTGCAGCTAGCACAATCACCTGCCTGCCTGTCACAGTATAGAGAAAACCAGGAACCGATCTAGCTAAACTAAATACAGTGTATAAATATATATACAACACCTAGGATGCATATATATCCTTTACACACTGTAACTGCAGCTAACTGACTCGCCTGCCTGCTCTATCTAACTCAATATAAATGACATTGTCTGTCTCTGTAAACTCTCGTTTCACAACTCCAACACACTACACAAGGCAGCCGAGTCGGCGGCCTTATATAGTGCGGGGCATGTACTAAACCCCCTGAGCCATAATTGGCCAAAGCCACCCTGGCTTTGGCCAATTACGGCTCTCCGTTTTTTCTGCGCTGTGATTGGCCAAAGCATGCGGGTCCAGGGGCGGATCCAGGGGGGGGCAACAGGGCAATTGCCACCACCGAGAAATTTGTTTTAGTTGCGGAACTTGCATGCGCCTGAGAGTCTGAGCGGGCGGTCGTTGCAGAACTTGCGGGTGCCTGAGAGTCTGAGTGGTCGGTAGTTGTGGAACTTGCGGGTGCATGAGAGTCTGAGCAGGCGGAAGTTACGGGCGCATGAGAGTCTGAACGGGTGGTAGTTGCAGAACTTTTGGGCGCTGAGAGTCTGAGCGGGTAACTCCGTGTGCGAGAAACAGAGCGGGCGGCTCCACTGGCAGGTGACAGCGTGGGCGGTCAGCTAGTCGGCTCTGTGGGTGAGCGGGAGGCTGGCCAATCAACAAGTTGGGGGAACAGAGAGATGACATCATCTCTCACCGCCCTGCATCCCTGCAGTAACTTCCACCCTCACTGTGCAGGCAGCAGAGAGATTACATCATCTCTCTGCTGCCTGACTCTGACACCACCTTAGCAAGTGACAACCCACAAGGTGTGGCAGGTGAGGTGGCAAGTGACGGATGACGACGGACCGCAGAGTCCGTTGTCCATCCGATCCGCCAGGCGGATGGAAAATAGGGTTTTCCTTCGTCACACTTTGGCGGATCGGAGCGGGTCAGATGTCAGCGGGCATGTCACCGCTGACATCCGTGGCTCCATAGAGGTGCACGAAGAGCCCGTTCAGGTCCGCCTAAAAAAACTGAGAGGCGGACCTGAACTGTCTGCCCGTGTGAAAGGGCCCTAAAGACTTTGTTTATTTTGTTTATTCATTTATTTTTATCAATTAACAGACTGGAAAGTAAATCAACAGAAGAGAAATCAAATCAAATCAATATTTTGTGTGACCACCATTTGCCTTCAAAACAGCATCAATTCTTCTAGGTACACTTGCACACTTGATGTTTTTGAAGGAACTCTGCAGGTAGGTTGTTCCAAACATTGTGGAGAACTAACCACAGATCTGTTGCAGGGATGAGCCGAACACCCCCCTGTTCGGTTCGCAACAAGAACCTGCGAACAGTCAAAATGTTCGTGTGAACTTTAGAACCCTATTAAATACAATGGACTCGAACGTTCGAAATCTAAAGTGCTAATTATAAAGGCTTATATGCAAGTTATTGTCCTAAAAAAGTGTTTGGGGACCCGGGTCCTGCCCCAGGGGACATGTATCAATGCAAAAAGAAGTTTTAAAAACTGCCGTTTTTTTCGGGAGCAGTGATTTTAATAATGCTTAAATTAAAAAATAAAAGTGAAATATTCCTTTAAATTTCGTACCTGGGGGGTGTGTATGATATGCATGTAAAGTCGCGCATGTTTTCCCCGTGCTTAGAACTGTCCCTGCACAAAGTGTCATTTTTGAAGGAAAAAAAGTCATTTAAAACTCCACTCGCGGCTAATAATGAATTGTCGGCTTTTAATCAATACATACAAAAGTCATTGATAAAAAAAAAAAAAAAGCGGGGAACTTCCTTCACTGTGTAAATTTACACAGTGAAGGAAGTTTCCCGCTCAGGCCAATAACGTAGGCGGGTCCGACATACCGAGGGGGCGGACCTGATGGGGAACTTCTCTCACTGTGGTAATACATGTATAGACCCGCCCCTTGTCATGTTCCGCATCTGGTCCGCTGAGCGGACCTGATGGGGAACTTTAGAAGGGGCGGGTCTATACATTTAAAACACTGAGGAGGAAGTTCCCCATCAGGTCCGCTCAGGCAAAACCAGTGACGGACAGCGCTGGACATCGGATCGCCGCGGGACACTGGATTTCACCGCTGGAATGTTTTTTTTTTTTTTTAATAAAGGACTTTTTCAAGGTGTTTGTGTGGTTTTTTTAAAAAAAATTCACGCTTTCTTCGTGAAATGGTAGGGGTACAATGTACCCCTTACCAATTCACATGGGGGGGACCGGGATCTGGGGGTCCCCTTTGTTAAAGGGGTCTTCCAGATTCCGATAAGCCCCCCGCCCGCAGACCCCCACAACCACCGGGCAAGGGTTGTGGGGATGAGGCCCTTGTCCCCATCAACATGGGGACATCCTCCCCATGTTGAGGGCATGTGGCCTGGTACGGTTCAGGAGGGAGGGGGGGCCGCTCTCGTCCCCCCCTTTTCCCCTGCGGCCGGCCAGGTTGTGTGCTCGGATAAGGGTCTGGTATGGATTTTTGGGGGGACTCCACGCCATTTTTTTTTTAATTTGGGGTGGAGTTCCCCTTAAAATCCATGCCAGATCTGAAGGGCCTGGTATGGATATTTGGGGGAACCCCACGCCATTTTTTTTTTATTTGCGGCGGGGTTCCCCTTAATATCCATTCCAGACCTAAAGGGCCTGGTAATTGAATTCTGGGGGACCCCCACGCTTTTTTTTTTTTTATCAATGACTTTTGTATGTATTGATAAAAGCCGACATTTCATTATTAGCCGCGAGTGAGTTTTAAATGACCTTTTTTCCTTCAGAAATGACACTTTATGCAGGGACAGTTCTAAGCACGGGAAACATGCGCGACTTTACATGCATATCATACACACCCCCCAGGTATGAAATTTAAAGGAATATTTCACTTTTATTGTTTCACTTTAAGCATTATTAAAATCACTGCTCCCGAAAAAACGGCCGTTTTTAAAAAAATTTTTTGCATTGATACATGTCCCCTGGGGCAGGACCCGGGTCCCCAAACACTTTTTAGGACAATAACTTGCATATAAGCCTTTATAATTAGCACTTTAGATTTCTCCCATAGACTTTTCAAATTTGCCGCGAACACCCCAATTTGTTCGCTGTTTGGCGAACGGGCGAACAGGCAATGTTCGAGTCGAACATGAGTTTGACTCGAACTCGAAGCTCATCCCTAATCTGTTGATGTAGGCTGCCTCGTATCCTTCTGTCTCTTCATGTAATGCCAGAGTGACTCGATAATGTTGAGATAAAGGCTCTGTGGGGCCAAACCATCACTTCCAGGACTCCTTGTTCTTCTTTATGCTGAAGATTGTTCTTAAAGTGATTGCAAATTCTTTTTTTTTTAAAACAAACATGTCATACTTACCTCCACTGTGCAGCTTGCTTTGCACAGAGTGGCCCTGATCCTCGATTTCTGGGGTCCCCCGGCGACTCTCGCAGCTCCTCCCTGTATCAGATAACCCCCCTAGGAGAAGCGCTTTCCCGGGGGTTATCTTGCTGGTGCGCTCCCGAGTCCACAATTTGCGTACATATACACGAATTACGGACTCGGCCCCACCCCCCGATGCCCGTGTCATTGGATTTGATTGACAACAGCGGAAGCCAATGGCTGCGCTGCTATCAATCTATCCAATCAAGAGCCAGGACCCCGTGGAGAGAGGGAAAGCGCATCTCCGCTGAGGGAAATTCTGGGCTCAGGTAAGTAAAACGGGGGGGGGGGGGGTTGGGGGGTCAGTCACTGCCAAATGTTTTTTCACCTTAATGCATAGGATGCATTAAGGTGAAAAAACATGAGGGTTTACAACTCCTTTAATGACATTGTCTGTATGTTTGGGGTAGTTGTCCTGCTGCAGAAAACATTTGGGGCCAATCACACATCTTCCTGATGGTATGGCATAATGGATAAGTATCTGCCTGTATTTTTCAGCATTAAGGACACCATTGATCCTGACTAAATCTCCAACTCCTTTTGCAGAAATGCAGCCCCAAACTTGCAAGGAACCTCCACCATGCTTCATTGTTGCCTGCAGAGAGATGGTACCACTCTCCAGCCCTTTGGCGAGCAAACTGCCTATTGCTAAAACCAAATATTAAAAATTTTGACTCATCTGTTCAGAGTACCTGCTACCATTTTTCTGCATCCCAGTTCCTATGTTTTCGTGCATAGCGGAGCCACTTATCCCTGTTTCTATATTGGAGGCATGGCTTTTTGGCTGCAATTCTTCCATGAAGACCACTTCTGGTCAGACTTTTCCAGACAGTAGATGGGTGTACCTGGGTCCCACTGGTTTCTGCCAGTTCTGTGCTGATGGCACTGCTGGATAGACATGTGCATTCATTTTCGTCAGAATTTCTGGGATTTTCGCAGAATCCGAAATAAAAAATGCTTTATTTTTGTTTTGTTGCGACAACAGTTCGATATAGATAGAAGATTCGACGTGACGGTGACAATAGCGATCTGTGTCTATCGAACCTGCAGTCGAATGTGCCTAACCTAACTCTAGTAGTCCAAGATTATTCGAGAGAGAAAAGATTCGACATTATAGAGACAAGAAGATTCGACAAAGCAGCTAAAAACATACGATCATAGGCTATAGAAGAATTCTAATGTTGGTTGACTAGTAATAATAATTAATAAATATAATTATTACTAGTCATACAACATTAGAATTCTACAATAGCTTTTGGGCGGAGCATTCGACTGGAAATAAACAATTGCGGCGTCGTACAGTTTAGCTGCTTCGTCGAATCGTCTTAGAACATCCGACAGACACCATAAGCCTTCAATTGATAGATTCAACCTTATTTCAAATTTTCGGATGAATGCATTTTTTACAACAAAATAAATAAAAACTAATTTCGGGAGTAACGAAATAAATTTTTCGGATGTGACCGAAATTCCGAAACAAAATATTTTAGTGTGCACGTGTCTACTGCTGGACATCTTCCAATGTCAAATGGAAATAATGATGTGTTATTTGTCTGCTGCATTAAGTTTCCTTGGCCAATGCAGATGCTAATGCAGTATAACTATCTTTTGTCTGGTTCCTGTGCTCAGTCCTGCTATGGCGTATGACCTGTGACATGAAACTATCTTCCACAACCTCACCTTAGTAGCAGAGTTTAGTTTTTCCTTACACAGTTTTAAGCCTCCAACAGAGCTGTTTCTGTTAGGCTGGGTTCACACTGATACTACACGACAGTCAGTGGCGGCCCGTCCATAGGGGGTGCCCGGGCGCCGCCCCCCTCCTGTGGTCACCAAAAAAAAAAATTCCTTTTTTTAAACACATGGCGGTGCGTCCATAGTGGGCGCAGAAACGCCGCCCCCGCTTGCTTCTGCGCCCGGCCGTCACTCACAACAATACATAGGTTCATGCATTGCATGAACCTATGTATTGCTGCCGCCCACTATTCAGATGGCCGGCCCCTTGAGCGCCGGCCATCTGAATAACAGCGTCTGGTTGGCCTTTAGAAGTGCCTATCAGAGCCAGCGGCTCTGATAGGCTTCCCGACTACAGCCTGAGGGCTGTAATTGGCTTCTAAATACCTAATGAGAGGACGCACGGGGGGTGCATTCCCTGGCCAATCAGGTTCACTGGGTCTGGTTACCGGTAACCTGATTGGCTGAAGCGACATCGAGGGCGGGAGAAGACATCGAGGACGGAATAAGGATGGCGCTGACTCGAGGAAGGTAAGTGCAGGGCTGGGGGGAAACTGGCTGCATTTGGGGGACAAACTGGCTGCATTTGGGGGACAAACTGGCTGCATTTGGGGGACAAACTGGCTGTATATGGGGGACAAACTGGCTGTATATGGGGGACAAACTGTCTGTATATTGGGGACAAACTGGCTGCATTTGGGGGACAAACTGGCTGCATTTGGGGGTAAAACAGGCTGCATTTGGGGGACAAACTGGCTGTATTTTGGGGGACAAACTGGCTGTATTTTGGGGGGAAACTGGCTGTATTTTGGGGGGAAACTGGCTGTATTTTGGGGACAAACTGGCTGTATATGGGGGACAAACTGGCTGTATTTTGGGGGGAAACTGGCTGTATAATGGGGACAAACTCGCTGTATTTTGGGGACAAACTGGCTGTATTTTGGGGACAAGCTGGCTGTATTTTGGGGACAAACTGGCTGTATAATGGGGACAAACTGACTGTATTTTGGGGACAAACTGGCTGTATTTTGGGGACAAACTGGCTGTATAATGGGGACAAACTGGCTGTATATTGGGGACAAACTGGCTGTATTTTGGGGACAAACTGGCTGCATATGGGGACAAACTGGCTGTATATGAGGGGAAACTGGCTGCATTTGGGGACAAACTAGTGGCGTTTGGGCACAGTGGCTGCGTTTAATGGGCACAGTGGTGGCAATTGATGTTTTTTTTTTTTTTCAGTTTGTTTGCGCCCCCCCAAAAAATTTGAGCACCAGCCGCCACTGACGACAGTCGTACGACTTTCATCCTACTTTGGTCTGCGACATCTGTCCTACAACGGTCCTACAATGGTCCTACATCAATCCGACTTGAATGAACAGGATACTACTTTGTTCCAACTTTGTGATAGTCTGACTTGTCCTTTGACCAATCAAAACAATCCCAGTGTGAGATAAATTCCTTTTACTGCTGCTGTAATCACCATGTCGGATGTCAAAAGTCGGATGGTTAGGACAAGGATCCTACTTTGATCCGACTTCAATGATATTTAATGGGCTGAAGTAGGATCAAAGTCGAACCAAAGTAGTAAAGGGAGCATTTTCAAAGTCGGACCGACTTGTGTCGGACCAGTTAAGACAGCTCCCATAGGGAAACATTGATTTTCACACATCATGCGTCATGAGCTCCCAATGTCGGAGCGTTTGTCGGACCAGTGTGAACCCAGCCTTAAAGATTGTGTTTAAGGCCGGGTTCACACTGGGGCGACAAACGTTGGGAGCTCATGTCGCATGACGTGTGAAAATCAATGTTTCCCTATGGGAGCCGTCTTAACTGGTCCGACACATGTCGGTCCGACTTTGAAAATGCTCCCTGTACTACTTTGGTCCGACTTTGATCCGACTTCAGCCCATTGACTATCATTGAAGTCGGATCAAAGTCGGACCGCAGTCTTGCATGATCCGACTTTGGCATGCGACTTGTGCTCTGCTGCTCTTGAGGGGGAACTCCACACCAAATTTTAAATAAAAAAATGGCATGGGTTCTGCTCCAAAAGCATACCAGGCCCTTGGGTCTGGTATGGATTTTAAGGGGAACTCCTACGCTGAAAAAACGGCGTGGGGGTCCCCCCAAAATCCAAACCAGACCCTTATCCGAGCACGCAACCTGGCAGGCCGCAGGGGAAGAGGGGGGACGAGAGAGCGCCCCCCCTCCTGAACCGTACCAGGCCACATGCCCTCAACATGGGGGGTTTGGTGCTTTGGGGCAGGGGGGCGACCTGCGGCCCCCCCACCCCCAAAGCACCCTGCCCCTATGTTGATGAGGACAGGGCCTCTTCCCGACAACCCTGGCCGTTGGTTGTCGGGGTCTGCGGGCGGGGGGCTTATCGGAATCCGCAGATCCCGGCCCCCCCACCCTATGTGAATGAGTATGGGGTACATCTTACCCCTACCCATTCACCTGGTGGAAAAAAATGTCAATAAAAAACACACACAGGTTTTTAAAGTAATTTATTACACAGCTCCGGGGGTCTTCTTCCAACTCCGGTGGTCTCCGGTGTCGTCTCCGCGCTCTCCGGTTCTTCCTTCCTTCTGCCGGGCCTCCGCTATCTTCTTCCAGCTCTTTTGCTAGCGGGGCCCGGTCTTCTCCATCGCCTTCTTCCCTCTTCTTCTCTCGCTCTCCGGTTCTTTCTTTCTTCCTTCTGCCGGGCCTCCGCTATCTTCTTCCAGCTCTTTTGCTAGCGGGGCCCGGTCTTCTCCGTCGCCTTCTTCCCTCTTCTCCTCTTCGATGTTGACACGTCGCTTCCTCCCGCTGTAATGCTGGCTGTGCGGTGCGCTCCGATATATATATGCCTCTCATGATGTCACAGTCACATGCTCCGGGTGGCCCCGGAGCATGTGACTGTGACATCATGGGATCATGTGACTGTGACATCATGAGAAGCCTATATAAATCGTTGCGGAGCGAACAGCCAGCATTACAGCGGGAGGAAGCGACGAGTCAACATTGAGGAGGAGAAGAGGGAAGAAGATGCCGACGGCGACGGGAAGACCGGCCCCTCCACTAGCAAAAGAGCTGGAAGAAGATAGTGGAGGGGCCGGCAGAAGGACAACGGAGAGCCAGACGAGACGACGGGAAGAGAGAAACGGAGAGCGAGAGAAGAACCGGAGAGCGCGGAGACGACACCGGAGACCCCCGAAGTTGGAAGAGACCCCCGGAGTCGGAAGAAGACCCCCAGAGCTGTGTAATAAATTACTTTAAAAACCTGTGTGTGTTTTTTTATTGACATTTTTTCCCACCAGGTGAATGGGTAGGGGTACGATGTACCCCATACTCATTCACATAGGGTGGGGGGGCTGGGATCTGGGGGCCCCCTCATTAAAGGGGGGCTCCCGGATTCCAATAAGCCCCCCGCCCACAGACCCCAACAACCAACGGCCAGGGTTGTCGGGAAGAGGCCCTGTCCTCATCAACATGGGGGCAGGGTGCTTTGGGGTGGGGGGCCGCAGGTCGCCCCCCTGCCCCAAAGCACCAAACCCCCCATGTTTAGGGCATGCGGCCTGGTATGGTTCAGGAGGGAGGGGGGCCACTCTCTCGTCCCCCCTCTTCCCCTGCAGCCTGCCAGGTTGCGTGCTCGGATAAGGGTCTGGTTTGGATTTTGGGGGGACCCCACGCCGGTTTTTCGACGTAGGGGTTCCCCTTAAAATCCATACCAGACCCAAGGGCCTGGTATGCTCCTGGAGGGGGAACCCATGCCGGTTTTTTATTTAAAATTTGGCGTGGAGTTCCCGCTCAGGATTCATACCAAACAGTGCATGGTATTGGCGGGGATCCAAGTCGGATCCCCGTTCATTGAAAGTCGGGCAAAGTCGGATCCAAAGTAGGATGGCTGTCGTGTCGCACAAGTGTGAACCCGGCCTAAGGCTGGATTCACACTGGTACGACAAATGCTCCGACATTGGGAGCTCATATCGCATGACGTGTGAAAATCAATGTTTCCTTATGGGAGCTGTCTTAACTGGTCCGACACAAGTCGGTCCAACTTTGAAAATGCTCCCTGTACTACTTTGGTCCGACTTTGATCCTACTTCAGCCAATTGAATATAATTGAAGTCGGATCAAAGTAGGATCCTTGTCCTAACCATCCGACTTGTGACATCCGACATTGTGATTACAGCAGCAGTAAAAAGAATTTACCTCACACTGGGATTGTTTTGATTGGTCAAAGAACAAGTCAGACTATCACAAAGTCGGATCAATGTAGTATCCTGTTCATGAAAGTCGGATGGAGGTAGGACCAATGTAGGACTGATGTCGCAGAGCAAAGTAGGATGAAAGTTGTCTGAGGCTGGGTTCACACTTGTATGACGCAACAGTCATACAACTTTCATCCTACTTTGCCCTGCGACATCAGTCCTACATTGGTCCGACATCCATCCGACTTGAATGAACAGGATACTACTTTGATCCGACTTTGTGTGTGATAGTCTGACTTGTTCTTTGACCAATCAAAACAATCCCAGAGTGAGATAAATTCATTTTACTGCTGCTGTAATCACCATGTCGGATGTCAAAAGTCGGATGCTTAGGACAAGGCTCCTACTTTGATCCGACTTCAATGATATTCAATGGGCTGAAATAGGATCAAAGCCGGACCGAAGTAGTACAGGGGGCATTTTCAAAGTCGGACCGACTTGTGTCAGACCAGTTAATACGGCTCTCCTAGGGAAACATTGATTTTCACACGTCATGCGACATGAGCTCCAAATGTCGGAGCGTTTGTCGGACAAGTGTGAACCCAGCCTGACTGTCGTGTTGTACAAGTGTGAACCCAGCCTCAGGCCGGGTTCACACTGGTACGACAAACGCTCCGACATTGGGAGCTCATGTCTCATGACGTGTAAAAATTAATGTTTCCCTATGGGAGCCATCTTTACTGGTCCGACACAAGTCGGTCCGACTTTAAAAAATGCTCCCTACACTACTTTGGTCCGACTTTGATCCTACTTCAGCCCACTGAATATCATTGAAGTAGGATCAAAGTTGGATCACGGTCTTGTCTAATCTGACTTTGGCATGCGACTTGATGATCTTGAGGGGGAACTCCAATTTTTTTTAAAAACCGGCATGGGTTCCCCTCCAACAGCATACCAGGCCCTTTGGTCTGGTATGGATTTTAAGGGGAAAAACGGCGTGGGGGTCCCCCCAAAATCCATACCAGACCCTTATTCGAGCATGCAGCCCGGCCGGTCAGGAAAGGGGATGGGGACGAGCGAGTGCCCCCCTCCTGAACCGTACCAGGCTGCATGCCCTCAACATGGGGGGTTGGTGCTTTGGGGCAGGGGGGCCCTGCGCCCCCCCACCCCAAAGCATGTTGTCCCCATGTTGACGAGGACAACCCTGGCTGTTGGTTGTCGGGGTCTGCGGGCGGGGGGCTTATCAGAATCTGGGAGCCCACTTTAATAAAGGGCCCCCATATCCCGGCCCCCCATCCTATGTGAATGAGTATGGGGTACATTGTACCCCTACCCATTCACCTGAAAAAAAAGTGTCAGCAATAAAAAAAAATGACACAGGTTTTTAAAGTAATTTATTAGGCAGCTCCGGGGGTCTCTTCCGCCCTTTATGACATCACAGTTTCATCATGCCCCGAGCGGTGACATAAGGGGCGGGGTCACTGGATGACATAACTCGGTGACCCCGCCCCATGCCAATATAAGTCGTTGCACACCGCGCACACAGCATTACTGCAGGAGAGGGCGTTGAGTCAACATCGGAAGAAGAGAAGAGGGAAGAAGACAACGGAGAAGACCAGGCAAGAGCTAGCAAAAGCCTGGGAAAAAGAGCAGAAAAAGCGGAGGAGACCCGGCAGAAGACACCGAACAGCGCTCATTCCTTCCCCCTTTCCTGACCGGCCGGGCTGCGTGCTTGGATAAGGGTCTAGTATGGATTTTGGGGGGGACCCCTCACGCCGTTTTTTCTTCTCAGGGGGTTCCCCTTAAAATCCATACCAGACCGCAGGGCCTGGTATGCTCTTGGAGGAGAAACCCATGCCGTTTTTTTTTTTAATTTGGCATGGAGTTTCCCCTCAAGATTCATACCAGACACAGTGCCTGGTATTGTCGGGGATCGAAATCGGATCCCTGTTCATTGAAGTCGGACACATGTCGGACTTCAAGTCGCAGGGCAAAGTCGGATACAAAGTATCGTACCAGTCGTACCAGTGTGAACCCGGCCTAAACCTACTTATGTAATTTATGATCTTTAGCACCTGACTTGTATAATTGATTGATCATACACCTGGCTCTACAAAAATCACCTACTTTGTGCAAATGTACAAAGTGTGCAAGTTTAAGAAATGATGCTGGTTTGATTACAATTTTTCTTCTGTTCGCTCCCTTTGCATTTTGTGAATTGATACAAATAAACAATTTATATATATATATATATATATATATATATATATATATATATATATATTTATTTACTTTATTATGTTCTGCACTTCAATCAGAGTCTCACATTTTCTATCTTAAGATTCACAACTCAGTGGTTTTTCTGATTGGAAAGCTCTCGGTTCGACATACAGTGCTTTGAAAAACTATTTGCTCCTTCCTGATTTGTATTTTCATATGTGTCACACTTAAATGATTCAGTTCATCAAACTAATTTTAACATTACACAAAGATAATCCGAGTAAATACAAAACACAGTTTTTAAATCATGATTTCATTTATTAAGGGAAATAAGCTATCCAAACCTGCCTAGCCCTATTTGAAAAAGTAATTGCCCCCCCCCCCCCCTTGCTAAATCATGAATGAACTGTGATTAAGCACATTTTTTGGAAAGCATTAAAAGAGTTACATTTTACTTGTCAGGTGTGATTACTGCCAGACCTGTTAAATCGCTTATTGCAATTTTTTTACCAAAAATATGTAGAAGAATACATATCGGCCTAAACCGAGGAAAAAAAAATCTTAAAAAAAAAAAAAAAAAAATTGGGGATATTTATAATGGCAAAAAGTGCAAAATATTGTTAGTTTTTTTCAAAATTGTCGCTCTTTTTTTGTTTATAGTGCAAAAAATAAAGACCGCCGAGATGATCAAATACCACCAAAAAAAAGCTCTATTTATGGGAAAAAAAGGACGTCAATTTTATTTGGGTACAGCACCGCACGACCGTGCAATTGTCAGTTAAATCGACACAGTGCCGTATCGCCTGGTCATTGAGCAGCCAAACGTTCCAGGGCTGAAGTGTTTAAGGGGTTGTAAAGTCATTCCATGCATTAAGAAAAAAAGCCTTCTGTGCAGCAGCCGCCCTCAGCCCCCCTAATACTTACCTTAGCCCCATCTCTGTCCAGTGATGTTCATGAGTGTCTCGGCCGTCTGAGACTCTCCCTCCTGATTGGCTGAGACACAGCAGCGCGCCATTGGCTCCCGCTGCTGTCAATCAAAGTCAGTCAGTCAATCAGGAGATAGAGGGGCATTTCCAGGCCACAGCTTTGTGTCTGAATGGACACAGGGAGCTGTGATTTGGCTCGGGTGCCCCCATAGCAAGCTGCTTGCTGTGTGGGGCACTCGACAGGAGGGAGGGGCCAGGAGCACAGAAGAGGCACCCGAGAAGAGGAGGATCCGGGCGTCTCTGTGCAAAACCACTGCAACAGAGCAGGTAAGTATGACATGTTTGTTATTTTTATAGAAAAAAAAACAAGAATTTACAATCACTTTTACCACTTAGTGACCGCCCAACGAAGATTTACTGTGGCAGGGCAGCCGCTCTGGGCCAGATCACGTACCTGGTACATGATCTGACAGTTACAGGTCTGGGGCGCGCCCCACCGATGACCCACTCCTGCTGTGATTAGACACAGTGGAAGCCAATCAGAAGGTCCGGCGGACGCGATGTCTGCCAGGACCCACCGAGTGTTCAGCAGAAAGATAGAACAGCAGTCTGCCTATGTAAACAAGGCAGATCATTGTTCTATAAAGGGGGAATGTGATGGTCTTGTGTTCCTGCTAAGCAGGAACATGGATCTTTACATTCCCCAGTCAAAGCACCTCCCCCACAGTTAGCAGTCACTCCTAGGGAACACATTTAACCCTTTGATCACCCCTGATGCTAACCCCTTCCCTGCCAGTATAATTAGTACGATGACAGTGCATATTGTTTAGCACTGATCACAGTATTAGTGTCACTGGTCCCAAAAAAGGTGTCAAAAGTGTACAATTTGTTTGCAGCAAAATTGCAGTCGCTGATCGCCGCCATTACTAGTAAAAAAAAAAAATAGATATACCATAGTATGTAGACACTTTTGCCCAAACCAATCAATATATTTTATGGGGAATGTTTTATAACAGAAAGTAAAAATTATTGTTTTATTTTTCAAAATCGTTGGCCTTTTTTTGATATAACAGAAAAAAATTAAAACCACAGAGGTGATCAAATACAACCAAAAGAAAGCTCTGTTTGTGGGAAAAAAATTACATAAATTGTTTTTGGGTACATGGTTGCACGCCCTCGCAATTGTCAGTTAATGTAATGCAGTGCCGTATCGCAAAAAATGGCCTGGCCATGAAGGGGTGTAAACCTTCTGGAACTAAAATGGTTAAATAGAAGCTGTCTGAAAAAATGAAGCATGCTAAAGGATCTAAAAAAAAGCAACAACGTATGCCGCGATCTAAAGGGATTCAAGAACAGAATGGGTTACAAAGCCATTTTTTAAGGATTTGGGACTCCATTGAGGAACGGTGAGAGCCAATATCAAAAAATTGAAAAAAAAACGCATGGGGAGGCAAGGAGGGCAAGTGCCCCCCCCCCAGAGCAAGGTGTCCGCACACACAGCCCTCAAAAGTGTGGAGCAGGGGCGGACTGGACTGACAGTTTCCTCGCTGATTGCTTCCATCAGAGCAGCCCGGAGGGGGGGCTCCCTGCCACTCTGAAGTCCATTACAAAAGGCCGCACCCCTTCTGTCAGAAGCGATCAGCCAGGAAACTGTCAGAAGGATCGGGCAGTCAAATGTCACAGAGCGGGGGATCTCCTGCAGAGACGCGGCTTGTATATGAATAGCCGGCCGCTGTCAAACAAAGTCCTGCCTCCTGGACCAGCATTGGACCAGTGTGCTGTCTATTAGAGTAGCCAGTCTAGGAGGCGGGACTTCATTTGACAGTGGCGGCTATTCATATACAAGCCGCATCTCAGCAGGAGATTCCCATTCTGTATCATCCAGCAGACAGATCCTCCTGATTCCTCCCTGATGCATTACTGGGCACTGATGAGGCTGCACGCATGGGCAATGATAGGCTGCATTGATGGATACTGATATGCTGTACTGATGGGCAATGATATGCTGCACTTATGGGCAATTGTATGCTGCACTGATGGGCAATGATACACTGCACTGATCGTCAATGGTATGTTGCACTGATGGGCAATGATATGCTGCACAGATGGGCATTGGTATGCTGCGCTGATGGGCAATGATATGCTGCACTGATGGGCAATGATATGCTGCACTGGTGGACAATGATATGGTGCACTAGTGGGCACTGATAGGCTGCACTGGTGGGCACTAATAGGATGCACTGATGGGGAATTATACAGTGCACTGATGGGCAATAATACGCTGCACTGATGGGCAATAATATGCTGTACTGATGGGCACTGATACGCTGCACCGATGGGCAATGATACAATGCACTGATGGGCAATTGTAGACTGCACTGATGGGCACTGTTAGGCTGCACTGATAGGCAATTTTAGGCTGCACTGATGGGCACTGATAGGCTGCACTGATGGGCAATGATAGACTGCACTGATGGCCACTGTTAGGCTATACTGATGGGCACATATAGGCTGCATTGATGGACAATGCTAGGCTGCACTGATGGCCACTGATATGCTGCACTGATGGCCTCTGATGAGACGGAACTGATAAGCTGCACTGATGGGCCCTGATGAGGTTGCACTGATGGCCACTGATGAGGCTGCACTAATGGGCACTGATAGGATGCACTGATGTGACTGTACTGATGGGCACTGATCGGCTGCACTGATGGGCACTGAAGAGGCTGCACTGATGGGCACTAATAGGCTGCACTGATGGGCACTGATATGCTTTATGTTAATATTGTTAAAGTTGTTAATATTTATTTTTGGAACTCATTCTGCATAAAACATTTAACTGTGTAACAGATTCAATTGTGAAGGAACAGGAGGGACTTTAAAGGTACCAAAATAGTATATGACCAAATGTTAAAAAAAGTATAAATTGTATTGATAGACATAGTTTATTTAAAAACAACAATAAATGTTTAAAGAGCATATCATTTGTATATCATGTGTAACCACTTCTTACTCTACATGTTTCGCTCAGAGAGCTTCCTCAGGAGTTTTTGACAGTGTTGCAGGAAGTTTAATATACTACAAAAGAAACAACAATTGTGAAAATTCTTGTACTTATAGTTCAAAATAATTACATATCGCTTTACATAGGTTTTTGTATAAAACATTACAGATTACAAATATATGACAAACTGAAAATGTGTGCCTACCAGATGCTTCAATTCACCAAGAGTGTGTTACTGATTCCTAGCTAAGAGCCTGGGTTAGAGAGAGGGACATACATGCAACCATAGAGGGAGAATAAATTTCTGAAAAAATATATAAATTTTGGTTAAAGGGATATGTTGCTATTATTTAGAATAATATAGAACCAATAGAGTCTTCTCATCCCCAAATAAGGGGGAAGGAAAAAATAATACTGCACTGACTCACAGGAAAGGCAGCAAAAAGGTGTTCGCTGCACCTGGTGGGAACCCAAAAATAAACCTGTAGCAAGTCTGCTGCTAGGTCCAATTATCTGGGAACACCAGCCAGCAGTATTCCTATGAGAAATTATATATTTTGTTTAGATATTTGTTAGTACTAAGTATATGAGTCACATCAATTTATTTATTTATTTAGTTTCATCCTGGATAGAGACCTGCATCCATAGGTCAATATAAGGAAAGGCACCGAGGGCACACAAACTTGATGATAGAAGTTCAAACAAACAGACATAAATGGATACCTTCCTTTGCCCGCACTCAGCAGGCAAATTATGACCAGGAATAGCAGAGTCTCCTTCCAAAGATACAACATAATCCAAAATGATAATCATACTTACAAATATGAAAAAGAACTACTAGGAAGGAAAAGGGATGCCAGAGGAGAAACACATAGCAATCTCTCACCAGCACAGGTTCCCTGTCAGTGTGTGGAGGCTGAGCGCCACCATTTGTCCTCACTCCGTCCCATCGGCATCTGACATCATCAGCGGGAAGTGGATCGGCATCTGACATCATCAGCGGGAAGTGGGCATATTATCAGCGCTACTGCGCATGTCCGGCAGTCCAGCGGCGGATGTGATGTCACACGTACACACGCAAAATCCAAATCCGCCATATTGGAAAATCCTTGTGCCCAAACATCACAAGGGAAGGCGGATAAAGTTCTGCATTCCTCCCCAGTTAGGCGGGCAGCGTATTCTCCAGGTGCGATAGGGAGTACACATAAGTGACACCCCATCTAGGTGGAATTGTGGAGAAGGAAGGATGGCATTTTGAGTGCTTTAGGGCTCTGGCAAAACAGACGTTGATTGGCTAGGCAACGAATATTGCCAGTGCCCGGGGAGTCCATATGATTGCTTATCTCCTCCCCCCCAGCTATCTAATCAGTCATTGGGAAAGAATAGGTGTTTTTTGTTTAAAAATAAAGTAAAAATAAAACAGCATCTGAACCAAAAGGCATACATTGTCAGTTCCACATGTACATAGAGACATATATTTCTTTGTCATATATTTGTAATCTGTATTAATGTATACAAAAACCTATGTAAAGTGATATGTAATTATTTTGATCTATAAGTACAAGATTTTTCACAATTGTTGTTTCTTTTGTAGTATATTAAACTTCCTGCCAAAACACCTGAGGAAGCTCTCTGAGCGAAACAAGTAGAGTAAGAAGTGGTTGCACATGATATACAAATGAGATGCTCTTTAAACATTTATTATTGTTTTTAAAGAAACTATGTCTATCAATAAAAGTTATACTTTTTTTTTTAACATCAAGTTTATTGAAAGAAATATAAAGAGGCAACAATGGAGTCGCAGCTCCAAAAGATAGTCATACAGTAGTAAAACAAAACAAAAACGTCCTTGTTTAGTGTGAGATAATAAAATCGTTACATGGTGTAGTAATCTAAGATCAAATTTTGATAGTATGAGGTGTTATAGCTAAACCTAATGTGAGCATATAGTCAATACGTAACAAACAATTAGGTAAAGAAAATCCAATTACTGATGAGGTATAACTATTCATATAGGATGGGGAAAAGGGGTGAAAAGAAGGGTAAATAGTAAAGTACAGATAAGATAAGATAAGATAAGATGGAGGCCAGATATTTGTCTTCAGTAGGATCTGAGTAGATATAACCAGGTACATCGCCTTTCACAGAAAGTGAGTGGAGTGCGTTCTAAAAGAGGGGTTACTAACTCCAGCAACCTCAGTGTGTGTCTACCAGGTCTGAATATGCCTGGGAGTACCTGAACACATACCAGGGCGACCAAGTGTCGTGGAAAAGTTCCACATTTTCAGTCGATTGGGCTACTGTCTCCTCCATCTCACAAATCTCTGAAATTTTACAAAGCCAATCCCGAACAGTCGGGATTCGCGAAGATTTCCAGAATAAAGGAATGAGAGCTTTGGCTGCATTTAATAAATGTTTAGAGAGTAAGTGTTTATATTTTTTAATGGTGAAGTTCGTGATATGGAGAAGACAGCACAAGACATCTAGTGTCAGTGTCGTTTCTGTGATTTGGAAAATCAATCTCCTTACGTCCGACCAAAAGGGCTATAATACTGGGCAAGACCACCAGATGTGAAGCAGGGTGCCTTTGTCGGATTGGCATCTCCAGCACGTGTCTGAAGTTTGAGGGAACCAGGAGTTCAACTTCACAGGAGTGGCATACCAGTGAGTAAGCAGTTTATATGCCGTTTCCTGAGTTCTGGTACTCAAAGAGCACTTATGTGCAAATATACAAGCCATTTGCCACTGCATATCTGTGAGTGACATGTCCAACTCCTTCGACCATCGCTCCCTGAGTCCATTTTCACCAGGGTTGCTATCGTCCTCAATCAGGTCATATGTGATTGAAGTTGCTTTGGATGTCAGTTCTGCTGTGAAGCAGATCGACTCCAGTGAAGTCAATTGTCTGCTGAAATCTGTCATGTTGGATGTCTTAGTAAGATAGCTTCGGATTTGAAAATAAGTCCACAGTGGTAGGTCAGGTAAATTTGCGTCTTGTCTGATGTGTGTGAGGTCCTTAAATTTGTTGTTGTCGAAGCAGTGTTTGGCCACAAGGGGTAAGTCAGATTTAGGAATTCTGAAAGTGTTATTCCCGACTCCTGGGAGAAAATCAGGGTTGTTGTGTAGAGGTGTCACTGGGCTCAAATGTGAGGAAAAGTTGGGAAGTGAAGTCAATTTGTGGAAGACAGCTAACGTTATACCAATGAGGGGATGCGTCTTCATTGCTGTTGATTGGCTCGACCAGGGAATCCAGGGTGAGAATCGAACAGGGGTAGAGCTAGTGACGTTCTCCAGTTCCACCCAGTCTTTAATGGAGTAATGGCAGTGCCAGTCTATGATTCTGGAGACATGTGAGGCAAAATAATAGTGTTTATAGTCAGGGATGCCCTTCCCACCTCTCATTTTATTTTGGGATAGCAGGGCAAATCTAACTCTAGGGTGTTTATGGACCCATATGAAGGTCATTTGCAAGAGTGGAGCGCTTGGAAAAAAGACATGAGGATCTTTATTGGTAGATTTCTCAGCAAGTATAGGATTCTCGGCAGTATCACCATCTTGCATATCGCCGCCCTCCCGAACCATGAGAAGTGTCTAGGGTGCCATGCATGAAGGTCTGTACCTATTGTTTTCAGCAATGGGGTAAAAATTTTCTCATACATTTGGGACAACGTGGGGGTCAGCCATATACCCAAATACCTGAGAGCCGAGTCCACCCATTTAAATGGGTTGGAGGTTTTTATCAGATTTATAGAGGCTGCGGGTATAGAGATGTTCATCGCCTCTGATTTGGTAAAATAAATTTTTAGGTTGGACACCAAACCAAATAAAGAGAATTCTCTCATCAGAGAGGGCAGTGATGTGTCTGGATCAGTAATGAAGAACAGTAAGTTTGTACTACTTTTTCGCCACTGTGAATCCCTGAATTGTGTTCTGTGCTACAATTAGTCTAATAAAGGGTTTGAGCGACAGAATAAACAAGAGGGGTGAGAGGGGACAGCCCTGTCTCGTACCGTTGTTTATTTTGACTGTGTTTGACAAGGAACCATTCATTTTGAGTTGTGCCGTGGGATTACTATACAAGGATGATATCCAAGCCATCATATGGCTTCCCAAACCTATGAATCTGCAGGTTTCCAACATGTGATCCCATGCCATGCGGTCAAAGGCCTTCTCCGCATCCGTGGACAGGAGAAGGCCCTCGAGGCCTCCCGGTCTGGCAACGTGTATAAGGTTAAGCGCCTTAATAACGTTGTCTCTTGTTTCCCTTCCCAGCATAAATCCAGCCTGTTCAGGACCTATCAGATCATGGAGCAAAGGCCTCAACCTGTTGGCAATAATTTTGGACATGAGTTTCACATCTAGGTTAAGTAATGATATTGGCCTGTAGCTGGCGCAGTCAGTGGGGTCCTTGCCTGGTTTGGGGATGACCGTTATGTGGGCTGAAAGAAATGCTGGGGGGACGTCTCTGGGTGTTGACAAGGAATTTAAAGCTGTCAGGAGAGGCTTGAGGAGGGTGGTCAGGAAGGTTTTATAATAGATGGCGGTAAAGCCGTCCGGGCCTGGGCTTTTCCCCTTCTTGAGGCACTTGATGGCCTGATGAAGTTCCATTGCCTCAATGGGTCTCTCTAATTGTGCTATGTCCGGTGCTTTCAAGGTGGGAAGGTTTGTCCCTTTTAGGTAGTTTAGTATAAAACTTGGCCTGTCTCCCATGTCATGGTCAGTTATCTTATGTCTGGGAAGGTTATACAGGGAGGTATAGTATTCATGAAAGTGGTGAGCTATTTGTTTAGTGGCCACATCAATTTTCCCTTAGTTAGACCGTATTCCCAAGATGTTTTGGGTACCATTTGCCGTCCGTAGAGCCCTTGCTAGAAAGCTGCCTGTTTTGTCACCATGTTCATAATAGATTTTTTTTTTAAAGAAAAGGAAATGTTTAGTCCTAGCGTCTATTATCTGTTGTAGGGCCTTTCTGGTGGCTAACAGATCTGTAGCTGATTGTGTGGATAGTGTTTGTTTATGTCTTGTTTCTAGTGAGAGGATTTTCTCCGTCAGTCTCTTGATGTCTTGGTCTTTTTCTTTTTTGCGTCGGGCACCCATTTTGATAAGTTCACCCCTGATGACGCTTTTGTGGGCCTCCCAGATCATCATTGGATCCATCCCTACCGTAGTGTTAAGTTCAAAGTAGTCCTTAAGTAAGGTGGCGATTTGCGGTAGCAGGATTGGGTCTGTCAGTAATGACGCGTTCAGCCTACTGATGAGTATGGAAACCCCCTTGGATTTGCCAAGGTCATTGGTCGCGTGATGAGCTTGCATAAAATATGAGTCAGTAAGTTTAGGGATGTGATGGGTCTTAAAGTGTGTCTCCTGTAAAAAGACAAAGCGTGGCCTACCTTTCCCAAGGTCTCTCAGGAGGGCTGAACGCTTTCAAGGGATGTTCAGGCCCTTGGTATTGTGGGAAATCACCGTGGGGTTGCGACCCAATGAGGAGTAAGCCACGGTGTTGACTCAGGGAGTAATGTCACGGAGGAATCTGAAAATAAATCTCAAAAGTAAAGGTGTTGAGCTATCCTTTATATTGTACAAAATCTATATACACTCCCAGATACCCAGGGGGTAAAGATCAAGGAGGGGAGAGAGCAGATAGAATAAGGTCTGAGAGAGAGAGGGAGAGAAAAAAGGAGGAGAGAATAATCAAGAGATATTGTAATCACCTTGGTTTCCACAGAACCCGAGGTATAGAAAATGTGTGTTCCCTATGGGGTCAATGTACCCGATAGGGGACACTCCAGGGGGTAGTGTGCTCTGGCCTAACCAAGTAAGATCTAGTGTTACGATCTATAAACGTATAAACCAAGAGATATGAACTATGACAGGTCGCGGCCTGAATAAGCATATATATAAAAAAAAAAGGAACTGAATAGAGTCATTTTTGCACCGCTGGTGGCCATTAGGGCCCCAGTTGTCTAAACTGTAAAAAGAGAAACTACTAACTTCCGTTAACGGAAAAAAAAGAAAAAAGGAAACAATAAGAACCAGGTAATACCAGGCAAAAAACCCTTATCATGAATATGAGGAAGAGACATAACTTTCCAGTATGCGTGTTGTATTTGCTACAGACTGCATTATTTGTGAAGAGCGTACAGAGCCGGTCACATTCAAGCTATCTCACAGCAGCGGCTATATCAGACATGCCCAAGTTTAAGTAGGGTAATCTATCTTCCCTCCCAAATAGTGATATAGCAGTTGTCAATCAAGATTCATAACAGTGGACCCTGTTACAAAAATTGTTCTCAAACCTGTGGAAATAAAAGAAGGTTAACCACTAAGGGAATTACGTTTGTGTCTCAGCTGAGTAGGGGTGGTGAGGGAAAGTCCGCATGAGCGGGCCAGGATGTGCAATTCAGGGTAACCTGTCCTCAACGTGGACAAAATCCATCAGAAATGCAGCACGCAGCAGATTAGGTGTAAAGAACCCCCGCGAATAACAGCGAATACCAGTCTGTCACTTTACTTGAGCAGCGGTTGCCGCGTCATTGTTCAGCTTCTGCAGAAGTCCTAAAGTGTACTGGGTGACAGAGTTCACAGAGGTACCCACTCAGGGGCCGCGAGACTGCTGGTGACAGCGAGACAGGCCACAAACATGGGCAACAGCGCCCGGCCTCAACAGCATACTGGCAATCATGGTGTAGAACCAAAGGGTGGGACAGTGCTGTACATTAGAGACAGAGTTACTTACAAATGTAGATGCTTCACCTGGTATGTAGACACCGTATTCAAGCATCCTCGCATCCTCTGGAGGTGCGAGACCTGTTGCGTGGAGTCCCAGCTTGTGATCCTCCAGCTCTAGAGGGTTTCATCTTCTTAGTTTGGTGTTTTTATGGAGAATGCAACGGGAACCCGGATGGAGCTTTTCCAGAGGAGGTAGGTTGAACTCCTGGTACCATTCTGGGAGATCCACATTTCCCAGCTGAAGCAGCTGGCAGAAATCAGGAAGGTCATCCGGCGTGCGCAAAGTGTGTTGTTTTCCATTATAGTTGACCAATAGGGCAAATGGGAATCGCCAGGTTTAACGTATATCCTTCTCCCGCAGTCGATCCAGGAGCGGTCTCAGAGCCCTGCGATTCTTAATGTAATCTGGGAGAGATCATGGAACAGCATAATTGTCTCCCCATTAAAAACGATCTGGTCACTCCTGCGTGCTTTCCTCATAATATCCTCCTTTAATGTGAAGTTCTGCAGGCAGCAAATTATGTCTCTAGGAGGCATGTTATCAGGGCCTTTGGCTCTAAGTGCTCTGTGCGCTCTCACAAAGTCTATGGCGGTGTCCTCTGGTCGCTCAAGCAGGCTGTTGAAAACTCTTTCCAGAGCAGTGGTGATTTGGTCTACTTCTACTGATTCAGGGATCCCCCGTACCCTAATATTGTTCCTCCTTCCCCTGTTATCTAAATCTTCAAGATGTCTGTTGATCTCAATAAAGTGTTGGGTCTGGGAGCAGGTCACCTTTTCTAGCCGGGTAATCGCCGCATCTCTGTGTCTACCTGCAGCCTCGGCAGTGGCCATCTTGTCTGTGAGTACCAGCATACTGGACTTGAGGTCTGTAATGGCCGCGGAGAAGGTCGCTTTTATGTCAGCAGAAATGCCTGACCTTCCGGCATATGTGAGGGGTAAATCTGGGTGAGGAGGTCCCCTACCACTGTCTTCAATCGCTGATTGTGAATCCTCACTGAAGTCTTCCTCCGTGTGTGGCGGTGCCATCTTGCTTCCTCCCAGGCCGCAGCGGGCAGACGGTGGATTCTCGAGATCCGAGATATTTCGCCCTTGGTAAGGCACTGAAAGCCTCCAGGATCTTGAGCGGGGTGTGTAGTAGTTTTTCTTGCTCATGGCAAGGCGTTATGGGTGCAGAAAGACGGGTTAAGGCCACGATGGTGTCGGAGCTCTGAGACTAAGCGCCCATCTCTATCACGTGCCAGGCCACGCCCCAAGTTATCGTTTTTTAACATTTGGTTGTATACTGTTTTGGTTCCTTTAAAGTCCCACCTGTTCCTTCACAATTGAATCTGTTTATATAAAGGGATGTGGTACCCATTAATTACCTCCCATTGCCCAGTTCCCAAAAATATTTAACTGTGTAAGCTCATGAGATCATTTACGTGGGTGTGTTTAGGGGGGGCAGGGTAGAGATTAAAAACAGATTAGAAATTGCTAATCAGACAATGGCAGCTTGATCCTTCTTTTAAGCTTTTGCATCAGGTTGCATGCCTGTGCTTTATATGATGACTAAGCTCCTCCCCTTCATGACATTGTCAAAAAGGGGGGTCATGGGTGATCTTAAAATGATGAAAAAAGTTCTGCGGACACCCATGAACAATGTTGAACCTTCCCATGAGTGGCCAGCCTACCAAAATGACTCCAAGAGCACAATTACGACTCATCCAGGAGGTCATAAAGAACCCAGAACAACAAAGAACAACAAAGAACTGCAGGCCTAAATTGCCTCAGTTAAGTTAATAAGAAAGAGGCTGGGTGAAAATGGCATCCATAAGGGAGTTCCAAGGTGAAAGCCACTACTGACCAAAAAGAACACAAATGCCCCTTTCACACGGTCAATCCTATTAGGTCTGCCTGTCAGTTTTTCAGGCGGACCTGATCGGACTCTCCAGTCTCTTCTATGGAGTGGCGGATGTGTCTGCTGACACCTGCTGACATCTGATCCTGTCTTCCAAAAACAGATAAATGGGGGATCTATTCCCCATCCCCCTGGTGGATCAGATGGCATCAGATGGAAATACACAGGTGGTCTGTTTCCATTTGATTGCCCAATAGACAAGAGCGGGCTGTGTCCATGTCAGCTCTGCATAGCGGAGCAAACACGGACCTGTCATCCACCTGCTCAGCGGGCATCAGCCGAGAGATCCCCTGCTGAGCAAGCGAATCCCGCTTTACGGAGGTGCCCATGTGAAAGGGGCCAAAGGCTCATCTCACATTTGCCAAAAAACATCTTGATTATCCACAAGACTTTTGGGCAGCAAATATTCTGTGGACTGATGAGACAAAAGTTTAACTTTTTGGAAGGTGTGCATCCCGTTTACATCTGGCATAAAACTAACACAGCATTTCAACTAGGGTTGTCCCGATACCGATACTAGTATCGGTATCGGTACCGATACAGAGCATTTGCCTGAGTACTTGTACTCGGGCAAATGCTCCCGATGCTTCACCTGATACTTGTACAGTCAGCGGTGATCAGTACGGTGGGGGAGTTACAAGCACCGATCACCGATGTATAGATTTAAAAGTAATTTCTCCGCTTCTCTCTCCCCCCCAAGCGGCTTTCAGCTGCTTTAAAATCAGTGGTGATCGGTGCTTGTAACTCCTCCACACACGATCACCGCTGATTGTCCCTGTATACTCCTCCAGCCCCCCTCCGTTCTGCTGTCTCCCTCCCTCCGTGTCCCCCTCCATGCTGCTCTCTCCCTCCATGCTGCGGTATCCCTCTGTGTCCACTTCCATGCCACCGTCCCCCTCTATGCTTCCGTTCCCCTCTGTGTCCCCCTCCATGCTGCCGTACCCCTCCGTGTCCCCCTCCATGCTGCCGTCCCCCTCTGTGTCCCCATCCATGCTGCCATCCCCCTCTGTGTCCCCCTCCATGCTGATCTCTCCCTCCGTGCTGCAGTCCCCCTCCATGCTCCTCCTCCACCCCCTCTATCTGTCAGGATGGAGAGCGGAGGTGGGAGCCGGTAAATCCGGCTCCTTACTGTTCGGGAATGTACAGAGTCAGTGATCACTGACTCTGTACATTCACATAACTGAAACATCGTAAACTTTGTTTACAATGTTTCAGTTTATGAATGAAGAGGAGTGGCTGTCTTCTCTCCATTCATTTTCAGCGCAGCTGAGGCTGCTGAGAAAGGGACTGGGGAATCTGTGTCCCTAGTCCCTTTCCCTGTCTCAAAGGGGAGAAGTCAGAGGTCTGTTAAGACCCCTGATATCCCACTAAAGCTGATAAAAAAAAATAATAATAAAAATCTATTGTAAAAAATAATAAAAAATAAAATAAAAAACACACTGACACTGTACACCCCCCCCCCCCACACACACACACACACACACTTAAAAAAATAAAGCATTGTAAAAAAAAAAATGGATAAAATAAATTGTAAAACAATTTAAATAAAACTACTGACACATGAGATTAAAAAAAAATATCGGTAATCGGTATCGGCGAGTACTTAAAAAAGTGGTATCGGGACAACCCTAATTTCAACATGCCAACAGTCAAAAATGGTGGTTGTAGTGTGATGGTCTGGGGCTGCTTTGAATATTCAGGACCTGGACAACTTGCCTCAGTTGATGGAACCATAAACTCTGCGCTCTACCAGAAAATCCTGAAGGAGAATGTTTGTCCATTAGTTCTTGACCTCAAGCTCAAGCACACTTGGGTTATGCAGCAGGACAATGATCCAAAACACACCAGCAGGTCCACCTCTGAATGGCAAAAAAACAGAATTAAGGTTTTAAAGTGGCCTAGTCAAAGTCAGTACTTAAATTTGATTCAGATGCTGTGGCATGACCTTAAACAGGCCTGTTCATGCTCAAAAACTCTCCAATGTGGCTGAATTAAAACAATTCTATATAGAAGTGTAGCGCCCCCCCCCCCATATTTGGGGGCGCTATGTGGAAATTTAAGGGTGGTCTGAGCCAGTAGTTGGGCTCAGACCAATTATGTTAAATTATTGTTCTGCTCTGGGCGTGATACTGCCCGGCTGTTGTGTTCTCCTTTGCCTGCAGGTGGCGCTGTCACCGCCGGCACGGGCTGGATTACGGGGGTATCACAGCACCTTGGGTGTCCTCTCTCGGCAGCCATGCAGTGGGCGTGGTCTACTCAATGTGCATTCTGGGAGAGGGTACAAAAGGGGCAGACGCCATTTGGCGGGGCGCAATTCCAGGGGGACCCCAAGGCATTCAGGGGGACCTCTGGTCCAGTGAGTGTGCCTCATGGCCCGCATGGCATGAGGTGCACTGGAGTGATTAGGCCTTGGGCACCTTCAGCCCGAGGCCCTGTTGCTGCATTGTAGGCCCAGCTTCCTATAAATTTGTTAGGTCTGCAAGAAGACCGCCATCCGACTCGTGTGTGTTTCCCGGGACAGGAGACCGAAGGACACTGCCAAAACTTGCCCGGTTACAGAGGATGTTGATGGACCGTGTAAGAAAGGAGTACGGTTTTGAGTTCCCTTATGTGTCCTGGGCTGTTATGAAAAAAATTGAGGACATCAGGGAACAATGGTACAATGAAGCCATTTGGGATCACTTGGCTAATCCAGATACCCGCTGCGGAAAGGAAAATTTCCTTATAACAGAGGAATTTCACGTGTTTCGGCGGATCTGGAGCTACGGCGGGCATATCTACGCCGACCGAGTGGTTATCTGTAGTGAATGGGAAGAAGATGTTGTCCTTTCCATCACCACTTGGAATGAGCGAGGGGAGTTAGTTATTCTTCCAGATCCCCATTATTATCTTTGAGAGACTTTGAGACGGGAACTTGTGCTTGCTTCTTGTTCATACATCACGGGACACAGAGCAGCATAGTCATTACTATGTGGGTTATATAGAATTACCTTCAGGTGCTGGCACTGGCAACTTCCAAAACAGGAAGTACCCTCCCCTATATAAGCCCCTCCCATCCGGGAGCACCTCAGTTTTTTGCCAGTGTCTAAGGTGTTGGCCAAGGTTAACATGTATTCATCTGGGCTTGTGTACAGGTTCTCTGGGCCTTAGCAAGCTATTCCGGATCCGACCAAAAAAGCTTCATAGCTAAACGGTCGGTACCCGGGCCTTGCAGAGAAGAGCAGGGTTTTGCCTGTAATGCCTCTCTTAGGAGGGCTGGACCCTGGGATCCAGAGCTCTGGTCATACCCAAAACCAAGAGGCTATCTGTGCAGGGTGCTATACAGGTCCAGGGGAGTGGAATCCTTGGGAACCCGGTCCCTGAAGGTCTAGTACAATGCCTGCCGTGAGAGGTGAAGTTTGGGCTTCTGTGGACCAAACAAAGTCCTGCGGCGGGGAAAAGGTAAGTGGGGGCCCCTCAGGAACTTGGTTCTATTGAGGGGACCCCCAAGCCTAATATGTCTTTCTGCCTGTTACCTAAAGGTATTCCCGCTAATAGCTGTATATGCCTAAGAAATCCTAGAAATGTCTTTTCATAAGGAAGTTTTAAAAACTGTAAACCTAGAAATGTTTTTCATAAAGGGGGTTTTAAAAAAAAAAAAAAAAAAAAAAGACAAAGTGCGGTACCTGTGTTTGTCCACTAGAGGCCGCTGTGGAACGTCTTTTTTTCTTGGGACTATTCCTTCCATGGTGAAAGTCCAGGCAGATGAGTGAGCTCTCTATCAGGGAAGCTGCATTCCTCTGTCATGCTGCCAAGTAGTTTCCTTCCATCCCCGAGTCCTGGTGAAACAGGGACCCTGGCTCCTCTCCCTACATGGCGCCAAGAGCGCACATGTGCACGCACGCGCGCGCGCACACACGCTTTATTTTTATAAGATTTAGCTTCAAAAAAGGGGGCGGAGCCTGGCGGATGATGCGCTCTGTGCGCCCAGCGCTTCTGCGCATGTGCGGGCGTCCCAGCAAGATAAAAGGACTCAGTCCACGCTGCTTGCTATGGACACAGAGCATGAAAAGGAGCTGGTAGCATGGTATAGGGGCTTACAGCGGGCGGTTGATACAGGCATCCCCAGAAAGACGCATTAGTAGACACCCACTGATGTACATAGCAGCAAATTGCATTAGACTATTTCAGTAAAGGGGTGTATTGCGGCTGGAATACCTCAGCTTTGAACTAAGGAATATGCCGCCTAAAAAACTCCGAGATATACCTCTCAGGAAGTGTAGGGGGTCTCCATCGGGCTCTGAGGATCTGGAGCAGTCATCTGCACCTTCCTCCCCTGAGAAATCAGAGGTTAATACCCATAAGGAACCCCCGGGAGTGCCAGGTACTGCGGCTGTCCTCAGTCCACCTGCTCCTGCATATATAACAGAGGAGGTTTTTGCCTCAACTCTGGAGGGATTGGAGCAGAGATTGGCAGCATTGATCGCTTCTTCTCTACAGGAAAGAAAGCGCGCCAGATCTCCATCCCCTCCATTAGAGTGCCTGTTGGCAGAGCAACAGTCCCAGGAAGGGACTGACCTACCTGAAGGGGATCAGGAGGAGGTTAACTCTGTTTTTGAGGAATCGACAGTAGATGAACCATTTTCAGCATCACAGACTGAAAGATTGTGGGTCCAGACCCTAACTGACATGGTTCGATCTGCATTTAAAATGCCTCTTGTTGAACCATCAACTACTGCTGTCTCCTCGTTGGGGTCGCTAAAAGCTCCCCAGATTAATTGCTCCTTTCCAATTCATCCATTATTGGAAGGACTTATATACCAGGACTGGGAACATCCTGATAAACTATTTGTTCCACCTAAGAAATTTCAGGTGATCTATCCCATGGAGGAAAAATTCACCCAGAGATGGAATGTTCCTACGGTGGACGCAGCCATTTCTTCTGTGAACAAATCACTGACATGTCCAGTAGATAATGTTCAAACGTTCAAAGATCCAGTAGATAAAAAATTGGAATCTTTATTAAAATCTGCTTTTTCCACAGCAGGGGCTGTTACACAGCCAGCAGTGGCAGCTATTGGGGTCTGCCAAGCTTTAAAGGATCAAATGAAAATGGTCCTGAGGGATTTGCCAGACCAGCAGGCCCAGGCTCTGGCTGATCTGCCTAGAGCATTATGCTTTGCGGTTGACGCCATCAAGGATTCTATCCATCAGGCCTCCCGCCTCACGCTGTCTTTGGTACATATGCGTAGGCTTCTGTGGCTCAAGAACTGGTCTGCTGAGGCTCCCTGTAAGAAGCTCTTAGTTAGCTTCCCATTTCATGGAGAACGCCTTTTTGGCGAAGACCTGGATAAATATATCCAGAAGATTTCCAGTGGTAAAAGTACTCTCTTACCAATTAAAAAGAGGTCTAGGGGTCCGTCTTTTAAGAGGACTACCTCTCCTATCCCTGGGACGTCTGCTACTAAGCAGTTCCGACGGCCTCCTCGGTCAAACTCAGGAGGTAAAAATCAGGGACAGTCACAGGGTAATAAAAAGCCCTGGATCCGAAGAGGTACTAAACCAGCCTCCAAGTCAAGCCTATGAAGGGCTGCCCCCACTCAAACGGGTGGGGGGAAGACTTCAGTTGTTCACAGAGACCTGGCGGGAGACGATCAAAGACAGATGGGTGCTCTCCGCAGTAACTCGGGGATACAAGTTGGAGTTAAAAGAGTCTTCTTCTTCCCATTTTATGTGGTCAGGCATGCCAAAAGACCCTCTGAAAAGAAGGTGTCTCCTAGTGGTGTTAGAACAACTATTGCTCCAAGGAGTAATTATGGAGGTTCCTATGGAAGAGTGGGGGTTGAGTTTCTACTCAAACCTTTTCACAGTCCCGAAACCAAACGGGGACATAAGACCCATATTGGACCTAAAGAGTCTAAACAAATTTCTAAACGTCCGGTCCTTCCGGATGGAGTCGATCCGATCGGTCACCGCTGCCCTACAGGGGGAGGAATGGTTAGCCTCGATCGACATCAAAGATGCTTACTTGCATGTTCCCATCTTTCCAGGTCATCAAAAATTTCTACGCTTTGCAGTAGAAGGGCGCCATTTTCAGTTCAGAGCCTTACCATTCGGTCTGGCCACAGCACCACGAGTGTTCACAAAAATTCTGGCCCCACTGTTGGCCGATCTAAGTACACGAGGTGTAACGATAATGGCATACCTACACGACCTGTTGTTGATGGACCACTCAGTTGCCAAGCTAGAAGTGGTAATTGTCGATACAATCAAGTATCTAGAATCTCACGGTTGGGTCATCAACCTGGACAAGTCAGCCCTACAGCCAGTGAAAAACCTGGTATATCTAGGGCTACGGCTGGATTCAGACCAGAGGAAGATTTTCTTACCTCTAGACAAGGTATCCTCTCTGAGGGGCTTGGTCCGTCTGCTTTGTGCAAAAAGACAGCCGTCCATACGCCTGTGCATGAGGCTGCTAGGAAAGATGGTAGCATCATTCAAAGCTGTGCCATACGCCCAATTCCACTCAAGGAATTTACAGAGGGCCATATTGTCAGCCTGGAACGGAAAGATTCAGGCTCTAGACTTCCCGATGGCTTTGTCCCCTTCCGTTCGGAAGAGTCTCTGCTGGTGGTTGATCCCCCAGAATCTCCAGAAGGGAAAACCCTTCAGTCCGATATCCTGGAAGGTGGTCACTACAGATGCCAGCCTTATAGGCTGGGGGGGGCAGTACTGGAGCAATGGTCTCTCCAGGGCAGATGGTCAAATGTAGTAAGAACCCTGCCCATCAATCTCTTAGAGATACGAGCAGCCCGGTATGCCCTAGTAGCCTGGACATCCAGACTCCAAGGGTCCCCTGTCAGAATCAATCAGACAATGCCACAGCAGTGGCATATATCAATCATCAGGGAGGCACCAGGAGTCGTGCAGCCCAGAGGGAAGTAAGTCACATCCTGGAATGGGCAGAAAAGCATGTCCCATGTATATCAGCTGTTTTCATTCCAGGGGTGGAGAATTGGAAGGCGGACTTTCTGAGTCGCCAACAGTTATGCCCAGGGGAATGGTCCCTTCATCCCGAGGTCTTCCGAGCAATATGTCAGCGGTGGGGAACACCGGATGTAGATCTGCTAGCATCCAGATTCAATGCAAAGGTGGACAGATTTGTCTCCCGGACAAGGGATCCCCTCGCTTGCGGCGCGGATGCTCTGGTGTTCCCTTGGGATCAGTTCAGACTGATATATGCATTCCCTCCGCTACAATTGTTGCCTCGACTCCTTCGCAGAGTCAGGTTGGGAAAGAAGCCGGTGATCCTGGTGGCTCCAGCGTGGCCCCGAAGGGCCTGGTACGCGGAGATCATCAAAATGTCTGTGGGGAGTCCTTGGACCCTTCCACGTCGACCGGACCTGCTTTCGCAAGGACCGATATACCACCCTTCCTTACTAACTCTAAGTTTAACGGCCTGGCTATTGAATCCCACATCCTAAAGAAGAGAGGTCTCTCTAACTCTGTGGTATCAACTATAATCAATGCCAGGAAGCCTGTATCCAGGCAGATCTACTATAGAGTTTGGAAGGCGTACATCACTTGGTGCGAGGCCAGAAAATGGCATCCACGTAAGTACGTTATAGGCAGAATTCTGGACTTCCTGCAGTGGGCTGTAGACAGGAAGTTTGCCTTAAGTACTATCAAGGGCCAGGTTTCGGCCTTATCAGTACTATTTCAAAGGCCCCTGGCTATGCATTCACTTGTCAAATCCTTTATGCAAGGTGTGACTCGTATTATTCCACCGATTAAAGCTCCCATATGCCCATGGGATCTAAATTTGGTTCTGTCGGTTCTGCAGAAGCAGCCATTTGAACCTTTGCGGCACATTTCCTTGGTTCTACTCACCAGAAAATTGATATTTTTAGTAGCCATATGCTCGGCTAGAAGAGTGTCGGAATTAGCCGCCATGTCCTGTAAAGAGCCATATCTGGTTATTCATAAGGACAGAGTAGTATTACGCCCTCACCCAGCCTTTCTTCCTAAGGTGGTATCGGGGTTTCACTTGAACCAGGATGTGGTTCTTCCTTCTTTTTTCCCCAAACCAAGCTCGGTAGAGGAAAAGTTATTGCATTCTTTGGATGTAGTAAGAGCAGTTAAAGCTTATCTAAAAGCCACTGCTCAGATTCGTAGAACGGATTCTTTGTTTGTTCTGCCGGAAGGCCCCAGAAAGGGTCAGGCAGCATCAAGATCTACTTTAGCCAAGTGGATTCGACAGGTCATAATACAAGCCTATGGCTTGAGAAGTAGACCGCCTCCGTTCAAAGTTAGGGCGCACTCCACGAGAGCAGTTGGAACTTCATGGGCAGTGCATCACCAGGCCTCCCTGGCTCAAATTTGTAAGGCCGCAACATAGTCTTCAGTGCACACGTTTACTAGGTTCTACCAGGTGGATGTTAGAAGTCAGGAGGATGTCGCCTTTGGGCGCAGTGTGTTGCAGGCCGCAAAAGATCCTCATGCCTGATAGCGCCCAGCTTATGTATGGTGTATCCCCCCCTCATTTGGCATTGCTTTGGGACGTCCCACATAGTAATGACTATGCTGCTCTGTGTCCCGTGATGTATGAACAAGAAAGTAGGATTTTTAAAACAGCTTACCTGTAAAATCCTTTTCTTGGAGTACATCACGGGACACAGAGCTCCCACCCCTCTTTTGGGGACACGTATTGCTTTGCTACAAAACTGAGGTGCTCCCGGATGGGAGGGGCTTATATAGGGGAGGGTACTTCCTGTTTTGGAAGTTGCCAGTGCCAGCACCTGAAGGTAATTCTATATAACCCACATAGTAATGACTATGCTGCTCTGTGTCCCGTGATGTACTCCAAGAAAAGGATTTTACAGGTAAGCTGTTTTAAAAATCCTACTTTTTTTTATTATCCTGTCTTTGCATGGACAAACCGTGCCCTGGATTCAAGTGACTTTTCCCCGCTGAAAAGGCATACCTCCCAACTTCGCAGGACATTCCGATGTCCCCTCTCCCCTGCCAACTGGAGTTGTTGAGCAGGGGGGGGACATTGAAAAAATGCGGGGGGCGATCGGGGGGGGCAGATACTAGTCCGCCGATCGCGGGGGGGGCGCTCTTACCTGCTGCTGCTCCTCTTCATCTGTTCATGTTTCCTGCTGTGCGGGAAGGGGCCTCTGCGGGGTAAAACCCGCACAATGCGTGCCAGTTGGGAGGTATGGAAAAGGGGATGTCTACTCTTAAAGAGGAAGGGAAGTGGAGAGCTTGTTGTTTTTCTTTTTATCTCTCCCTCCTGCTCCAAACAAAGGACAGTTCCTATAAATTGAACTTTGGGGTAGACTAGTCAGTAGGTCATGGTGAAAGGATGCCGTGGTCAAGATGTGTAGTGTTCATGTGTGCTGCGTTACAGTCCCATGCGCAGCTATTGTGAAGTGTTGAAGTTATGCCAGTGCTAGGTGGCAGTGGTCTGCAGAGAAAAAAAACTGTAATAACAAGAAAACATTTAGGCTTAGATTTTTTTATTTTTTTATTTATGCTATTTTATGCTAGGCTTAGCGTAATAAAGCTTTAGAGAAGGGAATTGCTTCCTCTAGGGGAGGCAGTTTGCTTCTAAATTGTATTGAATATTAGGGATAGGATGTTTATATTTTATTTGCATGTTGTGACTTCTTGCAGGCATGGGGCCCATCTTTAGGAAAGGAGTTCCAGGGGAAGAACAGTCCCGGCGGAGACTAGCGACGGTACTGCTGTCATGGGGAGAGGCCTGGAGACCTGCCTAGAGGGGTATCTCTGACATCTGTGCTCCATCCTGGCTGCTAGAACTGCTCTCATAGGGACTATCCGGGTGAGCAATAGCCACTCAGGCTTGAGTGGCGACAAGTGTACATACTGGATTTAAGATTTAAGTGTTGCATGCCTGAACCTTCCCCTATGTCTTTCAACTTTTCTGATCTTGCTTTCTTCAAGTTAACTCAAAGCGGGAAAAGAATAAAGCCTTGCTGATTAGGTTTTATGCCGCGTTCACACGATCGTTTTTCCCGTCGGGAAAAATAATTTTTTTCTTTTGGACGAGAAAAACGACCGTGTGTGGGCTTTTTGTCATTTTTCCCGACGGGAAAAACGGCATTAATCACGACAAGAAAAATTAGAACATGCTCTAATTTTTCTCGTCGTGATTCCCGTCATTTTTTTCCGCTGCAGTTTTCCCATAGGGAAACACTGCCGGGGAGCCTACACACAGTCGTTTTTTTCGACCAAGAAAAAAAATGTAATTTAAAACGGCCGTGTGTAGGGGAACAAGCTGTTCCTCTTTTTTCACGTCGATTTTCTCGACGGTGTTTTCACCGTCGAAAAAATTGATCGTGTGTACGCGGCATAACTCATGTGTGGACATTGGCCTTATTCCTGGAAGATATTGGTGTACCTAGACAACGGAGCTGAAGGATCCACTCGTGGGAGGTAATAGCTGCAGACCCAAAGTAACAAAACCAGTAGATCCCATTAACAAATAGGGGTCTGCGGGTGTGTGGAGTACCGGGGAGGAAGCTACAGAAGAGTTTGCCAAAATTCTTTCACAGCGATGTGAACGAATAATTGCCAGGTATTACAAACACTTGATTGCAGTTGTTGTCTCCAAGGGTGGCACAACCAGTTATTAGGTTTAGGGGCAATTACTTTTTCACAGGGCCAGGCAGGTTTGGACAGCTTTTTTACCTTACTAAATTAAATCTCCATTTTGTATTTTTTATTTTTATAGATATGTTTATTGATTTTTCAGTTGCATACAGAAAAAACACAATTCCACAAAAAAAAGAAAAAAATATGAAAATTCCCTAAATCCAAGAAACAACCTTGCAGGGTCTCACAGTTCTCAGAAAAATAAAATTAGGGGGGGCGTGGCCAGCATGCAAGCAAGATGGTTGCCTGACTGAAGAGCTTCTGACACCGGATCATATTCCCAGCGACTGCCAGCAATCCACAGCGCAATATATCACCCAGCAAGTGCCCGATCCGCTCTGCACCAGCGGTGGGATGTCATCCAAAAGAAAAGGGGTACGACACCAGCAGAAGATCACGGCATTTCTATTCCAGCCGGCCGACCGGTGCTGACAAGATGGAAGCAATCTCCCAGGATGGCTCTGTGGCAGACACCCATAACACAGCCTGCTCCTTTCCTTAACCAACATGCAGCCCTGCAAAAGCAAGGATGAGATTAGATCCTCTCCTTTCTGATAACCATGAGATGAGCCACTTACTTTCTTCTCCTGGGGCACCGGGCTCACAGCAGGATGCCATATCCTTCTTTCCCCCCTTTTTCCAACCGGTTATGGACACCATTCTCAAGGATATGCTAATGTCCCTCAGAAGCTCCTTACAAACTGACATGATCTTCATTGTGCTGCAGTTTAACCACTTCAGCCCCGGAAGGTTTTACTTCCTGACCAGCCCATTTTTTGCAATACGGCACTGCGTTGCTTTTACTGACAATTGCGCGATGCTGTACCAAAATAAAATTGATGTCCTTTTTTTCCCACAAATAGAGCTTTCGTTTGGTGGTATTTGATCACCTCTGTTTTTCTTATTTTTTGCGCTATAAACAAAAAAATACTTTTTGCTATAATACATATCCATAACAAAAAGGAAAAAAAATGTCTTCATCAATTTAGGCCAATATGTATTCTGCTACATATTTTTGGTAAAAAAATCACAATGAGCATAAATTGATTGGTTTGCGTAAAAGTTATAGTGTCTCCAATATAGGGGATTGATTTAGGGACTTTTAATTTTTTTTCATTGTTTTTATTGGTAATGGCGGCGATCTGCATTTTTTAGTGGGACTGCGGCATTGTGGCGGACAAATCTGACCCTAAGTGACACTTTTTGGGGACCAGTGACACCAATACACTAATGAGTGCTAAAAAAAATGCACTGATCCCTGTATAAATGACACTGGCAGGGAAGAGGTCAACTACAGGGCTGATCAAGGGGTTAAATGTGTTCCCTGGGAGTTTCTAACTGTGGGGGGAGTGGATTCACTGGAGGAAAAGAGAGATCGTGATTCAGCTTAGCTGAAACACGATCTCTCTCTTTTCCTCCCTGACAGAGCAGCGGTCAGCTTTGTTTACATCGGCTCACCGCTGCTCCGTCTCTTCTGTGAACAATCTGTGGGTTGCGGCGGCAATCACGGCCCCCAGACCCGCTGGTTGGCTCCCGCTGTGTCCAATCACAGTGGGAGCAGCACGCTGGCAGGGCGAGCATGCTCCCTAAACCGCGTGCACAAAATCACGTACAGGTATGTGATTTTGCGCACCCGGCCGCCCTGCCGCAGTAAATGTATGTAAAGCGGAAGCGGTTAAACAGGATATCACTTCCCTGGGGGATAGAGTATCCTACATTGAAACAAAAATGGGGGACTTTACATTCACTGTAAATTAACTTGTTAATGCTCATGAGGATCACGAGGAGCACCAGTGGATTAAAAATCAACTTGCAGAACTAGACAATAGGTCCCACCGCAACAATATAAAAATTTGCGGTATCTCCGATTCCGTACAGGCTCTTGAGCTACCTTCTTGCGTTCACAACATGATCAAAGCTCTACTGCCTGAGCTAAAAAAACATAAAGATTGTTATCGACAGCATCCATAAGCTCCCCAAACCGCCATTTTTGCCTGACAAGAAATGCCATACTGCACATCTATTTTTATCATGTAAATGTGCTGCTTATTTATCAAGCAAGAACCATAAGATCGCTTCCTGATCCATGTTCGCATCTCCAGCGTTGCAGCGAGACAGGCAGCTTAACACCTTGACAAAAGCCATGAGGAATCACAAGATGCAATATCAATGGGTAGCCCCAGCTAAATTTCTGATCACGCATAACGGCGCTAAACATGCAGCGTCTTCACTACCTGATGAACTGAACCTGCTACGCACATGGGCAATCCTTACTGAAGCTCCTGATACATCATCATCATCCTGACATGCAACTACCCCAATGCACCTCCAGGCGCAATCCTCGTTGATTGAGCGGCATGGATTCTACCTTTCTGCAACACACAGTCCAGTGTAGGATCACCTCTGGCCGTTTTGACATTTTTCACCCCCGAATCCTCTTCCTTGGCACAAGAAGTGCCTGCTACTCAGGAAGTATCTTAGGGCACAGACCCTATATTATTATTTTTTTTTGGTTACTTTTGTTGTTCTATTTGTTCTTCCTGCTTTTGGATCCATTTCTGAATCCTTTTTCTTGCACGGCTTTATAGCGTGCTAGTTAAGCAACTCCATCTCCACAGCACTCTCTCAGAGCATGCAGTGTGCATTATAAGCAACCAGCACCCTTATCCCACTAGGAAATCAAACAGTACTATGTCCATAAAGCTTCTTTCTATTAACTCTAAGGGGCTGAATCATGTGGCAATAGATCATCTCTCTGGAAGTTAACCAAACACTCTCATTGTGACAACCTTTGTGTGCAGAAGACACATTTTTTACGCCTCATCAGCCTTCCTATACCTACAAAAACTTCCCTTATCTATTCACATCAAGCGCCCAAAAGAGAAAGAGAGGGGGGTGCTTCTGGACCCCCCTCTTCATGACATCATTACTGATCCAGATGAATGGTATCTTATTCTCTTGTGCACTTACAACAATTCCCGTTTCACTAAAGTTAACATGTACGCACCTAATATTCACCAGATGATCTTTCTACGAAAACTTTACAAGAAGTTCAGTACTGTGAAAAAAGCATCTCTTCTACGTTGTGGGGACTTCAACCTAGTCCCTGACCCACAACTCCACTCATCTGCCTCAACCAGGCATGGCAAAGCTAATTTGGGGCCACTCCTTAGAAGATTTCAACTGAACGATGTACTGTATGAAGACACACAGATCGTAGGACGAAACACACTACACAAGGTTTTTAAAGTCTTTTATTAGGCAGCTCCGGGGGTCTTCTTCCGACTTCGGGGGTCTTCTTCCAACTTCGGGGGTCTTTTCCGACTTCTACGCTCTCTTCGGCCTCTTCTCCCGCTCTCCGGTGCCTTCTACCTTCTGCCGGGCTCCTCCGCTATCTTCTTCCAGCTCTTTTACTAGCGTTGGCCCGGTCTTCCCCGTCATCTTTTTCCCTCTTCTCTTCTTCTTCCGATGTTGACAGGACGCTCTCTCCCGCTGTAATGCCGTGTGCAACGATTTATATAGTCATGGAGTTGCCTAACTAGCACGCTAACTACGCTCGTCCCCACCCCCTTTCCTGACTGGCCGGGCTGCGTGCTCGGATAAGGGTCTGGTATGGATTTTGGGGGGACCCCCATGCCGTTTTTTTGGCTTAGGGGGTTCCCCTTAAAATCCATACCAGACCTAAGGGCCTGGTATGCTCTTGGAGGGGAACCCATGCCGTTTTTTTATTAAAAATTTGGCGTGGAGTTCCACCTTATGATTCATACCAAACATAGTGCCTGGTATTGTCGGGGATCCAAGTCGGATCCCCGACAATGTCCCCTATCCTAGTGTATCAGCCAGGAATGAAACCCATTTGGCCACTCAGCACCAATTTCGCAACCACTATACTCAGACAGTTTACCAACACTTTGTGTTTATTTTAACATCTACATTAAAGAAATAGGGTGATACAAGTCACATTTAAGGGGATCTTTGTGTGGTTTTAAAATGAGCACAATCAACACTTCCCGCATAGTAGGGGGAGGATTCTCGCATCCAGGACTGCTGCAAAGTGCGAAGAACAAAGGGGCTCAATAATTGTTTGAATTTGACATACCACTCAGCTGGAAAACCAAATAGACAAGGGGTTTTATGAGCAGGTAGCTGCAAAATGGCATGTTCGATCTCTTTTATGGAGATTGGTGCATCTAATGTCTCCCACTTACGAGAGGACAGGGAGGGAAGAGATACCTGAGTTACATAATCAAACAATTGTTGATCATTATGATCAACTGCAGAAGCATAAAGAGAGATAGACAAGTGAATACAGGGAACAGAAGTAGGAGCCGAGTCAGGCCTATCCAAATAAACAACGCCCAGGCTTTTTACCATGTTCAAAGATTTTTTTTGGTAGTATAAAGCATCTTCTTTTAGTAAGGTCTAGGAGCGAGAGCTCATACTTCCTACGCTTGTGTAACCAGGCCTCACAATTCTGTTGAGTGGGATCAGCAGTATAGTTGCCCTCCACCTGAAGCATAGCTGTCTCCAACTCCTGAGTACATAACTGGGTGTTTTTACATAGGATACCAGTAGTGGACATAATAATTCCTCAGTCGGTAGTCTTAAGGGCCTGCCATTCCGTGGACGGGCTAACAGTATTTAAATTTGTATTCCAGCAATCAGCAATACCCTTCTTGCATTCCCCTTGTACCACCTCATCCTCCAACCAATGAAAATTTTAATATTAGACTATAGGACCTATGCAGGGAAGAATTTGAAGTTCCTAGGAGAGGGGTGCATGATCCAAAATGCCTCTGGGAATATAGGAAACAGCTGAAACAAATGGAATAGTAGTCTGGGTGACAGAGGCTAGAACTATATGGGACATTGTATGAAAAGAATCAGAATGGCAAGAGTACTGTTGTGTATTTGTATGCTTTCCCCCCCAAACCTCAGTGGGATCATAAACCTGTACCCAATCAAGAAACTTTTGGCTTAGGTTACCACTGCCCACCAACCAATCCATAGTAGGGTCCAACACAGCATTAACCACTTCAGCCCCGGAGGATTTGGCTGCTGAATGACCAGAGCACTTTTTACAATTTGGAATTGCGCTGTTTAACTGGTAATTGCGCAGTCATGCAATGTTGTACCCAAACAAAATTTGCGTCCTTTTTTTCCCACAAATAGAGATTACTTTTGATGGTATTTGATTGCCCCTGCGATTTTATCTTTTGCAATATAAATGGAAAAAGAGGGAAAATTTTGAAAAAAATATATATTTTCAATTTTTTGTTATAAAAAAATACAATAAACTCAATTTTAGTCATACATTTAGGCCAAAATGTATTCAGCCACATGTCTTTGGTAAAAAATTGTCAATAAGCGTATATTTATTGGTTTGCGCAAAAGTTATAGCGTCTACAAACTAGGGTACATTTTCTGGAATTTACGCAGCTTTTAGTTTATGACTGCCTATCTAATTTCTCGAGATGCTAAAATGGCAGGGCAGTACACAACTCCCCAAATGACCAAATTTTGGAAAGTAGACACCTTAAGGTATTTGCTGAGAGGCATGTTGAGTCCATGGAATATTTTATATTTTGCCACAAGTTGTGGGAAAATTACATTTTTCTTTTTTTGCAAAAAGTTGTCCCTAAATGATTTATTGTTCAAACATGGCACAGTTATATGTAGAATTATACCCCAAAATACATTCTGCTGCTTCTCCTGAGTACGGGGATACCACATGTGTGGGACTTTTTGTCAGTCTAACCGCGTACAGGACCCCGAAAACCAATCACCGCCTTCAGGCTTTCTAAGGGCGTAAAATTATACTTTCACTTCCTCACTGCCTATTACAGTTTCGGAGGCCATGAAATGTCAAGATAGCCCAAACCCCCCCAAATGACCCCATTTTGGAAAGAAGACACTTCAAGCTATTTGCTGAGAGTAATGTTGAGTCCATGGAATATTTTATATTTTGCCACAAGTTTCGAGAAAATTACAATTTTTTTTTTTTTACACAAAGTTGTCACTAAATTATATATTGTTCAAACATGGCATGGTTATATGTGGAATTATACCCCAAAATAAATGTTGCTGCTTCTCCTGAGTAAGGGGATACCACATGTGTGGTATCTAACCGCGTACAGGACCCCGAAAACCAATCACCGCCTTCAGGCTTTCTAAGGGCGTACATTTTTGATTTCACTCCTAACTGCCTTTCTCAGTTTGGGAGGCCATGAAATGCCCAGATAGCACAAACCCCTCCCAAATGACCCAATTTTGGAAAGTAAACGCCCCAAGCTATTTGCTGAGAGGCATGTTGAGTATTTTGCAAATCTCGCTTTTTGTCAAAGAGTTTTGAAAATTAAAAAAAGAAAAAAAATAATATTTTCTTTCTTCATTTTCAAAAATAAATGAAAGCTGCAAAATACTCACCATGCCTCTTAGCAAATACCTTGGGGTGTCTACTTTCCAAAATGGGGTAATTTGGGGGGGGTTTGTGCTATGTGGACATTTCAGGGCCTCCATAACTGTGATAGGTAGTGAGGAGTAAAATCACAATTTTATGCCTTTAGAAAGCCTGAAGGCGGTGCTTGGTTTTTGGGGTCCTGTACGTGGCTAGGCTCACAAAAAGTTTCACACATGTGGTATCCCTTGTACTCAGGAGAAGCAGCAGAATGTCCTTAAGCCCCTTTTGGGGGACCTTTGTCTGATCCAGGGATTATATTGGTGGTTCCATCTGCTTACGATTCACGGCGGGGTAAGTGAAGTCCTTAGATTAAAGCATGGAGTTCATGACCCTTCCTCTAAAATAATTACTTATACAATTACTATGGTTTTTTTTCTATAAACAAATAAAATCTGATTAAAATATTGATTACATTTATATTTATTACAAATGTTTTCTTTGTTTATACAGTTGTTAATTTTGCTATCGAGCGTTATCGCACTACCCTTGAAGAAGCTACATAAGCAAAACATGTCGGGTTGATGCGACAGCTCTCCGCTCTTTACTTGAAAATTACCTGTATACTGTGACCACCCTCCAATTGTACCATAACCACCTTGGTTTTTATCCATTGTATTTTTCATTCTGACTATTCAGGATCAGTTTTGTATGAATATGTTCAATAAAATGTAACACTTTTTTATGAATAACAATCTCCTTCTCATCATTACTTTACTGTTTGCACCGTCTAAAAAACGGAAAATTGTATCATACTTACCAGTAATTTTCCTTTCCTGGTGCCTATCCATGGCAGCATACCTGTGATAGAGCTCCGCCTCGACTCCTCCTTCAGGACTAGTGAATAGCATAAATTAAAGGCATAGTCCCTCCCCCAACATTCTCCGTAATATAGAATACCGAGGGTGGGAGCGTATGCTGCCATGGATAGGCACCAGGAAAGGAAAATTACTGGTAAGTATGATACAATTTTCCGTTTTCCTGGTGCCTCCATGTCAGCATACCTGTGATAAATAACTAGCTGACACGGGTGGGATAATGCTTAACAATAAATGTTTAATTAGAAGAGGACATAGCAGCCTGAACTGCCCTTCTTCCGAACTCAACAGTCGTGAGCGCTCCTGGATCAATATGGTAGTGTCTGAGGAATGTATGGTGAGAAGACCAGGTGGCGGCCCTGCACACCGTCTCCAACGACACATTAGCCCTTGCTGCCCAGGAAGCTGAGACTGCCCTTGTAGAATGAGCATTCACTCGGGATGGAGGCTCCATATTCTTCACCCTGTAGGCCTTCTGGATTAACTTTACAACCCAAGATGCCAGAGTTCTGATGGAAGCTTCTTTTCCCCTGTATCTACCGAACGGTACAATAAAAAGTCTCTCAGAATTTCTGAAGGGGCCAGTGACTTCTAGGTAGGCCCTGAGCACTCTGGATACATCCAGCTCATGACAAGACTCTGAATCCGTGTCTGTAAACACTGGTAGTGCCCAGGGTTCCAACAGGTGGCTTGGAGTAGCAACCTTAGGTGTGAACCCCCGAAGGGGGCGAAGTTCCACTCTGTCGGGGAAGAAGGAGATGTGGTCGTCACCTATCCCTAAAGAGTGAAGTTCCAAGATCCTTCTGCCAGATGTAATGGCTAGCAGAAAAGCTGTCTTTAGTGTCAGGTTCCATATTGTCACTTGTTCCACTGGAGCAAAGGGATGGTCAGATAGAACTTCAAGAACCAGGGACAGATCCCACTTAGGAAATGATCGTCTGACAGGTGGGCGAATCTTCAATACACCTCTGAGGAAAGTGACTACTAAAGGATCCTCCGCCCATCTCTTATTTGTTGCGGCGGAGATTGCTGCTACCTGTACTTTGAGGGAGCTCAGACCAAGTCCCAGATCAAGTCCTGTCTGAAGGAATCCTAGAACATGAGATGTAGAGGGAAGAATTGGATCAAATCCATTTCCGGAAGCAAATGACAAGAACTTGTCCCATATTCTTGAATATATGGCATTAGTTGTAGGTTTCCTAGCTTTTAGAAGGGTTGATATGACTCCTGGGGAACACCCTAGGGACTCGAACCTTTGCCTCTCAACCTCCAGATTCGAAGATTCAACTTCTGAGGGTTTGGATGAACTAGACTGCCCTGCGACAGAAGTTGAGGGAAAGGAGGGATCTTGATTGGAGAACCCACACTGAGGCGCATGGCTAGAGGGAACCAGGGTCTCTTCGGCCAATACGGAAGTACTGCCACCACCTGGACTGACTCCCTGAGAAGCCTCAGGAGGAATTTGAATATTAATGGCCTCGGAGGAAAGGCATATGCCGTGGTGAACCTCCAGGGGCATGACAGGGTATCCACTGCCTCGGCTTGTGGATGCGGCAGCCGAGAGAAGAATCTGTCCAGCTTGGTGTTCTTCAGGGAGGCGAACAGGTCTACCTGAGGGGGATCCCATATGTTGGCAATCTGAAGGAAGACATGGGGGTGGAGAGCCCACTCGTTGTTGTCCAGGAAGTTTCTGGATAACGTGTCTGCTTCCGTGTTCAACTTGCCCGGCAGATACATTGCTCTGAGGTCCAGGAGGTTCTTCTCTGCCCAGAGCATGATCGGCTCTACCTCTTTGAGGAGTGACCTGCTGCGAGTGCCTCCCTGCCTCTGCAGATAAGCGACAACTGCTCTGTTGTCTAGGCGTAGGAGTATTCTCTGGCCTCTGATTTGGGGTGCAAAAGAAGTCAGTGCCAAGAAGGCTGCCCTCATCTCCAAGATGTTGGATACCACTCCCTGGATGGAACATGACCATCTCCCCTGTATTCTGGTTTCCCCGCAATGGGCTCCCCAGCCCTGTCCGCTTGCATCGGATGTAATTGTGATCCAAGGAAGGGAACCCAGGTGACGAGACTTGGAGAGGTTTTCCGGAACTGTCCACCAGTGAAGACTCCTGCACATTTTTCCCGTCAGCAGGATCGTCTGACATAGTTGTTGTTTCTTCCACTGCGCCAAGAAACCAGTCTGGAAATACCTCAAGTGCCAATGGGCCCAAGGAACCATGGGTATACAGGAAGACATTGTGCCAATGAGGCTCAGGCACTGTGAAGCCGTCAGATACGGGCTCCGGATGACTTTGATCATTCTCTGGATAACAATCCTTGCCTTTGGCGGTGGTAATGACACTGTCCCCTTCTGAGTTTCGAACATTGCGCCCAGGTAGATCATCTGCTGTGTTGGCGTTAGTTGACTCTTGTTGGAATTCACCAGCCACCCTAGCTCTTTTAGGGTCTGTAGAAGAATTTCCCGATGACGTACCAACTGATCCGGATTGCTTGCTAGGAGGAGGATGTCGTCCAAGTAATGGTATATCCTCATGCCCCTCTCTCGCAGGGGAACTAAAGCAGATATTAGTATCTTGGTGAACACCCTGGGAGAGGTGCACAGACCGAAAGGCAGGGCTTGAAACTGTAGATGGGTCCTTCCCACTGCAAATCTCAGATATTTTTGAAATGCAGGTAGAATTGGAACGTGTAGGTACGCATCCTGCAGATCGACCGACATCATCCAATCTGATGGCTGGACTGCCTGAATAATTGTCTGCAGGGACTCCATTTTGAAGCCTTCGGGGCGGATATACCGGTTGAGCCTCTTTAGGTCTATTACAGGCCTCCACCCACCTGTCTTCGGGGACGCCGACCTGCGCCATTCGTCTTCTCCCTGTAAGTGTAAAAACAGGGGAGAAGGAAAGGACAAAGTGCGCCCGCGGACCCCCGCTGCATACCGGGCATGCCGAGCAGCGAGAGGAGAGGTGCCAAAGAATGTCCTGAAAACATCTGCCCTGGCAAGATAGACCAGCCCCAAAAGGTGTGTTTTTTTTTTAATAAATAACCAGTATGCTATCATGGAGGGGACAACAGGGAAAGTTACAGGGAAGCTAGAGGGGAAAGAGGGGGACATAACAAAGAGAGAAAGAGAGAGATCATTATACTTTAATATAATAATAAATGAAAAACTACAAGCCTGGGGACAAACAGTAGCTGATCCTTCTGCGACTCGCTTCTCATTCATGATTACATGCGATGGCAGATTGCGTTCCTGTGAGGAAACTCTGCAAAAGACCCCAACAGATCCACAGAGGAGTTCCCAGTCTTATCAGCGCTGTGAGCGGCCCAAGAACAGGGACTGCGCACGGGAAAGGCTAAACCTGGCGGACACTACCGACTGCAGAGGTATGGACATACTGCTACTCTTCACCAGCACAAGAAGGTATGAGGAAAAAAAGGAGAATGTTGGGGGAGGGACAATGCCTTTAATTTATGCTATTCACTAGTCCTGAAGGAGGAGTCAAGGCGGAGCTCTATCACAGGTTTGCTGCCATGGAGGCACCAGGAAATCCCTTTTTCCTCTTCCCCTAAATTTTTGAAGCAGCAGAATGTATTTTGGGGTGTAATTCCACATATATACAACAAAACAGTGCCGCGCAATTATAAAAAGTCCATATAATGAATCATAAGAAGTCCATATGGTAATAATTAGTGCATGTGGAAAAATCACAAATCGATTGGCTAGCACTCAAGGTTAACTCAAATAATACATCCAATGAACATATACAACAAAACAGTGCAGTGCAATTATAAAAAGTCCATATAATTAATCATAAGAAGTCCATATGGTAAGAATTAGTGCATGTGGAAAAAGCACAAATCGATTGGTGCAGTGAAGAGCAGGACAATCTGACAGGTGATATGATCCCTCCACCACAGATATATTGGCCTCTCACCTCATATACTTGACCTGAAACAGGTCATAAAGCAGTAAAGCCCACACTCAGGGTAGCGATCGCAATTCAGCACCTTTGATGAACTCAACCGCTTATGGAAAAACAGAGGAAGACAATCTAGTGCTCTCTGTATGTATATTTATTAATAAAAAGGTAAGAAATCTACTTACAATAAGCAACAATCCAACCAAGTTTCGGCATGAAGACATGTAATGGTTTTAAACCGAAAAGATGGCTGCGGGTAACGTCAGACGTGACTCCTCCCCCCGTACGCGTTACGTCCATGGGTGGGACTTCTTTAGTATGGGGTTGGATACACATTGACGGCCCGCAGTAAATAAATATTGTCATGTAACCGTCAATCAGCGAATCAGACTCCCTGATAGAGCTGCCCAATCACAGCCCTCATCACATAAAGAAACTTTTCACACCAGGGGAGCCGTTCATTGAGAGACAGAATACCGGACACAAAAACAGTCATAGAATGTGCATAAGAAATAGAATGGTTATGTAAATAAGACTGGCGACAATCTTCAAATAATAGTCTCTCATTGTACTAATTCCACATATACTAATATACTAATTCCACATATACCCATGGCATGTTTGAGCAATATATCATTTAGTGACAACTTTGTGCAAAAAAAAAAAAAAGTGTAATTTTTCCCGAAACTTGTGGCAAAATATAAAATATTCCATGGACTCAACATGCCTATCGCCAAATAGCTTGGGTGTTTGCTTTCCAAAATGGGGTAATTTGGGGGGGTTTTGAACTGTCCTGGCATTTTATGTACAACATTTAGAAGCTTACGTCACACATCACCCACTCTTCTAACCACTTGAAGACAAAGCCCTTTCTGACACTTTTTGTTTATGTGAAAAAATATTATTTTTTTTTGCAAGAAAATTACTTTAAACCCCCAAACATTATATATTTTTATAAAGCAAAGGCCCTACAGATTAAAATGGTGGGTGTTGCATTTTTTATTTTTTTTTATAAATTCTTTATTTAAATTTTTCTTTCACAAAGATAATAATAATAATAATAATAATAATACAGCTTTTCATGCAAGACATCTTATTCAAAAATTCTAATTCTTTTGCTCTTGACATCTTTTTTTGCATGTACATTGACTACTCTTTACCAAAACAAAAAGGCTTCTGAATTCTCCTACCACTGACTCCTCCTTTATCATATCTAGGATAGTAATGGCGGGAGGGAAAGCGCTGGGACGGTTATGAAAAACAGAAGGTCATCTGCGAATGCAGCCAATTTATGTTCCTTTCCCTTTAGCAAGATACCCCTAATGTCTGGGTTAGCCCTTATTGTTCTTAGAAATGGTTCCAGTGTCAGGATAAAGATAATGGGCGATAGTGGACAGCCCTGTCGTGTTCCATCACATATGGAAAAGGGTTCTGAAAGTACCTCATTTATCCTGACTCTGGCTTTTGGAAGAGAGTATAGGCTCATGACTCAGTTCTGCATCCCCCTCCTCAGCCCTATATGTTGCATAGTAGCCCTCAGGAATGACCAGTCTACTCTATCAAATGCTTTTTCTGCATCTGTAGATATCAACACTAAAGGTTTTTGATGGTATTGGGCATAGTGTATGGCACTTATGACCCGTTGCGTATTTTCTCTGCCTTCCCTTTCTGGGGTGAACCTTACTTGATCCGGATGCATTAAGGTGGGTATATATGGCAATAGTCTATTTCAGAGTGTTTTCGTGAGAATCTTTAAATCCACATTTAACAAAGAAATTGGAAGATAACTCGAGCATTGGGCCGGATCTTTCCCCACCTTAGGTATTACTGCTATTTGAGCCATCAGTGTTTCTACTGGCAACATTTGTCCTTCTCGTACCGAATTGAAAGCCTCCAAAAATCTTGGTGCCAATTTTTCAGCAAAAGTCTCATAGTATAACAAAGTAAACCCATCCGGGCCGGGGGCTTTACTTGGCTTTAATGTTTTAAGGGCACCCAGGAATTCCTCAGTGGTAATTAGGCCATCAATGTCTTCTGCTCCCTCGTCGGGCAATCTGGGCATTTCCGAGGCCGCTATGTACTCCTTAGCCTCCCCTTCATTGAGTACCAGTGGGGGCTGATCCTGGGCCCCCAAATGATAAAGTCCTACGTAGTAGCCTCGGAACGCCTTTGCGATTGCCTGTGACGAGTTAGCCTGAGTTTTGATATGTTCAAAGTAGTTTTGTGTCCTCGTCTCTCTGAGTGCATTAACTAGCATCCTGCTCGGTTTGTTACCATATTCATAGAAAGCTCGTCTACACCGGTTCATTGACGCCTTAGCTTTATCCGGTAATAGAAGGTTCAATTCCTCGCGCAGGCAAGCTAATTTCTCCTCAGTCTGACATGCTTGCGATTTCTTGTGTGCCATCTCTAGCTCCCGAATCTCCCCGAGCAGGGACTCTAGTTGGGCCCCCCGCTGACATTTCCTACGTGTCCCTAATGATATGAGTATGCCTCTAATGTAGCATTTATGTGTCTCCCATATACATGTTGGGGTCACTTCTGATTTATTTATTGAGAAAAACGTTTCTAATTCCTGTGCTATCTGTGTCTCGCATTCTGTCTCTTTCAAAAGGGTCTCATTTATCTTCCACTGCCATTCTCGAGTAATTGGTTCCCCCCATTCTACAACACAATTAGTTGGTGTGTGATCTGATATCGTGAATGATCCTATGGAGGTCTCCGTTATGCACTGCAGGGCATTTTGGGATATGAAAACGTAGTCTATCCTAGAGTACGTTTTATGTTTTGCCGAAAAGAAAGTATAATCCCTGTCGTGCACATGGAGAGTTCTCCAGCTATCTCTAAAGCCCCGTACACACGGTCGGACATTTGTCCAACAAACTTCATTTTGAGCAAGTTGGACCAACAATCCGACCGTGTGTACGCTCCATCGGACAAACTTTTTTTTTTTTTTTTTTGTTTTCATCGGACAAAAGTTCGGTCTGCAAGCGGACAAACTTTTGGCCAACAAAAGTCCGATGGAGCAAAGTCCGACCGTGTTTACAGAAAACCATCGGACTTTTGTCCGATGGACAAAACAAATCATGTTAAAATCAACCAACAATAGCAGAAGTTGACCAAAGGGTGGCGGTAAAGAGCAGAAAAGAGCAGAAAAACCACGCGATGTTGGAAGAAGTTTTGGGAAAGTTTGCAGAAAAGTCCTGTGGTGTGTGTGCTATGGGTGTTCCCGGCCAACTCCGTTCAGACAAAAATCCACGGAAAAGTCAGATGGATGTCCGACCGTGTTTACGAGGCTTTAGTTGCAGTTCCTGGAGAAGTCTTTTTGCGTTTCGCAGTTTAGCGTACGATGAATGAGAATTTCCCTTTGAAACGTCCAGGGTCGGGTCTAGTGCCATATTTAGGTCTGCTCCCATCAGCAAAATCCCCTCCTTATTTTGATGTACTAGATTCATGTATGTCTCCAAGGCTAATACTTGACCCTCATTAGGCAGGTACAGGTTCACCAAGGTAACCTTTTGATCATATATTGAATCCTTTACAATAAGATAAAATAATTGATACCCCCTTTGCTTTTGATGTCTGTGATGCACTATGATACACAATCGGGAATCTGTGATTTCCTAATCTTGGAATTTTTTTTTTTAAATGTGTCTCTTGGAGAAATATGATATGAGACTTGAGTCTCCCCAGTTCCATAAGCAGCATGCTGCGTTTCTCTGGCGAGTTTAGGCCCTTCACGTTGTAGGATGTTAAAGTTATTTTAGTCATCTTAAAAAAAAAAAAAAAAGAGGGGTTTCTTCCCTTGTTTTTTAGATCTATCAAATCTATTTCCTCAAAGATTCAGAAAGTCCTACAGCGAGCGGCCTCCCGTGAGGGATTGAGGGGGTGCCGCGCCTGCGGATGAGGTGGAGCTAAGCGGGGGAGAGAGGGGGAGAGAAATGATCAAAAAAAAGAAGCAGAGAAGCTTGGTCCCTGCGACCCCAAGAAAAAGAACAATCCAGGCGTAAGCGGGTTCTCCACCAATTGTGCGTCTACCCGTTCTACGTGTGGATTAAAAAATGAAAGAGGCCTCTGACTTCCCTCCCTTTGGAGGAGAGGCGTATCGAGTGGGGGAGGTGGTAGTACGCAAATGGTTGCGGCCTGTATCCTAATGCACCCTAATACACATATCTTTTTTTTTTCCCCCCTTTTTCACCCAGAAGAAACACCTTATACATTGCTTATATACATTACTCATATACATCTTGGCTATCTTTAGCTCCTCCTCTACCCCACATCCCTCCGTCATACATATTGTCAACATTGAAAAAGCAAGATTAACTCTCTTACTATGCATACATTTAGTTCTACATGTAATAATTACACTATTCGTCCACTTTGAATATTCCTACGCAAAGAAGAGAAAGCAGAAAAGAAAGGAACATATAAAATCCTTCACCCTCATAAACATCATACACCTTCTCGAATACTAATACAAAATAAATTATAATCACTCCTTCCACCCCCTCTACGCCTGTCTAATTGTTGGTAACCTCACGGTCCCTTCTCTCTGTCTCTCCCCATCTTCCATTAGTCTACTACTCAGCTTCTTCTACCTGGTTTCTCAGAGGGGTCCCCCTTAGAAAGGGGAGTATGAGTGGGTGCCTCCTGGTCCTAAATCCTTTAATAAGCCTGACTAGGAATATACCCGGTTCCCCATGCAGCATTCCCCTATATACCCCTATATATATTATTTTCCCCTCCTTTGCCTCCCCCCCTCTCTGTGTGCTGTGTTTTAATATCGTCCATTCCCAAAATAGTGTATGTGACATATATATATTCCCCCTTTGTGAGTCCTCCTTTTTTTATTCCTATTTATCCCCTACAACATGTGTGGGTATTATTAAGGTGTTATGTGGGGTAGTGACTAGCTGCCCTTCTATGTATATCTTCAAAACAAAAAAAACAAAAAGAAAAAAAGCTCAATACTGGTGCTAAAACCAAAATGATCAACCGAATGTGGCCTCTCAGTACGTGTATAAATAAAATGTAATCCCTTCTCCTTCCCCCCTCCCCCCTACCCCTCCTTGGTGTACCTACTTACTGCTGCATGGTGACTCCGTGTATCCTATCTCATCCCCTCCCCCATCTAGTCCACTACTTTCCTATTCTATTTTTCCTCCCTCCCTCTCCTACCTTCTTTTAGCTCATCTTTTATTTGTTAAATCATATTTAAATTCTATATTGTGCAGGTTAATAATACCAAGTCTCATGCCCCTAACCTTAGAGTAGACCCTACATCCTAGGCAGGCAGTGGGGGGGTAAAAAAAAAAGAAGAAAAAATTTAAATTAAACCCCCCCCCCCAAAAAAAAATAGAAAAAAGAGCCGCTAAACTTCGCGTCTCCTATACATATATGTATATACAATATACCAGACAAAAAAAAAACCTGCTACCCCCCCTAATAATAATAAAAGAAAAATATATAGAAAACCCCCCTTCTTGAGACTATAAATATATTAAGACAGTTTGATCACTCATTAGTCCCCAGCAACACACAAAAAAAAAAAAAACACAAAAAAAAAAAAAGTGACAAAAAATTCAGTCAGCTTTTCTTCCTGCATTGCTTTTTAATAGGGATGAGCTTCGTGTTCGAGTCGAACATACGTTCGACTCGAACATCGGCTGTTCGATCGTTCGACGAAGATCGAACGATTTGGGCCGTTCGCGCCAAATTCGAGTGATGCGAATGGCCCACAATGCACTACGCCATCGCAGTGTCATCCAGGCGCTGTGATTGGCCAAGCATGCACTGTGACCCCGCATGCTTGGCCAATCACAGCGCCGGCAGCGAGGAGAGCAATGATTGGCCACAGGCAGGATGCCTGTGGCTAATTATTGCTGAGGGTGTTTAGTACACGCCCCACACTATAAAAGGCCGCCAGCACGGCGGCCTAGTGTAGTGTGTTCCGGAGCAGGGAAAGAGAAACATAGGCAGGGACAGTGACATTTATTTTTTTCTTGCTTAACCTGGATTCCTTTAGTTTAAGGAAAGAGAAGGATAGGTAGGGAGAGTGTCAGTGTGTTTTACTGTGCAAATCCTTGTTTCTAGGGACAGGGAAGGACAGTGAGGGAATTCTCCTTGTGCTATAGTGTGCTTTAAAAAAACATTTTTTCTAGGGACAGAAAACTATAGGTAGGGAGAGTGTCAGTGTGTTTTACTGTGCGAATCCTTGTTTCTAGGGACAGGGAAGGACAGTGAGGGAATTCTCCTTGTGCTATAGTGTGCTTTAAAAAAACATTTTTTCTAGGGACAGAAAACTATAGGTAGGGAGAGTGTCAGTTTCTTTCACTGTGATAATCCTTGTTTCTAGGGACAAAGAAGGAAAGTGAGTGAAATTCTCCTTGTGCTATAGTGTGCTTTAAAAAAACATTTTTTCTAGGGACAGAAAACTATAGGTAGGGAGAGTGTCAGTGTCTTTTACTGTGCAAATCCTTGTTTCTAGGGACAGGGAAGGACAGTGAGGGAATTCTCCTTGTGCTATAGTGTGCTTTAAAAAAACATTTTTTCTAGGGACAGAAAACTATAGGTAGGGAGAGTGTCAGTGTGTTTTACTGTGCGAATCCTTGTTTCTAGGGACAGGGAAGGACAGTGAGGGAATTCTCCTTGTACTATAGTGTGCTTTAAAAAAACATTTTTTCTAGGGACAGAAAACTATAGGTAGGGAGAGTGTCAGTTTCTTTCACTGTGATAATCCTTGTTTCTAGGGACAAAGAAGGAAAGTGAGTGAAATTCTCCTTGTGCTATAGTGTGCTTTAAAAAAACATTTTTTCTAGGGACAGAAAACTATAGGTAGAGAGAGTGTCAGTGTCTTTTACTGTGCAAATCCTTGTTTCTAGGGACAGGGAAGGACAGTGAGGGAATTCTCCTTGTGCTATAGTGTGCTTTAAAAAAACATTTTTTCTAGGGACAGAAAACTATAGGTAGGGAGAGTGTCAGTGTCTTTTACTGTGCGAATCCTTGTTTCTAGGGACAGGGAAGGACAGTGAGGGAATTCTCCTTGTGCTATAGTGTGCTTTAAAAAAACATTTTTTCTAGGGACAGAAAACTATAGGTAGGGAGAGTGTCAGTGTGTTTTACTGTGCGAATCCTTGTTTCTAGGGACAGGGAAGGACAGTGAGGGAATTCTCCTTGTGCTATAGTGTGCTTTAAAAAAACATTTTTTCTAGGGACAGAAAACTATAGGAAGGAAGAGTGTCAGTTTCTTTCACTGTGATAATCCTTGTTTCTAGGGACAAAGAAGGAAAGTGAGTGAAATTCTCCTTGTGCTATAGTGTGCTTTAAAAAAACATTTTTTCTAGGGACAGAAAACTATAGGTAGGGAGAGTGTCAGTGTCTTTTACTGTGCGAATCCTTGTTTCTAGGGACAGGGAAGGACAGTGAGGGAATTCTCCTTGTGCTATAGTGTGCTTTAAAAAAACATTTTTTCTAGGGACAGAAAACTATAGGTAGGAAGAGTGTCAGTTTCTTTCACTGTGATAATCCTTGTTTCTAGGGACAAAGAAGGAAACTGAGGGAAATTCTCCTTGTGCTATAGTGTGCTTTAAAAAAACATTTTTTCTAGGGACAGAAAACTATAGGTATGGAGAGTGTCAGTGTCTTTTACTGTGCGAATCCTTGTTTCTAGGGACAGAGAAGGACAGTGAGGGAATTCTCCTTGTGCTATAGTGTGCTTTAAAAAAACATTTTTTCTAGGGACAGAAAACTATAGGTAGGAAGAGTGTCAGTTTCTTTCACTGTGATAATCCTTGTTTCTAGGGACAAAGAAGGAAAGTGAGTGAAATTCTCCTTGTGCTATAGTGTGCTTTAAAAAAAAAAAATTTCTAGGGACAGAAAACTATAGGTAGGGAGAGTGTCAGTGTCTTTTACTGTGCGAATCCTTGTTTCTAGGGACAGGGAAGGACAGTGAGGGAATTCTCCTTGTGCTATAGTGTGCTTTAAAAAAACATTTTTTCTAGGGACAGAAAACTATAGGTAGGGAGAGTGTCAGTGTGTTTTACTTTGCGAATCCTTGTTTCTAGGGACAGGGAAGGACAGTGAGGGAATTCTCCTTGTGCTATAGTGTGCTTTAAAAAAACATTTTTTCTAGGGACAGAAAACTATAGGAAGGAAGAGTGTCAGTTTCTTTCACTGTGATAATCCTTGTTTCTAGGGACAAAGAAGGAAAGTGAGTGAAATTCTCCTTGTGCTATAGTGTGCTTTAAAAAAACATTTTTTCTAGGGACAGAAAACTATAGGTAGGGAGAGTGTCAGTGTGTTTTACTGTGCGAATCCTTGTTTCTAGGGACAGGGAAGGACAGTGAGGGAATTCTCCTTGTGCTATAGTGTGCTTTAAAAAAACATTTTTTCTAGGGACAGAAAACTATAGGAAGGAAGAGTGTCAGTTTCTTTCACTGTGATAATCCTTGTTTCTAGGGACAAAGAAGGAAAGTGAGTGAAATTCTCCTTGTGCTATAGTGTGCTTTAAAAAAACATTTTTTCTAGGGACAGAAAACTATAGGTAGGGAGAGTGTCAGTGTGTTTTACTGTGCGAATCCTTGTTTCTAGGGACAGGGAAGGACAGTGAGGGAATTCTCCTTGCGCTATAGTGTGCTTTAAAAAAACATTTTTTCTAGGGACAGAAAACTATAGGTAGGGAGAGTGTCAGTGTGTTTTACTGTGCGAATCCTTGTTTCTAGGGACAGGGAAGGACAGTGAGGGAATTTTCCTTGTGCTATAGTGTGCTTTAAAAAAACATTTTTTCTAGGGACAGAAAACTATAGGAAGGAAGAGTGTCAGTTTCTTTCACTGTGATAATCCTTGTTTCTAGGGACAAAGAAGGAAAGTGAGTGAAATTCTCCTTGTGCTATAGTGTGCTTTAAAAAAACATTTTTTCTAGGGACAGAAAACTATAGGTAGGGAGAGTGTCAGTGTGTTTTACTGTGCGAATCCTTGTTTCTAGGGACAGGGAAGGACAGTGAGGGAATTCTCCTTGTGCTATAGTGTGCTTTAAAAAAACATTTTTTCTAGGGACAGAAAACTATAGGAAGGAAGAGTGTCAGTTTCTTTCACTGTGATAATCCTTGTTTCTAGGGACAAAGAAGGAAAGTGAGTGAAATTCTCCTTGTGCTATAGTGTGCTTTAAAAAAACATTTTTTCTAGGGACAGAAAACTATAGGTAGGGAGAGTGTCAGTGTGTTTTACTGTGCGAATCCTTGTTTCTAGGGACAGGGAAGGACAGTGAGGGAATTCTCCTTGTGCTATAGTGTGCTTTAAAAAAACATTTTTTCTAGGGACAGAAAACTATAGGAAGGAAGAGTGTCAGTTTCTTTCACTGTGATAATCCTTGTTTCTAGGGACAAAGAAGGAAAGTGAGGGAAATTCTCCTTGTGCTATAGTGTGCTTTAAAAAAACATTTTTTCTAGGGACAGAAAACTATAGGTAGGGAGAGTGTCAGTGTCTTTTACTGTGCGAATCCTTGTTTCTAGGGACAGGGAAGGACAGTGAGGGAATTCTCCTTGTGCTATAGTTTGCTAAAGCATTCCTCATCAACCATCTTTGAAATCCTTGTTTTTTTGGACAGTCAGGGAAATTGTCGTTGTGCTATTCTGTGCAAAAGCAATCATCCTCAACCATATTTAGAAATCCTTAAGTAAAGGGACAGAGAAGGACACCTGAAGGTAGCCCTTATTGCTTTTTTCCCATCTCCCTGCAGGCCATCTATTAGAATGTCTGGAAGGCAAACAAGGAGAGGCAGACAGTCAGGAGGCAATAAAAGAGGGCAAGCAGGCTCTGTGTCTGGGGGCAACAGTGCTGGTCGTGGACGCGGTGCATTGTCATCAGCACATGGCCATGGGACACGCTTGTCCTTCTTTTCGGCAGCTGGACATGTTGAGCCACATCATGCCGAAGACTTGGTAGAGTGGATGACCAAGCCCTCCTCCTCCTCCTCATCCTCTCTCACCCAGGCTCAGGGTACTGGAAAAGCAGCTGCCAAAGCGTCCTCTTCCCTGGTATCAATGTCAGACTCATCATCAGTCACTCCTTCCCTAGACCCACCATGTCCTCCTCCTGAGGAGTCCCCCGAACTGTTTGAGCACAGTGTTGGGTACATGCTCCAGGAGGATGCCCAGCGTTTCGAAGGGTCTGATGATGAAACCCAGCTAGAGGAAGGCAGTAGCATGAGAGCAGACAGAGGGGATGCTCAAGAAGGACACCAATCTGGCAGTCATGTTCCAGCAGCTGCAGCATACTGCCAGATTGGCTCCAGTGATGAGGAGGGAGGTGATGATGAGGTCACTGACTCCACGTGGGTGCCTAATAGGAGAGAGGAGGAGGAGGAGGATGAGGAGGAGGCACATCTCCAACGAGGCAGGATGCCCTTTGGTGGCCAGCGTAAGGGCAGTACACCGACGGAATCACACCGCAGAGCTCCGCCTGTGCAGGGCGCTGCCTCTGCCCGTCATTCAAAAAGTTCTTTGGTGTGGGCCTTTTTTGAGGCTAGTGCATCAGATCGCACAGCTGCTGTTTGCAACATATGTCTCAAGCGTATATCGCGTGGCCAAAACATCAGCCGCTTGGGTACCACATGCCTGACCAGACATATGTTGACCTGCCATGCAGCTCGTTGGCAAGCCTACCTCAAAGACCCACACCAAAGAACAAAGCGGACCTCTCCTAGCACCGCATCAGCTGGGATCTCCAACCCCACTATAACTTCAGTCCTCTCTGAAACATGCACTGAGAGGAATGAAGGTGTAGAATTAGGTGTGTCACAGCCAAGTACTTGCGGCCACTCTGCTAGCAGTACACCGACGTCCGATTCTAGCAGGCAAATTTATCTGCCCCAGCTGCTGGACCGTCGAAAGAAGTTCACTCCCAGCCATCCACATGCCCAGCGGTTGAATGCTAGCTTGGCTAAATTGCTAGCGCTTCAACTGCTGCCTTTTCAGTTGGTAGACTCGGCCCCCTTCCGTGAGTTTGTGCAATGTGCGGTTCCTCAGTGGCAGGTTCCCAAACGCCACTTTTTCTCACGGAAGGCTATTCCGGCTCTCTACCGGCATGTGGAAGGCAATGTCTTGGCCTCGCTGGACAGGGCGGTCAGCGGTAAGGTGCATATTACCGCTGACTCATGGTCCAGCAGGCATGGACAGGGACGTTACCTTTCTTTCACGGCCCATTGGGTCACTCTTTTGGCAGCTGGGAAGGATGCAGGACAAGGTGCAGTAGTGTTGGAGGTTGTTCCACCGCCACGCCTCCAAAATGCTACTACTGGTTGTGACACACCTCTCTCCTCCACCCCCTCCTCTTCTTCTTCCTCCATGGCCTCTTCCTGTGGTTTGTCCTCGGAACCAGCGGTGCTCCGTAGGCGTTCAAGGGGCTACGCAAGTACGCAGGCAAAAAGATGCCATGCCGTGCTTGCGCTGGTGTGTTTGGGGGACAGAAGCCACACTGGGGCAGAGGTCCTGTCTGCTCTGCAGGGCCAGGCCGAGAGGTGGTTGACGCCACGCCAGCTTAAGCCAGGAATGGTGGTTTGCGACAATGGCACCAACCTCCTCTCCGCCCTCCGACAGGGACAACTGACCCATGTGCCCTGTGTGGCTCACGTCCTTAACCTGGTGGTGCAGCGGTTCTTGGGCAGGTACCCGGGCTTACAGGATGTCCTGAGGCAGGCCAGGAAAGTCTGTGTGCATTTCCGCAGATCTTATAATGCCAGTGCTCGCCTGGCTGAGCTGCAAAAGGAGTTGAACCTGCCCAAGAACCGCCTTATATGTGACATGCCCACCAGGTGGAACTCAATGTTGGCCATGCTGCAGCGGCTGCACACGCAGCAGAGGGCCATCAATGAGTACCTGTGCGACTACGGCACCAGGACAGGGTCAGGGGAGCTTGGTTTTTTTCTCCACGCCAGTGGGGCATGATCAGGGATGCATGCACTGTCCTGGCACCATTTGAGGAGGCCACGAGGATGGTGAGCAGTGACAGTGCATGCATCAGTGACACTGTACCTCTTGTCCACCTGTTGGAGCACACGCTGCGTGGAATAATGGACAGGGCACTTGAGGCAGAACAGAGGCAGGAAGAGGAGGACTTCCTTGCCTCTCAAGGCCCCCTTTACCCAGACAGTGTTCCTTCTGTCCCACCCATCGCACAGGAAGAGGAGGAGGAGGAGGAGGAGGAGGAGGATTGTGTCAGCATGGAGGTGGAGGCTGGCACTCAGCATCATCAGCAGCATTCTTTTAGGGATGATTTACAGTCCCAAGAAACCAGTGGACTTGTACGTGGCTGGGAGGAGGTGGCTGCGGATCATGTCGTCCTTAGTGACCCAGAGGACTCCGGAGCGAATGCCTCAGCAAACCTACGCTGCATGGCCTCCCTGATCCTGCAAAGTCTGCGGAAGGATCCTCGTATTCTTCGGATCAAGGAGAGGGACCATTACTGGCTGGCCACTCTCCTTGATCCACGGTACAAGGGTAAGGTTGCGGACCTTATGTTACCGTCGCAGAGGGAGCAGAGGATGAGACAACTCCGGGAGGCCTTGCAGAAAGGTCTGTGCAACGCGTTCCCAGAGACTGGGAGGTTACAAACTCCTGGTCCTGGACAACGAGTTGCTGAGGCTTCGGCCAGTCAAAGAAGGAGCGGTGGGGAAGGTGGCCGTCTGACCGATGCGTTCAGACAATTCTTTAGTCCGCAGCCCCAAAGTATGATCGGTTCCAGCAACCATCGCCAGCGTCTGATAAACATGGTGCAGGAATATCTAGGGGCAAGGTCAGACTTGGACACCTTCCCCACCGAAAATCCTCTGGCTTACTGGGTCTTGAGGATGGATCACTGGCCAGAGCTTGCACAGTATGCAATTGAGCTACTGGCCTGTCCTGCATCCAGCGTTCTTTCGGAACGCACATTCAGTGCTGCTGGAGGATTTGTCACGGATCACAGGGTGCGCCTGTCCACCGACTCGGTTGATCGACTGACTTTCATCAAGATGAACCAGTCTTGGATCACCACCAGCTACCACACACCTGATGCTAATATAACAGACTAATTGATTTCAACATGTCACATCCCTTCAAGACTAATGCTGATGCTGAGTGTCTGTGCTGTTATGTTGACTGGCTATCCTCCTCCTCCGAGTCCTCAATGATACGATTGATGATGATAGCTTGGAAGATCATTTTTGTTTATGGGTGCCGCCACCAGTGGCTAAGGCCCAATTTTTCAGCCCCTGTTTTACAGGGGCGTGTAATTACAATTTTTTTAGCAATAATTTGCCATAGGGCTCATTGCTGTGCTCCAAGTACAGTATCTGTGAGGGGTTGGAGTGTTGTGGCACCAGTGCCTAAGGCCCAATTTTTCAGCCCCTGTTTAACAGGGGCGTGTCATTACAATTTTTGAAGCAATACTTTGCAACAGGGCTCATTGCTGTGCTCCAAGTACAGTATCTGTGAGGGGTTGTAGTGTTGTGCCACCAGTGCCTAAGGCCCAATTTTTCAGCCCCTGTTCAACAGGGGCATGCAATTACAATTCTTGATCTAATAATTCACAGCAGGGCCCATTGCTGCACCCACCAAGAGTAACTCTGAGGGCTTACAGTGTTGTGGCAACGCCACCACCACCACCACCACGAAAGGCCCAATTTTTCAGCCCCTGTTCAAAAGGGGCATGTAATTACAATTCTTGATCTAATAATTCACAGCAGGGCCCATTGCTGCACCCACCAAGAGTAACTCTGAGGGCTTACAGTGTTGTGGCAACACCACCACCACCACCACCACCACGAAAGGCCCAATTTTTCAGCCCCTGTTCAACAGGGGCATGCAATTACAATTCTTGATCTAATAATTCACAGCAGGGCCCATTGCTGCACCCACCAAGAGTAACTCTGAGGGCTTACAGTGTTGTGGCAACGCCACCACCACCACCACCACGAAAGGCCCAATTTTTCAGCCCCTGTTCAAAAGGGGCATGTAATTACAATTCTTGATCTAATAATTCACAGCAGGGCCCATTCCTGCACCCACCAAGAGTAACTCTGAGGGCTTACAGTGTTGTGGCAACACCACCACCACCACCACCACCACGAAAGGCCCAATTTTTCAGCCCCTGTTCAACAGGGGCATGCAATTACAATTCTTGTTCTAATAATTCACAGCAGGGCCCATTCCTGCACCCACCAAGAGTAACTCTGAGGGCTTACAGTGTTGTGGCAACACCACCACCACCACCACCACCACGAAAGGCCCAATTTTTCAGCCCCTGTTCAACAGGGGCATGCAATTACAATTCTTGATCTAATAATTCACAGCAGGGCCCATTGCTGCACCCACCAAGAGTAACTGTCAGGGCTTACAGTGTTGTGGCACCAGCACCACCATCAAAGGCCCAATTTTTACTACCACTGTTCAACAATTATATGTAATTAAAATTCCTGATATAATAGTTGACAGCAGGGCGTTCCAGCACCAACCAAGAGTAACTGTGAGTGCTTACAGTGTTGTGCCAACACCAACAACTAAGGGGCCTATTTCTGCAGAGTATATACGGCAGGTCCCTACTTTCAAACATCCAACTTACAAACGACTCCTACTTGCAAACGCAAGAAGACAACAGGAAGTGAGAGGAAATCTACCACTAGGAAGGAAAATCCTCTCCTGTAAGAATAAATATGGGAGAAAGGTGTCTCCTCTGTACTGATGCTTTATCAGCAATCCTTGTTTCAAGAAAAACACCACATTTCAAAAACAGTTGTCATTGGGACGGAAAGTGAGGTGAAATGTTCTGAACAGGGGCACAGACAGCAAAACAAATGTTACAGGGGTGATAACCCTTACCTATGTTTTCCAAAAAGTTTAAAAATAGATTTTTGGGCTGGAGCTACACTTCAACAATGTACCTGTTCAAAATTACAAACAGATTCTACATAAGAACAAACCTACAGTCCCTGTCTTGTATGCACCGCCTGTATACGGCTGTTCAGAGTATATAGGGCCTTTTTTATTTTATGTGCGGGGTTCCCCTTAATATCCATACAAGACCCAAAGGGGCTGGTAATGGGCTGGGGTGGGGGGGGGGGTCATGGGGTAGCTATGCCATTTTTCTTAAAGATTTTCATCCATATTACCGGGACCAGACATTACATTAAAGCCGCAAGCAGTTTTAAATGGCTTTTTTTCCCTTTAGAAGTGTCATTTTGTGCAGGGACAGTTCTAAACACGGGAAACACGTGGCACTTCACAGGCATACTTTAGACACCCCCCAGGTACGATATTTAAAGGAATATTTGACTTTTTTTTTTTCACTTTATGCATCATTAAAATGACTGCTCCCGAAAAACGACCGTTTTTAAAACTTATTTTTGCATTGATACATGTCCCCTGGTGCACAACCCGGGTTCCCAAACCCTTTTTAGGACAATAACATGCATAATAGTTGTTATAATTAGCACTTTAGAATTCGAACGTTCGCATCCATTGTATTTAATAGGGTTCTAATGTTCGTACGAACTTTCGGTCCGTTCGCGGGTTCTGGTGCGAACCGAACCCGGGGGTGTTCGGCTCATCACTACTTTTTAACAGTAGATAATATGGGACATCTTTTTGGGTTTACCCCCCAAGATTGATCTTTTATCCTCCTCAAGGTTTGTTGTTATAGGGTGTGGGGTATATTTCATCCGTGCTGGTAGTCCTAGTCAATTGGGAACCTCAAAGGCCTCTCCCCCCAAAAACGTAAAAATTTCAAGAAGCTGGTCTGGATCACGTAAGTTAAAGCTCCATCCCCCCTTTTTCACAAGTACGGCCAATGGATACCTCTATCTGTATGTGGCCCCATTAGCAAGTATATAGTCCAAGATCGGTTTAAGCATGCGTCTCCTGATTTTTGTTTGTCTGCACAGGTCCAGAAATATTTGTATCCCCCCCTCATAGTCCAGGGTTCCCACCTGCCACACAGCTCTGAGGATGTCCTCTTTGATCCAATAAAAATGTATCCTGCAAAGCACATCTCGTGGGTTACTCTGAGTGCGGGTTATTGTGGTGGGTACCTTATGCACTCGATCTATTTCAATCGGGGTCTCTGTTTTTTTTTTAAATAATTGGTTTAGTATATTTATCACTGTATTTCTTAATTCGGGCCCCTCAATGTTTTCCGGGACCCCTTTAATCCGAATATTGTTTCTCCTACTCCTGTCCTCAGTTTCCTCTGATTGCAGCTGTAACATAATTAATTGCTGATTTTGTATGTGTACCTTTTCCTCCAGCGTCTTCAGGCGCGGGTCCGTTACACTTTGTGTAGCTTCCAATTTACACAGTCTGTCATCCACCAGCCCTACCTTAACGCGCACCTCCTCAATCTCTCCTCTTAGTGTGCCTGTTAGGCTTACCATTAACTTTTGTATGTCCTCCTTGGTGGAAGCTGGAAGAGCTGTCTGATATCTGGCACTCCCTTCTGTTCCTGTGTCTGGATGTCATGTGTATTGGTCAGGCATACCTGTAACTCATGGCCGCTGGTCTTGGAGGGGTTCTGCTGGGTATCTCCTGCATTCACTACCGGTACCGTAGCAGAGGTTCCTGTGTTGCCTTCCATCACTCCCCCTACACCGAGCTGCTGCGCACGCTGCGGTGAGGAGATAGCTGATGAGTGCGGATACTTCGGGCAGTACTTCCCGTATCAGGGAGCCTCGGTATCCTCCTTCACCACGCTGTGTGTCCTGCCTTCCGGTCATGTAGCGGGTGGGGTATGTGTGGGTAGGTGTGTGCGGCGCTCCTGGACTCTTTCCACTCTTCCCCTGCCTCCGCATGGACGGTGTAGGCACTCGCTGTGCTCACTGTCGGGGTTTGTCGGCTGTCTCCGGCTGTTTCCGATGATCTCCTGGAGGGTGCATATACTGCAGTTTAGCTCTCGGCTAGAGCCTGCTCACTCCATCACGCTGCTGCACCTCCCCCCGGAAAACGGAAGTCTCATGCCTTGCATTTTTTTTTCACACAGTATTTGCGCAGCGATTTTTCAAACGTAATTTTTGGGGAAAAAATCACGTTTTTAAATTTTAATGCACTAAAACACACTATATTGCCTAAATGTTTGATTAAATAACAAAGATGATCTTATGCCGAGTACATGGATACCAAACACGACATGCCTTTTAAAGCCTTTACAGGTTACTACTTTAGATTTACAGAGGAGGTCTACTGCTAAAATTACTGCCCTCAATCTGACCTTTGCGGTGATACCTCACATGCATGGTTCAATTGCTGTTTACATGTGACACCAGACCGACGCTTGCGTTCGCCTTTGCACGTGAACACCGGGGGACAGGGGTGCTTTTTTTTATTATTATTTATTTAGATTTTTTATTTTATTTTTAAACTGTTCCATTCATTTTTTTATCATTCCTATTGTTATCTCAGGGAATGTAAATATCCCCTATGATAGCAATAGGTAGTGACAGGTACTCTTTTTTGAAAAAAATGGGGTCTATTAGAACCTAGATCACTCCTCTGCCCTCAAAGCATCTGACCACACCAAGATCGGTGTGATAAAATGCTTTCCCAATTTCCCAATGGCGCTGTTTATATCCGGCGAAACCCAAGTTATGAAATGCTCGGAGATTCCGGTTTCTTAGGCCATAGAGATGATTGGAGCCATTCTGGTCTCTGATCAGCTCTATGGTCAGCTGGCGGAATCACCGGCTGCATTCTCGGGTTCCCTGTTGGGACAGGAGAGCCAGAGAAAAACGGTGGGGGGGACATTCCATCCCACTGCTTGTAAAAGCAGTCTAGAGGCTAATTAGCTGCTAGGATTACTTTTACATGAAAGCCGACCGCTGGCTGAAAAGAATGATACCAAGATGATACCTAAACCCGCAGGCATCTATCTGGAATAACCATTTAAAGTCCAGCAACATACTAGTACGTTGCTGGTCCTTGTTGAGCAAACATTGTAATGCTCTTTTTTTCATGCAGCCTGTGGGCTGAACGAAAAAAAGAGATTGATCATGGGTATGCACACCATTAGAATATCACCCTTCATCCACCCACTTTCAGTGATGGGCATACATGCACCATTTTTTTTAACTGTGGTGGTGAAATCACCTCCTACAGCGCTGAAGTCGCTGATTTGGGAGCAAACTGACGTGGGAGCAAATGCTGTTGCTGTCAAGATAAATAAATCAGTGCTGCAGCTGAATGGCGTACCTAATAAGCAAATGATGGTTAACAATAAAACAAAGTAACATTACAGTATAACAGTAAAGCTTTGTACACACGATCGGATATCCTATGGATTCTAATCCGATGGTTTTGTCCATCGGAAATCCGATGAAGCTGACTTCCATCAGTCTTGCCTACACACCATCAGTCAAAAAACCGACCGTTCCAAACACGGTGACGTAAAACACTCCGATGAGCCGAGAAAAATTAAGTTCAATGCTTCTGAGCATGCGTCGACTTGATTCTGAGCATGCGTGGGTTTTTTATCCGATGGACTTGCCCATAGACGATCGGAATTTGCTATCGGTTTTTGATCCATCGGAAAAATTTAAAACATGTTCTATTTTTTAAAACCGATGGAAAAAAGACCGATGGGTCCCATACACGATCGGTTTGTCCAATGAAAAAAGTCCATCGGACTGTTTTCATCGGTAAAACCGATCATGTGTACAGGGCTTAAGACGCAATCTGTGCCTAAAAAATATATCCCGAAGCATGGGGGCAATGCGCCCCTCCACCCATGCCCCCATGCTTTGGCATATATGCTCTTTTTTTTAAAACTGTGATGGTGAAATCACCTTCTAAAGCGTTGGAGTCGCTGATTTACGTATCGTAGGAGCAAACGCTGTTGCTGTCGAGATAAATAAATCAGTGCTGCAGCTGAATGGCGTACCTGAAAACAAAAAAATGGTTAACAATAAAACACAGTAAACAGTAAAATATAAAAGAATTACATACCTGAAAAGCAAACATGATAAAACATAGTAACAATAAAACATTGCAGTTAAAAAATACAGTAAAACAGAGCAGAATAGAGAGAGAACAATAGAAAGAGAATAGAGAAAGAATAAAACGACAACTTTTTTTGGCTTTTTTATTTTATATATTTTTTTTTCAACATTTTATTTTTATTTTTTACACTTTTATTTGTAACTGTTGTAACGTTTGGGATTGTTGTAATGGTTGTGACTGTTATACCGGTTGTAACAGTTCCAGGTTTGGGTCTCTAAAAATGCAATGGCATCTTTGGAGACCCTGTGTAAGTGTGTCCTAGTCTCTGCAGTGTTGTACCCTACGCTAATACTCCACTAGTGTATGGTAGTGTTCAAAACATTCACCAATGCAAAGACCAGAATGGTCAGGACAGAAGGGACAAAAATAGCGGGTGTCACGCCTATATCCGTGTCTTCTACAGACACAACATTTTCTTTGGGGGGCTTGTTGGGTAGGGGTACCAGGGAGGACATACGGATAATGCCTCTCATGCAGCCGGCTTACTGCATTTGCGTTGGGAAGGTGGGGCACAGCACCGTCTGGAAACAGAAGGGCTGTGATGATCTCTTCCTGGAATTTAAGGAAGGATCCAGTTCGTCCTGAAGCTTTGTATAACACATAAGCATTCAGCAAAGCCAATTGGAATAAGTATACAGACACTTTATTGTACCAGTGTCTGGCCTTATGGGCAACTAGGTACGGTGCCAACAACTGGTCGTTGAGGTCCACCCCTCCCATATTAAGGTTATATTCGTGGACACAGAGGGGTTTCTACACAACACCAGACGCCGTAGGAATTTGGACCGTCGTTTCTGTGTGAAGGGAGGACAGAACAAAAACATTATTTTTATCCCTCCACTTCAAAGCAAGCAAATTATTACACTTCAAGCAGGCTCTTTCCCCCAACCTAAGATTTTTTAGAGCCGATCGAAGTGCATGAACCGCAAGATCTGCTCATATCGTGCCCTGGCCATGAAAGCAGAGAACAGGGGCATATAGTGAACTGGGTATGTGGGCCAATATGACCGCAACTCACTCTTTTTAGTTATGCCCATGAGGAGGGATAGGCCCAGAAAGGTCTTAAATTCAGAAACCGTAATTAGTTTCCATTCCTCTGGCAAGGGTCAGCTGGGGATTAGCGGCGATAAATTGACCAGCATACAAATTGCTTTGGTCCACAATAGATCTATAGAGATCTTCCGTGAAAAACAGAGAATAAAAATCAAGTGACGTAAAATCAACTGTTTCCCCCTGAATTCCGGGTTGGCCAGTGAATGGGGGAAGTACGGGTGCTGCAGAAGTGGTGGGCTCCCAATTAGGATTGGCAAATGCAGCATGAAGGGCACTATGGGCTTGACGGGCCTGTCTTAGTCTTCTTGGTGGCTGAGGGACTCTACTCGTGCTTCACAACTCACCAGCTTGAACTGCACTTATGGGACTCGCCACATCACCACGTGATACTGCAGTGCTGGTTTGACTACGACCAGGGTGAACTAGGCCGCTGGTGCTTGCCAGTTTACCAAAAGTATGAGCGGCACTAGTACTGGCTCTCTGCTCCATATGAGAGCCCTGCGGTTCTTGCACCTCAACAACAGCAGAAGAAGAACGGGGTCGGGTACGCATGACCTTGGCAGGGACCTCAACTCCATCGTCAGAGCTATCTGTCAGGGTGCCGCTGCTGTCTACAGGATTGTATTCTGAGACAGAAACATGTAGACCTCTTCACTAGTGTTCCTCCGATTTGCCATTTTGGTCTCTAAATTTACTGGTACACTAGTGAGACTCACAGGCAAAATAGCTCCTGACTATCAGCAACTGATTCAAAAGCTACAAAAAAACTGTTAGCGATCGCAAGGATCAGTTATATGTTTAGTGTTTTGTAAGTGACAGTGATCGATGGATACTGCACTTGGGTGGGCTGGGCTGGGCGGAGGGGCTAAACGCAGGTGCTAGCAGGTATCTGGGCTGATCCCACTAACACTGCATTTTTAGGAACCCTAAACTACTGGGGATGCTATTATAGATCTGATCAGATCAGATATTGATCCGTTCAGACACTATACTACTAAGGGAGGTGTATGGTGCGTGCGTGGGTGTTAGCGATACTGGCTCTAATCTGACGCTGCCTGGGGCGACGCAGACCCTATCTGACACTAAAACCTAACTGATATCACCCGCCGGGCGATCAGAGGGTTAAACTTTTATTGGGTAATATACGGCAGGTGCCCTGACGCTATAAAAAACAAACTAACTGACCAGCGTCACCCGTAACACTAATACGGTGATCACTGGTGACAGGGGGTGAAAGGGTTAACTAGGGACAATCAGGTGGTTAAAACCTTTATTAGGTAATATACGGGGGTACCTGACGCTATAAAAACCTGACGGTGAACCTAATCAACTAACTGGCTAACTAGAATCACCCGTGACATTAATACGGCGATCAGAAAAAGGTCTATTAGCGACACTGGCAACAGGGGGTGAAAGGGTTAACTGGGGCTATCAAGGGGTTAAACCTTTATTAGGGGGGTTAGGGGGTACCCTAGACCTAGCGGGGCCTACCACTAACTGCCCTAACACTTATTACAGTCACAAATGACACCAATGCAGTGATCAGTGAAAAATATGAAAACTGCAATTGGTGACACTGTGACAGGGAGTGCAGGGGTTAACTGGGGGAGGGTGATCGGTGGATGATCAGGGGTGAAATATGTGCCTATGTGTACTAGTGTCAGTGTAGTGTTGTGCAACTCATGTTTAGATGTCCTCTCTCCTCTCACTGGAATTGAAAAGATCCCACGAAGAGAGATGACATCACTTCCCCTGCCTGTGTTTGCTCTTACACAGACAGGGGAAGCATTTCATTAGTCGGGAGCGATCACCAGGTTCAGGCCATGAATCATTGGCCTGGACCTGGGGACGGATCGCTCCTGTAACGAATCCGACTGCTGCAGACACCGGGGGGGGGCGCAATCACGCCCCCCGCCCGCTGGGAGGGAGGGACGTACAGGTATGCCCATTTGCCTGCCTGTGCCTTTCTGCTGACGTGCATCGGCGTGTGGCAGTCGGCAACTAGTTAAAGCCCCAAGTATAGAGAAGTGGGCCACTAGGCAAAGTTACGGTTCTGAGTGACACTTTATTAAGCAAGTCTGGGGTGAAAGGTGATGGTACAAAAACATTCACCAATGTAAACGTAACAAACTTAGTGCCCCAGGAAGAAGTAAACTGTTACGAAACGGACGTAGGGCGGAGCGGAGCGCTGTCGTCACCTCTGATACTTCCAATAAGGACGGGTGTCTGTTGAATGTGCTACGGCCGGCACACCAGACCTAATCAGGCGATTTTTTAACTGCATACATGTAAGTGCAAGCTTGCTTTTTATGGAATAAATTTTAAAAAGATATAATGCACTATGTGGAGTGTGTTCCATTCTTTCTATACATATGTGCCCATTGATGAGAACCAGAGGTCGGTGTTTTAGGAACCTCATGTGCTGTGTGCTGCGGTGACCTGTGGGAGAAACTACTCAATGCATATATTGACCCTCTGTATTAGGGGGTCGTGTACAGCTGGTAAGGAGAAATCCTGCTTTTTGGTGGTGGAATGTCACAGATGAATGTGGACACAGCATTTTTGTATGATTTTTACATGAAGCACTGGTGTTAATACTTTGGATTTTATTTAAACAAACTTTTTTTGATGGACTATTATTTATAAATTTAAATTTATATTTGATGTTCATATATTTATAGTTTGTCTTATATACACACCTCTTTTTCACTTATCAGTTCATTTGATCTGTGGTTTATGGGGTAATTGTTAATTTTCAATATACTTTATTACTGTCACAGTGATTGGTCACGGGGTAGCGCGATTTCCACCAATTTTTTTCTTAATCATTACCATGTATGGTAGTTCACATTTTTAATCGCAGCTCCCCATAGCTACAAAGCTACCAGTTAAACGTCTGGAGTTTTTTCCTTTTTTCTCACTTTAGTTTATTTAGCGCAGTTTTTCTCTTTCTTTTCCACTACCACTAACTGCCCTAACACTTATTACAGTCACAAATGACACCAATGCAGTGATCAGTGAAAAATATGAAAACTGCAATTGGTGACACTGTGACAGGGAGTGCAGGGGTTAACTGGGGGAGGGTGATCGGTGGATGATCAGGGGTGAAATATGTGCGTATGTGTACTAGTGTCAGTGTAGTGTTGTGCAACTCATGTTTAGATGTCCTCTCTCCTCTCACTGGAATTGAAAAGATCCCACGAAGAGAGATGACATCACTTCCCCTGCCTGTGTTTGCTCTTACACAGACAGGGGAAGCATTTCATTAGTCGGGAGCGATCACCAGGTTCAGGCCATGAATCATTGGCCTGGACCTGGGGACGGATCGCTCCTGTAACGAATCCGACTGCTGCAGACACCGGGGGGGGGGGGCGCAATCACGCCCCCCGCCCACTGGGAGGGAGGGACATACAGGTATGCCCATTTGCCTGCCTGTGCCTTTCTGCTGACGTACATCGGCGTGTGGCAGTCGGCAACTAGTTAAAGCCCCAAGTATAGAGAAGTGGGCCACTAGGCAAAGTTACGGTTCTGAGTGACACTTTATTAAGCAAGTCTGGGGTGAAAGGTGATGGTACAAAAACATTCACCAATGTAAACGTAACAAACTTCTTGAGAGGCCTAGAGACCCCTTGAGAGTAAGAAGTGTGGGTGGCATGAAAGGATTTGCCAATCCAATAGCTTTTAAGGGCTAGCAATTTAGAGTCAATAAGATAAGTCTCCTGCAGACACATGATATGGAGCCTATGCTTTTTAAGGGAAGGAAATACTAGGGATCACTTTTGAGGTGAGTTCAACCCCCTTGTATACCAGGAAACAATCATTTAAGCTGTGGACATAAAATTAAATTACAGATATGGGGGGAGCACATAGTATGGTATTACCACCTGGAGCGACATTGAGGTATCAAGTAGTAGGAATGTATGCAAGGGAGAACATGTGAGAATAAGAAGAAAACAAGAAAAACTACCTGCAAGTCTCTTACACTAAAAAGTCCCAAATGACCACCCTAACCCTCCAAAACAACAAACAAAATGCCCCATGGAGGCCCTATGGGTCAGGACACACAGTTCAATCTCCTGCGCTGTGCAGTGGGCCTCTATACAATTGTGAACTCTTTACTCTGACGCTTTGAAATGGATAGTGCACTCCTGGCTGACTTCCACAGACTGGGGAATCCAAAGCACTCTACCATGGAAAAGACAGAAGGCGAGTAGGCCTAGCGCATTATCCGCAAACAAAGGCTTAATTAATATATGAAGGTAGGTAATATACTTACAAAAAAGACTTGAATAAAAGCATGTCTTATTATTCCTTCACATGAATCCGTAAAAATGTCCACATCATATGGGACTGTCCCTGTAGAGGCATAGGCTAAGGCGTGAAGTTCGAGAAGTTCCTCTTCTTCAGACCCCTTGTACGTTTAAGCCTGAGAGGCTCATCCTGAAAACCGGTAAGTTCCAAACAAGGATGGAAATAACTGAACAGCAGGAAAGAAGATTTATGGCGTAGATAGCTAGTAACACAGTAGATGTCGAAGCCAGCTACAAAACACCAGTAGCATGGGTTAAAACAGAAGAGTCCGGGCAGCTTGGAGTAATAGAAAATGCAGAATATCCACCTCAGTGCACAGGCACCTGGTGCTGGACCCCTGCGAAAAAATTGGATAAATAGAGATGTTTTTTTCATTGTAACAGAGAGACTGGTAGTCTCTTGCCAGTCGAAGGATGGTAAATTTGTCCTGGATGTTGAGTATCCACGCAATGATAGAGTGTAGAGAGGAGCCCGCTGGAGGGGGGCACTAGGGTAGACGATGGGCACGCTCAATGACAAAAGTAGCTAATAGAGAGTCAGCCCCAAGTGCCTCTTTGCCCTAAGCGCTCCGGAAAGCCCATAAAGCAGAGGTTATTGCAATGGGAATGATTTTCCAAATCATCCAGTTTAGCTTTAGGGGCTGCCATTTCATCAGAGGCCAAATAAACTGTAGCAGACAGAGGATGTAGGGTGTCTTCCAGGGAGCTAATTCATTTCTCAGCTGCCCCAGTCCTCTCATGAAGGCTCTGTATATCTTTATTTACAAGTGAAAAACCAATATGGATGGTTTCTATTTGGTTAGTGAGAGTAGCCTGTCCTGTACAGTATGGTCTGCATAAACTGAGATAGAGTAGGTTTAGCTGATTGTGGTTCAAAGTTTCTCTTAGGATCAGAGTCGGATGGAAAGCCCAAATGAGCAGGAGAGGCCGATTCTAGAGTCGGAGAATCCAGAGGAGGAACATTCACCAGAGTGGAGAAGTTTGTCTGTGAGAGAAACAAGGTTAGCAACGTGGAATAAGGAAGGAGGATAAGCACCATATTGCCTGTGAAAGCAAGCCAGCTTCTCTGTTGCTGAGGGAGCTGTGGTCTGCCCTATTTTGACCACGATGGAGCCATCACCTGGTGTCCGCTGTTATAAGGAAAGACACTGGGTAAATTAGGAGAGAGTTCGCTGTAGTATAGCTTGCAGGATAGCTGAGAAAGTCGGAGCCTCTAAATTAAGCTGCTGCTAAGTCTATCATCAATTCATGCCCCTCCCTGCATTTTGTATTTACTCTGGTTATCTTTGTGTAATATTAAAATTAGTTTGATGATCTGAATCATTTAAGTGTGACAAATATGAAAAGAAAAAAAATCAGGAAGAGGGCAAATACTTTTTCACAGTACTGTAGCAGGGGGAGGGTGTACCACAGAAAGACCAAGCAAGGCTGCTCCTCTGCAGCATGGTGCCAGGGGACAGTCTTTTCTACTCAAGGTTTGGCTGATGTTAAAAAAAGGCAATGAACTGTAAGATATACAGTACACATCTTCTGTTTTGATGCACATGGTATGCATTTAACTGATTTGAAATAAAAGTGTATTTGGGTTTTAAAATTGCAAAAAAAACAAAAAAAAAACTGTAAGGTTTGGATGAAAAACATATTTTAATAAAATACTTTTGATAGGTAAATACTATATTTTTATAGGGTCTATGTCAGAGTAATAGGGACAAATGAGGAGGAGAACAGAGTTGGTTTCCAAAAGAGGGAGCTATGCATTATCACCTATCATTATTACTTGAGTCCATTAAAGCTGAACAATGTATATGTTTTGTATACGACCAACCTAATAATACTCCTTTCCTTACCTAGATCACAAACCATTGGGGAAAACCTTACCAATAAGAAAAGGGCGTGTTACTATTCAGTACTAATTAGTGCCTAGATAAAAAGTTGTAATTTTTCATATGATGTCAATAGATACAGAACTGACCAATGAGATTACCAGTAAACCTCAGTAGGAAGATGTAACCTGATACAAATGTCTGAATGCAAAAGCACACACACTATACATCATCATTTACTGTAATGTTTAGAATGTGTAGCTTATTGATATCAATAAATTGTGATTTAGACTCTACCACTTTAAAAGATTTTCTATTAATTTGTCACTATGAATAGATGGGGATATATGTTTTATACAGAAAGTGTAGTGTATTGTGATATAATTTTAAATATTGATGCAGAGTCCAGATTTTTTTGTAAAGAATAATGTCAAATAAAAACCATAATAATTATTTTCCAGCATTCTCAGAGCATCAGTCAATTTCATCACCATTACTCAGAATATAAGAACTAGTAATTCAAGTGTTCTATATTTATTGCAGATCTGGATGGCTATTTAAACAAGTTTGCTGAATCAATTTATATTGTGCTCCTACAAGGCATGGAAAATCATTTTAAGAATCAATAACTATATAAAGATGCATATAGCAGACTTTTAATATTTTTTTATTTATTGTGATATGTATTATTGTTATGTGAATATTTTAAATTTGCTAATAATTATGAAATAAAGTAAATTTGCACAGTGCTCAATAATGTAAACACATATAGGGAATCGGAAATAAACATGCTCTGCTGTTTTTTTTTTTTTGCCTTCCTCTGGATCAACTGTGGGTATAGAATTGGGTATATGGGATTGTACGATATTTTTTTATTTTTTTCCGGTTGAACTGGATGGACGTGTGTCTTTTTTCAACCTGACTAACTATGTATAAAGTATATATACAATTAATAAAGAAACTATGTACAAACTAAACTGTAAAGTCCACAGTGTGGGGTTGATTTACTGAAACTGGAGAGTGCAAAATCGGGTGCAGCTGTGCATGCTAGCCAATCAGCTTCTACAGTGCCTTGCAAAAGTATTCACCCCCTTGGCTTTTTACATATTTTGTTACATTACAGCCTTTAGTTCAATGTTTTTTTTATCTGAATTATATGTGATGGATCAGAACACAATAGTCTAAGTTGGAGAAGTAAAATTAGAAAAATACATAAAACTATTTTTCAGAAATAAAAAAATGATAATTGCCATGTGTGTATGTATGCTCTGTTGCAACCAATTACCTTCAGAAGTCACATAATTTTAAAGGTATTTATTTTAAAAAAATTCAAAAGAAACAAGACATAATAAATCAAAACAGTACAGTCTGACATTTGAGCTTGTAAGTGCAATCGTCCACAAAGTTTAAATGAGTGCATAGGCAGACTGCAACAACAGAAGTACCCCAAAAAACAAACAGAAAAACCATTCATACACACATACACACATACACATTCAGCCTTACAGCACCAACCACCCCATATCAGCAGTATAGCTCTAAAGGTCCATAGACCACATAACCACTATGTCCCATACAGCGAGTGCTGCCCAGATATAGCAACAGTAACCCATAGTAGGCCCCCAACCAAAATATAAAAAAATACTGAGAGAGCTGTGCGGAGAGGACCTCCCCCCAGAAGTCCTTTGAAACATCCAACCATGGCTGCCATACCTTGTTGAACTTCTTAGGGCATGCTCCACTCTTGTAGATCAGTTTGAATCTGGGGAGAAGACCATGAACAACTTGAAAGAAAGCATGAGCCAAAAGGGGCCCCGCGTCCTTCCAATGTCGTAGAGGCACATTCATTCAGCACCCACAACAACCCAACTTCCGGAGTGTGGGGTATCTGCAGGTGAAATTTGTCGGCAAAAAAGACAAATAAATCCTTCCAGAAGGTGGAGAGTCCCGGACAAGTCCAAAACATATGAAAGAAATCAGCAGCAACCATGTTACATGTTCTTAACCAGCCTAGCTGGCGTATAGTGTAGATGATGAATGAACTTGAACTGGACTAACAGATCAGCAGTGCTGATAATATCCTGAAAGCATATCTCTGTTACCTCTTCCCAATCCTCTTCAGAAAGCTCAGGCATATACAACAGCCATTTGCGGTGAGAATTCTGAAAGGGATCCGCTCCCATCCCCTGGAGGCGGCCATAAAAGAATGTCACCAGTTTGGCTATTTCTGGAAACGACAGGAGGTCCTCAATGGAAGATTCCGTGAGCTCTATGGTCAAGGACCCAAATTGTGTTCACAGGGCGTGCCTCAATAGGAGATATTTGAAGAAAAATTTGTTGTCAAGACCATAGTTAAGCCTGAGTGTCTCAAATGACATCAGATTATTACCGTCAACTATGTGAGAGAGATGTGTTATCCCAAAACGGGCCCACCATACCGAATCTGGGTGGCCAAAGAGCGCAGGAAGGTTTGGGTTCCGCCACAGAGGAGTCTGCAGTGAAACCTCAGGTGAGGATTGAGACAGTGTTTTTCCCCCCTCCCTCCAGGCCATGAAACCCACCTCCAGAAGTCACATAATGAATGAAATGATATCCACCTGTGTGCAATCTAAGTGTCAGATGATCTGTCATTACATATACACACCTTTTTGAAAGGCCCCAGAAGCTGCAACACCTAAGCAAGAGGCGCCACTAACCAAATACTGCCATGAAGACCAAGGAACTTTCCAAACAAGTAAGGGACAAAGTTTTTGAGAAGTACAAGTCAGGGTTAGGCTATAAAAAATATCCAAATCTTTGATGATACCTAGGAGCGCCATCAAATCTATCATAACCAAATGGAAAGAACATGGCACAACAGCAAACCTGCCAAAAGACGGCCGCACACCAAAACTCACGGACCGGGCAAGGAGGGCATTAATCAGAGAGGCAGCACAGAGACCTAAGGTAACTCTGGAGGAGCTGCAGAGTTCCACAACAGAGACTGGAGTATCTGTACATAGGACGACAAAAAGCCGTACGCTCCATAGAGTTGGGCTTTATGGCAGAGTGGCCAGAAGAAAGACATTACTTTCAGCAAAAAACTAAATGGCACGTTTTGAGTTTGCGAAAAGGCATGTGGGAGACTCCCAAAATGTATGGAGGAAGGTGCTCTGGTCTGATGAGACTAGAATTTTACTTTTTGTCCATCAAAGAAAATGCTATGTCTGGGCGCAAACCCAACACATCACATCACCCAAAGAACATCATCACAGTGAAACATGGTGGTGGCAGCATCATGCTGTGGGGATGTTTTTCAGCAGTCGGGACTGGGAAACTGGTCAGAGTTGAGGGAAAGATGGATGGTGCTAATATTCTTGTGCAAAACCTGTACCACTCTGTGTGTGATTTGAGGCTAGGACGGAAGTTCACCTTCCAGCAGGACAATGACCCCAAACACACTGCTAAAGCAACACTTGAGTGGTTTACGGAGAAACATGTAAATGTGTTGGAATGGCCTAATCAAAACCCAGACCTCAATCCAATAGAAAATCTGTGGTCCGACTTAAAGATTGCTGTTCACAAGCGCAAACCATCCAACCTGAAGGAGCTGGAGTAGTTTTTCAAGAGGAATGGGCAAAAATCCCAGTGGTAAGATGTGGCAAGCTCATAGAGACTTATCCAAAGCGACTTTGAGCTGTGATAGCCGCAAAAGGTGGCTCTACAAAGTATTGACTTAGGGGGGTGAATAGTTATGCACATTGACCTTTTCTATTATTTTGTCATATTTGTTGTTTGCTTCACAATAAAAAAAACATCTTCAAAGTTGTGGGCATGTTCTGTAAATTAAATGATGAAAATCCTCAAACAATCCATGTTAATTCCAGGTTGTAAGGCAACAAAACACGAAAAATGTCAAGGGGGTGAATGCTTTTGCAAGGCACTGTAACTTCAGCTTGTTCATGTAGACCTGGTTCACACCTATGCAGGTTTCAGTTTCCCTTCAAAACTGGACTGCAGGGCAGTATTCTAACGTGATAACAACCCCAAACACACCTCCAAGAGGACCACTGCCTTGCTAAAGAAGTTGAGGGTAAAGGTGATGGACTGGCCAAGCATGTCTCCAGACCTAAACCCTATTGAGCATCTGTGGGGCATCCTCAAATTGAAGGGGGAGGAGCGCAAGGTCTCTGACATCCACCAGCTCCGTGATGTCATCATGGAGGAGTGGAAGAGGACTCCAGTGGCCACCTGTGAAGCTCTGGTGAACTCCACGGCCAAGAGGGTTAAGGCAGTGCTGGAAAATAATGGTGGCCACACAAAAAAATTATAATTTTGGGCCCAATTTGGACATTTTCACTTAGGGGTGTACTCACTTTTGTTGCCAGTGGTTTAGACATTAATGGCTGTATGTTGAGTCATTTTGAGGGGACAGCAAATTTACACTGATATACAAGCTGTACACTCACTACTTTACATTGTAGCAAAGTGCCATTTCATCAGTTGTTGTCACATGAAAAGCTATAATAAAATATTTACAAAAATGTCAGGGGTGTACTCACTTTTGTGAGATGCTGTATCAAGTCTCATGCAATTGGCAATCAATTTTATTATCTTTAGCATCTGGAGTATATAGATGTAGTGGTACCTCCATAAGAGCCACTGATTGCTGATGATTGAATGCAATAAAAGCACAGTCACCCTACATTCACACCTATGCGTTTTTAGTGCGTTTTGCAGTTTGCAGTTTTTACCACTGTATATAGCTGATTGCTAAGCAGGGGCCGGAAAGACGGCTGCTGCGTCCTTAGCAACCGATGAGTCATCAGCTGAGTCATCAGTCATCAGTCATTCAGTTCCCCACTGAAAGCTCAATGTTAAAAAAAAATATTTGCCGGCAAAAAAAATTGTGAAAAAGATGGCGTGCATTCTCCCCCAGGTCCATACAAGGCCCTTCAGGTCTAGTATGGATTCGAAAGGGGACCCCCATGCCAAAATTAAAAGAAAAATGGCGTGGGTTTCCCCCCAAAATCCATACAAGACCCTTATCTGAGCCTGCCACCGGGCAGATCAGGAAAGGGAGGGGACGAGCGACCCCCCCTTAACCATACCAGGCTGCATGCCCTGTTGATGTGGACAAGGGCCTCTTTCCGACAACCCTAGCCAGTGGTTTTTGGGATCTGCAGGCGGGTAGCTTATTGGAATCTTTAAGCCCCACTTTAAGGAGGGGACCCCCAGATCCCGCCCCCCGTGTGAAAGGGTATCGGGTACATCGTATTCCTACTCATTCACCAAAAAAGCAGTGAAATGTAATAAAAACACAAGAGCCGGTTTTTGACAATTACTTTATTAATAGCTCTGTCACAAGGGTCAGGCTCTCCCGTTTATGTCATTGGATGGCCACGCCCTATGGCTATATAAGAGTTGGCAGAGAGTGGGTGACAACCAAACAAATGAAGACATCAACAGAACAAGAGCGGCTTTTTTTATCTATTTTTAGGGTAACCGGCGGCGAGGAAGAAGACAGCAGCGGGAAGAGAGGGCGGTGGCGGGAAGAGACAGCTCGAAGAGAAGACGATGGGAAGGAGAAGACAGCGGGAAGGCGAAGACAGTGGGAAGAGACAGCGGGAAGGAGAAGACAGCGAGAAGAGATAGCTTGAGGAGGAGACGGTGGGAAGGAGAAGACGATGGGAAGAGACGGCTAGAGAAGACAGAGCTATTAATAAAGGAATTGTCAAAAACTGGCTCTTGTGTTTTTATTATATTTCACTGCTTTTTTGGTAAATGGGTAGGGGTACGATGTACCCAATACCCATTCACATAGGGGGGGGGCGGGATCTGGGTCCCCCTTCTTAAAGGGGGCTTTCATATTCTTTTTTTTTTCAAATAGATTTTATTAAAAGGTAAAAGTCATACAGAATATAACAACAATAGAAGTAGTTGTATTTTCACATATCAATAGTTGTGGCAACTCAGTGAGTTAAATAATAGGAGATAACAATGAGCACATAACAATCAGCATCCTAGGGGATACATGAGAGGGTCCCATGCAAGGGACAAACAACAAATAGGAGGTAAGAGCTTTCGAGACTAAACATCTTTATGTAGGGGGGGGGGATAACTGGATGGATCTGAAACTGGGGAGGACCCTAGGATTACTGGAAGGAAGTAAACAAACAAAACAAAAAAAATAAAACCTAGAGAAAAAATAAAAAAGGGGGGTGAGGGGGGAGATGGAGGTAGCCACCAAGGTCTTGGGTAGCAAGGAGGTAGACATCAAGTTGCACCGGTGAAATCTAGAGTGCATCTCTCGTTCAAGTATCGGGTGGAAGGATGGAGACCAATGGTAGAGAGAAAATGTGGATTTCATCCTTTTGAGGTGTTGGAGATTGAGTCCCATCAAATAGAGGATTAACCGAGGGAGCGAGTAGAATCACTGGAGGTGATGGGGGGGGCGGGGGTCTGTAATAGGAGAATGAAAACAGTTCGAGTTTCGCCCGGTCTTCTGGGGAGAGCGTGTGAACCATATAGGCTTGCCATCTGTGGTAGAAACGTTTTTTTGCAGTTTCATGCGAGAAGTCTGTCTTGAGCCTGTCTTTGAAAAGAAGCAGCAGAAGGTCCTTTTTGACTTGTGAAATTTTCGGGGAACTGTTGGATATCCAATTTTTTAAGCTGGGTCTCCTGGCGAGTAGTAGACATATCAAAGACCAGTTTTTATGAGAAGGGGGGGCATTGGGGGACCAAGGCAGCAACAGAGGGTCCCGGTAGCCGAAAATGAGGAGGAAGGGGTCTTTAGGTAGTTTCAACAGGGTCACTTTGAAGATGTAAGCTAGGACTTGATCCAAAAAAATGGATATGTGGGGGCTATATTCTGATAAGACCACGCTCACAGACCCCGAAAACCACCAGCTAGGGTTGTCAGGAAGAGGCCCTTGTCCTCATCAACATGGGGGCAAGGTTCCCACCCCCCCCACCATGTTGAGGGCATGCGGCCTGGTATGGTTCATTAGGGGGGGTGTTGGCTCTTCCCCTCTCTTTCCTGACCTGCAGGGTGGCATGCTCGGATAAGGGTCTGGTATGGATTTTGGAGGGGGACCCCACTCCATTTTTTAGTTTTTTTGCTGTGGTGGTCCCCTCCAAATCAATGCTAGACCTGAAGGGCCTGGTATGGACCCACGCCATTTTTTTCACAAATTTCTTTGCCGGTAAATTATTATATATTTTTTTACATTCATGCTAGGGATGCAGCAGCCAGCTTCCCGGTCCCCTCCTTAGCAACCAGCTATATACAGTGTGTTTTACAGTGAGTTTGAAGAAAAAAATGCAAAATGCATGAAAATTGCATGCAAAAACGCATGATAAATGGTGGTTTAAAAGAGCAAAATGCACTGAAAAACGTGCCTGAAAAATAGCCGCATAGATGTGAACCTAGACTCACTGCACATTTCGGGATACCAGCAGCACAAATGATGATAATGACTATGCTTCTGTCCCTGATTTCACAGAGGCTGCCAGCACACACACAGTACAGTTTCATGCACACTAACCCAGCAACCAGTCTAGGGGATGTCTTTTGAGCTTTTTCTAATGTTTAACAACTTGTAACTGAGGAGGAATATAGGGCATAGGATACTCTGATTATTGATAGCTCCAAAGAAAAGGGCATTAACTTCACTGTCCCATAAATGACTCCTCTGAGCCACTGAGACTGAAAGTTATGGCCTGATCAAGGACACTGAGTTAGAAATGTACTCTGAAAGCTGTGCTGGCTCTTACATCCTTAAAAGCACCAAACATCACCTAGATCAGCAAACAGTCTTTTACTCACAAGGCCACCGGATAACGGCCCAGACTTAGCTTCCTGTTGCCTTAAAGTGAAGTTTTACCCAACTGGATCCTCAAAGGTAAAGTCTCAATTGTGCTTCTCTAGTTGCAGTTGTGGGCCCCTCAACTCCGCCACACGCGAGGCCCTGGTGAACATCAACAAAGATTAGCAACAATGCCTTCAACAGTGACAGCTTCTGAAGCTGGTGGATCTCCTAGGTAAGGTGGTTAGCCTGGGGCAAGACAGACTAGCACATGGCCTCTCCAATATTTATACTCTCCCCCAACATGCACCAGTGGCCTGAACCCCCTACTGGGATGACTGGAGGGAATATGAATATTCAGATAACTCAGCCTGGTACTGAAATCTCATACTTTAACCAGTGGTACCAGTGACACCTACTGGCAACAGTGAAAAATCATGACCCCACTGAGCTTATGGAAAAACCAAGTGCAAAAATTATACATCAAAACTGCTACCACCCAGCCAAAAACAAAATTTTCCTACCACCTAACAGCCTATCTAGGAGGGTGCTACATAGATATCATCGCAGAACAAAGTAACGTAAGAGATCCATATTACTGTTTTCATACTGCTCAAAACTACTTGCAACAAAGCCAAAGGAAGTATTTAATATAGTGTGATAACAAATCACAGCCAGAATGGCTTAGCTTCTAGATAATTCTAACAGAGGGCTGTGAAATCATAACAGAGCTCTCACTGACAGTCACAGACTCACTGACTCTCACGGACTGTACAGCCCCAAGCTTATTGTCTTCACATGGTCCATAATTAAATAATCTGTGAGACAGTATAATGCTGATTTTAAAAAAGGTTGCATTATATTAAAAAAAGCTTGGCTCAAGGGATGACTTGTTCATTTTATTGTGGATTTGAAAAAATACCTCCTCCCCCACCAATACCCTTATGACAATTTAGAATCTGGACAAATGATCTCAAACTGAAAGTATGCATGTATTGCACAGTCAAGTAAAGTGCATATAAGTGCCTAAAAATCATATATTAACCACTTAAGCCCCGAACCATTTTGTAGCTAAAGGACCAGAGCTGTTTTCAGAATTTTGCACTGCGCTGCTTTAACTGTAAATTGTGAAGACATGCAATGTTGTACCGAAACGAAATTTGCGTCCTTTTCTTCCCACAAATAGAGCTTTCTTTTAATGGTATTTGACTGCCTCTGCGATTTTTATTTTTTGCGATATAAACGGAAAAAGACCGAAAATTTTGAAAAAAAATGATATTTTCTAATTTTGTTATAAGAAAAATCGAATAAACTAAATTTTAGTCATACATTCAGGCCAAAATGTATTCAGTGTCTTTAGTAAAAAAAATGTCAATAAGCGTATATTTATTGGTTTGCGCAAAAGTTATAGCGTCTACAAACTAGGGTACATTTTCTGGAATTTACACAGCTTTTAATTTATGACTGCCTATCTCATTTCTTGAGGTGCTAAAATGGCAGGGCAGTACAAAACCCCCCCAAATGACCCAATTTTGGAAAGTAGACACCCCAAGGAAATTGCTGAGAGGCATGTTGAGCCCATTGAATATTTTTTTTTTTGTCTCAAGTGATTGAATAATGACTAAAAAAATAAAAATTAAAAAAAATAACAAAAAGTTGTCACTAAATGATATATTGCTCACACATGCCATGGTTATATGTGGAATTGCACCCCAAAATAAATTTTGCTGCTTCTCCTGAGTACGGGGATACCACATGTGTGGGACTTTTTGGGAGCCTAGCCGCGTACGGGCCCCCGAAAACCAAGCACCGCCTTTAGGATTTCTAAGGGCGCAAATTTTTGATTTCACTCCTCACTACCTATCACAGTTTCGAAGGCCATAAAATGCCAAAATAGCACAAACCCCCCCAAATGACCCCATTTTAGAAAGTAGACTTCCCAAGGAAATTGCTGAGAGGCCTGTTGAGCCCATTGAATATTTTTTTTTTGTCCCAAGTGATTGAATAATGACAAAAAAAAAAAATTACAAAAAGTTGTCACTAAATGATATATTGCTCACACATGCCATGGTTATATATGGAATTACACCCCAAAATACATTTTGCTGCTTCTCCTGAGTACGGGATACCACATGTGTGGGGCTTTTTGGGAGCCTAGCCGCGTACGGGACCCCGAAAACCAAGCACCGCCTTCAGGATTTCTAGGCACAAATTTTTGATTTCACTCCTCACTACCTATCACAGTTTCGAAGGCCATAAAATGCCAAAATAGCACAAAACCCCCCCAAATGACCCCATTATGGAAAGTAGACACCCCAAGTCATTTGCTGAGAGGCATGGTGAGTATTTTACAGCTCTCATTTGTTTTTGAAAATGAAGAAAGAAAATATATATATTTTTTTTTTTTCAATTTTCAAAACTTTGTGACAAAAAGCGAGATCTGCAAAATACTCACCATACCTCTCAGCAAATAGCTTGGGGTGTCTACTTTCCAAAATTTGGTCATTTGGGGGGGTTTTGTGCCATCTGGGCATTCCATGGCCTCCGAAACTGTGATAGGCAGTGAGAAGTGAAATCAAAAATTTACACCCTTAGAAAGCCTGAAGGCGGTGCTTGGTTTTGGGGTCCTGTACGCGGCTAGGCTCCCAAAAAATCTCACACATGTGGTATCCCCGTACTCAGGAGAAGCAACAGAATGTATTTTGGGGTGTAATTCCACATATGCCCATGACATGTTTGAGCAATATATCATTTAGTGACAACTTTGTGCAAAAAAATAAATAAAAATAAATAAATTGTCTTTTTTTCGCAACTTGTGTCAACATATAAAATATTCCATGGACTCGACATGCCTCTCAGTATATAGCTAGGGGTGTCTACTTTCCAAAATGGGGTCATTTGGGGGGGGTTTGAACTGTTCTGGCATTTTATACACAACATTAGGAAGCTTACATCCACTCTTCTAACCACTTGAAGACAAAGCCCTTTTTGACACTTTTTGTTTACATATTTTTTTTGCAAGAAAATTATGTTGAACCCCCAAACATTATATATATTTTTAAAGCAAAGGCCCTACAGATTAAAATGGTGGGCGTTGCATTTTTTTTTTCTACACAGTATTTGCGCAGCGATTTTTCAAACAAATTTTTTGATGAAATAAAAAAGATGATCTTAGGCCGAGTACATAGATACCAAACACGACAAGCTTTAAAATTTCGCACAAACGCGCATTGGCGACAAACTACATACATTTTTAAAAGCCTTTAAAAGCCTTTACAGGTTACGCCGTTAGATTTACACAGGAGGTCTACTGCTAAAATTACTGCCCTCGATCTGACCTTCGCGGTGATACCTCACATGCATGGTGCAATTGCTGTTTACATATGACGCCAGACCGACGCTTGCGTTCACCATTGGGCAAGAGCAGGGCAGGACAGGGGTGCTTTTTTTATTATTCATTTTGCTTTTTTATTTTATTTTTAAACTTTTTTATCATTTTTATTGTTATCTCAGGGAATGTAAATATCCCCTATGATAGAAATAGGTAGTGACAGGTACTCTTTTTTTGAAAAAACTGAGGTCTATTGGACCCTAGATCTTTCCTCTGCCCTCAAAGCATCTGATCACACCAAGATCGGTGTGATAAAATGCTTTCCCAATTTCCCAATTGCGCTTTTTATATCCGGGGGGGACATTCCCTCCCACTGCTTGTAAAAGCAGTCCAGAGGCTAATTAGCCACTAGGATTGCTTTTACATGAAAGCCGGCCGCTGGCTGAAAAGAATGATACCAAGATGATACCTAAACCCGCAGGCATCATTCTGGTATAAACATTCAAAGTCCAGCAACATATCAGTACGTTGCTGGTCCTTGTTGGATATGTATTGTAATCTTTTTTTTCATGCAGCCTGTTGGCTGAACGAAAAAAAATGATTGATCGGTGGGTATGCCCACCATTAGAATACCGCCCTTCATCCACCCACTTCTAATGATGGGCATACATGCACCATTTATATATGCCGAAGCATGGGGGCATCTTCCCGCAAAAGTTATGCCGCGTTCACATGGTCAGACTTTTCCACGGGCAAGCCTCCGTCGGAATTTCGACCGTATGTACGTGGCATTAGGAGCAAAATCGCTCCTCCGCTCCTACGCCCCAATGCTTTCGGCATATATGCTTTTTTTTTAACTGTGGTGGTGAAATCACCTCCTACAGCACTGGAGTCGCAGGGATCAGGCCTGTCTCTGCGAACGCTGCAGTTATGTGTGTTATGTTTTGCAAGTGACAGTGATCGATCGATACTGCACTTGGGTGGCCTGGGCTGGACGGAGGGGCAAAACGCAGGTGCTAGCAGGTATCTGGGCTGATCCCACTAACACTGCGTTTTTGGGAACCCCTAAACCCCTAAACTGCTGGGGACGCTAGTATAGATCTGATCAGATCAGATATTGATCTGTTCAGATACTATACCACTAAGGGGGGTGTATGCTTCACGCGTGGGTGTTAGCGCTACTGGCACTAAACTGACGCTGCCTGGGGTGTGACGCAGACCCTCTCTGACGCTAAAACCTAATTGATATCACCCGCCGGGCGATCAGGGGGTTAAACCTTTATTGGGATATATACGGCGGGTGCCCTGACACTATAAAAAGCAAACTAACTAACCAGCGTCACCCGTAACACTTATATGGTGATTACTGGTGAAAGGGTTAACTAGGGGCAATTAGGGGGTTAAAACCTTTATTAGGTAATATATGGGGGTACCTGACGCTATATAAAAACCTGACGGCGAACCTAAATAAAAATTACTGGCTACCTATCGGCATCACCGACACTAAGACAACGATCATAAAAACGATCGCTTAGCGACAGTGGTGATAGGAGGTGAAAGGGTTACCTGGGGGGCGATCAAGGGGGTTAAACCTTTATTAGGTAATATATGGGGGTACCCGACGCTATAAAAACCTGCGGCGATCCTAAAAAAAATTACTGGCTACCGATCGGCATCACCAACGCTAAGACAGCGATCAGAAAAACGATCGCTTAGCGACAGTGGTGATAAGGGGTGAAAGGATTACCTGGGGGGCGATCAAGGGGGTTAAACCTTTATTAGGTAATATATGGGGGTACCTGACGCTATAAAAACCTGCGGCGAACCTAAAAAAAATTACTGGCTACCGATCTGCATCACCGACGCTAAGACAGCGATCAGAAAAATGATCGCTTAGCGACAGTGGTGATAGGGGGGTGAAAGGGTTATCTGGGGGGCGATCAAGGGGGTTAAACCTTTATTAGGTAATATATGGGGGTACCCGACGCTATAAAAACCTGCGGCGAACCTAAAAAAAATAACTGGCTACCGATCGGCATCACCAACGATAAGACAGCGATCAGAAAAATGATCGCTTAGCGACGGCGGTGCTAGGGGGTGAAAGGGTTATCTGGGGGCTGATCAGGGGGTTAAACCTTTATTAGGGGGGGTTAGGGGGCTACACTGGACCTAAAACTAACTTTAGTGACACTTTTACAGTCACAAATGTCACTGATTGCAGTGATCAGTAAATAAATGGTCACTGCAATCAGTGACACTGTGACTGGGGGCTGGGGGTGATCTGGGGGGTGATCTGGGGTGTCTGGGGGGGCCTGGGGGGGGCGATTTATGTGCCTATGTGTCCTGGTGTCAGTGTAGTGTTTTGTGCACTAACCTGCATCTTCTCCTGTGCGGCGCTCGGTATATGTGAGCGCCGCAGGAGAGATGACATCACTTCCTCTGCCTGTGTAAACATTACACAGGCAGGGGAAGGATTCAATTCGCTGGGAGCGATCGAGAGGGGGTGGCCAGAATCGAACGGCCGTCCCCTCATCCCCGATCGCTCCCAAACGAATAACGGCCGCTCACTGTAAAGAAGGGGGGTCCGATCGGACCCCCCAACTATACAAAGGCAGTCACATAGATATACGTGATTCTGCCTGTCGGTGCCATTCTGCCGACATATATTTACAGTGGGCGATCGTTAAGTGGTTAACAAATCATATACTTATATACACGAATGATGAATAATAGTAAATAGTAAAGTCTGTGCTGTCATGCAAAAAAACGATATATTAGAAAATACAAAATACATTAAAAAAAGTCCCAAATAGGATGGTGATGTTTAGATAATAGTGCTTCACTTGTACACTTGCTAATTTGCTTGTGTTCCAGGTGACCACCCAACTGTGCTCCACTCAAGCATAAAGATTAGCCTCTTACCAGATTTTGTGACCTCATTAGCCTTGTCTTAGTGAGAACACCCCTCACTTTGGGTATACAACATGGCTCCCATCAGGACAAATCATATGGCAGTTTGGCCCCTTAATATGGATCTACGGACATCCTATGCAAACATTTTAGACCAACATACTATTATGGAGCATGATTCGTATGGAAAGAGGTATGGAAATACTCATTGTCCACAAACAACACTTTTTAATAAAAAGACATATACTCACAAAGCACAGAACATAAAATTGTCCTACGCCCCGGCGGGCGTGCTGATGTCACCACTACAACCTCCACCGACATACGTTTTGTCATAGTAGATGTCCTCACTGGGGCAGGAGGATGTCCAGAGATCCATATCAAGGGGCCAAACTGCCATATGATTTGTCCTGATGGGAGCCATGTTGTATACCCAAAGTGAGGGGTGTTCTCACTAAGGCAAGGCTGAACCCTGTAATGAGGTCACAACATCTGCATCTGGTAAGAGGCTGATCTTTATGCTTATGAGTGGAGCACAGTTGGGTGGTCAACTGGAGCGCAAGAAAATTAGAATGTACACAAGTGGAGCACTATTATCAAAACATTACCATCCTATTTGGGACTTTTTTTTTATATATATATTTTGTATTTTTCTAATATATTGATTTTTGCATAACAGCAAAAGTCTTTAGTCTTTATTACTATTTATCATCATGATGAATTTGTTTATCGCATGTATATATATGATTTGTTAATATATGATTTTTAGGCAGTTGTATGCAATTTAATTGACAGCACAGCACATGTGTATTATCATTTGTCCAGATTCTAAATTGTCATAGAGGTATTGGTGGGGAAGAGGATATTTTTTTAAACTCACAATAAAATGAACAAGTCATCTCTTGAGCCAAGCATTTTTTTATATAATGCAACGTTGATTAAAATCAGCACTATACTCTCTATATACAGTATATACACTGTACATAAATAAGTTTCTGTTTTCTCCTTTAATACATCAAATGAGAACAATGATGTTCAAGATTTTCTACATTCATCTGAGCCTATTTTGTGTGATTAAAGTTAGATTGTTTTCAATCTACTATATTGGGCTATCTCACAGATGATTTAAATATGAACCATGTGAAGACAACAAGCTCGGGGCTGTACTTGTCAGTGAAAGCTCTGTTATGATTGCACAGCACTCTGTTAGAATTAGCTAGCAGCTAAACCATTCTGGCTGTGATTTGTTATCACACTATATTCTTTGGTTTTTATTGCATGTAGTTTCTAGCAGTATGAAAACAATAATATGGATCTCTTACTTTACTTTGTGCTGCCATCATATCTATGTAGCACCCTCCTAAATAAGTTGCTAGATGGAACTTTTATTTAATTTATTTTCTATCCTTCTAATATATTCTTTTTTGCATGACAGCACGGACTTTATGAATTGGTATTGTCATTATTACTATTTACCATCATGATGAGTTTGCTAGCCTTTAACTGCCTTAATTTTTCATGGCATAGATTCAACAAGGTTTTGGAAACATTCCTCAGAGATGTTGGTCCATATTGACAGGATAGCAGTATTCAGTTGCTGCAGATTTGTCAGCTGCACTTCCATGATGAGAATCTCCCATTTCACCACATCCCAAAGGTGCATTATCGGATTGAGATCTGGACACTGTGGAGGCCATTGGAGTACAGTGAACTAATTGTCAGGTGCATTATCTTGCTGGAAGTAGCCATCAGAAGATGGGTACACTGTAGTCATAAGAGGATGAACATGGTCAGCAACAATACTCAGTAGGCCATGGCCTTTAAACGATGCTCAAGGGGCCCAAAGTGTGCCAAGAAAATATCCCCCACACCATAAAACTACCATCACCAGCCTACACCATTGATACAAGGCAGGATGGATCCATGCTTTCATGTTGTGTACGCCAAATTCTGACCCTACCATCTGAATGTTGCAGCTAAAACTGAGACTCATCAGACAAGGTGCTGTTTTTTCAATCTTCTACTGTCCAATTTTGGTGAGCCTGTGAGAATTGTAGCATCAGTTTTCTTTTCTGAGCTGACAGGAGTGACACCCGGTGTGGTCTTCTGCTGTTGTAGCCCTACTTCAAGATTTGATGTCTTGTGCATTCAGAGATGGTATTACCTTGGTTGCAATGAGTGGTTATTTGATTTACTGTTGCCTTTCTATCATATCAAACCAGTCTGCCCATTCTCCTCTGACCTCTGATATCAACAAGGAATTTATGTGCACACAACCTCCACTCACTGGATATATTCTCTTTTTTAGACCATTCTCTATAGATGTCTGTGTGTGAGAATTCCCATTGATCAGCAGTTTTTGAAATACTCAGACTGTCTTGCACTAACAACCATTCCACATTCAAAGTCAACTAAATTACCTTTCTTCCCCATTCTGATGCTCGGTTTGAACTTCAGCATGTCTAGATGCCTAAATGCATTAAGTTGCTGCCATGTTATTGGCTCATTAGCAATTTGTGTTACCAAGTAGGGATGAGCTATCTGTTCGAGTCGAACATGAGTTTGACTCGAACATTGCCTGTTTGCTCGTTCGCCGAACAGCGAACAATTTGTGGTGTTTATGGTAAATTAGAAAAGCCGCGGAACACCCTTTAAAAGTCTATGGGAGAAATCAAAAGTGCTAATTTTAAAGGTTAATATGCAAGTTATTGTCATAAAAAGTGTTTGGGGACCCGGGTCCTACCCCAGGGGACATGTATCAATGCAAAAAAAAAGTTTTAAAAACGGCCAATTTTTCGGGAGCACTGATTTTAATAATGCTTAAAGTGAAACAATAAAAATGAAATATTCCTTTAAATTTCGTTCCTGGGGGGTGTCCAAAGTATGCCTGTAAAGTAGCGCATGTTTCCCGTGTTTAGAACAGTCCCTGCACAAAATGTAATTTCTAAAGGAAAAAAGTCATTTAAAACTGCTTGCGGCTATTAATGAAATGTTGGGTCCCGGCAATACAGATCAAAGTCATTGAACAAAAACGGCAGGGCCTGGTAATGGACTGGGGGGGAACCCCTGTCGTTTTTTTCAATGACTTTGATCTGTATTGCCGGGACCCAACATTTCATTAATAGCCGCAAGTAGTTTTAAATTTTTTTCCTTTGGAAATTACATTTTGTGCAGGGACCAAAAAAAAAAGCGCGGGGTTCCCAACAAATTCCATATCAGGCCCTTCAGGTCTGGTATGGATTTTAAGGGGGACCCCGCACCAAAATAAAAAAAATGGCGAGGGTTCCCCTAAAAATCCATACCAGACCCTTATCCGAGCATGCAACCTGGCAGGCCACAGGAAAAGAGGGGGGGACGAGAGAGCGCCCCCCTCCTGAACCGTACCAGGCCACATGCCCTCAACATGGGGAGGATGTCCCCATGTTGATGGGGACAAGGGCCTCATCCCCACAACTAGTGATGTCGCGAACATAAAATTTTCCGTTCGCGAACGGCGAACGCGAATTTCCGCAAATGTTCACGAACGGGCGAACCGGGCGAACCGCCATAGACTTCAATAGGCAGGCAAATTTTAAAACCCACAGGGACTCTTTCTGGCCACAATAGTGATGGAAAAGTATTTTCAAGGGGACTAACACCTGGACTGTGGCATGCCGGAGGGGGATCCATGGCAAAACTCCCATGGAAAATTACGTAGTTGACACAGAGTCGGGTTTTAATCCATAAAGGGCATAAATCACCTAACATTCCTAAATTGTTTGGAATAACGTGCTTTAAAACATCAGGTATGATGTTGTATCGATCAGGTAGTGTAAGGGTTATGCCCGCTTCACAGTGACAGACCAAACTCTGACACACCAAACTCCCCGTTTAACGCACTGCAAACAACCGCAAACAGTCCATTTGCACAACCACAAGGCTTTAATGATCACCTTAGATGATCACAAAGAAAATGTATGTTTTTTCTATGCAAAATTATCCAGCCGATCGCTTTTGGTCTGTTCACAATGAAGCATCGACCTTATCATCTGGGATGTGCCAACATTGCCATTGCCAACACACTCATAGAGGTGGTCGCTTCATCGTGATACGCAAGCCCCTTCACCACAACAACGTAACGATCATGAAGGGGAATTGACACATGTATGTGCTTTTTTTTTGTTTTGTTTTTGAAGCCACAGTGCAGCACCAGAGGCCAGAAAAATTAGGCATGTACACATGCCTGAAAAATTAGGTATTGTTGCAGCCGCTGCTGTAGCAGTGGCCAGAAAAATTGATGTTTTCCAGGCAGAAAGTGCCCTAAAACATTGCGGCTTGAACCCTAGTTGGTGGCGGATAAGTCACGCAAGTCATCCGGCATGCAGAGATAAAATACAGCAGCATGTGGACCATTTTTAGCCCAAGGCAGCTCATCTCCTCAGGCTTTTTTTAGTCAAATGTATCGCCCACTGTCAGTCCCTTCCGGATCCATGCCTCATTCATCTTAATAAAGGTGAGGTAATGTAGACTTTTTTGACCTAGGCGACTTCTCTTCTCAGTAACAATACCTCCTGCTGCACTGAAGGTCCTTTCTGAAAGGACACTTGAAGCGGGGCAGGCCAGAAGTTCTATCGCAAATTGGGATAGCTCAGGCCACAGGTCAAGCCTGCACACCCAGTAGTCAAGGGGTTCATCGCTCCTCAGAGTGTCGATATCTGCAGTTAAGGCGAGGTAGTCTGCTACCTGTCGGTCGAGTCATTCTCTGAGGGTGGACCCCGAAGGGCTGTGGCGATGCGTAGGACTTAAAAAGCTCCGCATGTCCTCCATCAACAACACATCTGTAAAGTGTCCTGTCCTTGCCGGCATGGTCGTGGTAGGAGGAGGATTACTTTCACCTCTTACCCTGTTAGATTCCCGTTGTGCTGTGACATCACCCTTATACGCTGCGTAAAGCATACTTTTTAATTTATTTTGGAACTGCTGCATCCTTTCCGACTTCCGGTAATTCAGTAACATTTCAGGCACTTTCTGCTTATACCGGGGGTCTAGTAGCGTGGCCACCCAGTACAGGTCGTTCTCCTTCAGCCTTTTTATACGAGGGTCCCTCAACAGGCACGACAGCATGAAAGACCCCATTTGCACAAGGTTGGATGCCGAGCTACACATGTCCCATTCCTCGTCCTCACTGATCTCACTGAAGGTCTGTTCTTCCCCCCAGCCACGTACAACACCACGGGTACCAGATAGGTGACAACGAGCACCCTGGGATGCCTGCTGTGCTTGGTCTTCCTCCTCCTCCTCAAAGCCACATTCCTCCTCTGACTCCTCTTCCTCAGACTCCTCTTCCAGCGTTGCCGCAGGTCCAGCAAACGATGCTGATAAGGCTGTTTCTGGTGGTGATGGTGATCACAACTCTTCCTCTTCCTCTTCACACTCATCTATGGCCTGATCCAGCACTCTTTGCAGTTTGCAGGGCACACTCCAGGAAGAAAACAAATGGGATGATGTCGCTGATGGTGCCTTCGGTGCGACTGACTAGGTTTGTCACCTCCTCAAAAGGACGCATAAGCCTACAGGCATTGCGCATGAGCGTTCAGTAACGTGGCAAAAAAATTCCCAGTTGCGCAGAGGCTGTCCTAGCACCCCGGTCATACAAATACTCGTTGACGGCTTTTTCTTGTTGGAGCAGGCGGTCGAACATTAGGAGTGTTGAATTCCAACGCGTCGGGCTGTCGCAAATCAAGCGCCTCACTGGCATGTTGTTTCGCCGCTGGATATCTGAAAAGTGCGCCATGGCCGTGTAGGAACGCCTGAAATGGCCACACGTTGAGGATGTCCTGTAAGTCTGGATACTTATGCACAAAGCGTTGTACAATCAGATTGAACACATGTGCCATGCACGGCACATGTGTCAACTTGCCCAAATTCAATGCCGCCAACAAATTTCTTCCGTTGTCACACACCACTTTGCCGTTCTCCAGTTGGTGCGGAGTCAGCCACTGATCCACCTGTGCGTTCAGGGCGGACAGGAGTGCTGGTCCGGTGTGACTCTCTGCTTTCAGGCAAGTCAACCCCCAGACGACGTGACACTGTCGTATCCGGGATGTGGAATAGCCCCTGGGAGCTGGGGGGGTGCAGTTGATGTGGAGCAAGACGCAGCAGCAGAAGAGGACTCAGCCGAGGAGGTTATCGAAGAGGATGGAGTAGGAGGAGTAGAGGAGGTGGCAGCAGGCCTGCCTGCAAGTCGTGGCTGTGTCACCACCAACTCCTCTGCAGAGCCACGCATTACATGCTTGGCAGCCGTCAGCAGGTTTACCCAATGCGCAGTGTAGGTGATATACCTGCCCTGACCGTGCTTTGCAGACCAGGTATCAGTGGTCAGATGGACCCTTGCCCCAACACTGTGTGCCAGACATGCCATGACTTCCTTTTGCACAATAGAGTACAGGTTGGGGATTGCCTTTTGTGAAAAGAAATTTCGGCTGGGTACCTTCCACTGCGGTGTCCCAATAGCTACAAATTTTTTATAGGCCTCAGATTCCACCAGCTTGTATGGTAAAAGCTGGCGGGCTAAGAGTTCAGACAAGACAGCTGTCAGACGCCAAGAAAGGGGGTGACTCTGTGACATTAGCTTCTTATGCTTAAACATGTCCTTGACAGACACCTGACTGTGGGCAGATGAGCAGGAACTGCTCAAGGCGAGAGATGGAGTGGCGGATGGTTGAGAGAGGGCAAGGAGGACAGCAGTGGTTGACGTGGCTGAAGATGCTGGACCAGGAGGAAGATGGTGGCTTTGAGCTTGTGTGCTGCTTGTACTCGTCATCATGTGTTGATCCCATAGGCGTTTGTGATGTGCGATCATGTGCCTTCGCAAAGCAGTTGTACCTAGGTGGGTGTTGGATTTCCCACGACTCAGTTTCTTTTGGCACAGGTTGCAAATGGCATCGCTGTTATCAGAGGCAGACACACAAAAAAAATGGACGGCATTCTGGTGGTGGCAACAGCATGCGTTGATTGGCGTGCTGTCTGTCTGACCCCGGGTGCCGATACATGCTGTCTGACTGTGCCACTAGCTCCTTGCGATAACCTCCCCCTGCTTCCAACTCGTCTCCTCCTTCTCTCTGTCTCCCCATCTGAACTTTCCCCCTGTTCTTCTTCTCTTCGAGCAGGCACCCACGTGACATCCACGGACACATCGTCATCATCAACCGCTTCACTTGTATCTGACAACTCAGCAAAGAAAGCAGCAGCGGGTACAACATCATCATCATCACACCGTACGTCTATGTGTGTAATGCTGCCTGACTGAGACATATCCCTTTTATCTACATCCTCTGGCAATAATGGTTGTGCATCAGTCATTTCTTCCAACTCATATGTAAATAACTCCTCTGACAGATCAAGTGAAGCAGCTGTGGTGCTAGTGTTGGTGGTGGCGGCAGGCGGGCAAGTGGTAACTTGAGAGGTGCCCGAAGCTGAGCTGGAGGAGGATGGGTGTCCTGTGTTAGCCAGTCAACTATGTCCTCAGAACTTTTCGAGTTCAGGGTACGTGGCCTCTGAACACTGGGCATTATTCTAGGGCCAAAGGGAATCACAGCACCACGACCACGACGGCCCCTGCGGGGTGGCCTGCCTCTGCCTGTCATTTTTTTTAGATTAGTTTAGTTGTACTATGCGTGCAAGCTACTGTGACACCAGATATGAGTGACACTGTGCACTGGCAGAAGTTGGCAGAGTAGACGCTGTAGGCCTGACACACACGCTGGCAGGCAACTGACTGCTATTCTATTGCAGTCAAAATAATAATTTTTTTTAAATGTAATCTACTGTGACACAAGATATATGAGTGGTGGCACTGGGCAAGTGGGCACAGTATACGCTGTGAGCCTGACACACATACGCTGGCAGCCAACTGCAATTAGATTACAGAGGAAAAAAAAAAAAGCAGACTGATGTACTAGCCCTAAAAAGTACTTTTTGGGGTGCTGTCAGGACACTGTCCTTACAGCAGAGATCAGATGAGTCTTTCAGGACTGGAGTGGACACTGAATACACACACACTGGCAGGCAACTGCAATTAGATTACAGAGGAAAAAAAAAAAGCAGACTGATGTACTAGCCCTAAAAAGGGCTTTTTGGGGTGCTGTCAGGATGCTGTCCTTACAGCAGAGATCAGATGAGTCTTTCAGGACTAGAGTGGACACTGAATACACACACGCTGGCAGGCAACTGCAATTAGATTACAGAGGGAAAAAAAAAAAGCAGACTGATGTACTAGCCCTAAAAAGGGCTTTTTGGGGTGCTGTCAGGATGCTGTCCTTACAGCAGAGATCAGATGAGTCTTTCAGGACTGGAGTGGACACTGAATACACACATGCTGGCAGGCAACTGCAATTAGATTACAGAGGAAAAAAAAAAAGCAGACTGATGTACTAGCCCTAAAAAGTGCTTTTTGGGGTGCTGTCAGGATGCTGTCCTGACAGCAGAGATCAGATGAGTCTTTCAGGACTGGAGTGGACACTGAATACACACACACTGGCAGGCAACTGCAATTAGATTACAGAGGAAAAAAAAAACAGACTGATGTACTAGCCCTAAAAAGGGCTTTGTTGGGGTGCTGTCAGGACGCTGTCCTTACAGCAGAGATCAGATGAGTCTTTCAGGACTGGAGTGGACACTGAATACACACACGCTGGCAGGCAGCTGCAATTAGATTACGGAGGAAAAAAAAAAGCAGACTGATGTACTAGCCCTAAAAAGTGCTTTTTGGGGTGCTGTCAGGACGCTGTCCTGACAGCAGAGATCAGATGAGTCTTTCAGGACTGGAGTGGACACTGAATACACACACGCTGGCAGGCAACTGCAATTAGATTACAGAGGAAAAAAAAAAAGCAGACTGATGTACTAGCCCTTAAAAGGGCTTTTTGGGGTGCTGTCAGGACGCTGTCCTTACAGCAGAGATCAGATGAGTCTTTCAGGACTGGAGTGGACACTGAATACACACACGCTGGCAGGCAACTGCAAATAAAATTACAGAGGAAAAAAAAAAAGCAGACTGATGTACTAGCCCTAAAAAGTGCTTTTTGGGGTGCTGTCAGGACGCTGTCCTGACAGCAGAGATCAGATGAGTCTTTCAGGACTGGAGTGGACACTGAATACACACACACTGGCAGGCAACTGCAAATAGATTACAGAGGAAAAAAAAAAGCAGACTGATGTTCTAGCCCTAAAAAGGGCTTTTTGGGGTGCTGTCAGGACGCTGTCCTTACAGCAGAGATCAGATGAGTCTTTCAGGACTGGAGTGGACACTGAATACACACACGCTGGAAGGCAACTGCAATTAGATTACAGAGGAAAAATAAAAGCAGACTGATGTACTAGCCCTAAAAAGGGCTTTGTTGGGGTGCTGTCAGGACGCTGTCCTTACAGCAGAGATCAGATGAGTCTTTCAGGACTGGAGTGGACACTGAATACACACACGCCGGCAGGCAACTGCAATTAGATTACAGAGGAAAAAAAAAGCAGTCTGATGTACTAGCCCTAACAAGTGCTCTTTGGGGTGCTGTCAGGATGCTGTCCTTACAGCAGAGATCAGATGAGTCTTTCAGGACTGGAGTGGACACTGAATACACACACGCTGGCAGGCAACTGCAATTAAATTACAGAGGAAAAAAAAAAAGCAGACTGATGTACTAGCCCTAAAAAGTGCTTTTTGGGGTGCTGTCAGGACGCTGTCCTTACAGCAGAGATCAGATGAGTCTTTCAGGACTGGAGTGGACACTGAATACACACACGCTGGCAGGCAGCTGCAATTAGATTACAGAGGAAAAAAAAAAGCAGACTGATGTACTAGCCCTAAAAAGTGCTTTTTGGGGTGCTGTCAGGACGCTGTCCTGACAGAAGAGATCAGATGAGTCTTTCAGGACTGGAGTGGACACTGAATACACACACGCTGGCAGGCAACTGCAATTAGATTACAGAGGAAAAAAGCAGACTGATGTACTAGCCCTAAAAAGTGCTTTTTGGGGTGCTGTCAGGACGCTGTCCTTACAGCAGAGATCAGATGAGTCTTTCAGGACTGGAGTGGACAGTGAATACACACACGCTGGCAGGCAACTGCAATTAGATTACAGAGGAAAAAAAAAAAAAAGCATACTGATGTACTAGCCCTAAAAAGTGCTTTTTGGGGTGCTGTCAGGATGCTGTCCTGACAGCAGAGATCAGATGAGTCTTTCAGGACTGGAGTGGACACTGAATACACACACACTGGCAGGCAACTGCAATTAGGTTACAGAGGAAAAAAAAAACAGACTGATGTACTAGCCCTAAAAAGGGCTTTTTGGGGTGCTGTCAGGACGCTGTCCTTACAGCAGAGATCAGATGAGTCTTTCAGGACTGGAGTGGACACTGAATACACACACGCTGGCAGGCAGCTGCAATTAGATTACGGAGGAAAAAAAAAAAGCAGACTGATGTACTAGCCCTAAAAAGTGCTTTTTGGGGTGCTGTCAGGACGCTGTCCTGACAGCAGAGATCAGATGAGTCTTTCAGGACTGGAGTGGACACTGAATACACACACGCTGGCAGGCAACTGCAATTAGATTACAGAGGAAAAAAAAAAAGCAGACTGATGTACTAGCCCTAAAAAGGGCTTTTTGGGGTGCTGTCAGGACGCTGTCCTTACAGCAGAGATCAGATGAGTCTTTCAGGACTGGAGTGGACACTGAATACACACACGCTGGCAGGCAACTGCAAATAAAATTACAGAGGAAAAAAAAAAGCAGACTGATGTACTAGCCCTAAAAAGTGCTTTTTGGGGTGCTGTCAGGACGCTGTCCTGACAGCAGAGATCAGATGAGTCTTTCAGGACTGGAGTGGACACTGAATACACACACACTGGCAGGCAACTGCAAATAGATTACAGAGGAAAAAAAAAAGCAGACTGATGTACTAGCCCTAAAAAGGGCTTTTTGGGGTGCTGTCAGGACGCTGTCCTTACAGCAGAGATCAGATGAGTCTTTCAGGACTGGAGTGGACACTGAATACACACACGCTGGAAGGCAACTGCAATTAGATTACAGAGGAAAAATAAAAGCAGACTGATGTACTAGCCCTAAAAAGGGCTTTGTTGGGGTGCTGTCAGGACGCTGTCCTTACAGCAGAGATCAGATGAGTCTTTCAGGACTGGAGTGGACACTGAATACACACACGCCGGCAGGCAACTGCAATTAGATTACAGAGGGAAAAAAAAAGCAGTCTGATGTACTAGCCCTAACAAGTGCTTTTTGGGGTGCTGTCAGGATGCTGTCCTTACAGCAGAGATCAGATGAGTCTTTCAGGACTGGAGTGGACACTGAATACACACACGCTGGCAGGCAACTGCAATTAAATTACAGAGGAAAAAAAAAAAGCAGACTGATGTACTAGCCCTAAAAAGTGCTTTTTGGGGTGCTGTCAGGACGCTGTCCTTACAGCAGAGATCAGATGAGTCTTTCAGGACTGGAGTGGACACTGAATACACACACGCTGGCAGGCAGCTGCAATTAGATTACAGAGGGAAAAAAAAAGCAGACTGATGTACTAGCCCTAAAAAGTGCTTTTTGGGGTGCTGTCAGGACGCTGTCCTGACAGAAGAGATCAGATGAGTCTTTCAGGACTGGAGTGGACACTGAATACACACACGCTGGCAGGCAACTGCAATTAGATTACAGAGGAAAAAAGCAGACTGATGTACTAGCCCTAAAAAGTGCTTTTTGGGGTGCTGTCAGGACGCTGTCCTTACAGCAGAGATCAGATGAGTCTTTCAGGACTGGAGTGGACAGTGAATACACACACGCTGGCAGGCAACTGCAATTAGATTACAGAGGAAAAAAAAAAGCAGACTGATGTACTAGCCCTAAAAAGGGCTTTTTGGGGTGCTGTCAGGACGCTGTCCTTACAGCAGAGATCAGGTGAGTCTTTCAGGACTGGAGTGCACACTGAATACACACACGCTGGCAGGCAACTGCAATTAGATTACAGAGGAAAAAAAAAAAAAAGCATACTGATGTACTAGCCCTAAAAAGTGCTTTTTGGGGTGCTGTCAGGATGCTGTCCTTACAGCAGAGATCAGATGAGTCTTTCAGGACTGGAGTGGACACTGAATACACTGGCCTAGCTATAGATTTCCCTATTAAATCAGCAGCAGCTACACTGTCCCTCCTCTCACTAAGACTGCAGCTTGCGAATGCATCTAAAATGGATGCTGTCCAGGAGGTGGGAGGGTCTGAGAGGGAGGGTATGCGCTGATTGGCTAGAATGTGTCTGCTGAATGTGAGGTACAGGGTCAAAGTTTGCTCAATGATGACGAATAGGGGGCGGACCGAACATCGCATATGTTCGCCCGCCGCGGCGAACGCGAACAAGTTATGTTCGCCGGGAACTATCCGCCGGCTAATAGTTCGGGACATCTCTACCCACAACCCGTGCCCACAGGTTGTGGGGGTCTGCGGGCGGGGGGCTTATTGGAATCTAGAAGCCCCCTTTAACAAAGGGGACCCCCAGATGCCACCCCCTATGTGAATTGGTAACGGGGTACATTGTACCCCTACCATTTCACACAAAAAAATGACAAAAAGGTAAAAAAAACACACGCACACAGCTTGGGACAAGTCCTTTAATAAAAATAAATAATAATAATAATGGAAATCCTTCTACGATCCGGACCCGCCGCTACAAACAATACAGTCTCCTCCAAGACTCCCGGCTGAATGACACGCTACCCGTGTGACAGTTCTTATATAACCAAGGGTGGGGCCATCCGTGACGTGGATGGGTGACCCCGCCCCACCTGTGACGCAACAGGTGTTTCCGGCGGTTTCCTGTGGTGTCACGGGTAACCCCGTCCCGTATTACATGTCACAGTGACGGGAAAGCACTGGAAACCCCCGTTGCGTCACCGGGGGGCGGTATCACCCGTCCATGTCATGGGTGGCCCCGCCCTCGGTTATATAAGAACTGTCACACGAGTAGCGCTTCATTAAGCCAGGAGTCTCGGAGGAGGCTGTATCGTTCGTAGCGGCGGGTCCGGATCGTAGAAGGATTTCCAGCGTTGGAATTTTTAATTATTTTTTAATTAAAGGACTTGTCCCAAGCTGTGTGTGTGATTTTGTACCTTTTTTGTCATTTTTTTGGGTGAAATGATAGGGGTACAATGTACCCCGTTACCAATTCACATACGGGGGCGGCATCTGGGGGTCCCCTTTGTTAAAGGGGGCTTCCAGATTCCAATAAGCCCCCTGCCCACAGACCCCTACAGCCACCAGGCAAGGGTTGTGGGGATAAGGGCCTTGTCCCCATCAACATGGGGACATCCTCCCCATGTTGAGGGCATGTGGCCTGGTACGGTTCAGGAGGGGGAGGCGCTCCCGCCCCCTCTCTTTTCCTACGGCCTGCCAGGTTGTCTGCTCGAATAAGGGTCTGGTATGGATTTTTGGGGGGAACCCCACGCCATTTTTTTTAAATGGCGCAGGGTTCCCCTTAATATCCATACCAGACCTGAAGGGCCTGATATGGAATTTGGGGGGACCCCCACGCTTTTTTTTTATTTTTTATCAATGACTTTTGTATGTATTGCCGGGAGCCGACAATTCATTAATAGCCGCGAGTGAGTTTTAAATGACTTTTTTTCCTTCAAAAATGACATTTTATGCAGGGACAGTTCTAAGCACAGGAAACATGCGCCACTTTACATGCATATCATTTGTTTCGGGCCATTTTTTTTTATGACTTTGATCTGTATTGCCGGGACCCGACAATTCATTAATAGCCGCGAGTAGTTTTAAATGACTTTTTTTCCTTTAGAAATGACATTTTGTGCAGGGACAGTTCTAAACACGGGAAACATGCTGTCAGACAACTCACCTTGCCGGACGTGCTGTTCATCGCCTTGGGGCGCGCGCGCCGACGCGAGCTGCTGTTGTGCATTCTCCTGTGCGCGCGGGTGCGCCAATTAGCACGGACGTGCGCCGATGGGCGCCGCATGCGTCGATGCGTGCCGAGCGCGCGTTCGCCGATGCGCGCCAAGCGGCCTATTTAAATCCCTGGAACACTTCAACCCAGTGCTGTCTGATCTGCAGCTCCCTGTGTATCCTGCCCCTGCTGTTTACCTGAAATCTGACCCTCTGACCACCCGGCTTGTTACTTGGACTTCTCCTGCCTTCTGCCTGCATCTGACCATGGCTTGCCTTTGACCCTGAACCTGTCTGCTCCTCTGTACCATGTTGCCTGACCGTTGCCAAACCCTGCCTGTTATTTGACCATTCTGTGTTGCTCCTGCTCAGCTTCACCCTCCAGTATCCCTGCCTGCCTGTCTGCAGCCTGTGAGGCTCATCTTCCCTTCTGCATCCGGATCCTGAGCTGTCTTCCAGCAAATATCCACCAGGCTCTCTTACCCTTCCATACTCCTGTGCCTCCTGTCTGCACTACCAGGGGCCGCCAGTCGTATCCGTACGGGGGACCTTCCTCTGCTCCGTTGGGCTTGTCGACCAGATACGTGTAAGTCTGACGCATGCGCTACTTTACAGGCATACTATAGACACCCCCCAGGTATGAAATTTAAAGGAATATTTCACTTTTATTGTTTTACTTTAAGCATTATTAAAATCACTGCTCCCGAAAAAACCCGGGTCCCCAAACACTTTTTATGACAATAACTTGCATATTAGCCTTTAAAATTTTCACTTTTGATTTTTCATGTTCGTGTCCCATAGACTTTAACGGTGTTCGCGTGTTCGAACAAATTTTTTGCCTGTTCGCATGTTCTGGTGCAAACCGAACCGGGGGATGTTCGGCTCATCCCTATTACCAAGCAATTGAACAGGTGTACCTAATAACGTGGCCGGTGAGTGTATATGATTTTTAGGCACTTGTATGCACTTTAATTGACAGTGCAACACTTTTCTCCTTTTCTATGTCTTTGTATTGGTATGTGCAATACAGTGAGTGCAGCTGTCAGAATTATTGAACAACGTCACAACTTGTACGCTATGTGAGGTTGTAGTTGATTCTTCCTCCTTCTTAGTGACAGCAGATGTTGCATCCCTGTACATCAATATTGCACATGTAGATGGACTGGAGGCGGTACAATATTATCTTAATGAGGCTGACCTTCAGATATATATCCCCGATATATAGAAACAATTTATTTTAAAACCTTTGGATTTTACAATGACCCACAACTAGTTCTGGTTCAACATGTTTTTTACTTGCAGGCCAGAGGAGTAGCTATGGGAGCCAAATCTTCTCCCAGTCTAGCCAATTTATTTATCTCTGGATGGGAGGAGGACATAATTTATTTGAGAGATTGGCCAAAATATTTTTTTTACCAGCGATACATTAATGATGTCCTGCTCCTATGGCATAGTGATTAGGACTACCAGAATAATTTTATTGGAACTTTGAATTATAATAATCTCAATATAAGTTTAACACATGCCTATAGTCAAAAGGAGACTAGCTTTTTGGACCTGACACTGGTCAATATTGCTACCAGAGTCACCAGGTCCTTTTTTAAACTTACTGACAAAAGTAGTTTTATTCCCACTGACAGTTGCCATCATTCTCTATGGCTCAAAAACATTCCCAAGGTCCAGTTTGCTAGCATGAGATGCAACTGACAGTTTGGAGGATTATTATTTACAATCTGCAATTCTAAAATACAGATTTCTTGAGAAGGGCTATGAAGCCTCCACTTTAGACAACACTATTCAAGAAATAGCTGGGATGGACAGGGAGTCCTTGTTACAAGTTCAAAGTAAGAAAATGCCCTCTAAAATGATATGTCCCTTTATCACTGGCTTCTCCATACAACATTCACAAATTAGGAACATTTTAAAAAGCATTCGGGGAATCCCAAAAAAGTGACCCAATTTTAATTAACTTGCTACCTGAGACAGGTGGAAATTTTTATGTAATTTGAAAATTTTAATAAATATTAAACTTTATGCTGCAATTTTGGCTCCGAGTGGTGAGCTTTTCTTTAGTAGGTGTCACGTACCTGACGGTAGAGCCTGATATGCAGAGGACGGCCTCTCTTACACCTCTGACTCGGGACCCCCTGGTAGAGTAGACAGGTGGCGCAGGAGTGCAGAGTCTCACGAGTGCCTGATGGATTGCTGTAGTGGAGCCACGGCAACTGCAGATGGGATGGGAGTTCAGCAGGACTCCAAGGGCAGAAGATAAGGCAGGTGCAGACAAGCCGGGTCATACACTGGTGGGCACGTCGGACACAGTTGCAAAAGGCAGAAGCATAGCCAGGATACAGGCCGGATCGGTAATCGGCTGACAGCAAGGTAGCAGAGGGAGCAGGCAGATGCGTAGTCAAAACAAGCCGGGTCAGGTGCAGGCAGAAAGCAGGAATGTCAGTAGCAATCTGGGTCAAGTACAGGAACAGGTAACAGATACAAGGCAACGGGAACACACGGGAATGCTGTAGAGCAGAAAGCATTGAGGCTGGGTACTGACCCAGTTTAAATAGCCCGCTGGTCGCCAAAGAGCATCATGGGGTGCTGATGCGCGCGCATGCGCACCAGTGATATTCTGACAGGAACTGGGACAACAGGCCGTCTTCTTCGGCTGCCATCTTGGGTGCTGGCACGCCCTTCCTGACAGTAGGATGGATACCAGGCGGCTCTGTGTATTGAAAGGACACCATTGATCTCCTGAAAGGGTGGATTACACATATAGTCTACAGGCCAGTAGGGATGAGCCGAACACCCCCCCCCCAAGTTTGGTTCGCAGCAGAACCTGCGAACGGACCGAAAGTTTGTGCCAACTTTAGAACCCCGTTAAAGTCTATGGGACTCGAAAGTTCGGAAACCCAGGTCCTGCCCCAGGGGACATGTATCAATGCAATTTTTTTTTTTTTTAATGTCCGTTTTTTCGGGAGCAGTGATTTTAATGATGCTTAAAGTGAAAAAAAAAGTGAAATATTCCCTTAAATATCGTACCTGGGGGGTGTCTAAAGTATGCCTGTGAAGTGGCACGTGTTTCCCGTGTTTATAACTGTCCCTGCACAAAATGACATTTCTAAAGGAAAAAAAGTAATTTAAAACTGCTAGCGGCTTTAATCATTGAGAAAAATGGCATGGTACCCCCCACCCCGTCCCATTACCAGCCCCTTTGGGTCTTGTATGGATATTAAGGGGAACCCCGCACCCAAATTAAAAAAAGGAAAGGCGTGAGGCTCCCAGGCCCTAAATACTCTGAACAGCTGTATACAGGCGGTGCAAACAAGACAGGGACTGTAGGTTTGTTGTTAAGTAGAATCTTTTTGTAATTTTGAACTGGTACATTTTTAAAGTGTATTTCTAGGCAAAAAATACATTTTTAAGCTTTTTGGAAAACATAGGGAAGGGTTATCACCCCTGTAACATTTGTTTTGCTGTCTGTGCACCTCTTCAGAAGATTTCACCTCACTTTCTGTCCCAATGACAAATGTTTTTTGAAAATTTGGGGTTTTTAGTGAAAAAAGGATTGGTGATAGCATCAGTGGAGAGGAGACACGTTTTTCTCATATTGACTCTTACAGGAGATAATTTCCCTTCCTATGGGTAGATTTTGAAAGTAGGTTAGTCTTGGTGGGTGCTGGAACGCCCTGCTGTGAACTATTATATCAAGAATTGTAATTACATGCCATTGTTGAACAGTGGTAGAAAAATTGGGCCTTTGGTGGTGGTGTTGGTGGTGGTTTTGCTGGTGCCACAACACTCTAAGTCCTCACAGTTACTCTTGGTGGGCGCTGGAACTGGCCCTGCTGTAAAATATTATATCAAGAATTGTAATTACATGCACCTGTTGAACAGGGGCAGAAAAATTGGGCCTTTGGTGGTGGTGGTGTTGCCACAACACTGTAAGCCCTCACAGTTACTCTTGGTGGGTGCAGGAATGGGCCCTGCTGTGAAATATTAGATCAAGAATTGTAATTACACGCCCCTGTTAAACAGCAGCAGAAAAATTGGGCCTTAGGCACTGATGCTGGTCCCACAACACTGCAACCCCTCACAGATACTCTAGTTGGGCGCAGGAATGAGCCCTACTGCAAAGTATTGCATCAAATATTTTAATTACACGCCCCTGTTAAACAGGGGCTTAGCCACTGGTGGTGGTGCCCAGAACCAAAATGTTCTTACAAGCCACCAGCATGAACATTGAGGAGGAAGAGGATAGTCACTCAGCATAACAGGATAGTCACTCAGCATCAGCATAGGCAGTCTTGAAGGGATCTCCCATTCAAAAATAAAATATTCGGCTACATCAGCATCAGGTGCTTGGTAGCTGGTGATCCAAGACTGATTCGTTTTTGTGAAGGTCAGCCGATCGTCAGATTCGGTGGACAGGCGCACCCTGTGATCTGTTACAAAGCCTCCAGCAGCATTGAATGTACGTTCCGAAAGAACGCTGGATGCAGGACAGGCCAGTAGCTCAATTGCATACTGTGCAAGCTCTGGCCAGTGATCCATCCTCAAGACCCAGTAACCCAGAGGATTTTCGGTGGGAAAGGTGTCCAAGCCTGATCTTGCCCCTAGGTATTCCTGCACCATGTAAAACAGACGCTGGCGATGGGTGCTGGAACCAATCATACCTTGGGGCTGCGGACTAAAAAAAATTCTGAACGCATCGGTCGGACGGCCACCTTCTCCACCGCTCCTTCTTTGACTGACCAAAGCCTCAGCAACACGTTGTCCAGGACCAGGATTTTGTAACCTCCCAGTCTCTGGGAACGCGTTCCACAGACCTTTCTGCAAGGCCTCCCGAAGATGTTTCATCCTCTGCTCCCTCTGCGAAGGCAAGATAAGGTCCGCAACCTTACCCTTGTAACGTGGATCAAGGAGGATTGCCAGACAGTAATGATCCTTCTCCTTGATTACACGAATACGAGGATCCTTCCGCAGGCTTTGCATGATCAGGGAGGCCATGCAGCGTAGGTTTTCTGAGGCATTTGGTCCGTAGTCCTCTGGGTCACTCAGGACGACATGATCTGCAACCACCTCCTCCCAGCCACGTACAAGCCCATGGGTTTCTTGGGACTGTAATTGATCCCTTGAAGACTGCTGCTGATGCTGAGTGCTAGGCTCCACCTCCATGCTGACACAATCCTCCTCTTCCTCCTCCTCGTCCTCTTCCTGTGAGATAGGCGGGCCAGCAGGAACACTGTCTTGATAAAGGGGGCCTTGAGAGGTAAGAAAGTCCTCCTCTTACTCCCTCTGTTCTGCCTCAAGTGCCCTGTCCATTATTCCACGCAGCGTGTGCTCCAACAGGTGAACAAGAGGGACAGTGTCACTGATGCATGCACTGTCACTGCTCACCATCCTCGTGGCCTCCTCAAATGGTGACAGGACAGTGCATGCATCCCTGATCATGACCCACTGGCGTGGCAAAAAAAAAACAAGCTCCCCTGACCCTGTCCTGGTGTCATATTGGCACAGATACTCATTGATGGCCCTCTGCTGCGTGTGCAGCCACTGCAGCATGGCCAATGTTGAGTTCCACCTGGTGGGCATGTCACAGATTAGGCGGTTCTTGGGCAGGTTGTATTCCTTTTGGAGGTCAGCCAGCCGAGCACTGGCATTATATGACCGGCAGAAATGCACACAGAGTTTCCTGGCCTGCCTCAGGACCTCCTGTAAGCCCGGGTACCTGCCCAAGAGCCGCTGCACCAACAAGTTAAGGACGTGAGCCAAACAGGGCACATGGGTCAGTTGTCCCTGTCGGAGGGCGGAGAGGAGGTTGGTGCCATTCCTGGCTTAAGCTGGTGTGGCATCAACCACCTCTGAGCCTGCCCCTGCAGAGCTGACAGAATCTCTGCCCCAGTGTGGCTCCTGTCCCCCAAGCACACCAGCTCAAGCACCACATGGCTTCTTTTTGCCTGCGTACTTGCGTAGCCCCTTGAATGCCTACGGAGCACCGCTGGTTCTGAGGACAAAGCACAGGAAGAGTCCATGGAGGAAGAAGAGGAGGGGGTCTCGGAGAGATGTGTGTCAGAATCACCAGTAGTAGCATTTTGGAGGCGTGGTGGCAGAACAACCTCCAACACTACTGCACCTTGTTCTGCATCCTTCCCAGCTGCCAGCAGAGTCACCCAATGTGCCGTGAAAGATAGGTAATGTCCCTGGCCACGCCTGCTGGACCATCAGCGGTAATATACAATACACCTTACCGCTGACCGCCCTGTCCAGCGAGGCCAAGACATTGCCTTCCACATGTCGGTAGAGAACCGGAATCGCCTTCCATGAGAAAAAGTGGCGTTTGGGAACCTGCCACTGAGGAACCGCACATTCCACAAACTCACGGAAGGGGGCAGAGTCTACCAACTGAAAAAGCAGCAGTTGAAGTGCTAGCAATTTAGCCAAGCTAGCATTCAACCACTGGGCATGTGGATGGCTGGGAGCAAATTTCTTTCGGCGGTGCAGCAGCTGGGGCAGGGAAATTTGCCTGGTTCAATCTGACGCCGGTGTACCGATAGCAGATTGCCCGCAAGTACTTGGCTGTGACACACCTAATTCTACACCTTCATTTCTCTCAGTGCAGGTTTCAGAGAGGACTGAAGGTATAGTGGGGTTGGAGATCCCAGCTGATGAGGAACAATGAGAGGTCCACTTTGTTCTTTGGTGTGAGTCTTTTAGGTATGCTTGCCAACAAACTGCATGACAGGTCGACATATGTCTGGTCAAGCATGTGGTGCCCAAGCGGGTGATGTTTTGGCCACGTGAGATACGCTTGAGACATATGTTGCAAATAGCAGCGGTGCGATCTGATGCACTTGTCTCAAAAAAGGCCCACACCAAAGAACTTTTGGAATAACACGCAGAGACAGCAGCGCCCTGCACATGCGGAGCTCTGCGGTGTGATGCAGTTGGTGTGCTGCCCTTAAGCTGTCCCCTGGAGGGCATCCTGCCTTGTTGGAGATGTGCCTCCTCCTCCTCCTCCTCTCTCCTATCAGGCACCCATGTGGAGTCAGTGACCTCATCATCCCCTCCCTCCTCATCACTGGAGCAAACCTGGCAGTATGCTGCAGCTGGGGGAACATGACTGCCAGATTGCTGTCATTCTTGGGCACTCCCTCTCTCTGGGCTCACGTTACTGCCTTCCTCTAGCTCTGTACCATCAACAATGTCCCACGGTCACGTGCTGATGAGGATGCAACGTGTCCACAACCAGCACTGTTGCCTCTAGACACAGAGCCTGCTTGCCCTCTTTTATTGGCTTGTGACTGTCTGCCTCTCCTTGTTGGCCTTCCAGACATACTAATGGCCTGCAGTGAGATGTAGCTGCACAAAGCTAGGATGTATATATACTGATTATACTGCAGCTAGCAGAATCAACTGCCTGCCTGTAGTATTATTAGTATGAGAACACCAGCAATTGTATTCAGGTAAGCTTTAGGTGCACACTGTGCAAAGGACACTAAATGAAAATACTGCAGCTCTCTGCCTGTATTAGTATGAGAACACCAGCAATTGTATTCAGGTAAGCTTTAGGTGCACACTGTGCAAAGGAAACTACACGAAAATACTGCATCTCCCTGCCTGTATTAGTATGAGAACACCAGCAATTGTATTCAGGTAAGCTTTAGGTACACACTGTGCAAAGGAGACTAAATGAAAATACTGCAGCTCCCTGCCTATATTAGTATGAGAACATCAGCAATTGTATTCAGGTAAGCTTTAGGTGCACACTGTGCAAAGGACACTAAATGAAAATACTGCAGCTCCCTGCCTGTATTAGTATGAGAACACCAGCAATTGTATTCAGGTAAGCTTTAGGTGCACACTGTGCAAAGGACACTAAATGAAAATACTGCAGTTCCCTGCCTGTATTAGTATGAGAACACCAGCAATTGTATTCAGGTAAACTTTAGGTGCACACTGTGCAAAGCGCACTAAATCAAAATACTGCAGCTCCCTGCCTGTATTAGTATGAGAACACCAGAAATTGTATTCAGGTAAGCTTTTGGGTGCACACTGTGCAAAGGACACTAAATCAAAATTCTGCAGCTCCCTGCCTGTATTAGTATGAGAACACTAGCAATTGTATTCAGGTAAGCTTTAGGTGCACACTGTGCAAAGGACACAGTATACTAAGTGAAAATACTGAAACTAGCACAATCACCTGCCTGCCTGCCTGTCAGTATATAAGGAAGAGAATAACAGGAACGGATCTAGCTTAACTGAATACAGTGTATAAATATATATACAACACTAGGGATGAGCTTCAAGTTCGAGTCGAACTCATGTTCGACTCGAACATTGCCTGTTCGCCCGTTCGCCGAACAGCGAACAAATTGGGGTGTTCGCAGCAAATTCGAAAAGTCTATGGGAGAAATCTAAAGTGCTAATTATAAAGGCTTATATGCAAGTTATTGTCATAAAAAGTGTTTGGGGACCCGGGTCCTGCCCCAGGGGACATGTATCAATGCAAAAAAAAGTTTTAAAAACGGCCGTTTTTTCGGGAGCAGTGATTTTAATAATGCTTAAAGTGAAACAATAAAAGTGAAATATTCCTTTATATTTCGTACCATGGGGGTGTGTATGATATGCATGTAAAGTAGCGCATGTTTCCCATGCTTAGAACTGTCCCTGCATAACATGTCATTTTTGAAGGAAAAAAAGTCATTTAAAACTCACTCGCGGCTATTAATGAATTGTCGGCTCCCGGCAATACATACAAAAGTCATTGATAAAAATAAGAAAAAAAAGCATGGGGGTCCCCCAGAATTCAATTACCAGGCCCTTCAGGTCTGGTATAGATATTAAGGGGAACCCCGCCGCAAATTTAAAAAAAAAATGCGTGCGGTTCCCCCAAATATCCATACCAGGCCCTTCAGATCTGGCATGGATTTTAAGGGGAACTCCACCCCAAATAAAAAAAAATGGCGTGGAGTCCCCCCAAAAATCCATACCAGACCCTTATCCGAGCACGCAACCTGGCAGGCCACAGGAAAAGAGGGAGGGGATGAGAGAGCGCCCCCCCCCCCTCCTGAACCGTACCAGGCCACATGCCCTCAACATGGGGAGGATGTCCCCATGTTGATGGGGACAAGGGCCTCATCCCCACAACCCACAACACCCCCAGATCCCGCCCCCCCCATGTGAATTGGTAAGGGGTACATTGTACCCCTACCATTTCACAAAGAAAGTGTAAAAAAATGTAAAAAAAAACACACAAACACCTTGGAAAAGTCCTTTATTAAAAAATAAAAAATAAATAAAAGAAAAACATTCCAGCGGTGAAATCCAGTGTCCCGCGGCGATCCGATGTCCAGCACTGTCCGTCGTTGGCTGAGCCTGAGCGGACCTGATTGGGAACTTCCTCCGCAGTCTATTACATGTATAGACCCGCCCCTTCTAAAGTTCCCCATCAGGTCCGCTCAGCCAATGACTAGGTGTAAGGCTGAGGACCTGATGCGGAACATGAGAAGGTGCGGGTCTATACATGTATTACACAGTGAAGGAAGTTCTCCATCAGGTCCGCCCCCTCGGTATGTCAGACCCCGCCTACATCATTGGCCTGAGCGGGGAACTTCCTTCACTGTGCAATTTAAATTTACACAGTGAAGGAAGTTCCCTATCAGGTCCGCTCAGGCCAATGACGTAGGCGCGGTCTGACATACTGAGGGGGCGGACCTGATGGGGAACTTCCTACACTGTGTAATTCATGAATAGACCCGCCCCTTCTCATGTTCCGCATCAGGTCCTCAGCCTTACACCTAGTCATTGGCTGAGCGGACCTGATGGGGAACTTTAGAAGGGGCGGGTCTATACACGTAATAGACTGCGGAGGAAGTTCCCCATCAGGTCTGCTCAGGCTCAGCCAATGACGGACAGCGCTGGATATCGGATCGCCGCGGGACACTGGATTTCACCGCTGGAATTTTTTTCGTTTCTTTTTAATAAAGGACTTTTCCAAGGTGTTTGTGTGTTTTTTGTTTTACATTTTTTGACACTTTCTTCGTGAAATGGTAGGGGTACAATGTACCCCTTACCAATTCACGTAAAATATTGGAAAAACCCCCATTGGAGGTGGGACTTTAAAAGTGACTGACAACACACAGAGATATATCAAAAATATATGAATTTAATCATCAAGTATAAAGAATTGATTACACAGACAGTTTATAATAAAAAAATACATGAATTAAATACAGATCCACAAAAAACTGTTTGCATTCAAAAAGAGAGAAAAAAATGACATTTTATGGTCAGACCCGACAGCTGTTTCGGTTACCCTTCTTCGGGGGTTTTGTAGACACAAAAAGTCAGGAGTTGTCTATAAAAGGACAAATTCCATTAAATACATAATGCTATTGTGTGTATATATACATAAAATTATTTACATAAATAAACAAAGCATAACAAATATATATAGATAGATAAATATTTGGTTACAAATATTTCCAGACGTAGTTCGATATTCCATGCGTAAATAGGGCATGCTGTGTACGTGGAGCGAAAGAAAAAACGCACCACAAAAAAGGGGGGGGCTCAAGGTGGAGCGGGGTCCAAAAAAAGCCTTCATACAAGGGACCCCAATGGTAACAAACGATGGAGCTAAAAAAGACTCTAATGAAGAGTCTTGATTTCTGCAAAACATATACAAACAAACCCATAATGTTAATTACTATCCTCATTTGGATTAAAATTAAAACCAAATAAAAATATCTTCAAAAAACATCTTCAAAAAACACCTACCAGTAACCCTTCATTTCAATAAATAAAATAAAAAGAAGAAAGAAGCGACTCTTGTCAACTCAAGAAAAAAATAGGAGATCTCTCATTCATGAGAGATTGCATAGATTATGCATTCCTTTGGTAGTGGAACTGTGTATAGTAACTGTCTTCTAATTATTGAAGGGAATTGCTGTGAAAGAGAATAAAGGTGCAAATAAGCACCATTAGCATACACTAGAAGAAGAGATAGTAATAGTCAAAGATGACCTAAAAACATCTAACCGGGTGGGTGACAATATGTACCTGTTTAGCTCCTTCAGACTGTGACCGGTGCCGTGTCCCGTGCCCGTACAGATCTCCATTTGGCAAGATGGGCTTTAAATGGCGTCTTAATGAGCAGCCACAGCTGTGTAGGCGGGCGGCGCAAGACACAGGAGTATGATGACGTCAGTGCGCATAGCGTCGCTTGAGTGTAAAGCACTCTAAAGCGAAACTGAAAGAGCCGCGAGCGGAAGTGCATACATGTATAGAAGCGCCGACACCGGAAACACAGAAAACAAGCCAACATCCACAGACTGCGACGGGACGTAGATGGTACATATAATATCAATCCATCCATTAAAGTTCAAATCAATGTATATATATGCAAGAAAGAGAAAAGTTGCGCTACTGGGTGAATAAAGTGTAATCGTGGCTGCCAGCATCAGCAAATAGACATATTGCAAAAATAACATATAAAAACAAAAAATGCAGCGCCCAAAAAGTGTATGAAGGCCCAAACACACAAAGGCATTGGGACAGACAACAAACAGTGAAAAAAGTATACAGCCCACAGAGAGGCCAAGAATAATAAATTCCAACTGTGCTTCACTCCAGATAATACCTACACCTATATATAAAAACTCATGTGTAGCTGTGTACAGTAAACTCATATAAAAGTCCAATGAGAGTGACAATGTGTGGACTGGAAACGGATGACAGAAATGTTACATGAATGTTGAAACATTAGAACATTGTCCCCATATAAGAAATCCAACGAGACTTCGAGATCATAGGACACGTATGTTCATAAATCCATAGCACCCGGGGATGTGACTCCAACACCAGGGATGGGGGAAAGAAATAGATACTCTTACCCCTATATGTGGACGCACACACCAGCGGTGGTGAGTCAAACAGGCAGAAGATATAAGTGTAGACCACACTGGATCTGTCCTCCTGGAGCGGCAGCAGATGAAGCAAACTCAGGGAATCCAATCCTCTCCAGGATACAGGCACGAAATTTCCAAGACGTCAGTATATCAAAGATCATATAAAAAAAATGGAACAGAGGAGGCTCCTCATAGTGCAGGATCAGATGGCAAGATAAAAATCACATTTATTCAGGAACAAGTCACAAAACACACATGGTGTAAAAAATAAAACAAGAAAACATGCAGGCTTCCATGCAGAGACTTGCAAATATGGTGATCACAGAAATGGTTTCAAATAACGGCGTAGCAGCAAAGCAGGTTCATGTACCCGACATGTTTCGCATAAGGAATGCATCAACTGGGGCATGAACCTGCAGGAAAATACCACGCCATAATATACATGTAACATAATTGCTTGGACTCATCACAGCTGATGTGTGACCTCCCCATAAGAGAGGCTATCCAATCGCAAACAAGAGTTTCCCACCTATGTATTCGTCATTCAACACAGACTGACCAAGCGAAAGGGGCCGCGCACGGAGATGAGACATGACGTCTCAGCTGGCATGCGTCATCACGCCGCCAATCCGAGGAGTGAATGCGTTCCTTGTTCCACGTGCGTCGTATCATGTAAGCGACGCACGTAATGACGTCATCATACTGACGCTGGGGAACGTCATCACGCAACTCCTCCAGGAAATGCTTGCGTTCCATATCTCCGTCGTGAGGTCCATATCATGAACCGCAACAGGAAGTGCGTCCAGAGACAGACAGCCAAGTAACAGCACCGATAACAGCCCCTCAGTGCTTTCAAAAAGTCAGCACAACCACAAGCAGAGCTTGGCTAGTAGAAATGACGGACATAAAAGGGGGCAGACATAATTGATATACACTGAAAAGTATTGGTCTATAGCACCAGTACAATGCAGGGATCACTCATAGCACAAATGAGATCTGTACAAATAAATGTAAAAACATTCTGAAGAGTAAAAATAAAAAGAATGTACTTAAAAAAAGGGTACAATATTGGCAGTATATGACAGCTATACAGAAATGTAAAAAAATCATTAATACCAAAGAAATGTGGATCAATATACTATTGTACCACTAGGTGCAAATAACCCACTACAGATAATCATCCACATCGTATAAATAGACATGAGATGTGTAGCAGGAATGAAAAACATAAAATGTTAAAAATAACCATACATAATATATATATGAATAATAATATAAAAATCATGTATCTATATGAGGATATATGAGCCAGAAGTATACTCTAGCTAGCAGTGGTAAATAGAATATTGAAATAATGAATCCTAAAATGAGATGATCTATGACATAAACGGAACCAGGAAAGTAGACAGTAAATTACAAGTAGAAAAAAGGCATGGATGAACGCCCCCACATCAATATAAAAATAAGACATGGAGATAGATTAATCTAAATTAGGCCTTATTAATAAAGGAATTAATGTCCCAATCGATGTTAAGCCCAAACGGAGAATAGCATCGAAGTTGGTAAATCCAGAAAGTTTCCAATTGGGAAACACCCCTGACGCGAGACTCCCCTCTCCAGTGAGGGACAAAAATGGTCAATCACCTGGAATTTGGTACCTATAACCTTCTTATTATGAACATGAAGGTAATGTCTAGGTACACTATGGTTGGTGCGACCTTTTTTGATGCCGGTAATGTGTTCATTAACACGAATAGAGAAGTTACGAATAGTGCGTCCCACATACTGCTTATTACATGGACATGTAATAAGGTATACAATAAAACTTGTAGTGCATGTGGTAAACTGTTTCATATGATATATGGTGGAGGTAGTAGAGGATGTAAAACTGGCACTTCTACTACGCCCAATGACATTGTGAATGCACACATTACAGCGTCTACACGGATAGTAGCCCTTCATATCAGGAAAAAGAGACGGACATGATTTGTCCGGAGGGTCGACTACATTAGAAGCAATCTGGTTGCGAAGAGATGGAGCTCCTCTATAAACAACACCTGCCCGATCTGGGAGCACTGGGCCCAGCAGGGAATCGTTCTTAAGAACTCCCCAGTGTCGGTTCAGAATATGCTTGATCCGTCTATGCTGTATAGAGAATTGGGTCACAAAGGACCACCTAAATCGTGGATCCGGTGGACGTTTAGGACGTTCAACAACTAGAGACTGTCTGTCTAGCAAAGACACCTTTGCGATTTCTGTATCTATAGCAGACGGAAGATAACCTTTCTCAACAAATCTTGACTTGAGGGTGTCTGCTTGTATGTAGAAATCGTCAAGATGTGTACAGTTTCTCCTGACTCTAAGTAGTTGACTAAATGGTACAGATTTGAGCCAAGAGCTGTAATGACAGCTGTCGATTGGGATATACCCATTACGATCTGTTGGCTTAAAAAAAGTTTTTGTCACCAATCTTTGGTCCACAACTGAAATCTCTAAATCCAAAAAATGGATAGTGTTACGACTCATCTCATAGGTAAGCACAATGCCCATATCATTATCGTTCAGGGTGACCATGAAGTCATGTAAAGACTCCTCATCACCCTTCCATAGGAGGAGGATGTCGTCAATATACCTTGCCCACAGAACTAGTTCTGGGCGTTGCAAGGCATAGACGACATCCTCCTCCCACAGGGCCATAAAAAGGTTCACAAGACTAGGGGCGAACTTGGCGCCCATTGCGACACCTTTGGTTTGTAAAAAAACTGGCCATGATACCATAAATAATTGGACTGAGTGGCAAATGTTAACAAATCCATAATATAGCATTGTTGGACCTGAGGTATCAGACCAGACATGGCCATGAAATGTTTCACCGCGTGCAATCCTAGTCTGTGCGGTATGCACGTATATAGTGATTTTACATCTGCAGTAACAAGAATGCAATCTCCACTAAAGTCAACATCTTCTAAAAGACGTATAGTGGCTCCCGTGTCTTTTAGAAAAGATGGAGTGGATTGAACAAGCGGTTGTAGATGGAAATCAATGTAACGACCAATGCGGGACGTCACAGAGTCAATCCCGCTTATTATGGGTCTGCCAGGAGGGTGTAAAATGTTTTTATGGACTTTTGGGAGATAATACATAATGGGAATTCTAGGTGCAATCGGCACCAAGAAGTCTCTCTCCTTTTTGTCCAGAATTCCTAACTGGAATCCCTTATCTAGCAAATTATTCAGATCTTTCTTCAATACTTTAGTGGGATCTCTATTCAGGGGCATGTAAGTGCTAGTGTCATCAAGGATTCTGCACATTTCGGTGTGATAATCTAATTTCACCTTATCATCCTTATATGCAAAGAGAATATGATCAATATGTTAGATCACCATATACCTACAATGACACATACACTGCTCCCCACTCGGATTTTCCCAGAGCTCTTGCGGGTCCCAAGCGAAGAGGAGAACCAGACGAGGCAGCCGAGGTGGGAGGCGGGCCAGGAAAAAGAAGGAAAGTCTAATATCCAATATGAGTGGTATTTTCAATTTGAGTAAAGCCACGTTTTCAGAAGCTGAGATGCGTATCTTGGACAAAGGCTTAAAATACGCACCCTCTAAGACTTTGAATAAATTTAATACATTTGTGGACGTACATAAATATGTCCGCAAATTGAATATACAGAGGCACTTCATTGCTAACCCATCCCTACCCAGAGATATTAGTGGAGGGACTGATTGTGTCATTCATACTGGCTTGTCTAATCCCTCCTTATTTAACCCTCCTAATGTCTCTGCTCCATCTATTAGGGTGTTTAGAGATTTGGTCCTTAGAGACCTTGAGGCATTACCCAAGGCCAAAATCTATGATCATCCAGACATTAAGGCAGGTTTAAAAACCTTATGTGAACGCAAGGACATCATAATCCGCCCTGCCGATAAGGGGGGTGGTCTAGTTGTGTTGGATAAATTAGATTATCACACCGAAATGTGCAGAATCCTTGATGACACTAGCACTTACATGCCCCTGAATAGAGATCCCACTAAAGTATTGAAGAAAGATCTGAATAATTTGCTAGATAAGGGATTCCAGTTAGGAATTCTGGACAAAAAGGAGAGAGACTTCTTGGTGCCGATTGCACCTAGAATTCCCATTATGTATTATCTCCCGAAAGTCCATAAAAACATTTTACACCCTCCTGGCAGACCCATAATAAGCGGGATTGACTCTGTGACGTCCCGCATTGGTCGTTACATTGATTTCCATCTACAACCGCTTGTTCAATCCACTCCATCTTTTCTAAAAGACACGGGAGCCACTATACGTCTTTTAGAAGATGTTGACTTTAGTGGAGATTGCATTCTTGTTACTGCAGATGTAACATCACTATATACGTGCATACCGCACAGACTAGGATTGCACGCGGTGAAACATTTAATGGCCATGTCTGGTCTGATACCTCAGGTCCAACAATGCTATATTATGGATTTGTTAACATTTGCCACTCAGTCCAATTATTTCTGGTATCATGGCCAGTTTTTTTTACAAACCAAAGGTGTCGCAATGGGCGCCAAGTTCGCCCCTAGTCTTGCGAACCTTTTTATGGCCCTGTGGGAGGAGGATGTCGTTTATGCCTTGCAACGCCCAGAACTAGTTCTGTGGGCAAGGTATATTGACGACATCCTCCTCCTATGGAAGGGTGATGAGGAGTCTTTACATGACTTCATGGTCACGATGAACGATAATGATATGGGCATTGTGCTTACCTATGAGATGAGTCGTAACACTATCCATTTTTTGGATTTAGAGATTTCAGTTGTGGACCAAAGATTGGTGACAAAAACTTTTTTTAAGCCAACAGATCGTAATGGGTATATCCCAATCGACAGCTGTCATTACAGCTCTTGACTCAAATCTGTACCATTTAGTCAACTACTTAGAGTCAGGAGAAACTGTACACATCTTGACGATTTCTACATACAAGCAGACACCCTCAAGTCAAGATTTGTTGAGAAAGGTTATCTTCCGTCTGCTATAGATACAGAAATCGCAAAGGTGTCTTTGCTAGACAGACAGTCTCTAGTTGTTGAACGTCCTAAACGTCCACCGGATCCATGATTTAGGTGGTCCTTTGTGACCCAATTCTCTATACAGCATAGACGGATCAAGCATATTCTGAACCGACACTGGGGAGTTCTTAAGAACGATTCCCTGCTGGGCCCAGTGCTCCCAGATCGGGCAGGTGTTGTTTATAGAGGAGCTCCATCTCTTCGCAACCAGATTGCTTCTAATGTAGTCGACCCTCCGGACAAATCATGTCCGTCTCTTTTTCCTGATATGAAGGGCTACTATCCGTGTAGACGCTGTAATGTGTGCATTCACAATGTCATTGGGCGTAGTAGAAGTGCCAGTTTTACATCCTCTACTACCTCCACCATATATCATATGAAACAGTTTACCACATGCACTACAAGTTTTATTGTATACCTTATTACATGTCCATGTAATAAGCAGTATGTGGGACGCACTATTCGTAACTTCTCTATTCGTGTTAATGAACACATTACCGGCATCAAAAAAGGTCGCACCAACCATAGTGTACCTAGACATTACCTTCATGTTCATAATAAGAAGGTTATAGGTACCAAATTCCAGGTGATTGACCATTTTGTCCCTCACTGGAGAGGGGAGTCTCGCGTCAGGGGTGTTTCCCAATTGGAAACTTTCTGGATTTACCAACTTCGATGCTATTCTCCGTTTGGGCTTAACATCGATTGGGACATTAATTCCTTTATTAATAAGGCCTAATTTAGATTAATCTATCTCCATGTCTTATTTTTATATTGATGTGGGGGCGTTCATCCATGCCTTTCTTCTACTTGTAATTTACTGTCTACTTTCCTGGTTCCGTTTATGTCATAGATCATCTCATTTTAGGATTCATTATTTCAATATTCTATTTACCACTGCTAGCTAGAGTATACTTCTGGCTCATATATCCTCATATAGATACATGATTTTTATATTATTATTCATATATATTATGTATGGTTATTTTTATAATTTTATGTTTTTCATTCCTGCTACACATCTCATGTCTATTTATACGATGTGGATGATTATCTGTAGTGGGTTATTTGCACCTAGTGGTACAATAGTATATTGATCCACATTTCTTTGGTATTAATGATTTTTTTACATTTCTGTATAGCTGTCATATACTGCCAATATTGTACCCTTTTTTTAAGTACATTCTTTTTATTTTTACTCTTCAGAATGTTTTTACATTTATTTGTACAGATCTCATTTGTGCTATGAGTGATCCCTGTATTTTACTGGTGCTATAGACCAATACTTTTCAGTGTATATCAATTATGTCTGCCCCCTTTTATGTCCGTCATTTCTACTAGCCAAGCTCTGCTTGTGGTTGTGCTGACTTTTTGAAAGCACTGAGGGGCTGTTATCGGTGCTGTTACTTGGCTGTCTGTCTCTGGACGCACTTCCTGTTGCGGTTCATGATATGGACCTCACGACGGAGATATGGAACGCAAGCATTTCCTGGAGGAGTTGCGTGATGACGTTCCCCAGCGTCAGTATGATGACGTCATTACGTGCGTCGCTTACATGATACGACGCACGTGGGACAAGGAACGCATTCACTCCTCGGATTGGCGGCGTGATGACGCATGCCAGCTGAGACGTCATGTCTCATCTCTGTGCGCGGCCCCTTTCGCTTGGTCAGTCTGTGTTGAATGACGAATACATAGGTGGGTAACTCTTGTTTGCGATTGGATAGCCTCTCTTATGGGGAGGTCACACATCAGCTGTGATGAGTCCAAGCAATTATGTTACATGTATATTATGGCGTGGTATTTTCCTGCAGGTTCATGCCCCAGTTGATGCATTCCTTATGCGAAACATGTCGGGTACATGAACCTGCTTTGCTGCTACGCCGTTATTTGAGACCATTTCTGTGATCACCATATTTGCAAGTCTCTGCATGGAAGCCTGCATGTTTTCTTGTTTTATTTTTTACACCATGTGTGTTTTGTGACTTGTTCCTGAATAAGTGTGATTTTTATCTTGCCATCTGATCCTGCACTATGAGGAGCCTCCTCTGTTCCATTTTTTTTATATGATCTTTGATATACTGACGTCTTGGAAATTTCGTGCCTGTATCCTGGAGAGGATTGGATTCCCTGAGTTTGCTTCATCTGCTGCCGCTCCAGGAGGACAGATCCAGTGTGGTCTACACTTATATCTTCTGCCTGTTTGACTCACCACCGCTGGTGTGTGCGTCCACATATAGGGGTAAGAGTATCCATTTCTTTCCCCCATCCCTGGTGTTGGAGTCACATCCCCGGGTGCTATGGATTTATGAACATACGTGTCCTATGATCTCGAAGTCTCGTTGGATTTCTTATATGGGGACAATGTTCTAATGTTTCAACATTCATGTAACATTTCTGTCATCCGTTTCCAGTCCACACATTGTCACTCTCATTGGACTTTTATATGAGTTTACTGTACACAGCTACACATGAGTTTTTATATATATGTGTAGGTATTATCTGGAGTGAAGCACAGTTGGAATTTATTATTCTTGGCCTCTCTGTGGGCTGTATACTTTTTTCACTGTTTGTTGTCTGCCCCAATCCCTTTGTGTGTTTGGGCCTTCATACACTTTTTGGGCAATGTATATACAGGTCCTTCTCAAAAAATTAGCATATTGTGATAAAGTTCATTATTTTCTGTAATGTACTGATAAACATTAGACTTTCATATATTTTAGATTCATTACACACAACTGAAGTAGTTCAAGCCTTTTCTTGTTTTAATATTGATGATTTTGGCATACAGCTCATGAAAACCCAAAAATCCTATCTCAAAAAATTAGCATATTTCATCCGACCAATAAAAGAAAAGTGATTTTAATACAAAAAAAGTCAACCTTCAAATAATTATGTTCAGTTATGCACTCAATACTTGGTCGGGAATCCTTTTGCAGAAATGACTGCTTCAATGCGGCGTGGCATGGAGGCAACCAGCCTGTGGCACTGCTGAGGTGTTATGGAGGCCCAGGATGCTTCGATAGCGGCCTTAAGCTCATCCAGAGTGTTGGGTCTTGAGTCTCTCAACTTTCTCTTCCCAATATCCCACAGATTCTCTATGGGGTTCAGGTCAGGAGAGTTGGCAGGCCAATTGAGCACAGTAATACCATGGTCAGTAAACCATTTACCAGTGGTTTTGGCACTGTGAGCAGGTGCCAGGTCATGCTGAAAAATGAAATCTTCATCTCCATAAAGCTTTTCAGCAGATGGAAGCATGAAGTGCTCCAAAATCTCCTGATAGCTAGCTGCATTGACCCTGCGCTTGATAAAACACAGTGGACCAACACCAGCAGCTGACATGGCACCCCAGACCATCACTGACTGTGGGTACTTGACACTGGACTTCAGGCATTTTGGCATTTCCCTCTCCCCAGTCTTCCTCCAGACTCTGGCACCTTGATTTCCGAATGTACTTTGGACCACTGAGCAACAGTCCAGTGCTGCTTCTCTGTAGCCCAGGTCAGGCGCTTCTGCCGCTGTTTCTGGTTCAAAAGTGGCTTGACCTGGGGAATGCGGCACCTGTAGCCCATTTCCTGCACACGCCTGTTCACGGTGGCTCTGGATGTTTCTACTCCAGACTCAGTCCACTGCTTCCGCAGGTCCTCCAAGGTCTGGAATCGGTCCTTCTCCACAATCTTCTTCAGGGTCCGGTCACCTCTTCTCGTTGTGCAGCGTTTTCTGCCACACTTTTTCCTTCCCACAGACTTCCTACTGAGGTGCCTTGATACAGCACTCTGGGAACAGCCTATTCGTTCAGAAATTTCTTTCTGTGTCTTACCCTCTTGCTTGAGGGTGTCAATGATGGCCTTCTGGACAGCAGTCAGGTCGGCAGTCTTACCCATGATTGCGGTTTTGAGTAATGAACCAGGCTGGGAGTTTTTAAAAGCCTCAGGAATCTTTTGCAGGTGTTTAGAGTTAATTAGTTGATTCAGATGATTAGGTTAATAGCTCGTTTAGAGAACCTTTTCATGATATGCTAATTTTTTGAGATAGGATTTTTGGGTTTTCATGAGCTGTATGCCAAAATCATCAATATTAAAACAAGAAAAGGCTTGAACTACTTCAGTTGTGTGTAATGAATCTAAAATATATGAAAGTCTAATGTTTATCAGTACATTACAGAAAATAATGAACTTTATCACAATATGCTAATTTTTTGAGAAGGACCTGTATATGTGAAAGTGAAACATTGGATCCCCTATCAGCGACTGCGCCCTTCATTTTGTTGAATCTAGGGCGTGAGCGAGGGTTACTATTTCTTTGCCAATGATAAGCTTTTGAATCAAAAGCTCACGCCCTAGATTCAACAAAATGAAGGGCGCAGTCACTGATAGGGGATCCAATGTTTCACTTAACTCTTCCCTTTCCTCATCCTCACAACGCTCAATTTCCGACAAAAGATCTACAGTTATTTTCAAGGACTCTATTATTGAAAAGTATTGTGACAGCAGGAAGGTAAAGTCACCTGGTTGCATCCAGGGGGGTAGATATATTTCGCCCAGATTCAGGCTTTACGCCGATTTATACAACTAGGGAGTTGATGAAGCCCAGCTGAGGCTAGTGGGCTCATGAATGACTCATACCTCTAGGGAGAGTGCTGGGCGTCGTGAGGCAGGGAGTTGATGAGACCAGCTGAACCTTGTCAGCTCATTTAGGCCTCTATAAGAAATCCCAGCTTCATTAGATGTTAGCTCATGCCTGGAAGCAGACCTGTGTGGACTGTCTAGGGAGAGTGAACCCCTGTGCGGTGAGAGAAAGCCTGTGTGGCTATATTTTGCTTGGACATTTAAAACCAGGGACTAGGACAGCACTAGGCTGATCCCAGTCGTTAGTTAGGAAACCTGTAAGTTTAGTCAGAGGTCAAGTTGACCAGGATTTATTTTGTGTTTGTTTTTTTTGCCTTGCTGTGTTTTTGTCACTGTAAATAGAAAATAAACCGCACCTTTTTTTTGATTTTGAAAACCACAACCTCCGTCTGCTGGGCCTGTTTTTGGGTGGGGAGCCCATCCCGGGGGTCACACATACCCGCTGCCGAGCTAGCCCCCTCACAGTTGGTGGAGAACCAGTGGCAGTTTTTTTTTAAGCCAGCATGGAGGAGATACTGAAACAGCTGGCTCTAGCAAATGCCAATCAACAGCAGACAAATGCAGGTTTGCAAAGGAGCCTTGCAGCCCAGCAGCAAGCTCATCAACAGAGCCTTGCAACTTTACAACAGAGTCTGGAGGCTCAGCAACAAGCCCAACAGCAATCTGAGGCCCGCTTCATAGACCTGTTGCAGAAGCAAGAGCAGAGACTACAACAACAGATGGAAGCAGTAATGCAGCAACGTCCGCAGACCGGTGAGGAAAGCCGTCCCACTAATACCGCGTCCTTTGGGGTGAGTCGTTTATTGACAAAAATGACTGGAGAGGATGATCCAGAGGTATTTTTGACCACATTTGAAAGGACCGCTGAAAGAGAAAAGTGGCCTGAGGAGCAGTGGGCTGGACTGGTGGCTCCTCTGTTAACGGGTGAATCGCAGAAAGCTTACTATGACCTAGAGCCTGACCAAGCAAAAGACTATGTGATGCTAAAAGCTGAAATATTGGCAAGGCTGGGTGTCACCCTGGCTGTCCGGGCTCAGCGTGTGCATAACTGGACTTTCCAGCTTGGAAAACCCCCCAGGTCTCAAATGTATGATCTCATTCACCTGAGCAGAAAGTGGCTACAGCCAGAGACTTTGTCCGCACCAAAGATTGTGGAACGTGTTGTAATGGATCGTTTTTTGAGAGCTCTTCCTACTGCCATCCAAAAGTGGGTAAGCCATGGAGACCCAGAGACGGCCGATGGTCTTGTGGATCGTGTGGAGAAATACTTGGCTACAGAGAACCTGACGGCCTCTTCCAGAGACACTCGGACTTTCCACCCTAAGACCAGACCATCCCCAGGGGCGGATAAGATGATTCCAAGGGGTAAGGGTGGAGAGAGTGAGAGGGTGGGAGCTCTACCCCAAGTTTGGCGAGAACAGCCTGGGAAATCAGCGGCTCAAGAGGCGGCAAGAAGGATCGTTTGCTACCGCTGCCGGCAAGCGGGACATATTGCAGCAAATTGCCCGGTTTTGGAGGAACCCATGCAGTGTGACTTTCTGACGGGCAGACGTCAGTCGCTGTGTGCGACAGTCGCATGCACTGCCATTCGGGGAACTGAGAAACATTTATGCAAAATGTGTATTAATGGTAGAAATGTTGTGGTATTGCTGGATTCAGGTAGCCTTGTGACCCTGATAAAGGCTGAGTTAGTTAAAACAGAGGTCTCTGGGAATAGCAAGGTAGCCGTTATTTGTGTGCATGGGGACACCCGAGAGTATCCAGTGACTACAGTGTGTTTCGAGACCCCCAAAGGTACCCTTTCTCATCCAGTGGGCTTAGTGTCTCAGTTACCGCATGACGCCATTGTGGGAAGGGATTTTCCGAAGTTCTGGGAACTGTGGGATGATCATGAGCCCCCCACTGGTGCCCCTATGTACCAGGAATATGATAGCCAGAACTCCTCTGAGAGTGGTGAGGACTCTCCCGAATTTCCCTTGTCAGTATTGGCAGGGGAGACTCAAGAAACTGGAGAGGAGCCCACCTCCTCAGACGAAAACCTACCGTCTGTGGAGTTTTCTGATCTTGAGGTTCACAGGGAAAACTTTGCCACAGAACAGTTGAAAGACCCCGCCCTAATAAAGGCACGGGAAAACGTAGTGAAAATAGATGGCGAGTTAGTGAACCCAGATAATACCTGCACTTACCCATACTTCAGCGTAGAGAAGGACCTACTGTATCGGGTGGCAAAAAGGGCAGAAGAAACCGTTGAGCAGCTGGTGGTGCCCAAACCTTACAGGAAGTTGGTGTTGGAGTTGGCCCATGGGCACATTCTTGGAGGTCATCTGGGGACAGAGAAAACCCGAGAGAGGGTATTACAGAGATTCTATTGGCCTGGGGTGATGAAGGACATAGAAAATTATTGTTCCTCCTGCCCTGTGTGTCAGAGGTCGGCCCCGATGCCACACTTCCGTAGCCCGCTGGTCCCTCTACCCATCATTGAGGTCCCGTTTGAGAGAATCGCAATGGATTTGGTAGGTCCTATAATCAAGTCCGCTAGGGGGCACCAGTACATATTGGTTATAATGGACTATGCCACCCGTTATCCAGAAGCGATCCCTCTCAGAAATACCTCGGCCAAAACCATAGCCAAAGAGCTATCTCTTGTTTTTAGCCGGGTGGGTATTTGTAAAGAACTGCTTACGGACCAAGGTACACCCTTTATGTCCCGGGTTATGAAGGAGCTGTGTAAATTGTTCAAAGTGACGCAATTACGTACATCTGTGTATCACCCCCAAACCGATGGGCTGGTTGAAAGATTCAACAAAACCCTAAAACAAATGTTGAAGAAAGTGGTGGATAGGGATGGAAAGGATTGGGACTGTCTACTTCCTTATTTGATGTTTGCTATTAGGGAGGTGCCCCAATCCTCTACGGGATTCTCCCCCTTTGAGTTACTGTATGGGAGACACCCAAGAGGGCTGTTGGATATTGCCAAGGAAACTTGGGAAAGTGAGAGTTCTCCCCACAGGAGTGTGATTGAGCATGTCGCCCTGATGCAAGATCGAATTGCACAGGTAATGCCCATCGTGAAGGAACATTTGGCCCAAGCGCAGTTGGCACAGCAGAGAGTGTACAACCGTGGAGCCAAGACCCGTACCTTTTCCCCGGGGGATAGGATATTGGTACTTGTCCCTACGGTTGAAAGTAAATTCCTTGCCAAATGGCAAGGCCCCTACGAGATAATGGAAAAAGTGAGCGAAGTGAATTACAAGGTCAGACAACCAGGAAGGCGAAAGCCCGAACAGATCTATCACGTTAATCTGTTGAAAGCCTGGAGGGATAGAGAGTCCCTAGTCGCAGACACTTGGTCACCAGCTCAAACTGGTTGCGTGATTCCTGAGGTTGGAATCGCAGCCACCTTGTCACAACCCCAACAACAGGAGGTTAAGGAGTTTGTGCTTCGCAACAAGGAGGTATTCTCTGAGCTGCCGGGACAAACATCTGGGGTAGAGCATGACATTATTACCCCGCCCGGTGAAAGGGTGAAGTTAAAACCCTATCGGATCCCAGAGGCCCGACGGGAGGCAATACGGGAGGAAGTACAGAAAATGCTGAACTTAGGGGTGATAGAGGAGTCCCAAAGTGATTGGTCTAGTCCCATTGTGTTGGTGCCTAAACCGGATGGGAGCTGGCGATTTTGTAACGATTTTCGTCAGTTGAACAAAGTTACAAAATTTGACACCTACCCCATGCCACGTATAGATGAGTTGATCGACCGGCTGGGAACAGCCCGATACATGACGACTCTTGACCTCACAAAAGGGTATTGGCAAATCCCCCTGGCCAAGTCAGCCAAAGAGAAAACCGCATTTGTAACCCCAGACGGGGCGTTCCAATATAAAAGAATGCCGTTCGGGTTACAGAATGCGCCGGCCACATTCCAGCGGAAAATGGACCAGATGCTGAGGCCCCATCGGAAGTATGCTGCGGCTTACCTGGATGACGTAATTGTCCATAGCACAGATTGGGCCTCACATCTGCCAAAAGTGCAAGCAGTCCTGGACTCTGTTCGGGAAGCAGGGTTTACGGCTAACCCCAAGAAGTGTACCATTGGGCAGGAGGAGGCCAAATATCTTGGGTACACCATTGGGAGGGGAGTAATAAAACCCCAACTCAACAAAGTCGAGGCCATCCAGAGTTGGCCACGTCCCAACAGCAAGAAGCAGGTACGAGCCTTTCTGGGAATCGCTGGGTATTATCGGCGATTCATTCCCCACTTTGCTTCTAAGGCTGTGCCCCTAACCAACCTGACGAAGGGGAAAGGGTCGGTCATGATTAAATGGACCCCCGAGGCTGAGGCAGCATTCCAATTCTTGAAACAAGCCTTATGTAGCCAGCCAGTGTTGTACTCACCCGACTTCTCTAAAGACTTTGTCGTACAAAGTGATGCGTCAGATGTGGGGTTAGGAGCAGTATTGTCCCAGGTCTGGAACGGGGAAGAGCACCCAGTCATTTACCTCAGCAGGAAGTTGAAGTCCCATGAGGTAAATTACGCCACCGTTGAAAAGGAGTGTTTAGCGGTGAAGTGGGCTCTAGATTCCCTTCGGTACTACCTGCTAGGTAGGCACTTTGACATGGTTACGGATCACGCTCCGTTAAAGTGGATGGCTCAAAACAAGGAAACAAATAGAAGAGTGAATAGGTGGTTCCTGGCCCTCCAGGAATTCAACTTCACAGTAAAGCATCGCCCTGGCGTTCAAATGGGGAATGTGGATGCTTTGTCTCGAGTACATGAATGCCTGATTGCTGGTGTTCCAACCCCGAGGTTAAAACAAGAGGGGGGGGTATGTGACAGCAGGAAGGTAAAGTCACCTGGTTGCATCCAGGGGGGTAGATATATTTCGCCCAGATTCAGGCTTTACGCCGATTTATACAACTAGGGAGTTGATGAAGCCCAGCTGAGGCTAGTGGGCTCATGAATGACTCATACCTCTAGGGAGAGTGCTGGGCGTCGTGAGGCAGGGAGTTGATGAGACCAGCTGAACCTTGTCAGCTCATTTAGGCCTCTATAAGAAATCCCAGCTTCATTAGATGTTAGCTCATGCCTGGAAGCAGACCTGTGTGGACTGTCTAGGGAGAGTGAACCCCTGTGCGGTGAGAGAAAGCCTGTGTGGCTATATTTTGCTTGGACATTTAAAACCAGGGACTAGGACAGCACTAGGCTGATCCCAGTCGTTAGTTAGGAAACCTGTAAGTTTAGTCAGAGGTCAAGTTGACCAGGATTTATTTTGTGTTTGTTTTTTTTGCCTTGCTGTGTTTTTGTCACTGTAAATAGAAAATAAACCGCACCTTTTTTTTGATTTTGAAAACCACAACCTCCGTCTGCTGGGCCTGTTTTTGGGTGGGGAGCCCATCCCGGGGGTCACACATACCCGCTGCCGAGCTAGCCCCCTCACAGTATGTATACAAAAACAGCAGTCCCAACTATAGAGGAAGATAAAACTGCAGTTCAACATGAACAAGATGTTCAAATTCTTGTAGATCTGTCCATGGACCATGGTGGTGCGGACCTTATTGATAATATAGATTTAGAGAGTCTATTGAAGGGGGAGGTACCATCCGTGACCACGAAAAAGGTCACCTTACCCAAAATTCAATCATTATTAAAAAAGAAATCTGACAAGTTTCCAGCCATTGGTACCAATGTCAATCTGGGCGCATTTTTGTCTATGACAACTAGAGACATTAAAAAACTTCATCTGAATCATAAAATTCCATCTAATTTGACGGAAGGAGAAAATAAGGCTCTGAAGAATTTACCAAACAAACTCAATTAACAATAAAATCAGCAGACAAAGGGGGCAATATCGTAATCATGGAGAATCACCAATATAGAGAAATGTGTTTAAAAATACTAAATAACAACGATTGGTATAAACGTATCTCCAAAACCCAGATTACTAAGTTCAACAATGCATTTTATTTGTTGATTGATGAGGCATACACCAATAAAATCATCAATCTCCAAATTTGGAACTTTATAAGAACTCTTCATCCCAGAATTCCGACTTTTTATAGTCTCCCTAAGGTGCATAAGAGCAAAACTTTGCCCCCAGGTCGTCCTATTGTCTTAGGATGTGGTAGTATTACTGAGAATCTAAGTAAATTTATCGATGAACAAATTTGTCCATACGTAAATAATCTACCCTCCTTTGTTAAAGATACTATGCATTTATTAAATCAATTGGATGAGATGTCGGTACCTCCCAATGCCCTTCCGGTGGCTGTTGATGTAGAAGCTCTGTACAGCTCCATTCCCCACCAGCGGGGCATTGGGGTTATCAGACACATTTTGTCCCAGTCCCATCGGGATAATCGTGCTTTTGATCGGTTTTTGCTCTCTGCACTGGAGCATATTCTTACCTGCAATGCATTTTCTTTCGATGGGTCCCACTACCTCCAGGTACAAGGCGTGGCAATGGGGACTTGTTGCGCCCCATCTTACGCCAATTTGTACCTGGGGGAGTGGGAGCAAAACTTTTTATCAGAAGAAACACTTTTACCATTTACCAAACCGATTGTCAACTCTAGTCGTTACATTGACGATATCTTTATTGTGTGGGCAGGCACCCCGGAATTATTGTTGTCATGTCTAGATGCTATGAATGACAATTCTTACAATTTAAAATTTACCATGACTTACAGCGACGTGTCTATCAATTTTTTAGATATTACTATACTAAAGGACACAAATAGAAAATTATCAAGTGCTCTTTATCGCAAAGATACAGCTTGTAATTCCATACTCCACGCTGAAAGTGCACAGCCTACACCTCTTGTGAGATCAATACCATTTGGGCAATATTTGCGACTACGCTGGAATTGCACAAGTGATGCTATCTTTCAGAGAGAGGCTAATGCCCTTAGAGATCGCCTTCTGATACGAGGATATTACCTCAGCAGTCTCAAAAAATCATTCAGAAGAGCCACTCTCAAATCTAGAGATCAACTTCTGACCAAAAGAGAACCGATCAATAGGCTCGAGAAATCGTATCCAAATGATGTACGTATTATTACCAAATTTAACAGACAGAGTGACCAGATTAGGAAGATTGTTTCCAAATATTGGCATCTTCTAAAAATTGATCCATCATTGGCCCCATTTGTGCCAGCCAAACCCCTAATCACCTATCGTAGAGCAAACTCAATAAGGGATAATCTAGTACAGAGTGAGTACACAGGTGAATTCCGTACTGATCCATGTAGGCGACCAGGTACATTTCGATGTGGAGGCTGTAATTTATGCCAGTATATGAATATTGACAATAAAGCAATACTACCTAATGGAAAAGTCTTCAAAGCAACCCACTTTGCTAACTGTAAAACGGAAGGAGTTGTGTATTTACTCTCATGCCAATGCGGATCTTTCTACATTGGCAAAACCAAACAGCCATTCTTTAAAAGAGCGGCTAGACACATCACTTGTATGAAAAAATGTGACCCAGATCTTCCCCTAGGACGGCATATTAGAGATATTCACAACAGCAAAATTCCAAGAATTTAATTTCTAATCTTGGACAGGATCCATCCCAACAATAGAGGAGGAGATTGGAATAGAACTCTCTTACAGAGAGAAACAAAATGGATTTTTATTTTGAATGCCACCCTACCACCTGGGTTAAATGAACTTATAAGTTATCGCCCCTTTCTGGAGGGCTTCTCCTCTGGCGGGTGGGAAGAATAGGAATATAGATCTATTAGTTATATATATTAGCGTATTATTTATAATCCTTTTTTTTTTTTTTCACTGCGTTATAGGTTTTTGTGTGCCTGCTGTGTTGGGCTTGCTGGGTCTTTAGCTTTCTACACAACGCACGTAGGGGGTTATGTGTCTGGATGATCAATTCAGTTTGATCTCTTGACACATTTCTTTCCCCCTGTTTTGATGCGAAACAATTCTCTTTTTGCACACGTGCGTCGGCGCGCATTATCTGCCAATTGCTGTCACATTGAGGCCGCGTTTGGCATTCAATGCGCGGGGGTCCCCCTTTTCCGGGTGACATGACTTTGTGTCTGCTCTAAGGGATCATTTTTTTCTCATCCAGTTTTTGTCATTGTATTTGATCATGACAACAATGGAATCAGAGGCAAAGGTTTTTATGTGTGTTAGATATTGTTTTTGATTTATTTAACCTTCAACATATACAAGTATAATATCATTAACGCTATTGGAACATATATGGGCATGTTACTATTTATGCAATTAGTGGTCCAATTGGATCTGAATAATATTTGAACATGAAATGACCCTAGAGATATAATACAATATGTAAGGTTTAAACAGTAAAAAGCCAATATAGTCAATCTGGTCTCTGTTCTAATTTAACAATATAGAAAAATAATACCTCCCCTTTCTTCGCACTTTCCCTTTTCTCATATACATATATATACATTGATTTGAGCTTTAATGGATGGATTGATATTATATGTACCATCTACGTCCCGTCGCAGTCTGTGGATGTTGGCTTGTTTTCTGTGTTTCCGGTGTCGGTGCTTCTATACATGTATGCACTTCCGCTCGCGGCTCTTTCAGTTTCGCTTTAGAGTGCTTTACACTCAAGCGACGCTATGCGCACTGACGTCATCATACTCCTGTGTCTTGCGCCGCCCGCCTACACAGCTGTGGCTGCTCATTAAGACGCCATTTAAAGCCCATCTTGCCAAATGGAGATCTGTACGGGCACGGGACACGGCACCGGTCACAGTCTGAAGGAGCTAAACAGGTACATATTGTCACCCACCCGGTTAGATGTTTTTAGGTCATCTTTGACATTACTATCTCTTCTTCTAGTGTATGCTAATGGTGCTTATTTGCACCTTTATTCTCTTTCACAGCAATTCCCTTCAATAATTAGAAGACAGTTCCTATACACAATTCCACTACCAAAGGAATGCATAATCTATGCAATCTCTCATGAATGAGAGATCTCCTATTTTTTTCTTGAGTTGACAAGAGTCGCTTCTTTCTTCTTTTTATTTTATTTATTGAAATGAAGGGTTACTGGTAGGTGTTTTTTGAAGATGTTTTTTGAAGATATTTTTATTTGGTTTTAATTTTAATCCAAATGAGGATAGTAATTAACATTATGGGTTTGTTTGTATATGTTTTGCAGAAATCAAGACTCTTCATTAGAGTCTTTTTTTGCTCCATCGTTTGTTACCATTGGGGACCCTTGTATGAAGGCATTTTTTGGACCCCGCTCCACCTTGAGCCCCCCCCTTTTTTGTGGTGCGTTTTTTCTTTCGCTCCACGTACACAGCAACACGCATGCCCTATTTATGCATGGAATATCAAACTACGTCTGGAAATATTTGTAAGCAAATATTTATCTATCTACTCTTACATATATATTTGTTATGCTTTGTTTATTTATGTAAATAATTTTATGTATATATACACACAATAGCATTATGTATTTAATGGAATTTGTCCTTTTATAGACAACTCCTGACTTTTTGTGTCTACAAAACCCCCGAAGAAGGGTAACCGAAACAGCTGTCGGGTCTGACCATAACATGTCATTTTTTTCTCTCTTTTTGAATGCAAACTGTTTTTTGTGGATCTGTATTTAATTCATGTATTTTTTTATTATAAACTGTCTGTGTAATCAATTCTTTATACTTGATGATTAAATTCATATATTTTTGATATATGTCTGTGTGTTGTCAGTCACTTTTAAAGTCCCACCTCCAATGGGGGTTTTTCCAACATTTCATACAAATTAGGGATGTGGTGACTGTCAACACTTACAATTCTGCAATCGTTGGTTCCTTTTCTCGTATACCAATTCACATAGGGAGGGGGCCGGGATCTGGGGGTCCCCTTTGTTAAAGGGGTCTTTCAGATTCCGATAAGCCCCCCGCCCGCAGACCCCCACAACCACCGGGCAAGGGTTGTGGGGATGAGGCCCTTGTCCCCATCAACATGGGGACATCCTCCCCATGTTGAGGGCATGTGGCCTGGTATGGTTCAGGAGGGGGGGGCGCTCTCTCGTCCCCCCTCTTTTCCTGCAGCCTGCCAGGTTGCGTGCTCAGATAAGGGTCTGGTATGGATTTTTGGGGGGACTCCACGCCATTTTTTTAAAAATTTAGGGTGGAGTTCCCCTTAAAATCCATGCCAGATCTGAAGGGCCTGGTATGGATATTTGGGGGAACCGCACGCATTTTTTTTTAAATTTGCGGCGGGGTTCCCCTTAATATCTATACCAGACCCAAAGGGCCTGGTAATTGAATTCTGGGGGACCCCCACGCTTTTTTTTTTTTTTTTATCAATTACTTTTATATGTATTGCCGGAAGCCGACAATTCATTAATAGCCGCGAGTGAGTTTTAAATGACTTTTTTTCCTTCAAAAATTACATTTTATGCAGGGACAGTTCTAAGCACGGGAAACATGCGCCACTTTACATGCATATTATACACAGGTACGAAATTTAAAGGAATATTTCACTTTTATTTTTTAATTTTAAGCATTATTAAAATCACTGCTCCCGAAAAAACTGCAGTTTTTAAAGCTTCTTTTTGCATTGAAACATGTCCCCTGGGGCAGGACCCGGGTCCCCAAACACTTTTTAGGACAATAACTTGCATATAAGCCTTTATAATTAGCACTTTAGATTTCGAACGTTCGAGTCCATTGTATTTAATAGGGTTCTAAAGTTCATGCGAACATTCTGTCTGTTCGCAGGTTCTGGTGCGAACCGAACAGGGGGGTGTTCGGCTCATCCCTGTACAACACCTAGGATGCATATATATCCTCTACACACTGTAACTGCAGCTAACTGACTCACCTGCCTGCTCTATCTAACTCAAATTAAATGACACTGTCTCTCTCTCTCTGTCTGTCTTTAACTAGCAGCGCAACACACTACAAAATGCCGCCACGCAGGCGGAATTATATAGTGTGGGGCGTGTACTAAACCCCCTGAGACATAATTGGCCAAAGCCACCCTGGCTTTGGCCAATTATGGCTCTCCGTTTTTTCCGTTCTGTGATTGGCCAAAGCATGCGGGTCATAGTGTATGCTTGGCCAATCATCAGCCAGCAATGCACTGAGATGTCGCAGTGAATTATGGGCCACGACGCGACACTCGACCCGCCCATAATATTCAAAATTCGGCGAACGGCTGAACAGACGATGTTCGAGTCGAACATGGGTTCGACTCAAACTTGAAGCTCATCCCTACAGGTCAGGGATAAAGTTGTGGAGAAGTTTAAAGCAGGGTTAGGTTATAAAATAATCCCAAGCTTTGAACATCTCATGGAGCACTGTTTAATCCATCACTCGAAAATAGAAAGAGTATGGCACAACTGCAAACCTACAAAGACATGGTCGTCTACCTAAATGGACAGGCCGAGCAAGGAGAGCATTAATCAGAAAAGCATCCATGGTCATTCTGGAGGAGCTGCAGAGATCCACAGCTCAGGTGGGAGAATCTGTCCACAGGACAACTATTAGTTGTGCACTCCACAAATCTAGCCTTTGTGGAAGAGTGGCAAGAAGAAAGCCAATGTTGAAAGAAAGCCATAAAAAGTTATGTTTGCAGTTTGTGAAAAGCCATGTGGGGGACACAGTAAAAATGTGTAAGAAGGTGCTCTGGTCAGATGAAACTAAAATTGAACTTTTTGGCCTAAAAGCAAAAAGCTATGTGTGGCAGAAAACTAACACTGCACATCACCCTGAACACACCATCCTCACTGTGAAAAAAAAACAACCTGCGAGACAAAGGCATAAGGAGCTAGTATTGCATAGAGACATGCTCTGCAACATGATGTGCATGTGTGAGGAGAGAAGCCAAATGTGAACAAAACTCCCAGTGGGGGTATAATGGGTGTTGGTCTTTAGTTCATGAATACTGTATGTATATACTGGTACCATTCACACATTGGTCCAATATGATTTACTCTACAGACATATTTGGAATTTTTTCACCCTTGCCTATTGCGTTTGGAGGGTGCTCCTGGGGTGTGTTGGTGCGCTCGTTTCTTCGTTGGGTTCATTCCCTCAGCTCCCGGGACAGACTTGCCTCGTAGATTCTGACTTGCAACAATGCTTATTTGGAGCAATTTATACGTAAGTATTCCAGGAAGATATACATCTTGTTTCCCCTTGCCCCTACCTTTTTTTTTACTATCCGGGCAAAATATTAGATCCTATTTGATACCATTTTTCCTTTTTTTTCATATATGCTATGTGTTTTCTCCTGATGAGTGCCACGTGGCCAAGAAACATGTCGAGCCTATCAATGTCATCATGTACCCAACACATAGCTTGACCTCAACTGTGATTCATTTGTATCTTAGAACTCATTTGTATCCATTACTCAATAAGCATTTGGCTTTTTACATGAATTACTTCTATGGGATACTATGTGATTTAAATATATATATATGAATCCTTCTTTTCTGTATGCCATTGCCTTGCATATAGACAAAAATACTTATGTTCAACCATGTATCATATGTTTACGAGGTATGCTTTGTTCATATGTCAATTAAACAATTTTATAATTTCTCCTACCACGTGTCCTGTGCCTCTCTCAAAGTCCCAAAAACCCCTTTCTAATACACTGTGATTGGTCATAGCGATCTCATGGTACAGGGCCAATCACAGCGCCCCTTTACCCTTATCTGTGTCCAGTGGACACAGTGGGTCAACGCATCAGGCCACTGTGTGCTCTAGAGAGTGAGCATGAGCAGCTGATGTGGGAGTACATACTGGTATGGCCACCTGCATCTGCGCTGCTTCCGTCTGACTGTATATATGCATTGACCGGACGGGACATGGTTATATGTCCAAGCCTTAATTACCAAGTAAAATAAGTGTAAATGTGGAGGCTTATAAAGTAGTCAAATCTCTAGTTATATCAACATTGGGTAACAGCCCTTTTCTGTCTTTCCTGTAAGAGGTATATGACTATAGGCAAATATAACATAATTCAAGGGGACATGCAAACACAGTGCAAGAAGTTTATTTTTATTAAGTGATCGCGCAAAAAGGTTCACATTCATATGAAATGAGATACCCACATCTATGTATTATTTTACAGTAATAGCCTCACATACTGTAAGTCACACCTTATGGAGAATATTGGTCTGGATTACAACCACTTGATTTAAAATTGACCAATGTACAAGTTTTTCAGAAGGAATCAAAAAACTGAATATCAATTATTTGTAATGGGAATGAAAATTCACATATGTTGGTCTTCTAAATTATTCTATACATTGTTACATGCTGAAGTGCATAATATATAATTAATGTTTTGAAAAATATGCCATGTTTTGAACTGGTTTAGTGGTTTGCCATGAATAAATCAACATTATGTTTAATATCACCACTTTCTTTCACAGTCTAAAAAGCTATTTAATGTTATCTAATTGAGCTACTCTGTCTGCCCATGATTCTGAATGACTAAGACATTCATATCCCTTAAAATCATATATAGAAATAAAATAATAAACAGTTGTAAATGCTACAATACTTGGAATTTATTTGTGCTTTTCCTTGTGGTTTTATAGAAAGCGCCTTTGGAGATCTTCACTGTCTAAACTGAAGTAAATCCTTTTTAAACAGAAAACAATAAGCTGGTTTTAATGCAGACTGTGACTAGAATATTAATGAGGGTAATTCTTTCGGGAATATTTTATATCTACATGCTGCAATAGTTAAGAATCTTTTAACACATTCTTTATGTTAACTTGCTCCTCAAGGATTGCTTAACCCATTCAGTATTAAATGAAAAGAAATTAATAAACTAAAACAATAAAAGTATTAGGGATACAAGGCAGATATTGATAAAACTCAAGTACAGTGCTAGAAGCTGAATATTATCAAGTAGAAATGTTCCACAATTACATGCCGTATTCTAAAATCTGTACTATTTTTATTTATTTTTTTACAATAGTGCAGGTTAAATTTTACTGTCAAAACTGCTAATAAAGTACATCTTACTGAGCATAATCAGTTAGTCTTGGTGTTGGGTATTTGACTATGGTCTATACATTACTTTAACAGACTGGTAGCTGAGCAGTTTGTGTGCACATCGATAATACTATGGGTCAGAACAAATGTGAAAAGTATTTTAAATAATGTAAATACAGGGTATTGAGTGTCCAACATTTCATTGTCCATCTTTGGAATTACCTAATTAATTTATTATATAAGAATCTATATACTGTATATGGTTTCAGCTGAAAACACTCCCATTTTTGAAAGAACCGTTTTTCTAGTGTTTTCCAATTATCCTTCACCTTTTCTTCTTTTTGTGTAGCAATAACTCCTGGAGGATCCGCTGGAAATAAATTGCCCCCGGCCCTTACTTGTCAGAGGCTGCTTGTCTGGTTTTTGGTGCCAGAAGCACACCCATAAATTCAGGCTCAGTCTGGGAGTGTCTTTTGAAGATTGAGTGTTCTGACTTTCGTCTCCATTGTAGGGTGTGGGGTTTTGGGTATTGTTGCTTCCACTCTACGGCCTCTTCTCCTTTTTTACCTTGAGGAATTAAAAGGAGTATATGTTATGGGATGGATTAATTCTTGTGTGTTTTCTGTGTTTTTATTGTGATTCTTTGTGTTTCTATGAATGAAATGTATAACTGTTTTTGGAAAGTATGTGAGATTTTGTAATTGTATAATAATTTAATTAAAAAAAAATTAAACTAAAAAATGTATTGCAGCTCAGCTGGCTACAGCAGAGCTATACACTACATTTGTCCAGAGCAGGGCATGGGTGCTGTATCTACTTGCAATTCTAAATTCTGTATCAAAGAACTGGAGTTATAGAGCGGCAATAGAAGACATTGACGCTGGCTAACTCAAGGAGTAGGGCATGTGCAGTTTGCAAAGAGAAAAAAAGCTAACTAATGTGACTGTTCATGCCCATAGACATAGGCCCCCAGTTATCAGTAACATACATCCTAACTTCTGAACTGTGGTCAGGTGGCTTAGAAGGACCAATCATGAGGATTTTCTTATTTGCCAGCTGCCTCCCAATAAAATTCATGGTTCCTTGATAATTAAAGAAAGACAACAGAAGGCAGGGAAAGCTAGGTGCTATTGTCTGGTGCTGAATGCTGAAAACAGCTAATTATATTTACACATAAACACACTAAAAGATACAGAGAATTCCCAGGGAAAGTTAGATGCTGCTGGTTATTGCTGAAAATCTTGGAAAATCTGTTGCACAATCAATGCCAAAATTCATATACCGTATATACTCGAGTATAAGCCGAGATTTTCAGCCCTTTTTTTGGGTTGAAAGTGCCCCCCTCGGCTTATACTCGAGTCAGTGTACCTGAAAAAAATTGAGAGGCTGCGGCGTCCATCGTTTAAATCTCGCAGTCTCCTCCTGGTCCCTTCCGTGATAGGCGGAACTGTGTCTGCTGAGAATCGCCTATCACAAACGTTCTCTCATCCTCACCCATCCCAGCAGACACTGTGTTCAGTGTTCCGCCAATCACGGACGCCTTTTCATCCTCGGACAAGAGGACGCCCGTGATTGGCGGAACACTGAACACAGTGTCTGCTGGGAAACTGAGGATGAGAGAACGTTCATGATAGGCGTTTTCTAAGCAGACACAGTTCCGCCTATCACGGAAGGGACCAGGAAGAGACCGTGAGTTTTAAACAATGAATGGACGCCCGCAGCCTCTCAATTTCAGGTACAATTTCAATTTTAGGGGCACAGTGAGGATGGGCACAGTGAGGATGGGCACAGTAAAGTGGCAATGGGCAGAGTGAGGTTGGGCACAGTGACAATTGGCTTAGTGAAGTTGCAATGGGCACAGTGAGGCGTGCAAATGGGCATTGTTGACCCTCTTCCACTTATGCCGCGTACACACGACCATTTTTCTCATCGGGAAAAATGAAATTTTTTCTCTTTGACGAGAAAAACGACCGTGTGTGGGCTTTTGGTAATTTTTCCCGACGAGAAAAACAGCATTAATCACGACGAGAAAAATTAGAACATGCTCTATTTTTTCACGTCATGATTCACGGCATTTTTTTCCGTGGCAGTTTTCCCATAGGGAAACACTGCCGGGGAGCCTACACACGGTCGTTTTTCTCGACCAAGAGAAAAAATGACAGGAAAAACGTCCGTGTGTAGGGAAATAAGCCGTTCCTCATTTTTCCCGTCGATTTTCTTGACGGTGTTTTCACCGTCGAGAAAATCGATCGTGTGTACGCGGCATTACAGTAGCTGCTGCATTCTCACCCTCGGCTTATACTCGAGTCAGTAAGTTTTCCCAGTTTTTTGTGGTAACATTAGGTACCTCGGCTTATACTCGGGTCGGCTTATACTCAAGTATATACGGTAAATGACTATGACACTCTTTATGAGTTTCAGAGGCTAGGTTTTGCACACTCCTACATCAGCATTGGGAGGCTTTGCATACACTCAGGGCTGCTACAGCAACTGGGAATGCATGTAAATCTGACAATTCAACTGTTGACTGTCAGGTGGAAGTAATTGAAATGTTGTACAGCTGCCTGATCACTTCCATGCACTCTTTGCCACTTTGCCACTTTCCCCCTGCCATGTTTTCCAGGCCTGGGAACACAATGTTGAGTGTTACACGTGTAGCGGGGTGTACAATTTAGGGGAGTGTCTGAGTGGTAGTTGGGCTCAGACACACTATTGTTAGGGTTAAATGGACCATTTGTGTACCACGGGAGTTGGTATTGGTGTGTAGTTCCCTGGGACCTACAGGTGGCGCTGTCGCCCTGGGTCTGGGTTGAACCGCAATACAGGGTTGCGCCTTTTCTTGTCCCCTTTCAGCAGCAGTACGGCGGGGCAGGGGAACCTGCTGTGCCTGTCGGGAGATGGTATAAAAAGGGGCGGCCATCTTCCATAGGGTTCGTCCATGCCCAGGCACCTTCAGCCTGGGTGTGTGTGGGGTCGTTCGTCTTCATCCACGCCCAGGCACCTTCGGCCTGGGTGTGTGGGTGGTTATCTCCGGGTGCCCTAGGCCCAGAGGCCTGGTTCCTGTTCCATCCCAGACACCTGCAGTCTGGGGTGAGGTACTATTTTGAAGGCCTGGGGCCCAGCAACCTTCGGCTGGGGTTGGCTAGGGATCGAGAGCTCCCAGGGTGCCGCCTTGCGAGGGGACCCATATCTGATATGAGGAGGCCAGGGAGGTAACCCTTTCCGAAGACCCAGCGCAGAGTCGTGGTGACGGTGAGGGCCTCTGGTAACTCTCCGGAGGGATGGTTTTCTCCTTGACATGGGCCAATGCTTTGAGAAGGAAGTTCACCAGGTCAGTGGCAGTGACCCTACTCGCTCCAAGTCAGTGGCAGTGACTTCATAGGGCAAGGCCCTATTCACCAGGTCAGTGACAGTGACCTGTTCTCCAAGTCAGTGGCAGTGAATTTCTCTTCACCAGGTCTGTGGCAGAGACCAACCTCACGGTCTGTGGCAGAGATTATGCGCCAAAGCTGTTTGTGAAATCTAAACAGTGAAAGAACATGATTCAAGTTTGTGCCTGGACCTCCTCCCACCTAATCTGTCCTGTGTCTTGTCCCAACCTGTCTGCTTTCAAAGAGGCATATTTATTATCTGTGTGAAATAAATATAGAAGTTGGACTTTCAGTTGGTGTGGACAGTTATATTCCTGGGGAAAGATAAGGACTTGCATCTATCTAAGTTAGAGGTGAGAATCATCCTCGGGAGGATTTAACTCCGGCCGCAGGCAGGCCCGAAAAGTAACACCTCTCAACCTCCTTACTCAGGAGGGTACAGGCTTGTGGTGCTGTGTGCCTCTCCCCTCCCTGCGAGGAGCCGAAAACACATACAAAAGGGCAGGTAGGGGGAGAGGTGAAGGGCGCTACACTCGTTAAAGGAGAGGGGGACCAATGAACATCCATTTCCTAATCATTCCTACCTAGTAAGGACCCAGAACAACATGCATTACATCTCTTCCTCATTCAGCTTTCACTTTTCCCAACTGCAGTGGGCTGGAAAAAAAGCTTATGGAGCATAATCTGCACTTCACTATCTTCAGTGGAAGGCAGGTGAGACATCAGTAAATCATGGGTGCAATGTTAGGCTCCTGCAAGCACTTAACCCAGCCCTCTGCCCATATCTCCCATATCTACATGCTTTCAGTTGCAGAGCTAGAGGAAGTATCAATGGGCTATAAATGCACTGATTACTGCACTCATAGTCTATTGAGAACTGCAAGTCCATCTGCATCAGTGGAAGACGGGACTTGTACTTCATTCATTCATAAATCTCTGTGAATGAATGAAGTAGCTGTGCAAAATTTAAAAGTGACAGTGACTGTGAGTGAGAAACCCCCCCATATGCTGGGCAAGGAGGACTGCAGCTTCAAGGTTAGTGGGGGGGATTTGCACCATGTTACATCCTAAATAAATGGTGCAAAAGGTGAACTTAGACTTTAATTTCTAGGTTAAAATCTGCCTGGTGGAAGTCCTCTTAAATAAGTGATTAAATGCCATTCACAAGTTACAGTACATTGTATTTACTGTGCACACTGATTAAAAGCTGTGCACAACATTGTAATCACTATGTACATAATCACTTTTCCATGAAATAAATACATTCCAATGCATTTATTTTCTGTCCTGTTTAAAATAATGCCTAGTCAAATTCCCTAAATACTGTGCATAGAGTCAGTACAATATTTGTAGTGTTTTCTGTGAAATAAAAAACTCCTTAAAGTGTTACTAAACCCCCAACAGTAAAACCAGTCTGTATATGCAGTAAAGCAAGCATATGATCAATATGCGAGGACATTATCAGTTTGATACCTATCTGCCTTTGTGGAGGGATATCATGTCTGATCAGCACGTGGAGGGACCATGACATGTCCCTGCAGATAGTCTCCCATACACAGGAATGGTAGTATAATCCAGCTATGCGTTGTTCTCTGAACAATGCAGAATAAGGATTCGCGCCAATGGTAAAAACAGAAGTGTGTGCGTGCGTTTGGTCGGTACAGCGTTCACGATTTCTAATGTGCCAATCTCACTACATGTGGGTCCCTTTGTTGAGCCATAGAGCACACTTTAACAGGTACAAAGGGCGTAAAATCGTACACACTGGCCTGCACAGACACTCTCATACACTCCCATAGTCATTGTTCTATGGTTTGAGTTGTATAACACCTCCTGTTTGAAGGAATGCCTGGGCTTGATTGACTGATTGTGAAGCCACCATGTCTCTATTGTTATCCCTAGTCAACCCTATAAATAAAAGCATGTTCTATTCAGGCAGGACTGTCTGAGGAGCTTGCAATGTGATAACAGAGACTATGTCTGTTTTTTCTTGGGAAGCAAGGGAGAAGTCAAAAGGCATTATACAAAAGAGCTAAAATGTGTGCTTCTTAGCACAAGAGAAATTGATTACGTATAGCGTATACTGAATTTCCCTAAGAGCAGCCAATTTGCACTGTCCAGGTAGAGGGCCAAAGATCATGCAGCTGGGGCAGGGAAATTTGCCTGGTACAATCGGACGTCGGTGTACCGATAGCAGATTGTCCGCAAGTACTTGGCTGGGACACATCGAATTCTACACATTTATTCTTCTCAGTGCAGGTTTCAGAGAGGACTGAAGGTATAGTGGGGTTGGAGATCCCAGCTGATGAGGAGCAAGGAGAGGTCTGCTTTGTTCTTTGATGTGGGTCTTTTAGGTGCGCTTGCCAACAGACTGCATGGCAGGTCGACATATGTCTGGTCAAGCACGTGGTGCCCAAGCGGCTGATGTTTTGGCCACGTGAGATACACTTTAGACATATGTTGCAAATGGCAACGGTGCGATCTGCTGCACACGTCTGAAAAAAGGCCCACACCAAAGAACTTTTGGAATAACGCGCAGAGACAGCAGCGCCCTGCACATGCGGAGCTCTGCGGTGTGATGCGGTCTGTGTGCTGCCCTTAAGCTGGCCCCTGGAGGGCATCCTTCCCCGTTGGAGATGGGCCTCCTCCTCCTCCTCCTCTCTCCTATCAGGCACCCACGTGGAGTCAGTGACCTCATCATCCCCTCCCTCCTGATCACTGGAGCAAATCTGGCAGTATGCTGCAGCTGGGGGAACATTGTAAAAGTGTAAAAGAATCCGCGCTAACCGTGACTTGAAATTAATAATATCGTGAATGAACAGAATACTATTATATATAAAAAAAATCTTGATAAAAAGTGATTAGAATAAATTAGTGGGTGCTACAAATAGGAATAGCTGGAATAACCGCTAAATATATGTGCAAAAAATAGGATATAAATGTGCAACCCTTCAAAAGAAGCAGAGTGCTAATGAGTTCATATGTATATGCACACACGAAACAAACTGAAACAAAGTCTTATACTGAAAAAAGGCAAACTAAAAACACAATCCTGTGCTGGAAAAATATCCTAAATGTAAGTGCTGCTAGTGAAAAATAACACTTGAGTGAAACAAAAAAGTTCCAATAGAATTAGTTCATAAATGAGACAAAAGACCACATCTGCTGGTGTATGTGTGATAAGCTCTCCAAAGCAGCTATAAGCAGAACTCCATATCCAACTTGTTCAATTAGAGAATTGAAGAAATAGCAGCTTACCGGATCAGATGGATCTCTATGACGGAGATCTATAGGGGCTCAGACTCGTATAGTAATCCCACGGGCAATCAGCAAAAAAAACACCGGAATCGGATGATATCTCCCTCTTCACAGATTTTTCCAAGAGAAAAGCTCCCTCCAGGTGTCAGCTGGTGCAGATGGCTCAAGCAGCGCGATAAATGTTTTAAAAAAGGAAGAGAAATAAAAACCTCATGGTGCAATACCTTTTAAAAAGTAGGATACCCTTTATTTATCCTGGGTAAAAATTGACATCATGTAGTTTTCAAATAAGAGCGGCAAGCTCAAACAAAACGATACAGGTACTTCAGCTGCGGTCTGTGCCGATCAGCTGTAGCGTAGTGTCGTCACATTCAACAGCTCCACCCGACGCTGCGTTTCGTCGTAAGAGGCGTCCACTGGGAAAGGAGGCTGAAGAACAGACGTCACCTACCACGCTTATGTAATTGCAAGGGTAGATGACACCGGAAGCCGGAAAAGAAATCCTCCGGCAACCCGTGTATAAATGTTATGCTCCCTCGGTACCCTAAATCGATAGGAAAGCTGCCGGAAGATAATAACCCATCTCCATATTCAAATTAACACAAATATATGTGAAAGTTTACCATAAAAGAGTGAACTTATATGTAGAACTAAAATTTTAAAAACAACATTTAAAAATAATCTTTAAAAATAACACATATAAACATATGTAGGGAGGGAAGGACATGTTACAAACGGGATATAATATACCACACTTAGGAATTCCTATGATGAAAATAAAAATAAATATACATATTAAAATAAAATAAAATAATAATGAAAAATAATAAAAATACATATCCTTCCATCACTGGTATGAAAAACCACATTACGCCTAGTGCAATTCCCTTCAAAATATTGCACAGACCCTAATATGTTTAGAAACATGAATGGCTCCACATTGCCTGTTAAGCAACTCCTGCAATTTGCCTTTACGGCACTACAACTCAGAGGTCCCAGCTGAAATAGCAGAAACCCCTAGGTTGTGTGCATGGGTGCATACATGCTCAACATATATTGAACCCAAACTAGGGGTTTATCCCACCAAGTGTATATAGATACTACCATCTAGTGGTGAACCAGGAGAATACCCTTACACAAAATATGTAAAAAATGATTAAAATATCATAGCCCATAAAACTGGACAACTGGGAAAGATATATTTATATGTTTCTATATATTTCTAAATATTTAAATAGGGTGAGGACACATGAAAAATGAATAGAGTGGTGACCTTAGCTGTTATTGATAAAGCAATTTATATCCCACTCTATGTTGAGGCCAAAGGGTCAGTAACATTGTAAATTAAAAATCCACCGCGTTTCCCTGCGGGATATTTGACGCTTTAGATCACTACCTCTCCAATGAGGGGTGTAGGCCTCAATACTTATTACCTCAAGGAGTGAGGGGTCTCTATTGTGGCAAAGATGAAAATGCCACGAGATACTATGATCTTTGAAACCCTTGCGAATGTTAGTCAGGTGTTCCCCTATCCTAACCTTTAGAGCACGGGTGGTCCTTCCTACGTATGGACAACGGTGTAAATATATCAGCCCTACGGTGGCACATGTAATAAAACTCAAGATTTTATATTCTTTAGAGGTGATATCGGAGGTGAAAGAGGAAGTTTTCAAGGTTTTAGATGATTTTCAAACCTTGCACCTTCTGCAAGGAAAAAAAAAAACCTTTTAGATTTCCAAACATACTCATCTGCAAAGGTGGGTCTACAACACTGGGTGCTATTAGATCCTTCAGATTTTGGTTTCTCCTACAAAAGGACTTGAGGTCTCTCAGGGAGCATAGGCCCCAAAGCCTGATCGCTCTTAAGCACTCTCCAGTATTTACGTATGACCCTGTTGACCAACCAGAAATGAGAAGAAAAGGTGGTCAAAAAGGACCATTGCAAATCTGTTGTTGTGTTCTTCTCCTTGATTTTAGGTACTAATAGGTTATTCCTATCCAGTTTTGTAACATCCCTGAGCTGGGGGAACATGACTGCCAGATAGCTGTCCTTGTTGGACTCATGTTACTACCCCCTCTCTCTGGGCTCACGTTACTGCCTTCCTCTAACTGGGTTCCATATTCGGAGCCTTCAAAATGCCGGGCATCCGGGGGGGGGCGTGGCTACCGCGCAACTGCATGGACGGCTGAACTGAGAGCTCCGCTCTAGCGACAGGAATCTCAGCATTCTGAGGCACTTGAGACCGACCCCACCAGCCTCACCGAGTAGCTGTTGTCCCGCTCGACATCCGGGGATGGCTAGAAAGAGGAAACCCGCCGCTCACCCGGCAAAACTGGAGGATTTCTTCTCCCCTAAGAGCAGCGGCGCGCACCAAGATGGCGCCGGCGGCTGTTCCCCGACATCCACAGGCGGATCCTCCTCTGCCACACCAAGCCCTGTCTCAAGGGACGGATCACTCCGGCACTCTCCGGCTGTCTCAACACCTCTCTCCTGCAGCCCTGTGAAGTCAAAGCCCCGCTTATCTGCTGCTCCTCAAAGCACCAAGGTGAGTGCACACCAGAGTTCACTGGATGACACGAGGGAGCTAGCTGACACCATTAACGCTTTCCCTACCACTAACCAGCCCATCTCAGACACAACCTTAAAAGACATGCTGATTTCTTTGCGTAGTTCTCTGCATTCAGACATGATGGAATGCATGAAAAACTTCAAAGCTGAGGTGGGAGAACTGGGAGGTAGGATTGACCATGTGGAAAAAAAGATGGGTGAATATGCATCCTCTTATAACTCTCTGGTGGATTCCCACAATGATCAGTCAGATGAGGTGGCCTGGCTCAAAGCTAAAGTATCAGACCTCGAGGACAGGTCACGCAGGAATAATATTAAACTGCGTGGCGTACCTGAATCAATTCTACCTGTGCAACTCCACCAATACGCCCAGGACCTTATAGGTGCCTTCCTACCCTCTGCACCAAAATCGGAACTGGTTATCGACAGAGTCCACCGCCTCCCCAAACCTTCCCACCTCCCGGACAATGTTCCGAGGGACGTGTTGATGCGGGTGCATTTCTATCATGTAAAAGAGCAATTTATGCTGGCATTTCGCAAGAACTCTCAACCCCCTGCACAATACTCTGCCATTCAAGTTTTTGCGGATCTCTCGCAGTATACTATGCAGAAACGTAAGTCTCTTTTGCCCGTAACCAAGGCACTGCGAAATCATAGTATTGTATATAGATGGGGCTATCCAACCAAACTAACTATCACACGGGAAGGCAAAACATCAGTGATCACATGTCTAGAGGAAGGCCTGACCCTTCTGCGGGAATGGGATATCTTGCCTGAACGAATTCCTGAAAATCATCCCTCCAATTCTAAGATCCATACTCGGGATGCCTGGCAGGTCGTGTCGCACAAGCGAAACAACAAAAAGAAAACATAGCCTCTATGCCTCAGTAGCAATAATCCATCTGATCCACAAGATTCCTGAATCGCTTTGGAGCTCAAAGTCCACGAGTTCCCCCACTTTGAGTAATGTGCAGTAAATCTGCCACCAGATTCCTAAAAGAATCTACCTTTTTATGTTACCAGTTTTATGTTTGTTCTTTGACTTTTGCTTTCCCATTTTCTATGTTTTTTATCTTCTTCCCTACCCTGTCTGAGATGGATAACAAGTTTCTAACTCTGAAGACGACCGGTACGACATCTGCGCTCACCATCCGGAAATTACAGACTCTGTGGGAAAACCCTGGGCTCGATAAGGTACTGTCTCCTCTTTTCTCCACCTATAACCCATGGCTATTACAGTAACTTCCTTCAACGTCCGCGGCCTAAACCACCCGGCTAAACGCGCCTCAGTCTGGAAAGAAGCCCTTAAACTACGCTCTGACATTTTGTGCTTACAGGAAACGCATTGGACACCTTTTAATACCCCCTCCTTTCATCATAACAAATTTCCACACATACTTACGGCCTCAGCCTCCAAAAAACAAAAAGGGGTTCTCATTGCCATTAAAGACTCTGTAACTTTCTCCCTCCAAGAGACAATCATTGATCCTGATGGCAGATACCTGATCCTAGTGGGAATATTCAATAACCACCCCTACACAATAGTTAATCTCTACGCGCCCAATACCCATCAACTACGCTTTTTGAAAAAGCTTTTTTGCAAAATCAAGGCGGTAAAACGGGGTGCTCTGATAATGTGTGGAGACTATAACTTAACGGTTGATTTTGCGATGGATACCACTTCTAAGTCAAAACGCCCCCAACCGGCCCTTCAATCTTTGCTCCATGCTGAGGAAATGTACGACTCCTGGAGATGCCAACACTCGAATGAAAGAGACTACTCCTTTCACTCCTCCCGGCATAATTCGTACTCACGCATTGATATGATTTTAGTTGATAGACTCCTGCTGCAGAAAATATCCTCTTCCACCATTCATGATATCACCTGGTCAGACCACGCACCGGTGTCCATTACGGTAGATGAGGGAATTCCCTCTACCCCAGCCTACATCTGGAGAGCTAACTCTCGACTGTTCCAACAACCCTCTCAGGTGGTTTCCCTAACCAACCACCTAAAGGAATACTTTTCTTTAAATTCCCACTCGGTATCTAACCCATTTACTGTATGGTGTGCCCATAAGGCTTTTATTAGAGGTATTATACTCCAACTGTGCTCGCGGGCAAAGAGGCAGAGGACACAGAAATTAGACTCCCTACTCACAGAGATTAGACTCCTAGAAACGCAGAATAAAAACACATCTGACAGTTCCCTGGCCAATAAACTAACCAAGTTGCGTTCAGATCTCAGGCTCCTGTTACTAGACCAATATGATAAACATGTTCAATCTCTAAAATTGACCCACTATTCTTCAGGCAACTGAGCGGGCAAGTTCCTAGCTCAGAGACTAAAAGATCGCAGAGCAAAAGTCAACATCCCCTTTCTACTTCGTAACTCAGACAGCAGCAAAATTTTTAATCCGAAGGAGATAGCAAACTCTTTTGCTGACTACTACTACTCCTTATATAACCTACGAGATGACCCTAACACCCCCCAACCAACTGAAGATGCAATTCAATCCTTCTTGGCCGATCTCGCACTCCCTACACTATCACACTCACAGTTAGAATCTCTTAACTCATCCGTCACGGAGCCTGAGATCCGGAAAGCGATCAAAACTCTCCCAGGTGGTAAATCACCAGGTCCAGACGGACTACCTAATAGTTATTACAAGACCTTCCAAGATGTCCTCACCCCCTCACTGGAAATTGTGTTTTCTGAAGCAATGTCCTCTGCCTCGTTTCCCGCTGAAATGCTTAAAGCATATATTGTTACCATCCCAAAGCCGGGAAAAGACCCTACCACGCCGGCTAATTTCAGGCCTATTTCATTATTAAATACTGATGTCAAACTTTATGCCAAAATATTAGCCCACAGGTTGCTCCCCATCCTGCCAACTCTGATCAAACCTGACCAAACAGGGTTCACCTCAGGCAGGCAGACATCAGATGCCACTAGGAGAGTCATAGACATTGTGCATTGTGCTACATCCAGTCGGACGCCTTCTCTGCTACTCTCTTTGGACGCAGAGAAGGCGTTCGACAGGGTACATTGGGGCTACATGACTCAGGTCCTGAGGAAATTTGGGTTCTCCGGTCGTATATTATCGGCTATTTTGGCTCTTTATTCCTCCCCAGGTGCGCAGGTCTACACCTCTAATATGTTGTCCCTCCCCTTTTGTATAACCAATGGTACTAGACAGGGGTGTCCCCTGTCCCCATCAATTTTCAATCTCCTTATAGAGCCCCTAGCCGAAAAAATCAGAGCTCACCCCGGTACGCCGGGCTTCACGTTCCTGGGTAGATCACATAATATAAGCCTTTTTGCGGATGACATCATCCTTTTCTTGACCTCGCCACAGACATCTCTACTGCAGGCACACAACATTCTTAACAACTTTAGCCAAATATCTTACTATAAGGTAAATTTTACGAAATCTCTTGTACTAGGCTTACACCTCTCCTCTTGCCTCCAATCCCATCTGCAAAATTCCTTTCCCTACTCCTGGAACACATCCAGTATACCTTACTTAGGACTCCAAATCACTGCAGACCCCTCTAAACTTGCAGGTGCTAACTATATCCCTTTAATAGACAAAATGACCAAGGAGACAAGCCGACTATCCAAGGTCGAACTAACCTGGTCGGGCCGTCTGGCTTCCTTCAAGATGCTCCTACTCCCACAGATTTTGTATATCTTCCGAACACTGCCCATCCCACTGAAAAACAGCCACCTCAAATCCTTGAATTCCATTCTCAAACATTATATCTGGGGTAATAAACGACCAAGATGCTCCAAATCCCTTTTAATTAAACATAGATCAGTGGGGGGGATGGGTCTCATTGACATTAAGGACTATTTTCGGGCAGCCATACTTACCCAACTCAGGCATTGGATATCCCCATCCTCCGACATCCTCTGGTGTAACATCGAACAAGCCCTTAGCCCAACTCTAAATCTGCGCAATCTTCTAATTCTTGACATATGGAAACCTTTCTCCCTACGCCAGTTCCCACTAACACTTCAAGCTTCCTTAATGGCTTGGAGAGACCTGTGCGGCTTGGCCTCCAAGTCCCCCAGTACAATAACTATCCCTATTCCCATTGCGATTCTGACACACGCAATCCCACACACTACCTACTCTGATTGGCACGGCAGAGGCATCTCCTGGATAGCCGATCTATATAGTAACGGCACACTTAAATCATTTGACTCACTTTCAGCGGAATTTGACCTTCCACCTACCGACCGCTTTAAATATATCCAGACCTCTCACTTCCTAAAATCAATAAAGTCCCATCACATACCTATCCAAGATAACCTATGGAAATTCTACATTAAGGAACTCTCATCCCCTAAAGGGATTTCCCTTTTTTACACTCCCTTCCAAAACAAATTGGACTTCACGCTCTCCCCTCCTCACCACAAATGGGAATTAGACTTCGGTAAAACCTTTACGCCGAACCAATGGCAATATGCATTTGGAATTACATACAAAGCTTCCAGATGCGTAAACCACTGGGAACTCACTCAAAAAATTGCTCAGAGATGGTACCTAACCCCATATAGAATGTCAAAGTTCTCTTCCTCTAACTCTCCGCTGTGCTGGAGGGAGTGTGGTGCCGTGGGTAACATCATGCATGTGTTCTGGCTCTGCAAACACCTTACCAGCTTCTGGAGAAATGTATTTAGATGTATTTCACGCATTACAGGAATCCTAACACCGCCCAACCCTGAATTGGCACTGCTAAACCTAGGCATTGAAAAATTCCCCCCTTGCCTCCGAATTGTAGTTACACATCTCCTGTTAGCAGCTAGATCATTGATAACTAGAAATTGGAAATCTAACAAGGTCCCCAACGTTTCGGAAGTTCTTGAAATTACACAAAATAACTATATCTTTGAAGTTTTGTTAGCAAATAGAGATGGCAGAAGGGCAAGGTTTGACACCCATTGGAAAATATGGGCAGAATGGTTTGATGCAAAGTAGAATAAAAAAAAAAAAGGGAAAGAGGAAGAAGGAGAGGAAGAAGGGAGGAAAAGGGGAAGGAGAGGGAGGGGAGAGAAGGGAAGGGGAGAGGGAGAAGAGGAGAAGGGAAAAAGAAAAAAAAAAAAAAAAGAAAAATGTCTTCGGTATCGTATTACTTATGATAGCAGCAGCATGCAAACGACACCTGTACTCGTTTGGAAATGTTTAATGTACATCCTATGATTATCCATCCATTACCCCCCTCCCCCCCCCCTTTTTTTTTTTTTTCTATCCCTTCCTTCCTTTCTTGTTACTATTATTGTTTCTCTGAAGTACACTATCTCGCTCTCCCAAGGGTATAATATGTGCTCACTCAACTCATGTATTATTATTCCCCCGTTTGACCCAACCCATTACTATGCGTATTGTATGTTTGGGTCACCTGTTGCTTATGGTGTATTCTTGTTCTCCTTGTATTCTCAGTACTATTTTGTACTTTACTTTGTATTTTGAAAAATATCTAATAAAAAATAATGGAAAAAAAAAATGCCGGGCATCCTCCTGGAGCATGTACCCAACACTGTGGTCAAACAGTTCGGGGGACTCCTCAAGAGGACATGGTGGGGCTAGGGAAGGAGTGACTGATGCCATTGAGCCGAGGGAAGAGGCCACTTTGGCAGCTGCTTTGCCAGACAAAGTACCCTGAGCCTGGGTGAGAGAGGATGAGGAGGATGAGGATGAGGACGGCTTGATCATCCACTCTACCAAGTCTTGGGCATGTTGCGGCTCAACATGGCCAGCTGCCGAAAAGAAGGACAAGCGTGTCCCACAGCCACGTGCTGATGAGGATGCACCGTGTCCACGACCAGCACTGTTGCCTCTAGACACAGAGCCTGCATGCCCTCTTTTATTGCCCTTCTTCCAGACATACTAATGGCCTGCAGTGAGATGTAGCTCCACAAAGGTGGGATGTATATATATATATATATATATATATATATATATATATATATCTGTACTGATTATAATGCAGCTACTGCCTGTTGTGGTATTAGTATGAGAAAAGCAGCAATTGTCTTCAGTTAGTGAACGCTGTGCAAAGGACAGAAGTACTGCAGTACACTAAATTAAATAAATTCAGCTCCCTGCCTGTGGTTTTATTATGAGAACACCACTAATTGTATTCAGGTAAGCTTTAGGTGAACGCTATGCAAAGCACACAGTACACTAAGTGAAACACTGCAGCTAGCACAATCACCTGCCTGCCTGTCATAGTATAGAGAATAACAGGAACGGATCTAGCTAAACTGAATACAGTGTATAAATATATATGCAACACCTAGGATGCATATATATCCTCTACAAACTGTAACTGCAGCTAACTGCCTGCCTGCCTGCTCTATCTAGCTCAATATAAATTACACTGTCTCTCTCTCTCTCTGTAAGCTCTCTCTTTAACCAATGCAACACACTACACAAGGCTGCCACGGAGGCGGTCTTATATAGGGTGGGGTGTGTACTAAACCCCCTGAGACATAATTGGCCCAAGCCACCCTGGATTGGGCCAATTATGTCTCTCCGTTTTTTGCGCGCTGAGATTGGCCAAAGCATGCGGGTCATAGTGCATGCTTGGCCAATCATCAGCCAGCAATGCACTGCGATGCCGCAGTGAATTATGGGCCGCAACACGCCACTCGAATTTGGCATTACCGGCCCATAATGTTCACAATTCGGGGAACAGCCGAACAGCCGATGTTCGAGTCGAACATGAGTTCGACTCGAACACGAAGCTCATTCCTAATGGCCAGTTTCACTTGCATGGACAGCTCATTTGAATGCATGATGTAGGTTCACAGCAATAGATTCCAAATGCAAATACCACACTTATAATCAAGTCTAGACCTTTTACCTGCTTAATTGATGAAGAAATTACGCAGGGGTAGCCCACACCTGGCCACGAAACAGCTTTTGATTCAATTGTCCAATTACTTTTAGTCTCTTGAAAAAGGGGAGTGGCTATTCTTAAGAGCTGTAATTCCTAAATCCTTCCTCTAAATTGGATGTACATACCCTCAAATTAAACCTGAGCGTGTGCACTTTCAGCCCATATCCATTATAACTATAGCTTGAATATGTTTTGGTAAATACTGTACCTGAAAAAAACAAAAATTGTACCTGTGTCCAAATATATATGGACCTAACTGTATATATATATATATATATTGTGACAGCAGGCAGGTAAAATCACCAGGTTGCATCCAGGATGGAAGGTATATATGTCCTAGATTCCGGCTTTATGCCGATTTATACCACTAGGGGGAGTGCTGGGAGTCTTGCAGGGGAAGAGTTAATGAGCCCAGTTAATGAAGTAAGTGGGCTCATTAGGGCCTCTACAAGAACTCCCAGCATGCTAAGGGAGATGCTCCAACCTGGAACCAGATCTGTGTGGATAGTCTGGGGAGTGTGATCTCTGTGCGGTGAGCCAAAGCCTGTGTGGTTATTGCTAAGTACTTCTAAAAGCAGGGAGCTAGGGACTGGGACAGCACAAGGCTGTACCCAGTTGTTAGTTAGGGACACCAACGTGTGTAGTGAGCGGTCAAGCTGACCAGGATTTATTTTCCTGTTTCTTTTGTTTTTGCTGTATTTTTTTGTCTGTATATAGTTCAAATAAAACCACACCCTTTTGTTTTCTCCTACCACTGTCTGCTGTGCCTGTTTTTGTGTGGTGAACCCATCCAGGGGGTCACACACACCCGCTGCTGAGTTAACCCCCTCACAATATATATATATATATATATATATATATATATATATACAAAAAATAGCATAAGAAGAAAACAGTCCAATTACTGTGGTGATCGGATACTATAACAGCGCTAATATTAAAATAGGTATCATGTGGCCAACACCACATTAGAGTCGTTATGTGTAGTGGTGATAGAAGAAGCAGTTCAAAACACTATAGGTGATCCTAAACGGTTGTCACAGTGTGCACCTTTCACCGAACTTCAAATTTCACCTCGTGAAGCAAACTTCCCCCCAAGGGGAACACTCACCAGAATAATCTAGTAAATCAGCCTTAAGAAAAGTGTTCCTTTTGCGGTTTAAACGGGAGAGGAGGAGCCTCTCTCTTTCTCTTTGGACACCACCCTCCCTGCAAGAGGATCCCTACACTTACCTGCTGCGCGTGCAAGGCCTGAAGCCTGGGCCTTGCATTTGTTCCAGAGAGCCCTTCCACTCCACCGAGGAGCCTGCGGAGCATTCGATCCACCTGAGGTGCCACCATCTTCTGGAGGACCGAAGACCCGGTGCATCGTGGGCACTGTGAAGTGACTCACAGTAGCGGAGATACCGGACAGGAGTCGGTCCGGTCGGGTGAGAGAGCGCCAGCTCAGAACCGCATCTGATTAACTTTGTTGCCTACTAACTTTGCCTAGGCCCATCAGTGATTACAGTTATATTCTGGAGAGACTGTCTGCTGAACTGAGTTTATTAGTCTCTCCAGCTTTACTAAGTTAGCGATCATCGCTACCCCCCCTTTTGGATTACAGTTTGTTCTTTATGTGCACCACCGAGTTTTGCTAGAGAAGATTCTTCAGCAAACTATACCCCAACTATAGTCAGGCCTGACTGGGTAGTATAGGACATTGCTGGGCGCCATTTCTTGCTCACGAGGGAGGATAGCTGCAGTGGGGTTATTATACTATCATTGCATTTCTGAATGTTATACCCTTTTGATGTGTACACCAATATTGCAGGGATCTGCATGAGATATTGTATACTAATTACCTTTTATACTTTTACCAATAGTAAAAAGTTATAGTTAAGTAATTTGGTTGTCAGTGTCAATGGGATATAACGGGGTTGTGCCATATAACAGTATAGATGTAGTACAGTTATACCATCCTTCCCCTTTCCTAACTGTGCCACGAGAGGTCAGAGCCGATTGCCAGGGGTTGACAGCGGTGCATTACAAGGCCCAAAACAAACAAGCAGCCCTCTTAAACTGAGGGTATCGCCAATGCTGTATCCTGGCCTAGGCCAACAAGGTCCAGGCCTAAGGCAGCACTTTGCAGGGGGGCAGCACGGAAAGTGTCCCCGCCGGCTTGCGCTACAAATTTAGTGTAGCACCAGTCTGATGGGGTGAACTGGGCTGAGAGGCAAATTAGTCTAGCGCCCCCATAAAGCAGCCGCACTCCTTCTGGTATGCGGGTGGCCGGCATTCCGCAACTGTGGGGGAGGGGGCGCTGCTTCTAATTTTGACTGTCTTATCCTGGACCACAAACCTTCCTCACTGTGCCATATGTTTTCTTCTGCACGATTGACATGGTTATATCTTCTTAGTCCTCTCAATAAAATTATCAGAAATTTGTGCTTAAAGTAGAACTATAGGCAACACTTTTTTTTTTCATTTTGGATAGAGTAAGGGAGGGTTATGTCAGTTTATTTTTTACCATCCCTGTCCCATTGCAGATATTTCCCTTCACTTCCTGCCCCATAGCCAAACAGGAAGTGAGAGGAAATCTATGCAAATTAGGGGAATTCATTTCCCCCCCAGGCCCTCAGAACTAGTGTCTCCACTTGAAAATGTCAGGGCGGGTCTTAAACGGCAAGGGGTGTGGCCTTGACAGAAAGGGGTGTGTCATATTTAAATTAGGGGGTGCACGAGTTTAGTCAGGCCTAGGGCAGCACAAAACCTAAATACACCACTGGGTATCGCTCTGGTAAAACTAGCGTTCGTAATGGAGATAGCACATTCGTCACGGTGTAACGGACTGAAAAGCACGAGGCTGAAAAGCGTGAATCGCCGCTCAACAAAGTTTACTAACATGAAGGATGGCACCATTCGAACGGAACTTCCTCTTTATAGTGCCGTCGTACGTGTTGTACTTCACTGCGCTTTGCTCGAGCATTTTTTTTAATGATCGTGTGGATGCAAGACAGGCTTGAGAGGAAACATGAAAAAAAACGACGAGAAAAACGTTGGTTAAAAAAATGGCATTAAAAACGTACGTGTGTACGCCGCAACACATATATATTTACGTTTATACATGTTAAGAATATTTAATGTAGAAACTTGTTCATTAATTACATATAATGATGATGATTACAGAACCTGTTTTATTATTTATTAGCTTGTTTGATAAGCTATGCCAATTAAGTGCAGCGTACTATAGCATGTCACATTTTATTAACATAAAACTGCAAATTAAGTTGCCATGCTATGCCAATTTCATTGAAGTAAACTGATCTTTGATAAGACCGTTAAATAGCTTAGCCTGATTTATACAATCACCAAAAACTGGCTGCTGGTATTATAAAAAAAATGCCATTGCTGACTTAAAACAATATTAAGCCCAAAAAAAGTTTGGGAATAATGCAGCTTACCAATGCTTATATGTGGTGTCTGCATTAGTTTTATTTTTTAGACTTTTTTCTTTTATTGTCTCCTAGGGATCCTACCAGTAATTCTGTTTTATTTTTCAATGTTAAACTATTTGTCCATGCACATTAGGGAGTTTACAGGCATATTGACAAAGAAGCGTTTTCAGGTAGAAAAAAATCCATCAGGATTGTGTTTTTGAGAGGAGCTTTCAGCAATAAAAAAAGCTTGAGATACATGAACACTCATAAAGGCTCTGCCCCCCACCTCAAAGCACCTTGTCCACATGTTGATGGGGATAAGGGCCTCTTTCGGACAACCCTGGGTGGTGGTTGTGGGTGTCTGCGGGCAGGGGGCTTATCGGAATTTGGAAGCTCCCTTTAACAATGGGACCCCCAGATCCCAAATCCCTATGTAAATGAGTATGGGGTACCCCTACCCATTCGCCCAAAAAAAAAAGTGTAGTGTTACAAAACACAACAGACGGTTTTTGACAAGTAATTTATTAAACATTGTGTGTTCTCCCTCTGCTGTCTCCTCCCTATGGTCTTCCTTCTCCCTCGTCTCTCTCTGATTGGTTCTTCTCCCTCCTCTGTCTTCTTCCTCCGGTGTTTCTTCTCCCTCTTCTATCCCCAGTGGTTTCTACTCCCTCTTAGCTCTCCAGTGATGTCTTCTTCGTCCGCTGCCACTGCCCACTAAAAAAAAAAAACACAGTCTTCTGTGAGGAGAAAAAAGAGGAGAAGAGAGAGGAAAAACACCGGAGGAAGAAGACAGCGGAGGGAGAAGAAACCACTGCAGAGAGAAGAGGGAGAAGGAAGACCAGAGGTAGAAGACAGCGGAGGGAGAAGAAACCACTGGAGAGAGAATAGGGAGAAAGAAGACTGGAGGGAGAAGACAACGGAGGGAGAAGACACAATTTTTAATAAAGGACTTGCCAAAAACCGTCTCTTGTGTTTTGTAACACTACACTTCCATACTCATTCACATAGGACTGGGCTGGGGGCTTCCAGATTCAGATAAGCCCTTTGCCCACAGACCCCCTAAACCACCGGGGTTGTCGGGAAGAGGCCCTTGTCCCCATCAACATGAGGACAAGGTACTTTGGGGGGGGGGGGGGAACAGAAATAATACAGTATATGAAATCAATAAAAGGTTGTTTCAAAAAACCCATAAAAACATGAGACATCTTTCAGTGTTATTTTGGGCATTACAGCAGTAAATAACCTACATTACATTACATTGTTAATTAAACCAACCCTTCCATCACTGTCCAGCTATCATGACATAATATATTAACATTATGATTATCACTATACAACACAGCATGTCCAGGTACTAATTCAACAGTGAGGTGGGAAAACTTCACTCAACACATTTCACAATATATCAAAGCTGCTTTATTAGGAGTGTCATTGGAGGAAAGATCTAGAATTGATCCCAAAGCACATAATAAGTTACTATAGCATACAACATGGGTTCAAGGGTTCTGGATATCAATTTCACATGTATTTTTTATTTTATTTATTTTGTTGTACCTTTTAACAAACACAAACATGCGAACTAGAAATTGTAGCATTATTTAACTTTTTGACATTCTTTATTGTAAATCTTGTTTATTGAGTTTTTAAAAAGGATTATAACAACATAACATAACCAAACAGTGCAGTATATTTGCAATTGATGGAAGGACATTACAACTTGACCTATTTTGTTAAGGAGAAGACAACAAATAGGTAGGCTAAGCCTTTATAATTCTGAATTGACTTTTTGACACTCTTTATGCATTTCATTTACATGGTGAGAAAAATCAACAGCAGGTATAAGGATATAAATGTTACAGAAGATAATCCCTGCTCTCCACCAGCATATAGAAGCTAATGTCTCCACTGGACAACGTGGTCAGCAGCAAGGTCCACTTGGCCACACACACACATGATCCAGCATATATGGGCGGGGCCAGCATATTTCTTTCATGCTGCACTGGGCAAATTTGCTGATGGCTGAGAAGGATGCAGGACATGGCACACCACTACAGCTGGTTGTACCACCCCATGTCCTGCAGCTTGGTGGTGGTGACTGCTCAGGTAGCTCCACTCCCTTCTCCTCAAAGGCCTCACCTGGTGACTTGTCAGAACCACAAGTCCCCCAAGTAACCAAGTGTGTATACAACAGCCTAGGCAAATTGCTGCCATGCTTTTTTTCAGATTATATACCTGGGAGACATGACCCACAATATGGCAGAGATTCATCAGGGGAACCCTGTTGAAGTCCCATGCTGTGACATAACGTGTAGGGCGTGGCCAGATACTGACGTGGACGCACACCGAAAGTGAAGTGAGAAGGCGCACAAATGCCTAGCTTTTATCTTTACGCAATTTTAAATGTTTTGATGTAAGAGTCCATCTGTTTATCAAAAAATACCCCATGTTTTGAATTCAATACACTATGGGAGGCATTTCTTTTCCTTTTCACCTCAATCTCTGTTCTTACTGGAGCCATTAGATGCTCGGTAGCTGTTTGCATTTGATACTTGGAATTCGGAAGTTCGGTGACCTGGTGGGTCAGAAAAAGACGCAAATATCCTAACAAAGATCGTGGGGTGGAATATTAAGAGTGCAGAAGGATCGTATATCATTTGATGCTGGCTATTTACGTTTTTAAGGTGAGAGTTCAGTGAGCACATATTAAATCGGATGAAGAGAATAGTTATTGGAAATAGCTTTAACATCAAGAACTAAATGGAGTAGAAAATTATTTTGGGACTATATTTTATGCATATCACTTTTGGTCACATATATCACCTATTGTGATAATATATTACTGCGCAGAATCACTTACCTATTTAACAGTTGACAAGCTTACCTTTATAAAGAACAACTAGTACCAAACCCCAGCAAGATGATGCTGATGATTACATTTTCTTTTGAATATGGGCACGAAAACATTATTATAGCATTACCATGTTCTGCCACCATTTCCATTTCTTGCCATCATTATCACATCCTGCCACCATTACCAGATTATTTTACAGATGGCAGCCTAACAACATAAACATTTCTGTCACCACTGCTGATTTGCCGACATTACCACCATGTTCTGCCTCTACTGCCATACTTCTGCACTGTTAAGGTTTCACATCTACAGTATTGTTTCCACAGCTTCTCCTCAGCTCCAAATTTGCACAATTTTTTCTGCAAGATTAATCCTGCATTGTTCCTGAACCTTTGCAGAGTTTTCTGGTGCTCCATGATTTTGACAGTGCTGCCAGATATATGCAATTTTTTCTGCAGGGTAAATCCTGCATTGTGTCTAAAAGTCTGTGTTGTATTCTGAAGCTTCAGAACTGTGAAGGTGCTACACATAGGGGGGTTGGGGATTTACTGAAACTGGAGTGTGCAAAATATAGTGCAGAACTGCTTCCAGTTTTTGTTGTCAAAGCTTAACTAAACAAACTGAAGTTAGAAGCTGATTGGCGACCATGCACCAGGTTCTGAGTGCTCCAGTTTTAGTAAATTTCCTCCATAAATGTTTCCACAGCTGTTCCTCAGTTGCAAAATCTATAGTGTTTGCTGCAGGCTAAATCATGCTCTTTGTCACCTATTTTATGACCAGTTCCAGTTCAAGAATATTTGTGGCTCTTGTCTCTTTGAAATAGTGTGCCTTAACTATTATTTATTCATTAAAACCTCTCCTTTTTATACCGTGTAACATAAACACTTATACTGTAGCCTAGTAAAAGTGTTTATGTTCTGGGCATGGTGTAAGTAAACAATTTTGCTGACTTATTTAGTGAAGTAACTGGTTCCCGACTGGCTCACGCAGATATACATCAGCAGAATGGCTCTCCTGGGCGAAATCCCGTATACATACGGCTTCGCCCAGGAGAGCCACCAGAGGGCGCGCGAGCGCTGCCGGAGGCGCGCACGCCCCCTGCACGGCAGGGAACCCGATGCGTGCGGCCGGCGGGCCAAAATCCCCATGCTGTCTAAGGAGAGAAGGACAGATCGTGTCATTCTACAATGTAGAAAACACAATTTGTCATCTCCTATAGTCAGTCCCCGTCAGTCCCCATCCCCCACAGCCCCCTAGTGTTAACCCCTTCCCTGCCAGTGACATTTACATAGTAATCGGTGCATATTTACAGCACTGATCGCTCTGTAAATGTCAATGGTCCCAAAAATGTGTCAAAAGTGTCCGACCTGTCTTTTGCAACGGCGCAAAAAACGCAAATCACCGTCATTACTAGTAAAAAAATAAACAATAATTAAAAACACCATATAAATGCCATAAATCTTTCCCATAGTTTGTAAATGCTATAACTTTTGCGCAACCAATCAATATACGCTTATTGTAATTTTTTAACCAAAAATATGTAGAAGAATACATGTCAGCCAAAACTGAGGCAAAAAATTGTTTTTGTTTTTAAAAAATTGGGACATTTACTATAGCAAAAAGTAAAAGATAGTGTTTTTTTCAAAATTGGCACTCTTTTTTTGTTTATAGCGCAAAAAATAAAAACCACAGAGATGATCAAATACCACCAAAAAAAAGCTCTATTTGTGGGAAAAAAAAGGACGTAAATTTTGTTTGGGTACAACGTCGCATGACCACACAATTGTCTGTTAAATCGACGAAGTGCCGTATCGCAAAAAATGGCCCGGTCATTGGGCAGCCAAATCTTCCGGGACTGAAGCGGTTAATAAACTTCATTGTTGAGTTTTTAAATTATATTTCTCCTGTTTAAAAATGATCAGTGGATATCTATATTCTCAGTGGATGCACTTTATTTCTCAGTGGATGCACTTTACTTTAGGCCAGGTTCACACTAGCTGTGGCCGGGGCTCGCAGCAGGGGGTCCGGTGCGTCCTTGTTCTCTGTTTCAGGGGCGAATTAGGTCCAAAGTTTTTGCCTGAATTTGGACCTGAAACAGAGCTAAAGACGCACAGAATCCTTTTCAACTGCGGATAGTGTCTACCCCGGAAGTGTGTGAACCGGCTCCATTGAGCCACAGTCACAGTCTCCTGTCATGCGAATTGGATGCGAGAAAACCTGCATCCAATTCACATAAGTCGGAACCCAGCCTTATGTAGTGGATGCACTTACTGTATGTTAAATCAGGAATGCACTTTGGACTGTAATGGAAATTAACAATAATGAAATTAATCCACATGGAATTGGATTAATGCACTTTAGTCATTCATTTTATTTTTCAGTTTGGGTATTGCACAAGTATTTTTATTTTTTTTTGGGATATTGCACAGACATTTAAGCACTTTATTGTATGACATAGTAGACATTGCACATGATGCACATACTGTAGGAATTGTTTACACTGTATAGCACAGCACCAGTTTTGAACTGTGCTAAATGTTAATTACATTATGTTTTCCTGTTAAATTAATACATTCTAAAGTTGATTTTAATGTCCAGCCTGTACCAAATGCAGTCTACCAAAAATTCTTAAATAATGTCTTTGAAGATAAATATGTATGGGCTGCAAAACTGCATGCTGTCTTTCATTGCCAAATGAGGCCTACACGAGGTTGATGAAATACTGCTTATGCAGTACATACAATATTCCTTCATTTCAATAGTGGCTTTTGTACCAAAAGCGGTATGAGAAAAGGCTTCCTAGACATATATTAAAATTACACTCATGCAACATATACCATATTTCTTGAATTGTATTGTAAAAATAGATTTCAATCTTAAAAAAAAATAAAAAAAATATTTTTCTCCTCTAAAGCGGTTTTCAATGTGTCAATGTGTCAATGTGTCAATGTGTCAATGTGTCAAGGTGTCAATGTGGTTTAGACAATGTGGCTTACAAAAATTTGTATAGCATAACTCAATTTTTTTTCTGAAAAATATAAACTTTAATTTTTTTTGGTCCTACCAAGCTATTAGGGGATGCTGTTTAGGCAAAGAGGACATTAAGAATCTGTTGAAGAAAATGCTTGCTGTCTGTAGCGTTTAATTCTGTTGAAATTGTACAAATATAAAATTAATTATTTTATTTCTTTTTTACCTCCAACGTTAAATGGGGATGTGATAAACACATTGAGGCCTACAGGAGATTATAGAAATACGAAATATCATGCATGTAGCACATTATTTCTGTTTAAATTAGAAACATATAAACCTTTTTTTTTTTTACTTACAAACTAAATTGGGATTTGGTTTAGAAAATATGGCCCACAAGAAATGGTAGACAAAAGGCACACATGTAAAAAGTTTTAGGTGTGCTGTTCCTTTAAATTAATCATCTAATGCAAACATTGAACACACAGTGAAAAACATGCATATGGCAGTGCAAACCAAAAGGGTTAATAAGAAATTGATAATAAAAAATGGTGTATGTGATAACATCTATGAATAAATTAGAGTTGATAAACCACATATAGGAAAAAAAATATTAAAAGTGCAAATGCAAATGACCAATATGCAATATTCACTATCCGATGAGCTAAACAGTAAAGTCCATCATATAATATATCTTTTCACAAAAAGTCCATATACAATATAAAGTGATAAGGTGCTCAGTGCTTATGAAAAAGCAAAAAAGGACATTAATAAATGCCCAAAAAATGTTTATAAAAATAAACAAAAAAATAAACGTAAAAAACGTTTTAAATATTTAAAAAAATCTGGATCCTGCACAAAAAAGCTTCATATTGTGGTCATATTCAAATATGACATCACATAAACTATAGCTTTATACTACTGTACTGCTGACATAAAAGGTTAACATCGGAAAAATTATAGTAATCTGCAGAATAATAAATTGATATTTAAATTAATAACCCAAAATAAACGCATATATTGTGAATGCTTAATAAAATTGAAAATTGAAATGTAAATGAAAATTCTGGTTCCTAAAAATTATTTTTAAAATCAAGAGAATGAAAACTTGTTCAATTCCTAATATCCAATCTAGAAGACCAAAGGATAGTTTTTAAAAAATGAAGCTCAACTTTAAACAGGTATTTTAGTGCAAAATATAAAGAAATAGTACTAACACTTTATCTAAACCTACATTTAGGCTGCTTTCATACTGAGGAGTTTTTAAAGCGCTTTTGCGTTTAAAAAAAAAAAGGGCCAGAAAAGCTCAAGAAAAATGCTTCCCTTTAAATTCTATGTATGTGTTCACACTGGGGCGTTGCACTTCCATTGCGGTGTAAAAATTCCTGCTTGTTTGGAGCATGTTTGGTCATTTAAAAAAACACGCCAAAAAGGGACCTCTCCATTGAATGCAATGAAAAATGCAGAAAAAATGCTGTAAAAACACTGTAAAAAGGCGATGCATTTTAAGTGCGGTTGTTGAGTCAAATGTCGTTTAAAAAATGCACCGCAAATATGGTAAAAATGCGGCAAAAAAGCATTTGCGTTTTTTTCCTGCATTTTTGCAGTGGATCAGTATAAATGTCACCTAAAATAACTTAATTAGAATAGTTAGGAACTACTTAGCAATTTGTGTGACCATGTATTAAGAATATGTAATACACAACATACAGCCATTTTGATCAGAAATATGTAACATGCAAGCTAGTGTACAGAATGCAGTGGTAAAGATTTTATATTGTGCGTGGAGTGCAGTGTTTAGGTGTATGCTAAATAAATCATAGAGCATACTGTATAGTGTTGGAGGGACCCCAAGCCATTTTTATTTTTATTTATGTTATGTCCCCCTTGAATTTCATACCAGACCCTAATCAAGGATAAGGGTTTGACATTATTTTTAGGAGCCACTGTGGCATAGACTTTGGCGGGTCCATCTCTCCACCTTCTGGCTCATCGATCTCTGCAGGTCGCTGATGCTGTACTGTGGATGATCCTCCTCCACCTCGATGCTGTCTTTGCCTATAGGCCCATACACACGATCGGATTTTCCGACGGGAATTGTGTGATGGCAGGCTTTTGTCGGAAAATCCGACCGTTTGTATGCTCCATCGGACAATTGTTGTCGGATTTTCCGACAACCAATGTTGGATAGCATGCTTTAAAAATTTCTGACAACAAATGTGTGATAACAACACAGAAGTTCACAAAAAGATCACTTATCCGAAAATATTCTAATGTAATGAAAAAGCAGCTGCTATAATATAAACAAACATTTCAGCGCTGCTGAAGTTTGAAGGTCTATTTTTTGTTTTTGATTGCTTCCTTTTGTGAAACAAATGTGTGATGTCGGATTATCCGATCGAGTGTACACAAGTCCGTCGGAAAAAAGTACAAGCACGCATAAGCAGAAGCAATGCTAACCATAAGACAACATTAGCAGAAGTTGCCTAAAGGGTGGTGCTAAAGAGCTGAAAAACCACATAGTTTTGTGCTTGTTGGATGGCAATTCTTTGCCGTTTGTATGCAAGACAAGTTCACGGCCAACGCCCTTCGGACAAAAGTCCTACGCTTTGTCTGTGGAAAATCTGATCGTGTGTACGAGTTTTAGTGTAAAGCCCCGTACACACGGTCGGACTTCCATCGGACTTTTCCGTGGTTTTTTGTCCGAACGGAGTTGGTCGGGAACACCCATAGCATACACACGCTCTGACTTTTCTGCAAACTTTCCCAAAACTTTTTGCAACATCACGTGGTTTTTCTGCTCTTTTCTGCTCTTTGGTCAACTTCTGCTATTGTTGGTTGATTTTAACATTAGTTGTTTTGTCCATCGGACAAAAGTCCGATGGTTTTCTGTACACACGGTCGGACTTTGCTCCATCGGACTTTTGTTGGGCAAAAGTTTGTCCATTTGCAGACTCAACTTTTGTCCGATGAAAACAAGAAAAAAGCAAAAAAAGTTTGTCTGATGGAGCGTACACACGGTCGGATTGTTGGTCCAACTTGCTCAAAATGAAGTTTGTTGGCCAAAAGTCCGACCGTGTGTACGGGGCTTAAGTTTGGATTTTGTATAGTAAATAAATATTGGCACTTTTACTGATTCAGCACTAGGGATGGACGAACATCTCCCAGGACGGTTCACGAACGCGATCGCACAAATGCGGGTAAATGTTCGCGAACCGCGGGTTCGCGGCGGGCCCCATTCATTTCAATGGGAGGCGAACATTAAAAACCTCCAGGTCATATTTGCAGCCACAAAATAATTACTAGCTGTGCACACATAGTCCCACAACATGGACAATGACATAACAGAAGTATTAAGCAAATTTGAGATCGACAACGACAAGCATTCTTTTTTTATCTGAATTTTTTTGTCAATTCAGGAGCGCATGAAGGCCATGGAAGAGACGCAAGGCCAGGCTATGAAGGGGGTGCAGGAGATGATCCTGCTATTGGAAAAGTTGCCATAAATGTTTTTTTTTTTTATAAGTAATATTGCTCGGTTTTATTAGGAATAGCTCGGCATAAATCAGCCAGAACTGACAGCAGCCGGTAAATACCGTATTTATCGGCGTATAACACGCGCCGGCGTATAACACGCACCCCAAGTTTAGGAGGAAATTTTAGGGAAAAAAACTTTTAGCAGGGAAGTTTAAGGAAAAATAACTTACATTTAAATGCAGCCTTGTCAGTGTCCATTGCAGCCTTGTCACAGTGCAGCCTTGTCAGTGTCCATTGCAGCCTTGTCACAGTGCAGCCTTGTCAGTGTCCATTGCAGCCTTGCCCCAGAGTCCATTTCAGCCTTGCCCCAGAGTCGCCGTGCAGCCTTGCCCCAGTGTCGCCGTGCAGCCTTGCCCCAGTGTCGCCGTGCATCATTTTAAAATTGGCGCCGAGACTGTGCGGACGCCGCCGAGAACGCAGGGGACGCAGGGACTGGGCGGAGCCGCCGCCGAGATACACATAGCCGAGTGTACTCGGCTATACTCGGCTTTTCTTGGCTCCGCTCACAGTCACGCCGAGTCCCGCCCTATGATGGACATAACACAGGTCCAATGGCGGGACTGGGCATGACTGTGAGCGGAGCCGAGAAAAGCCGAGTATAGCCGAGTACATTCGGCTATGTGTATCTCGCTCCGCTCCGCTCACAGTCAGCGGAGACAGCTCAGGGATGTCAGTATCGGCGTATAACACACACCCACGATTTTCCCCTGATTTTCAGGGGAAAAAAGTGCGTGTTATACGCCGATAAATACGGTACATATCAAATACATATAGGGTCCATTCACACATTCACACGTCTGTAAAATGGGTCCGCATCCGTTCCACAATTTAGCGGAATTGATTTTCAATTCCAGTCTGAAAAATTAGGCATTCACAGCCTGGATAAAGAAGTAAGTGTCGGCCAGTACAGGCCCAAAAATTAGCCAACAGGCATTCATCTGACAGCAAAGAACTTTGTATTCTGTGGCTGGAGGTACATTAGGCATTCACAGGATAAATACGTTTCGGGCACTACAGGCCCCAAAAATTAGGCCTTTTATGCCGCTGTATTTACCCAAGAAGACAGGGACCATGAATAATTGTTATAGGTGGTGGTGGATATTTGTGGCCTGTCATGAGGAATTTGAATGAAACATGGTCTACTGGTCACATGTGTTGAATTCCTCAGAGATCCATGCCTCATTCATTTTTATAAATGTAAGGTAGTCAACACTGTCGTGAGCTAGGCGAGTGTGCTTATCGGTCATGACCCCCCCTGCTGCGCTGAACAGGACACTGGACGAGGGGCAAGCCAACAGTTCCATTGCAAATTGTGCAAGCTCTGGCCAGAGGTCAAGCCTGTCCACCCAGTAGTCCAGGGGTTCATCACTTCTCAGAGCTTCCACATCGGCCGTTAATCCGATGTAGTCGGACACCTGTCGGTCTAGGCGTTCCCTGATGCTGGATCCGGATGAGACCTGTCGATGGGTCGGCTGAAAGAATGATCTCATATCAGAAGTGACCAAGACATCTTCAAACCGCTCTCTTCTTGCAGGCGCTGTTGGATTGGTATCCACAACTGTTCCTCTGGGAGTGGAAATTCCTCTGCCAGCGCACGCAAAAGCAGAATGCAGCATTTCTCGAAGCAAGGCCTGGAAGTGCTCCATTCTGACAGCCCTCTGTGATGGTGGTAACATTTCTGCCATTTTTTGTTTGTACCGGGGGTCCAAGTACGTTGCTACCCAGTAATGGTCCTTGCCCTTTATGCTTTTTATACGGGGGTCCCTCTTAAAACACTGGAGCATGAAGGTCCCCATTTGCACTAAACTGGAAGCAGTGTGGTGGCCTAGCTCCTGCTCGTCATCATCCAGGATAATGTCGTCCTCGATCTCCTCCCCCCATCCACGAACAACAACAGCAGGGATCCCAGAAAGGTTTAAAGCATGCTCTTCTTGCTCCTCCTCATCCGTCCCGGCACCATCCTCCTCTGACTCCTCTTTAGACTCCTGTTGTTGACTTGTCTCAGATAGAGTAGCCCCCCCTGGGAATTCATCCAGCATTGCAACTTCTTCATCTTCCTGCTCCTGCTCCTCGACGGCTTGATCAATGACACAACGCAATGCACGCTCCATAAAGAAGGCATAAGGTACGATGTCACTGATGGCACCATGGCTGCGACTGACCAGTTTGGTGATCTCATCAAATGGCCGCAAAAGTCTGCATGCGTAGCACATGAGCAGCCACTGACACGGTGAAAAAAAAACAAGATCCCCAGAACCTGTTCTGGCGCAGAGTTCGTACAGGTAGTCGTTAACTGCACGTTTCTGCTGGAGCAGCCTATCAAGCATATACAAGGTTGAGTTCCATCACGTCAGGCAGTCACAAATAAGACGTCTGACCGGCAGATTGTGTCGCCGCTGAATGTCAGCAAGGCGAGCCATGGCCGTGTAAGATCTTCTGAAATGGGCCGAGATTTTCCTTGCCTGCCGCAAGACGTCCTGGACCCCAGGGTATTTGACAACGAATCGCTGCATGACCAAGTTCAAGACGTGTGCCATGCATGGCACGTGTGTAATTTTGCCCTGTTTCAACACGCTCAGCAGATTGGCACCGTTATCGCACACCACTTTACCAACTGTCAAATTGAGCGGTGTTAGCCACTGATCTGCCTGTGAACGCAAAGCTGAAAGGAGTGCAGGGCCAGTGTGGCTCTTGGCTTCCAGGCACAACAGACGCAGCACAGCATGGCAACTTCTCACCTGGCATGTCGAATAGGTTCTGGGGATCTTGGGCGGCGCAGCGGAAGAGATGGTAGCAGCGGAAGAGGAGGAGTCAGCCGAGGAGGAGAGGGAGGATGGAGTAGGAGGAGGAGGAGAAGAAGAGGCATGCCTGCATGCAATCCGTGGCGGTAAAACCAAATCTACACGGGTGCCACGGGTTACATGCTTGACGGCCTTTAGAAGGTTCACCCAGTGGGCAGTAAAAGTAATATACCTTCCCTGCCCGTGTTTGCTAGACCACGTGTCTGTGGTCAGATGTATCTTGGCACCGACACTGTGTGCCAGAGATACATGCACTTGCCGCTGAACATGGCCATATAGCTCTGGGATGCCCTTCCGGGAGAAATATTTCCTTCCTGGGACCTTCAGTTGTGGTGTTCCAATGGCCACAAATTTTCGAAAGGCCTCAGAGTCCACCAGTTTATATGGCAGTAGTTGGTGGGCTAGGAGTTCTGACAAGCCAGCGGTCAACCGTTGGGCAAGAGGGTTATCCGGCGTCATCATTCTTTTACGCTCGAACATTTGGCCCACGGAAGCCTGCCTTTTTCCAGATAAACTTGCGGACTGGATGATGGAAGGTGGAGTGGATGACAACTGTGAAGAGAGAGGAGAAGTAGTAGAAGAGGCTGGACAGTGAGAGCCTGGAGTTTGGCTTTGTGGGTTCTGACAGCGTTGCTCCCACTGGGCTCAGTGATGGGAGTTCATGTGCCTTCTTAAGGCGGTCGTCCCTAGGTGAGTGTTGGGCTTACCGCGACTTATGCGTTGACTGCAAAGGCTGCAGATGGCAACACTATTGTCAGCAGCGGACACGTTAAAAAAAGCCCACACTGCGGAGCCATGTGCCGGCGTCCTGGGAGCGCCAGATGTGACCGTACATGGTTGATAGCTCGCTCTGAGTCCTGATACATTAGCAGTCTTGTTTGTCCCTCCTGTGCAATGTAAGTTCCGCCTGCCTCTCCTCCCTATCTGCTGGTCCATCTCTCCCTCTGAACTCCCCTCCTGGTCTTCTCTTGTGGGCACCCACGTGACGTCCATAGACACATCATCATCTACGTCACCTTCCCCACCACTAACATTAGAGATCTCGGAGTAGGCAGCAACAGCGGGGACCAACATCCTTGGGCTGATCTGGGTACTGTCGTCAGACTGCTGAGTGGCGGTTGTTGCTACCTCCTCTTCCTGATCCAATGTCAAGAATGCCTGCGCATCAGAGAAGTCTTGTGATGGATCGGAAAATAATTCCTGTGACACAAGCGGAGGGTATATGGTGGCGGTGGTGTTGGTGGTAGTGTCTTTGGGGTGCACACAGCAGAGAGTGAAGAGGGTGCAAATAGAGAGGATGAGGAGGGTGCAGAAGAGTAAGGCTGAGTGAGCCACTCAACCAAGTCTGGTGCGTCCTTTGATGTAATCGAACGCACCTTCTGCAACTTCCCACTTTGGCTCTGGCCTGGTGCTCCTGCCCTACCCCTACCACCCCTGCGGAAGGGCCTGCCTCTTCCTCTGCCTGTCATCTTTTTAAATGACCCTGTGACAAAAGGCTGTAGAGAAGGGCAGTATATGTGGAAGAAGGTATATAACACCCCGCTTCAAACTGTCGTTTTCGGGGCCACTGGTCTATCACAGCAGTTATAATACTTTTTTCTAATTGCGTTTGTCACTCTTTGTAGTATTGCTGCAGAACCTCTCAGCAGTCACAATGCTGCACAGTAGAAATGCACTATACTATTCTTCCTATATGTGAAAGTTTTTTATGCGTGTATTAGACCCCTATATACTGCATAACCAAATAGTACATCTATACCAGTCCATAAAATGAACTTTTGTGGAGCTTTATTGGTTAGCGATTTTAGTCGCTAGTCTGTGCCTGCGTCACACAGCGGCAACTTGTACCTAAACCGAGAAAAGAGCTGCAGCAGAACCGCTCAGAAGCTGCACAGTAGAAATGCTGCACAGTTGAAATGCACTATATATTATATAGTATAGTATATAGTATATATTATATAGTATGTTTGAAAGTTTTTTATGCGTGTATTAGACCCCTATATACTGCACACCAAATAGTACACCTATACCAGTCCTTAAAATGAACTTTTGTGGAGCTTTATTGGTTAGCGATTTTAGTCGCTAGTCTGTGCCTGCGACACACAGCGGCAACTTGTACCTAAACCGAGAAAAGAGCTGCAGCAGAACCGCTCAGAAGCTGCACAGTAGAAATGCTGCACAGTTGAAATGCACTATATATTATATAGTATAGTATATAGTATATATTATATAGTATGTTTGAAAGTTTTTTCTGCGTGTATTAGACCCCTATATACTGCACACCAAATAGTACACCTATACCAGTCCTTAAAATTAACTTTTGTGGAGCTTTATTGGTTAGCGATTTTAGTCGCTAGTCTGTGCCTGTGACACACAGCGGCAACTTGTACCTAAACCGAGAAAAGAGCTGCAGCAGAACCGCTCAGAAGCTGCACAGTAGAAATGCACTATACTATTCTTCCTAGAGTATTTTATGCATGTAGTACACCCCTATTTACTGCACACAAAATAGTACACCTATACCAGTCCTTAGAAGGACTTTTGTGGACTGTACACCTTTACCAGTCCTTAGGAGGACTTTTGTTTTAGTAGAGTCTGTCCCTGCTAGTACACACACAGCAACCTTCCTACACTGACTAAAGACAGCTGCAGAACCGCTCAGCACTGCAGTCCCAATGCTGCACAATTGAAATGAACTAAAAGTGTGTTACACCCCTATATACTGCACACAAAACAATTGTACACCTATACCAGTCCTTAAAAGGACTTTTGTGGACCTAATAGCTAGGATTACAGTCTGTCCCTGCTCCACACAGCAACCTGTCCCTACGCTGACAAATAACAGAATGTAAAATGGCAGCCAGATCAGGTCTATTTATAAGGTAGGGGGTATGTCCATCTGCTGAAATGTCTCATTGGCTGTCCTGTACCACATGATGGATGTGTCATAGGTCAAAGTTCCACAATGTAAAAGAATATGGTGGCCGCGAACCGGCCGCGAATAGCGCCATATGTCCGCCGGTTTCGCGAACCGCGAATGCGCAAAATTCGCTGCGAACCGACCGCGGGGCGAACCGCAAGGCCATCTCTATTCAGCACCTTGGTACTCTCTTTTTTTGCTTCTCAATAACTAGATATTTTCAGTCTGCATGATGGTGCGACATAGTGGACTCTGGGGAAGGGAGGTAGAAAACAAGAGGTTTGATTTTTTAAAACACTAAAGCCTCGTACACACGGTCGGACTTCCATCTGACTTTTCCGTGGATTTTTGTCCGAACGGAGTTGGCCGGGCACACCCATATCATACACACCACAAGACTTTTCTGCAAACTTTCCCTAAACTTTTGCCAACATCACGTGGTTTTTCTGCTCTTTACCGCCACCCTTTGGTCAACTTCTGCTATTGTTGGTTGATTTTAACATTATTTGTTTTGTCCATCGGACAAAAGTCCGATGGTTTTCTGTACACACGGTCGGACTTTGCTCCATCAGACTTTTGTTGGCCAAAAGTTTGTCCGTTTGCAGACCGAACTTTTGTCCGATGAAAACCCAAAAAATCCAAAATACAAGCACGCATGCTCGGAAGCAATGCTAACCATAGCACAACATTAGCAGAATTGCCCAAAGGGTGGCGCTAAAGAGCTGAAAAAACACGTAGTTTCATGTTTGTTGGCCAACAATTCTTTGCCGTTTGTATGCAAGACAAGTTCATGGCCAAAGCCCTTTGGACAAAAGACCTACGCTTTGTCCACGGAAAATCCGATACTGTGTACCAGGCTTAAGACTACATTCCAATGAAGCACTGCTTCAGGTCTTATGCCACGTACACACGGTCAGAATTTCCAAAAACAAATGTTTGATGGGAGCTTTTTGTCGGAAATTCCGACCGTGTGTAGGCTCCATCAGACATTTGCTGACGGAATTACAGACAACAAAAATTTGAGAGCTGGTTCTCAAATTTTCCGACAACAAAATCCGTTCTCGTAAATTACGATCGTGTGTAGACAATTTCGACGCACAAAATTCCACGCATGCTCTGAATCAAGTACGAGACGGAAGTGCTCGGTCTGGTAAAAGTAGCGTTCATAATGGAGATAGCACATTCGTCACGCTGTAACGGACTAAAAAGCACGAGGCTGAAAAGTGCAAATCGTCTCTCACCAAACTTCTACTAACACGACTGATATTGAACTTCCCTTTAACAGTACTTCTTGTACGTCACTGCGTTCTTGGTGTTCGGAATTTCCGACAACATTTGTGTGACCGTGTGTATGCAAGACAAGTTTGAGCCAACATCCGTTGGAAAAAAATCCACGGTTTTGTTGTCGGAATTTCCGATCATCTGTACGCGGCATTAGACCCCATACACACTATTAGATTTTCTGCAGATTTTTGTCTTCAGATTTGCCAAAACCATATAATATGAGGTCAAACCTTAAGAGTTTCAATTTGTATGCAATCAGGCAGGCCCTTGCACTACATGGTTTTGGTATATCTGAAGACAAAAATCTGCAGAAAATCGAATAGTGTGTATGGGGCTTTAGTCAAACTTGTTCCACCTCATCCCAGGTGCAAACATACCACTTATCTCAGTAAGACTTAACAAAATCACACATGCCACATTACAGGTTTCGGTCCTGCATAAACTAAAAGTCAATGCATCACCCATCTGAGCCTCTCTGGCTATGACTAAACTTTTTTTCTGAGCAAAATGTGTTGGAGTCTGTTGCAGAGTCTAATGTGTTAGAGGGAGGAGCCAAGGTGGGCGATGCATTGACTTTTTTTGACAAGTTTTGACAAGTTTTATGCAAGATCATGGTGCATGGCTCAGGTTTTTGTAAGCAAGGTAATTATGTTTTGCCTATGGTATATAAAAATAATTAGGTACATTTCATATCATTAAAGGGGTTGTAAAGGTTCGTTTTTTATTTTCTAAATAGGTTCCTTTAAGCTAGTGCATTGTTGGTTCACTTACATTTTCCTTAGATTTCCCTTCTAAATTTTTTTTTTCTTTGTCTGAATTTCTCACTTCCTGTTTCTCCTCACTGAACTTCACACCATCATCCGAGTGGTGTGGAGTCAGCCAGAACAGCTTACTGAACAGCTTACTGAGGAGGAACAGGAAGTGAGAAATTCAGACAAAGAAAACAAAGAAAAAAAATATTTAGAAGGGAAATCTAAGGAAAAGGTAAGTGAACCAACAATGCACTAGCTTAAAGGAACCTATTTAGAAAATAAAAAATGAACCTTTACAACCCCTTTAAAGTGCTGGATCTCTTGAAGGTAAAAATCTAAGTGCAAGACCAGTTGCTTTTGAGCTTAGTAAATCAACAAAAGCTCTGCTGACTTCCATCATCCATGTGCAAGTAAAAATTATGTTTTTTTTTATTTTCCTTGCATGTGATTGGATATTCTTTGCAGAGTGAAGCTTTACCTCATTTACTAAGCTCTGGAGCAACTGCACTTGTGGAATGCAACTGCACTTTGCAAAGTGCACAGTCTATTTGCCTTTAGTAAATCAACCCCTATGTTGCCAGAAATATCTGAAGGCTATCCCCACCTATGCTATGGAGAAAAGGAGAGTGTTTTGTGTAGCACTATCCTAGGGTGACAATGTTGCTACTCCACAGATACAGTGAAGAGAGTAAAGCCCCGTACACACGGTCAGACTTTTTGCCAACAAACTTCATTTTGAGCAAGTTTGCCAAAAAATCCGACCGTGTGTACGCTCCATCGGACAAACTTTTTTGGTTTTCATCGGACAAAAGTTCGGTCTGCAAACGGACAAACTTTTGGCCAACAAAAGTCCGATGGAGCAAAGTCCGACCGTGTGTACAGAAAACCATCGGACTTTTGTCCGATGAACAAAACAAATAATGTTAAAACCAACCAACAATAGCAGAAGTTGACCAAAGGGTGGTGGTAAAGAGCAGAAAAACCATGTGATGTTGGAAAAAGTTTTGGGAAAGTTTGCAGAAAAGTCCTGTGGTGTGTATGCTATGGGTGTGTCCGGCCAACTCCGTTCGGACAAAAATCCACGGAAAAGTCAGATGGAAGTCCGACCGTGTGTACCAGGCTTTAGCAGTGTTACACTAGAACAGCAAGTGTGTTACTAGCATAATCTTAAGGTAGAAATAAAGGAAAAAATGGATGCAGCCATAACATCTAATGCCGCGTACACACGATCATTTTTCCCGTCGGGAAAAATGACATTTTTTCCTTTGGACGAGAAAAACGATCGTCTGTGGGCTTTTTGCCGTTTTTCCCGACGGGAAAAACGGCATTAATCACGATGAGAAAAATTAGAACATGTTCTAAATTTTCTCATCGTTTTTTCCATCATTTTTTTCCGCTGCAGTTTTCCCATAGGGAGACACTGCCGCGGAGCCCACAGACGGTCGTTTTTCTCGACAAAGAAAAAAATGACGGGAAAAACGGTCGTGTGTGGGGGAAAATGCCGTTCCCTCGTTTTTCATTTTATTTCATGTCGTGATTCACGACGGTGTTTTCACCGCCGTGAATCACGATCGTGTGTACGCGGCATAAGAACTGGTAAGCTCAACTGAAATATATTACATTTTGGGTATTCAGCTTAGATGCTCTTTAATCTATATATATTTTACAGAACACCAGGTTTACGCTATGTAACAGTCAAATTAACATATCTTGGAGCCAATTTGGTGCTAATTGCAGTGTCTTTTACTTGCTATTGAAAATATTTTTTGAAGAAGAAAATGTTATGTGTTAAGAAAAAGAACACCTCCAGGGGAAAATTTTTTTAAATTTCAGCTGGGTATTAAGTGTACCTAAAGCCAACTTTTTTTTTTAATGTTGGGACAGATAAGAAGTGTTAAAGTGATGTTAAAGTCTCCTTTAAAAACCAAAAAAACAACCAAACATGTCATACATACCTCCTCTTCTTGGGTCCCTCACCGACACTCCTGGACTTTTTCTCCTGCTGAGTGCCCCCAAAGGTTTTCTCTACCATCATGCATATGTAGCGCTACCCCCGGAGGAGCGCTTAAGTTTGTTCAGTTCGTTACTCTGCCTCTCAACCCCAATAACAGTCTCAACCCCCTCTGGCACACCTGGCACTAGTGTAAGTGCAAGAACCAATGAGAAACACACATTATGATAAAACACAGAATTGTCTTTACTGCAATATTTCTTTGAGGAAAGTAACAAACAGTAACAGTATATATATATATATATATATATATATGTATATATATATATATATATATATACACAAGTAATCAACTGGAGAGAAATAACTAAAATTAAGAGCAATATAGCTCAATACTATATTTAGGCTGCTTTCAGAGGATTCAAAAAAGAGAATAGCTTCACCAGCAGAAGCCCACTTAAATGGCAAATAAATTACAATATGACACTTTATATCGGGTTGGTTACCTTTACTCAAATTTGTCTCTATTAGTCCAGGCAGGAGGAGAGCAAAAGACTGACCCTCTTTATGTCAGACCTCTCTCTTCTGTCTCCTGACACCACAGGCCCAACTACAAACACTGTGTTCAAATCAATATTTAATGGCTTAGCTTCCCAGATTAACTGTCCCGCACACCCACTGAATATACATAGCCCTTTGAAGAAAGATGAGGCTTTGTATCTTCAGCTAGCCACTTTCATTGGTGCACTTAAACTCCTGAATAGCAGGGCCAAACAACACAACTGGCCCGGATTATCAAGTAAAGAATGCAGGATCTTCCTGAGCAAGGTGAAAGGAAAATGGCGTCTGTATACTATGTCTCTGTATCTGAATGGCCTTGTGTCCTGCGGCACTACAGGTGTCAACAAGATGACTAAGAGCAATGATGTCTGTATACAGTGTCCATATAACTCTATCTGTGTGCAGTGTCCTAGTTTCCTGCAAATGGACAAAAGCCCTCTCACCCAATCCTGTGGTCAAGGCCCAAATGAACACCCTGGAGCAGGCAGGCTCTTCTAGTGACCTGACTGGTCACCTCACACTGGAATGCTTCACACCGTCAGTGCAGGTGCATCTGGATATGCACCTGGGACCCCCCTCTCACAGGCTGGATGTCCGGATGCCTAAAATCATGCGGTGGACTGACCTCTCCCTCGTGTAATCTGAATCTCCTCAGATCAGCAAGATGGCGTCTTTAGTTTCTTGCTTCCTAGAGCAGGCTGGCTCTGTGTTTCTGTCCCCCATATAAAGCTATGGGGCAGTTTTAGATGGGGACTACACATTACAGAATTATTTGCAGAAGCTGCTTAACCACTTCAGATCAGCGCTATAGTCAAATGACGGCTACAGCGCGGACCTGAATTGCCGGGAGGCCGTCAATAGACGTCCTCCCGTGCTCGAGCGGCCTGCGCGCCCCCTATAAGACTCGCTGGTCCCGACCCCTTACCACATGATCAGCTGTCAGCCAATGAAAGCTGATCATGTGATGTAAACAGAGCCGGTTAGCAGCTATTTTTTCTCCTCATGCTGATAGCATGAGGAGGAAAAAAAAGCCGATCACCGTCAGAAGACAGCGTGACATCGGTCCCGATCAGGGAGAGCTGCAGACAGCTCATCTGTGCCAATGTGTGCCACCTGTCAGTGCCACCTACCAGTGACCACCAATGCTGCCTATCAGTGCCCACAGTGCCACCTATTAGTGCCCACAGTGCCACCTATCAGTGCCCACAGTGCAAAACTAAAAGTCGCTAAGTGCCTCAAACAGTGCTGCCCATCATTGTCACCTACCAGTGCCCATCATTGTCACCTACCAGTGCCCGTCAGTGCCCATCAGTGCCATCTATCTGTGCCCATCAGTAACACCTATCAGTGCCACCCATCAGTGCCACGCATCAGCGCCCATCAGTTCCGCCTTATTTGTGGCTATCAGTACCACCTTAACTGTCCCCATCAGTGCCACCTTATCTGTGCCTATTAGTGCTGCCTTATCTGTGCCTATCAGTGCCCACCAGTGCAGCCTATCAGTGCCTATCAGTGCCGCCTCATCACCGTATATCAATGAAGGAGAAAAATTACCTGTTTGCAAAAAAAAATTACAAAATATAAAACATGTTTTGTTTTTTTAAATCCATTTTTTTTTGTTTGTTTAGCAAAAAATAAAAACCCCAGAGGTGATCAAATACCACCAAAAGAAAGCTTTATTTGTGGGGAAAAAATGATAAAAATCAAATTTGGGTACAGTGTTGTATGACCGCGCAATTATCATTCAAAGTGCATCAGCGCTGAAAGCTGAAAATTGGTCTGGGCAGGAAGGGGGTTTAAGTGCCCAGTAAGCAAGTGGTTAATAAAGTCCTTCTGATTTGCTCCTGTAATTGTTCTGGTCATTGGCTCTCCTCCTCCTGCCAATAGGGACACAGGGGAGGATGCAGAGTGAGCAGCCCTGTGTGTCTGTGTGTGTCTCTGTGAGGAGAAAAAAGGGAGGGGGGAAATATCCCCCTCAGAAACTGCCAGGCACTTTTCTCCCTCACAGAAAAATCTTGGCCAGCTTGTCCAGGCAGCGGGATATGCAAGGCATCTGCTACACATAGAATGTATGAAGGTAAAAAACCTTGAGAATTTAGAACTACTTTAAAATCCCTGTCAAGTTTTTATTGCTGGGTGTACAAGAAGGAAAATGTCTAAAGCAAATGTACAAGTTATAGAATTAATTTTATTTAGAACCCTACATCATAATGTAGCACACAGACCTTTTCCCCGCCTTTGGCTCGCCTGCAGGTTAAGGCACACCGCACTATATGCCTGTATCCTCTGTCTAAGAGGTTGAGCGGTGTTAACAGATTTTTGGGTCTTGCAGCTGGGTTCTCATTCAGTTGGTTCTCATCTCCTAGTTTGTAGGGACAAGTCTCTATTTTTCCCAAGAAAGGTCAATGTCCACACCACTTCAAACTCCAACGCTGAGTTTATTTTATAAGCAAAGTTCAACAGACAGCAAAGGTGGATGAGAGAAAGGACAGCAAGGTATCATTAGTGGAGTTGCAGCCCCAGGCTAAAGGTGCCTGAGACTGATACACACGCGCACCCTTGGCCTGGAGGGCCGGGTAACACGAACTGCTCCCCAAAAGATGGCGTCTGCCCCTTATGTATCCTCTCCCAGCATGCATAGCAGGTTAACCATGCCCACCGTACCACTGCCGAGAGAGGACACCCTAAGGCATAGCAATGCCACCCACGGTTCAACCCTGACCCAAGATGGCAGTGCCACCTACAGGCCACAGGGAACTGTACATCGGGCTGCATTACATAGGCAGAAGCTAAACCTATTAATCAAAGTGGTCTGAGCCTGGCTAGTGGCTCAGACCAAACCCCTAAATTTAAGTACATAGCACCCCTGAAACTAAAGGGGTGCAACATACACCCCTCTAAGATAGCAAGCGCAATTTATTTCCGAACTATATACAAAATTTTGATTTTTTTTTGCGCCTGGACCAATATAATGGGAGGGGCAGGAATAAAAGGGAGGAAGAAAGAAATAACAAAGAGTACAAACATTGACATCCCATTCTCAATGTCACATTGGAATAGCATAATATACATTATCAATTCCACCCCCCTCTAAACTACCACTCCACCCATTCTCCGGCGGTTGCTAGTAGTTCACCTGCAGAGGGAGAGAAAACAAAACATCCTATCTAACTGCTGTACAAAATAAGTGAGCTATTTCCCCGAAGAAAGATAACTCTCTTCACTAAGTGCACCAACGTTTTCTAATCATATGTTATACTTTAGGAAAGTTCTGCAAATCACCGCCACCTGGTGGTAGTGCAACCGTAATAGCATCTGGCACTATCTCATATGGAAATGCATCACTGTTGAAAACATTCCCCATCTTGAACACAGCGGCTTCAACTTAGACCCTAGCTAAATCTACCCCAAAGTTCAATTCTTTCGAGAAAAAAACGTTATTTTCCATTGGCTGAGGAGGAGAGAGTAAAAACAAACATGGAACAGCTCTCCGGCTCCTCAACTGAGTAGATTCCCTGGCAGGGACAAAGTTACAAGTTCAGGCAAATTGGTTTCTAGAGTGAGAAAAAAAATTAAAACACAAGTTCTCACTCTAGAGGTAGTAGTGTGGGTCTGGAAGGACAAGGGTTTTCCCAGTCTTTCCCTTGGTAATAATCGAATACTCAACGTCCGCCACCCATTCGGCACAAACAACCACCCTGTCAGCATAAATATGCTGACCATAACCCCAAATCCTCCGGATGGAAAATAATTCTTCCCGAGTGTTGAAGTGAGCCTTCCATTTCCGGGACTCAGGGGTAGCCAGGTACTTCCAAACGGCCTCATCGTACCAGGATTCCCTATTCTCCTCTATCTCATCATCTCACATGGTACATAGGGGAATTCAAACCCATAGTCTCTGCTCACACGGTCCAATAAGTCTCTTTGTAACCAAGCAAGTTTTGGCAAAGTCTTCCGGTCACCCTTTCCAGGTAACACGCACGAGTCGGGTGATCTGATAGGTTCCCATCTACACCCGGGACCCTTACTCATGCTGTGACCCGTATTGGGTATTCAGTAAACAACCCCCCATAACTGCAATTAAGGGTAGCTACTAGACATGTGCATTCGTTTTCGTCCGAATGCATTTTCGTCCGAATTTCAGCTATTTTCGTTATCGTTTTAACAAACGAAAACGAAAGCACAGAATCCGAAAACCGAAAGATCTGACATAAACAAATGCTTTATTTTCGTTTTCGTTGCTACAACAGTTCGATATAGATAGGAGATTCGACGTGACGCTGAAAATAACAATCTGTGTCTATCGAACCTGTGGTCGAATGTGCCTAACCTTAACTCTATTAGTCCAAGATTATTCTACATAGGAGAGAAAAGATTCAACATTATAGAGAGAAAAGATTCGACATAGGAGAGAAAAGATTCGACATAGGAGAGAAAAGATTTGACATAGGAGAGAAAAGATTCGACATAGGAGAGAAAAGATTTGTTATTATAGAGAGAAAAGATTCGACATAGGAGAGAAAAGATTTGTTATTATAGAGAGAAAAGATTCGACATAGAGAGAAAAGATCACTGCTGGAATTGGGTGGGGGAAGTAAAATAAAAATAAAGTTGATGATGAATGTTATTGGCTGATTGTAACCAAAGAGGAGGAGCAGTAAAATAGCTAGAATGACGAAGATTTGACAAAGCATCGAAAGTTAGAAGATTCGACGGTGCAGCAAAACTGTACGACGCTGCAATCGTACATTTCCGGTCAAATGCATCCTCCCATAGGCTATAGAAGAATTCTAATGTTGGTTGACTAGTAATAGTAATGAATAAATATAATTATTACTAGTCATACAACATTAGAATTCTTCTATAGCTTGTGGGCGGAACATTCGACCGGAAATGTATGATTGCAGCGTCGTACAGTTTTACTGCTCCGTCGAATCTTCTTTGAACATTCGACAGACACCATAAGCCTTCAATGACAGATTCGACCTTAATTAATTCAGATTTTCGGACGAATGCAATTTCTAACGAAAAACGAAATAAATAAAAACGCATTTTGGGAGTAACTAAATAAATTTATTTTTCGGACGAAAACGAAATTCCGAAACGAAATATTTCAGTGTGCACATGTCTAGTAGCTACCACACACTGGTCCCGCAACAGTCTCTGGGTTTCAGCTTCAGCCCCACTCCCTCCGACATGCGGAACAGGCTTCTTCCTCCTCCCCGGCAAACTCTGTACTGTATTGTCCCCAGCCTCCTTACCGTCCCCTGACGTGGATCTCTTAGAGGTCCCTCCGGTTTGGAGCTCCAGTTCAGGCAGGCGCTGAGGTGGACCTCGACCGCGGCCGCGGGAGGCTTTCACGTAGCCCACCTTCCGCTTGGGAGGTGGAAGGGAGGTCTCGGTAGAAATGGAGGCACCATCCGCCGGCTTCTTCATCTCTGGCTCCTTGGTGACCATAACCTTGAACTTGACTTCCTCTGTAGTCACAGTGGTGTGCGTGGGGGTGGCTGTGGGAGCACAGGTTTCCTCTTCTAGAGTGGGGGCGCCTGTTAGGCAGTTTACCCGGTAGGCCCGGGGCTTTTCCCGTAGGTTGATCCACCTCGAAGAGGAATTCTCCGCACTTAGTACATCTTCCGAAGGGCCGAAGCTGTACCACCAGTTCCTGGCACACAGGACAGATCATGCCCAGGGCCTCTGCATCTCAGCACGTGTAAAGCGCAAAGCGGCCTCGAGGCTTTCAGCCGGATCCCTGTATCCGTCAGGGGGGCAGTTTGTGGAGCAATGTCCATGGATGAAACGGGTGGGAACATACAAGGTCCCGGTGAGACAGAGATCCATAGGGCGGTAGACATGTTGCTTGCTCACTAGTCCAATCTGTACTGTCCTTTGGCGCCAAAGACACCACGTGCAACACACACTTGGCGGGGACTCCTCCCCCTCTTTCTCTTCTTACTGCACGTAGCTTAAGGGCTTTTCTTGTTTGAGACACACCCACGAACTACGCAGCCAGAAATACAGTTAGGCCTGTACCTCCATTTCTCTCGTCAGTGGAGTAGTTCAAAATTCTCCAAAATGGCCGACCTCCACGGAACCACACGGGGAAATAAAGTCCAACCTCTGGGGGTATAGCTGCAGAAATCCCGTAACCCCACGTGTAGCACACAGACATTTTTGCTGCCTTTGGCTCGCCTGCAGGTCAAGGCACACCGCACTATATGCCCGTATCCTCTGTCTAAGTGTTAACAGATTTTGGGTCCTGCAGCTGGGTTCTCATTCAGTTGGTTCTCATCTCCTAGTTTGTAGGGACAAGTCTCTATTTTTCCCAAGAAAGGTCAATGTCCACACTACTTCAAACTCCAACGCTGAGTTTATTTTATAAGCAAAGTTCAACAGACAGCAAAGGTGAATGAGAGAAAGGACAGCAAGGTGTTGGGAGATAAGTCCAGGCACAAACTAATATTGTAGTCGCCACTCGATCCCGAGTGGGATTAGCTCACCCGAATAGTTCCCTGTAAGAGCGGATCCTAGCAGCCGGAGTGATGCTCAAACGTTACCTTGAGTTTTCCTAGAGATACGATCGGGAGATCCTCTGCCACAGAATCTTTAAGTCCCAAACTTCTCAGCACATGCAACACAAGGACAGGTGCCAGCGACAGCACGTTGCAAGGCCTGTAGTGAATCTTTGAATCAATCCAGAAGGTTACCGGGCCTCTCCGTCACCGTGAATTCTAACCGGTCCCTCAGAAAGGTCCTCCCCCGGCCTCCTCTTCTCAGAGCGGGTTCCCTCGCAAGGGCACCCTGGGATTCCTCTTTCGGGGATGGGCCCCAGCTAAATGTGCTGGGCCCAATAGTGGAGTTGCAGCCCCAGGCTAAGGGTGCCTGAGACTGATACACACGCGCACCCCTGGCCTGGAGGACCGGGTAACGCGAACTGCTCCCCAAAAGATGGCGTCTGCCCCTTATGTATCCTCTCCCAGCACGCACAGCAGGTTAACCACGTCCACCATACCACTGCTGAGAGAGGACACCCTAAGGCATAGCAATGTCACCCACGGTTCAACCCTGACCCAAGATGGCACTGCCACCTACAGGTCACAGGGAACTGTACATCGGGCTGCATTACATAGGCAGAAGCTAATCCTAATAATCAAAGTGGTCTGAGCCTGGCTACTGGCTTAGACCAAACCCCTAAATTTAAGTACATAGCACCCCTGAAAGTAAAGGGGCGCTACAATAAGAAGCCAACACATTTTGGGGATTGAAAGTGTCCCCCTTCATCAGTGCCTAGGACAGTTGAACAAAGCATGTATTGGACTGATAAAATTGGAAGGATCTCGAGGGGAAATTAGTGATCACTTTCGATGTCGTATGGCAACTGCTCTTGATGTGAGTGGAAAAAAAGAAATCTGAACTTCATGCTTTCTGCTCCTGGCAGATGCAATAATGGTGAATAAAGGAATAATGGACTTTGTAGGCATGTATAAAAATATATATAACACGTTTAATAATTCACATAAAATACATACATATACATCACATAATATTTGTGGTAATGCAATATGGTACACAGTGGTTTGATCCTAGAGGTAGCACTTAGTTAATACTTCCTGTGTGACAATATTGAGCAAATGCCCACACTGAGATGGTGTGTGCCTCTTGGTAGTTCCCACCGTCCTCATAGATTAAAAAGAATTGCTCGCTCTACATGTTTCACGACCTGAATGCTGCTTCTTCAGGAGCTTCAATAATTCAATGATGTGGTGCTTAAACAAATGGTTTCAACACTCATATATACTGGAAACAATGACCGCAAGACAACTTCCTCCAAATGGGGATGACAACCCGGAACACCAAGGCCAAGTAATGGCCACAACAAAGGCATGGATGTTGGGATGTGGGGATGTACACGTAAAATAAAGGCCGGTTTGCCTCCACTACTAAGCGTGTCACCTTAAACCAGATGCTTTTCAATCTTAATACGCGTATCTTTTTCCTGGATACGCTAAGATTAAAGCATCTGGTTTAAGGTGACACGCAGAGCAATCGGCCATACACAGGTGCAGATAACACACATCACAGAGTGAACAGATGACCTAGAATTAAAAGTTGGGGAAATTGTATCAGCTCACAATGACCTTGTAGATACCTACCAGGATCAATCACTGGAAATTCAGTGACTTAACGACAGGGTAGAAGACCTTGAATCATAGATCTCGTAGGAACAATGTCAAAGTCAGAGGTATACCTGAATCTGTCTCAGAGATAACTGGCTACCTGCAAGCTCTATTCGCTATTCAAAAAGATCATACAATCTCCAAGCAGGATCTCCTCATTGATCAAACACACTGCCTTGTTAAACCTAGCTACCTCCCAGCCCCAGATGTAATTGCACAAATATTTTTTTTTCACATCAAGGGTATGCTCATGCTAGGAAGTTAAAATCATTACCTGAATCATTCTCCCGCTTTGCAGTCTTTGCTGACATATCCCAGGCCACTGTGGCTAGTCGACGGGAATTCAGACCCTAAACTGAAACCTTACGAGCTCAACAGATTAAATACAGTTAGGGGTCACCCCACAAAACTCCTGGTGACATACCGGGACAAACTTGTTCCCATAATGACACAGAATTATGGCCTCAAATACCTAATTCATTGGGGATTACAAGCAAAAAATCCTCCATAGAATATGAAGAAACACACCGCACAGCATCTTTCAAAACAGTGGGACACAACCCCCCTCCTGACCCCATACTATCTTTGATAATTTACCTGGTGGTTGGTCAACCTTCCCTTCATACACCTCTAACTAGGAGAGAGGAAGGTGGCTCGTACATCCCTAACTCGGGTGATAATTTACAATACCCGGATGATGAGTCTGTCAAGCAGATTTCATATTGTTTCTATGCCATTTAACACAGTATGTTATACACATACATCAGCATGAACATACACTTAAAATATCTAAATTAAACTTTTACACCAAAGCTAATAAGTCGGGCAACCTCCTAGCTAGGCATATAATTCAAACCTTAAGGAAACCTAATATTTTCTCGCTTAATGACCCAAAGAAAGGAACCTTCACTAACCCCCTAGAAGTTGCAAACACTTTTAGAAAGTTTATTCCTCTTTATACAATCTACAAATGGCCCCAGACTTCCATCCTCCGTCAGAGGCCCAAATACGAGCCTTCTTGGAATCGATTGACACCCCTTCGCTGACTCCTTCCCAACAAGCCTCCCTATCGGCACCTTTCACTGAAGAGGAAGTGCTTAAAGCTATAAGTACCCGGCCTGCAAATAAATCTCCTGACGGATAAAATAATGAGTATTATAAAGATTTTGCTGCCACCCTAGAGCCGTACATTAGTAAAGTAGCCAATCAAGCTGCAAAAGTAGGTTCGCTCCCTAAAGAAACCCTAGAAGCCCTAATCGTAGCAATATCTAAACCAGGGAAACCTCCCTCAAAGCCCTCAAACTTTAGACCTATCTCACTTCTAAACAGTGACATTAAAATATAAGCTAAACTACTAGCTAACAGGCTACAATCCCCTCATTTCTACCCTGATACATCCAGACCAAGTAGGGTTTATCAATGGACCTCAGGCCCTGGATGGTACCAGGAGATTTATCGACTTGATCCAGTGGGTGTAAAGGAACATAGCATGACAACCTCCATTTTGAGTTCATGAATTAAACCAAGTTGAAACTCATACTTAACCACTTAAGTCCCGGACCATTATGCAGCTTAAGGACCAGAGGTGTTTTCAGAATTTGGCACTGCGCTGCTTTAACTGGAAATTGTGCGGACATGCAATGTTGTACCCAAACAAAATTTGCGTCCTTTTCTTCCCACAAATATAGCTTTCTTTTAATGGTATTTGATTGCCTCTGCAATTTTTTATTTTTTTGCGATATAAACGGAAAAAGATGAAAAATTTTGAAAAAAAATGATATTTTCTACTTTTTGTTATAAGAAAAAACGAATAAACTCAATTTTAGTCATACATTTAGGCCAAAATGTATTCAGCCACATGTCTTTAGTAAAAAAAATGTCAATAAGCGTATATTTATTGGTTTGCGCAAAAATTATAGCGTCTACAAACTAGGGTACATTTTCTGAAATTTACACAGCTTTTAATTTATGACTGCCTATCTCATTTATTGAGGTGCTAAAATGGCAGGGCAGTACAAAACCCCCCCAAATTACCCCTTTTTAGAAAGAAGACACCCCAAGGAAATTGCTGAGAGGCATGTTGAGCCCATTGAATATTTTTTTTTTGTCCCAAGTGATTGAATAATGACTAAAAAAAATAAAATAATTACAAAAAGTTGTCACTAAATTATATATTGCTCACACATGCCATGGTTATATGTGGAATTGCACCTCCAAAATACATTTTGCTGCTTCTCCTGAGTACGGGGATACCACATGTGTGGGACTTTTTAGGAGCCTAGCAGCGTACGGGCCCCCGAAAACCAAGCACCGCCTTCAGGATTTCTAAGGGCGCAAATTTTTGATTTCACTCCTCACTACCTATCATAGTTTCGAAGGCCAGAAAATGCCAAAATAGCACAAAACCCCGCCAAATTACCCCATTTTAGAAAGTAGACACCCCAAGGAAATTGCTGAGAGGCATGTTGAGCCCATTGAATATTTTTTTTGTGTCCCAAGTGATTGAATAATGACAAAAAAAAAAAATACAAAAAGTTGTCACTAAATGATATATTGCTCACACATGCCATGGTTATATGTGGAATTGCACCCCAAAATACATTTTGCTGCTTCTCCTGAGTACGGGGATACCACATGTGTGGGACTTTTTAGGAGCCTAGCCGCGTACGGGACCCCGAAAACCAAGCACCGCCTTAAGGATTTCTAAGGGCACAAATTTTTGATTTCACTCCTCACTACCTATCACAGTTTCGAAGGCCATAAAATGCCAAAATAGCACAAAACCACCCCAAATGACCCCATTTTGGAAAGTAGACACGCCAAGCTATTTGCTGAGAGGCATGGTGAGTATTTTACATCTCTCATTTGTTTTTGAAAATGAAGAAAGAAAATAATTGTATTTTTTTTTTCAATTTTCAAAACTTTGTGACAAAAAGCGAGATCTGCAAAATCAGTTATGTGTCTTGTGTTTTGTAAGTGACAGTGATCGATCGATACTGCACGTGGGTGGCCTGGGCTGGACGGAGGGGCAACACGCAGGTGCTAGCAGGTATCTGGGCTGATCCCGCTAACACTGCGTTTTTGGGAACCCTAAACTGCTGGGGACGCTAGTATAGATCTGATCAGATCAGATATTGATCTGTTCAGATACTATATCACTAAGGGAGGTGTATGCTTCACGCGTGGGTGTTAGTGTTACTGGCACTAACCTGACGCTGCCTGGGGCGACGCAGACCCTCTCTGATGCTAAAACGTAATTGATATCACCCGCCGGGCGATAAGGGGGTTAAACCTTTATTGGGTTATATACGGTGGGTGCCCTGACACTATAAAAAGCAAACTAACTAACCAGCGTCACCCGTAACACTTATATGGTGATCACTGGTGAAAGGGTTAACTAGGGGCAATCAGGGGGTTAAACCTTTATTAGGTAATATATGGGGGTACCTGACGCTATAAAAACCTGCGGCGAACCTAAAAAAAATAACTGGCTACCTATCGGCACCAGCATAACTAATACAGCAATCAGAAAAACGATCGCTTAGTGACACTGGCAAAAGGGGGTGAAAGGGTTACCTGGGGGGTGATCAAGGGGTTAAACCTTTATTAGGTAATATATGGGGGTACCTGACGCTATAAAAACCTGCGGCGAACCTAAATAACAAAATAACTAACTGGCTAACCAGTGTCACCAGTAACACTTATCCGGTGATCACTGGTGAAAGGGTTAACTAGGGGCAATTAGGGGGTTAAAACCTTTATTAGATAATATATCGGGGTACCTGACGCTATAAAAACCTGTGGCGAACCTAAAAAAAATAACTGGCTACCTATCGGCACCAGCGTAACTAATACAGCGATCAGAAAAACAATTGCTTAGTGACACTGGCAAAAGGGTTACTTGGGGGGCAATCAAGGGGTTAAACCTTTATTAGGTAATATATGGGGGCACCTGACGCTATAAAAACCTGCGGCGAACCTAAAAAAAATAACTGGCTACCTATCGGCATCACCAACACTAAGACAGCGATCAGAAAAACTATTGCTTAGTGACACTGGCAAAAGGGGGTGAAAGGGTTACCTGGGGGGGCGATCAAGGGGTTAAACCTTTATTAGGTAATATATGGGGGTACCTGACGCTATAAAAACCTGCGGCGAACCTAAAAAAAATAACTGGCTACCTATCGGCATCACCGACACTAATACAGCGATCAGAAAAACGATCGCTTAGTGACAGCGGTGCTAGGGGGTGAAAGGGTTACCTGGGGGGCGATCAAGGGGTTAAACCTTTATTAGGGGGGGGTTAGGGGGCTACACTGGACCTAAAACACTCTGCGCTGACACTTTTACAGTCACAAATGTCACTGATTGCAGTGATCAGTAAATAAATGGTCACTGCAATCAGTGACACTTTGACTGGGGGCTGGGGGTGATCTGGGGGGTGATCTGGGGGTGTCTGGGGGGGCCTGGGGGGGCGATTGTGTGCCTATGTGTCCTGGTGTCAGTGTGCTGTTTAGTGCACTAACCTTGATGTCTTCTCTCCACGGCGCTTGGTATATGTGAGCGCCGCAGGAGAGATGACATCACTTCCTCCTGCCTGTGTAAACATTACACAGGCAGAGGAAGCTTTTCATTCGCCGGGAGCGATCACGAGGGGGTGGCCGGAAACGAATGGCCGGAAACGAATGGCCGTCCCCTCATCACGGATCGCTCCCGGAATGATGCCGACCGCTCACTGTATTGAAGGGGGGTCAGACGGGACCCCCCAACTATACGAAGGCAGGCACATACAGGTACGTGATTGTGCCTGTCCGTGCCATTCTGCCGACGTATATATACAGTGAGCGGTCGTTAAGTGGTTAAGGTTTAAAACTTTACATAAGGTTTTTTGAAATGTACTTATTTCTGAGTAAAGTTTCCATGGTCATTTAGACATACCATATCTATGGACTTTGCCCTAGCTCATGTTTGTTTAAGATAAGTTAAGTATCGTTCTAAGACACCTGTGTAAACACAGAAAGCATATATTTAACATACATATGTTGAAGTTCACATCTATGTAAGATTTTGTCTTATATTACATCAGCGAAACTGAACTTGTAACGTGTACTAGCTAATAGGAAATTATTAACCTGAATTTGTAAGCTTAGTGAACTCCTCCCATCCCCACTTTTGTCCCCTAGACCAACATAAATACAGAGGTGTTAAGCTGATTAAATTGGACATCTTTTGGGCACATTGCAAAAGCTCTCCTGTGTCATTAATTGATGTCTCTGGGCCTGTGGGGATAACTGAAGTCTTTTTCTTGCATTGAACCTTAACCTGCCTTGCTGGTCGTTTGAAGCAACTGAACCCCTAACAGAACTGGCGGCTCGTTTCCGGGAAAAGCAATCACCTGTGGTAAGATTTTTTTTGTCTTTATTGACTAAATATTTTCTTGCCTCAGCTCTGATTAAAGCTTTTAGTCCCATAAATTAGTAGGGGATAAGAACCACGCCAGGAGGTTAATATAGGGTTTTAGGTAAACCCACAGAAGGGTTTTAGGTAAACCCACAGAAGGGTTTTAGGTAAACCCACAAAGATAAGCAGTACTGCATATAGATACATTCCTTTTGGCAAGGAATATGATAGATACATTCCTTTTGGTAAGGAATATGAAGTGGTTAATGAGGAAATAGACTCCGGTGACCCCAAAACCTTTGCTTTTTTCTTTCTGTCGCATAGAAATATTAAGATAATAGAAGTATTAAGAATAATATGTTGTGTGGATCAGAAGACTGCGTGGTAAAACAGTCGTCTTCCACTGTCAATATGGGTCAGAAACAAGGTAAAGAATATCCTCCCCCTCTTCCCAACCCAGGAGAAAAGTGTACGGATTTTGTAGCCAGAATTTGTGGTACTGATTATGATTTTATAGTCCCATGGGTTTCAAATTTAGCGGGATGGACCACAGCCACACACAGTGTAGACCCCTGTCCCCGGGATGGTAGTAATGGTGAATTTCACATGGATATGGTAAAAGGATTGTGTTTAGGAGATAAGAGATCTTTCCCTTGGTACCCCGGGGACCCTCAATGGGATATGGATTATATGGAAAAGGGAGGAGAGACTTGGTTAAAATATGCCCCATATTGGTTTCAGAGGGACAAAAAGAAGCAGAAAAAGCTTACCAAATGTTTAAGTAAGGAAGATTATGACCAGAAACATAGAGAAGAAAATGATAAAAAGAGAGTTGTCCCTCACCCAACAGCCCCACCCCTGCCAATAGTCAGTCATCCTCCACCCTCATATGTACATGTCTATCCGAGTTTAACAAAGGAAGATATTGATCTTCTGGCTGGACATCATGCAATCAGACAACGGCAGGGCCCTCCCGCTCCACAACCACAATGGCAGATCCCTCCCCCTCCACAACAAGATAGACAGCGCCTACAGAGGCAAGGACAGAAAGCCAGAGTCGAGGTAGCTGAACCAGAAGAAGATCAGGGAGCTATAGGAGGTGTAGTTTCACCACCTGGCCAAGAGCAGGAGGAAGAACAGGAAAACGCTTAGTCCCCCTAAAACAAAGAGTGGAACTGTATATAGTAACACTAACCTTCAAGCACCTTTCATGACCATTGGAAATGAAATATTGAAAAAAGTAATAGACATTGAGGACATTGACAGGATAGTGAAACATTGCCCCAAACCCACCGCCTCCACAGGGGGTACTTTAACTTACTTAAAAAAGGCATGTAAGGTTAGAAATTACACACAGGAAGACATGCACCTTATCATTGATGGCATCATAGGACACACCAGTTCGGGTTCCTGGAGCTGGGCAAATGTTCCAAGTATAAACACTATTGACACTGGTAATGCGGGAGCATATGGGTTAAACACAGTAGCAGGTAGTAACACCATGTGGACGGAATTAGAGGCTGAAATTATGAAAGTATTTAAAAATAAAAGCTACTGCCATAGCTAGCAAACAAAAGTCAGAAAAATCTGTAGTTGAGTTCTGGAAAAGGTTTCATGAAAATTGGACAACAGAAGCTGGATTAGCTTCAACTACTGATGTGGGAGCTTTGTTTATTCAAACTTATATGAATAATCTAAAACCCCAGTTCGCCTTGATGGTCAAACAGATGATATCTGAATGGACCACAAAGACGATTGACCAATTTCAGGAAACTTTAATACAGAAAGAAGCAGCAGGGTGTTTCGATGTAATAAGAGATAAAGCAGTAAGTGCCCATTATCAGGGTGGAGTGCAAACCCAGCCTCCCCAAAATAATGGTGGACAATGGGGCAGTGGAAATAGAGGAAGAGGAAGAGGAAGAATAAGAGGGAGAGGGCGTGATTTTTCCAGACCACCCCAGCAGTCCCGCACATGTTGTTTTAACTGTGGACTGGAGGGGCACTGGAGACATCAATGTTCCTATGAATGTAATAACCCAAATACTCAAGGTCAAGATCAAATGCATACAAAGGGCCCCCAATCTATCCAACAGAATCAAGTTGCCCCAAAGCAACAGGGTCCTCGATTCCCTATACAGTGGAATCAACAACAACTGCAATGAAGCTGCCCAGAAGGAAGTATCCCAGCATTTCCCTTGATCTCACACTCTTACAATGAGCAACCAATTGTGACCCTATATGTTAAATATAGGCCCGTTTCTAATTGATTCAGGGGCAACTCGGAGCACCCTTAGTGAGGACTACTACAGAGGTGAGACCAAAATTGCTGAACCTTCTATGGTAATTAATGGGATACTTAGCAAAACATACAAAACACCGCCTTTACCAGTAAGTGATGTTGAAAGGGAAGGTGCAACAGTCTTGCATCATTGTTTCAGGATTATATCAAACTGTCCTGTGAATCTCTTGGGTAGAGATTTGATGGGAAGATTGGGTATAACACTAAAAATGACCACTGAAGGAGGGGTCTCCGTACACTCCAAGGTAATACCAATATATTACACTGAGGATAGTGATCTCCCTCCACCAGATGATCCGATATGGTCTAAAAGCTCCTTGGATGTAGGTCTTATCTCTTGTACCCCATACAGGACAGCTTTAAAATCATGGGCACAGCCAGTTTATCACAAACAATACCCCATTTCAAAAGAAAAAGAGGAAGGAGTTGCCCCAATGGTAGAAAGGTTCATGCAGCAAGAAATTCTTAAAGAGACACTGTCACCCTACAACACCCCCATCAACCCAGTAAAAAAGCCGGACGGCTCTTACAGGTTTGTACCAGACCTCAGAGCTATAAACAACCTGGTGATACCCATTGTGCCTATAGTGCCTGATGTGCCATCACTCCTTACCTCAATACCATCTGATGCAGAGTATTTTTCGGTCATTGACCTTTGTAATGCATTCTTTAGCGTTTCTGTTGACGAAGAGACACAGCCTATCTTTGCATTTAATTTCAAAAATCGCCAAATGACCTGGTGTAGAATACCCCAGGGTTATGTACACTCCCCTGTAGTATACACAGTGGCCCTCCAAGCAACCCTGCGGTCTTGGACACCCCGCCATGGTTCCGTGCTACTACAATATGTTGATGATTTGTTGTTATGTAGTCCGAGCCAGAAAGCATGTAAAAAGGATGGTTCAGATTTGCTACATTGGTTGTCAGATAATGGTCATAAAGTTTCCAAAAATAAACTTCAATGGTGTCAGGAAACTGTTGAATACCTTGGTTTTGTACTCTCCAAAGGAGAAAGGAAAATCAGTCACAAGAGAGCTGCGGCTCTCATGGGTCTGCCCTGCCCACTTACTAAGAAGGACATGCTATCCTTTCTTGGTATGATTGGTTACTGCCGCCAATGGATACCTGATTGCTCCTACTATGATAATCTCCTGAGGCAAGCCACAGGTACTGACATGCCAGATTGTGAGAAATGGAATGATGAAATGTACAATGCTCTTGTGTATCTTAAAACTGCAACGGTCACAGCTCCTGGACTCGGACTACCTGAATATGGGAAGATGTTTCACTTGTTTGCAAGGGACAACTGTAAAACTATGGCGGGGGTCCTGGTGCAGGAGCAAGGGGGCAAACTCCGCCCTATTGCATTTTAAAAAAAAATTGTGCCTATGCTAGTACAGGGCATGCCGGCGTGTCTCAGAAGCTCTAGCATCCTGTGTGATGGTGGTGGAAATGGCTACATCATTCACTCTGGGACATCCCACCACCCTGCATACTACGCACAATGTATCAATTTTACTAAAGAATATCCATACCCAACATATGTCAGCCCAACGGCTGAGTGGGTATGAGGTTATTCTTCCATCCAACCCACAGCTTGAAATAAAGTACACCTCTCCTACATCTGGCCCCGCCCCAATCCTGAATGCTTTGTTAGGGTTAAAAGGAGAACAGGATGAGGTTGTCCCACAACATAAATGTACGGATCTCATACATCAGGATACATCCCCAAGGCCATACATGTCTTCTGTGGCTCTTCCAGATGCACAGAATGTCTTTGTAGATGGATCCTGTTCCAGGCCGAATGACAACACATACCATGCTGGGTATGCTGTTGTACAATTACCTGATAAAATCCTAGAAGCAAATCCAGTCCCGTTCCAGTCAGCCCAAGCCACTGAACTTATTGCGCTTACCAGAGCTTGTCAGTTTTTAAAGGGCAAGATGTAAACATTTACACTGACTCAAAATACGCACATGGTGTCACACACGATTTTGGGGTCATATGGAAAAGGAGGGGCTACATAGCAGCAGATGGTAAATCAATTTCACATTCCACACAAGTCTGTTAGAAGCCATACAATTGTCAAGGTCCATAGCTGTACTACACTGTAGGGCACATACAGGGCAACAAGATGACATAGCCAAAGGCAATGCCTTAGCTGACAAAACAGCAAGGGAAGCAGCATCCACACAGCCAGCAGACATCCAAATGCCATTGCTCTCACCTGAAATCCCACTCCTAGATCAAACATTGCATGAACTCCAAACATATGCTACAGACAAAGACATCCAACAATGGAACTCAATAGGTGTGCAGACAAGCCCAGAAACTGGCATTGTCTGCCAAGAGGGGAGACCATGTATCCCTGTAGCCAGCGCACCCATTTTTATTTCACAATACCATGGGATAGGTCACAGAGGGTGGAATATCACATGTGAACTTTTGGATAAGGATTTTTACATTCCAGGTCTTCCCTCTCTGGTTAAGGCATATTTTTCCAGATGCATCACATGCATTCGGAATAATCCCAGGAACCTCACAAGGCAAAACATGAACATCTGATATATCCATCTACACCATTCACTCATTTACAAATTGATTTTACACACATGCCCAAACTAGGTAAAAGACAGGAATATTTGCTAGTAATAGTGGACAAGATGGATAGAAGTGTTTGTAACAACGAAGGAAGATGCACAAACAGTAGTAAGAATTCTCACACAGGAAATCATTCCCAGATGGGGATGCCCACTTCAGATCAACTCAGACAATGGTCCTGCATTTGTGGCCAAAGTTTGTCAAAACCTGGTAAAAACACTGAAAATAGAATGGAAGTTTCATATTCCTTACCACCCCCAGAGTTCAGGTATAGTGGAAAGGATGAACAGAACCATTAAAGATAAGATCAGGAAAGCCACTGGAGGTACGTATGCAAATTGGAAGAAGGTCCTACCAACTGTATTAGCCGAGGTAAGAATGACACCCTCTAAAAAGACAGGATACTACCCTTTTGAAGTTTTAATGGGTAGGCCATTCCCCACCCCATGGGCCAGACAGCCACTTATGTTAGAAAGAGGGGACCTAGATCTTATTCAGGAAGTATATGTAAGAAAACTTATTGAAACCTTAGATCAAGTTGAAAGGAATGTCGCTCGCACCTCTCCTTTTTTTAGCAGGAGCCAACTCATTCCTTCCAAGTCATAGTGGTCCAGCAACTGAAGCGTACCAAGAAGGAAGAGTACCCATTTGGACCCCCGACTACAGTGATTGCGGTTACCTGAACAGCTATTCTGGTAGTGGAACAACAGGCTTGGATCCATGCCAGTCGTGTAGAAAAAGGTGAACCAAACACCTTAGAAGCAAGCCAAGGATAAAGGAGGTGAAGAAGGTGATACAAATCCTCGAACAGTGAGTGAAGCAGGTGGAAAAGCAGTCTCTGAAAAAAATTACGTAGCTTATTTCACCAAGAACTTCTGGGAAGGCCTTGTGCCTCTTATGCTGGGCTGCCCTGATCGTGTTCCTGCCAACTTGGCTGATAACTAACTGTATTAATCATCCTGAAGATTTGGGACTAGTGATGAGCCGAACACCCCCGGGTTCGGTTCGCACCAGAACCCGCGAACGGACCGAAAGTTCGAACGAACATTAGAACCCTATTAAATACAATGGATGCGAACGTTCGAATTCTAAAGTGCTAATTATAAAAACTATTATGCATGTTATTGTCCTAAAAAGGGTTTGGGAACCCGGGTTCTGCACCAGGGGACATGTATCAATGCAAAAATAAGTTTTAAAAACGGTCGTTTTCCGGGAGCAGTCATTTTAATGATGCATAAAGTGAAAAAAAAAAAGTCAAATATTCCTTTAAATATCGTACCTGGGGGGTGTCTAAAGTATGCCTGTGAAGTGCCACGTGTTTCCCGTGTTTAGAACTGTCCCTGCACAAAATGACACTTCTAAAGGAAAAAAAAGCCATTTAAAACTGCTTGCGGCTTTAATGTAATGTCTGGTCCCGGTAATATGGATGAAAATCTTTAAGAAAAATGGCATAGCTACCCCATGACCCCCCCCCTACCCCAGCCCATTACCAGCCCCTTTGGGTCTTGTATGGATATTAAGGGGAACCCCGCACATAAAATAAAAAAGGCCCTATATACTCTGAACAGCCGTATACAGGCGGTGCATACAAGACAGGGACTGTAGGTTTGTTCTTATGTAGAATCTGTTTGTAATTTTGAACAGGTACATTGTTGAAGTGTAGCTCCAGACCAAAAATCTATTTTTAAACTTTTTGGAAAACATAGGTAAGGGTTATCACCCCTGTAACATTTGTTTTGCTGTCTGTGCCCCTGTTCAGAACATTTCACCTCACTTTCCGTCCTAATGACAACTGTTTTTGAAATGTGGTGTTTTTCTTGAAACAAGGATTGCTGATAAAGCATCAGTACAGAGGAGACACCTTTCTCCCATATTTATTCTTACAGGAGAGAATTTTCCTTCCTAGTGGTAGATTTCCTCTCACTTCCTGTTGTCTTCTTGCGTTTGCAAGTAGGAGTCGTTTGTAAGTTGGATGTTTGAAAGTAGGGACCTGCCGTATATACTCTGCAGAAATAGGCCCCTTAGTTGTTGGTGTTGGCACAACACTGTAAGCACTCACAGTTACTCTTGGTTGGTGCTGGAACGCCCTGCTGTCAACTATTATATCAGGAATTTTAATTACATATAATTGTTGAACAGTGGTAGTAAAAATTGGGCCTTTGATGGTGGTGCTGGTGCCACAACACTGTAAGCCCTGACAGTTACTCTTGGTGGGTGCAGCAATGGGCCCTGCTGTGAATTATTAGATCAAGAATTGTAATTACATGCCCCTGTTGAACAGGGGCTGAAAAATTGGGCCTTAGGCACTGGTGGCACAACACTGCAACCCTTCACAGATACTGTACTTGGAGCACAGCAATGAGCCCTGTTGCAAAGTATTGCTTCAAAAATTGTAATGACACGCCCCTGTTAAACAGGGGCTGAAAAATTGGGCCTTAGGCACTGGTGGCACAACACTGAAACTCCTCACAGATACTGTACTTGGAGCACAGCAATGAGCCCTGTTGCAAAGTATTGCTTCAAAAATTGTAATTACACGCCCCTGTTAAACAGGGGCTGAAAAATTGGGCGTTAGGCACTGGTGGCGGCACCCATAAACAAAAATGATCTTCCAAGCTATCATCATCAATCGTATCATTGAGGACTCGGAGGAGGAGGATAGCCAGTCAACATAACAGCACAGGCACTCAGCATCAGCATCAGTCTTGAAGGGATGTGACATTTTAAAATCAATTAGTCTGTTATATCAGCATCAGGTGTGTGGTAGCTGGTGGTGATCCAAGACTGGTTCATCTTGATGAAAGTCAGTCGATCAACCGAGTCGGTGGACAGGCGCACCCTGTGATCCGTGACAAATCCTCCAGCAGCACTGAATGTGCGTTCCGAAAGAACGCTGGATGCAGGACAGGCCAGTAGCTCAATTGCATACTGTGCAAGCTCTGGCCAGTGATCCATCCTCAAGACCCAGTAAGCCAGAGGATTTTCGGTGGGGAAGGTGTCCAAGTCTGACCTTGCCCCTAGATATTCCTGCACCATGTTTATCAGACGCTGGCGATGGTTGCTGGAACCGATCATACTTTGGGGCTGCGGACTAAAGAATTGTCTGAACGCATCGGTCAGACGGCCACCTTCCCCACCGCTCCTTCTTTGACTGGCCGAAGCCTCAGCAACTCGTTGTCCAGGACCAGGAGTTTGCAACCTCCCAGTCTCTGGGAACGCGTTGCACAGACCTTTCTGCAAGGCCTCCCGGAGTTGTCTCATCCTCTGCTCCCTCTGCGACGGTAACATAAGGTCCGCAACCTTACCCTTGTACCGTGGATCAAGGAGAGTGGCCAGCCAGTAATGGTCCCTCTCCTTGATCCGAAGAATACGAGGATCCTTCCGCAGACTTTGCAGGATCAGGGAGGCCATGCAGCGTAGGTTTGCTGAGGCATTCGCTCCGGAGTCCTCTGGGTCACTAAGGACGACATGATCCGCAGCCACCTCCTCCCAGCCACGTACAAGTCCACTGGTTTCTTGGGACTGTAAATCATCCCTAAAAGACTGCTGCTGATGATGCTGAGTGCCAGCCTCCACCTCCATGCTGACACAATCCTCCTCCTCCTCCTCCTCCTCCTCCTCCTCCTCTTCCTGTGCGATGGGTGGGACAGAAGGAACACTGTCTGGGTAAAGGGGGCCTTGAGAGGCAAGGAAGTCCTCCTCTTCCTGCCTCTGTTCTGCCTCAAGTGCCCTGTCCATTATTCCACGCAGCGTGTGCTCCAACAGGTGGACAAGAGGTACAGTGTCACTGATGCATGCACTGTCACTGCTCACCATCCTCGTGGCCTCCTCAAATGGTGCCAGGACAGTGCATGCATCCCTGATCATGCCCCACTGGCGTGGAGAAAAAAAACCAAGCTCCCCTGACCCTGTCCTGGTGCCGTAGTCGCACAGGTACTCATTGATGGCCCTCTGCTGCGTGTGCAGCCGCTGCAGCATGGCCAACGTTGAGTTCCACCTGGTGGGCATGTCACATATAAGGCGGTTCTTGGGCAGGTTCAACTCCTTTTGCAGCTCAGCCAGGCGAGCACTGGCATTATAAGATCTGCGGAAATGCACACAGACTTTCCTGGCCTGCCTCAGGACATCCTGTAAGCCCGGGTACCTGCCCAAGAAGCGCTGCACCACCAGGTTAAGGACGTGAGCCACACAGGGCACATGGGTCAGTTGTCCCTGTCGGAGGGCGGAGAGGAGGTTGGTGCCATTGTCGCAAACCACCATTCCTGGCTTAAGCTGGCGTGGCGTCAACCACCTCTCGGCCTGGCCCTGCAGAGCAGACAGGACCTCTGCCCCAGTGTGGCTTCTGTCCCCCAAACACACCAGCGCAAGCACGGCATGGCATCTTTTTGCCTGCGTACTTGCGTAGCCCCGTGAACGGCTACGGAGCACCGCTGGTTCATAGGACAAACCACAGGAAGAGGCCATGGAGGAAGAAGAAGAGGAGGGGGTGGAGGAGAGAGGTGTGTCACAACCAGTAGTAGCATTTTGGAGGCGTGGCGGTGGGACAACCTCCAACACTACTGCACCTTGTCCTGAATCCTTCCCAGCTGCCAAAAGAGTGACCCAATGGGCCGTGAAAGAAAGGTAACGTCCCTGTCCATGCCTGCTGGACCATGAGTCAGCGGTAATATGCACCTTACCGCTGACCGCCCTGTCCAGCGAGGCCAAGACATTGCCTTCCACATGCCGGTAGAGAGCCGGAATAGCCTTCCGTGAGAAAAAGTGGCGTTTGGGAACCTGCCACTGAGGAACCGCACATTGCACAAACTCACGGAAGGGGGCCGAGTCTACCAACTGAAAAGGCAGCAGTTGAAGCGCTAGCAATTTAGCCAAGCTAGCATTCAACCGCTGGGCATGTGGATGGCTGGGAGTGAACTTCTTTTGACGGTCCAGCAGCTGGGGCAGGGAAATTTGCCTGCTAGAATCGGACGTCGGTGTACTGCTAGCAGAGTGGGCGCAAGTACTTGGCTGTGACACACCTAATTCTACACCTTCATTCCTCTCAGTGCATGTTTCAGAGAGGACTGAAGTTATAGTGGGGTTGGAGATCCCAGCTGATGCGGTGCAAGGAGAGGTCCGCTTTGTTCTTTGGTGTGGGTCTTTGAGGTAGGCTTGCCAACGAGCTGCATGGCAGGTCAACATATGTCTGGTCAGGCATGTGGTACCCAAGCGGCTGATGTTTTGGCCACGCGATATACGCTTGAGACATATGTTGCAAACAGCAGCTGTGCGATCTGATGCACTAGCCTCAAAAAAGGCCCACACCAAAGAACTTTTTGAATGACGGGCAGAGGCAGCGCCCTGCACAGGCGGAGCTCTGCGGTGTGATTCCGTCGGTGTACTGCCCTTACGCTGGCCACCAAAGGGCATCCTGCCTCGTTGGAGATGTGCCTCCTCCTCATCCTCCTCCTCCTCCTCTCTCCTATTAGGCACCCACGTGGAGTCATTGACCTCATCATCCCCTCCCTCCTCATCACTGGAGCCAATCTGGCAGTATGCTGCAGCTGCTGGAACATGACTGCCAGATTGGTGTCCTTCTTGAGCATCCCCTCTGTCTGCTCTCACGCTACTGCCTTCCTCTAGCTGGGTTTCATCATCAGACCCTTCAAAACGCTGGGCATCCTCCTGGAGCATGTACCCAACACTGTGCTGAAACAGTTCGGGGGACTCCTCAGGAGGAGGACATGGTGGGTCTAGGGAAGGAGTGACTGATGATTTGTCTGACATTGATACCAGGGAAGACGACGCTTTGGCAGCTGCTTTTCCAGTACCCTGAGCCTGGGTGAGAGAGGATGAGGAGGAGGAGGAGGGCTTGGTCATCCACTCTACCAAGTCTTCGGCATGATGTGGCTCAACATGTCCAGCTGCCGAAAAGAAGGACAAGCGTGTCCCATGGCCATGTGCTGATGACAATGCACCGCGTCCACGACCAGCACTGTTGCCCCCAGACACAGAGCCTGCTTGCCCTCTTTTATTGCCTCCTGACTGTCTGCCTCTCCTTGTTTGCCTTCCAGACATTCTAATAGATGGCCTGCAGGGAGATGGGAAAAAAGCAATAAGGGCTACCTTCAGGTGTCCTTCTCTGTCCCTTGAAACAAGGACTTTCACAGTGAAAGAAACTGACACTGTCCCTACCTAGAGTTTTCTGTCCCTAGAATAAATGTTTTTTTTTAATCACAATATAGCACAAGGACAATTCACTCAATGTCTCTCCAGGTCCCTGGAAACAAGGACTTGCAGAGTGAAAGAAACTGACACTGTCCCTACCTAGAGTTTTCTGTCCCTAGAATAAATGTTTTTTTTTAAGCACAATATAGCACAAGGACAATTAACTCACTGTCCTTACAGGTCCCTGGAAACAAGGACTTGCAGAGTGAAAAAAAAAAAACACTCTCCCTACCTACAGTTTTCTGTCCCTAGAAAAAATGTTTTTTTTAAGCACAATATAGCACAAGGACAATTAACTCACTGTCCTTACAGGTCCCTGGAAACAAGGACTTGCAGAGTGAAAGAAAAAAAACACTCTCCCTACCTACAGTTTTCTGTCCCTAGAAAAAATGTTTTTTTTAATCACAATATAGCACAAGGAAAATTAACTCACTGTCCTTACAGGTCCCTGGAAACAAGGACTTGCAGAGTGAAAGAAACTGACACTGTCCCTACCTAGAGTTTTCTGTCCCTAGAATAAATGTTTTTTTTAATCACAATATAGCACAAGGAAAATTAACTCACTGTCCTTACAGGTCCCTGGAAACAAGGACTTGCAGAGTGAAAGAAACTGACACTGTCCCTACCTAGAGTTTTCTGTCCCTAGAATAAATGTTTTTTTTAATCACAATATAGCACAAGGAAAATTAACTCACTGTCCTTACAGGTCCCTGGAAACAAGGACTTGCAGAGTGAAAGAAACTGACACTGTCCCTACCTAGAGTTTTCTGTCCCTAGAAAAAATGTTTTTTTTAATCACAATATAGCACAAGGAAAATTAACTCACTGTCCTTACAGGTCCCTGGAAACAAGGACTTGCAGAGTGAAAGAAACTGACACTGTCCCTACCTAGAGTTTTCTGTCCCTAGAATAAATGTTTTTTTTAAGCACAATATAGCACAAGGACAATTAACTCACTGTCCTTACAGGTCCCTGGAAACAAGGACTTGCAGAGTGAAAAAAAAAAAACACTCTCCCTACCTACAGTTTTCTGTCCCTAGAAAAAATGTTTTTTTTAAGCACAATATAGCACAAGGACAATTAACTCACTGTCCTTACAGGTCCCTGGAAACAAGGACTTGCAGAGTGAAAGAAAAAAAACACTCTCCCTACCTACAGTTTTCTGTCCCTAGAAAAAATGTTTTTTTTAATCACAATATAGCACAAGGAAAATTAACTCACTGTCCTTACAGGTCCCTGGAAACAAGGACTTGCAGAGTGAAAGAAACTGACACTGTCCCTACCTAGAGTTTTCTGTCCCTAGAATAAATGTTTTTTTTAATCACAATATAGCACAAGGAAAATTAACTCACTGTCCTTACAGGTCCCTGGAAACAAGGACTTGCAGAGTGAAAGAAACTGACACTGTCCCTACCTAGAGTTTTCTGTCCCTAGAATAAATGTTTTTTTTAATCACAATATAGCACAAGGAAAATTAACTCACTGTCCTTACAGGTCCCTGGAAACAAGGACTTGCAGAGTGAAAGAAACTGACACTGTCCCTACCTAGAGTTTTCTGTCCCTAGAATAAATGTTTTTTTTAAGCACAATATAGCACAAGGACAATTAACTCACTGTCCTTACAGGTCCCTGGAAACAAGGACTTGCAGAGTGAAAAAAAAAAAACACTCTCCCTACCTAGAGTTTTCTGTCCCTAGAAAAAATGTTTTTTTTAAGCACAATATAGCACAAGGACAATTAACTCACTGTCCTTACAGGTCCCTGGAAACAAGGACTTGCAGAGTGAAAGAAAAAAAACACTCTCCCTACCTAGAGTTTTCTGTCCCTAGAAAAAATGTTTTTTTTAATCACAATATAGCACAAGGAAAATTAACTCACTGTCCTTACAGGTCCCTGGAAACAAGGACTTGCAGAGTGAAAGAAAAAAAACACTCTCCCTACCTACAGTTTTCTGTCCCTAGAAAAAATGTTTTTTTTAATCACAATATAGCACAAGGAAAATTAACTCACTGTCCTTACAGGTCCCTGGAAACAAGGACTTGCAGAGTGAAAGAAACTGACACTGTCCCTACCTAGAGTTTTCTGTCCCTAGAATAAATGTTTTTTTTAATCACAATATAGCACAAGGAAAATTAACTCACTGTCCTTACAGGTCCCTGGAAACAAGGACTTGCAGAGTGAAAGAAACTGACACTGTCCCTACCTAGAGTTTTCTGTCCCTAGAATAAATGTTTTTTTTAATCACAATATAGCACAAGGAAAATTAACTCACTGTCCTTACAGGTCCCTGGAAACAAGGACTTGCAGAGTGTAAGAAACTGACACTGTCCCTACCTAGAGTTTTCTGTCCCTAGAATAAATGTTTTTTTTAATCACAATATAGCACAAGGAAAATTAACTCACTGTCCTTACAGGTCCCTGGAAACAAGGACTTGCAGAGTGAAAGAAACTGACACTGTCCCTACCTAGAGTTTTCTGTCCCTAGAATAAATGTTTTTTTTAAGCACAATATAGCACAAGGACAATTAACTCACTGTCCTTACAGGTCCCTGGAAACAAGGACTTGCAGAGTGAAAGAAAAAAAACACTCTCCCTACCTACAGTTTTCTGTCCCTAGAAAAAATTTTTTTTTTCATCACAATATAGCACAAGGAAAATTAACTCACTGTCCTTACAGGTCCCTGGAAACAAGGACTTGCAGAGTGAAAGAAACTGACACTGTCCCTACCTAGAGTTTTCTGTCCCTAGAATAAATGTTTTTTTTAATCACAATATAGCACAAGGACAATTAACTCACTGTCCTTACAGGTCCCTGGAAACAAGGACTTGCAGAGTGAAAGAAACTGACACTGTCCCTACCTAGAGTTTTCTGTCCCTAGAATAAATGTTTTTTTTAAGCACAATATAGCACAAGGACAATTAACTCACTGTCCTTACAGGTCCCTGGAAACAAGGACTTGCAGAGTGAAAGAAAAAAAACACTCTCCCTACCTACAGTTTTCTGTCCCTAGAAAAAATGTTTTTTTTAATCACAATATAGCACAAGGAAAATTAACTCACTGTCCTTAAAGGTCCCTGGAAACAAGGACTTGCAGAGTGAAAGAAACTGACACTGTCCCTACCTAGAGTTTTCTGTCCCTAGAATAAATGTTTTTTTTAATCACAATATAGCACAAGGACAATTAACTCACTGTCCTTACAGGTCCCTGGAAACAAGGACTTGCAGAGTGAAAGAAACTGACACTGTCCCTACCTAGAGTTTTCTGTCCCTAGAATAAATGTTTTTTTTAAGCACAATATAGCACAAGGACAATTAACTCACTGTCCTTACAGGTCCCTGGAAACAAGGACTTGCAGAGTGAAAGAAACTGACACTGTCCCTACCTAGAGTTTTCTGTCCCTAGAATAAATGTTTTTTTTAAGCACACTATAGCAGAAGCACAAAACACACTGACACTCTCCCTACCTATCCTTCTCTTTCCCTAAACTAAAGGAATCCAGGTTAAGCAAGAAAGAAATAACAGTCACTGTCCCTGCCTATGCTACTCTATCCCTGCTCCGGAACACACTACACTAGGCCGCCGTGCTGGCGGCCTTTTATAGTGTGGGGCGTGTACTAAACACCCTCAGCAATAATTGGCCACAGGCATCCTGCCTGTGGCCAATCATTGCTCTCCTCGCTGCCGGCGCTGTGATTGGCCAAGCATGCGGGGTCACAGTGCATGCTTGGCCAATCACAGCGCCTGGATGACACTGCGATGGCGTAGTGCATTGTGGGCCGTTCGCGTCACTCGAATTTGGCGCGAACGGCCCAAATCGTTCGATCTTCGTCGAACGATCGAACAGCCAATGTTCGAGTCGAACGTATGTTCGACTCGAACACGAAGCTCATCCCTATTTGGGACACATAAAGAGTATTTGTGGAGCCTCTAAAACTCCACAACAGAATAATAATATGAATAATACACATGACAGAGACAAGAGAAATGAAAACTCAGAAAGTTATACAGATAAAATGTTATTATTGAAGTTTAAATATGCCTATGCACAGAAATCAGGATATGAAAAATGTTGGATTTGTAGTAAATTACACCCTTCCACCGTTAGTATTCCTCTCATGGCTGTACCTTTAAATATCCACCCCTTTTTTAACCAAACTCCTCCAGTTGCTCTAACCCACATATCAAGTGCATATGAAAACAGTACTGTCACATTTCCCATAGCGGGTAAGAGTAACTTCCCTGACTGGTGTTTCTGTTTGGGTAATCAGACACAGACTAACCCCTCTACATGCAGCAAATCTATATTCAACATTTCCATTAGTGGGTTTCAAAACGCCACTGGTTCACTTTTTCATATAAGTGATCCTGATTTACACGAAGCCGTGCAGAATTTTTCTTCCCTCCCAGAAAATATAGGGGAAATACTACACCAATTTGCAATTGCAGTACAAGACAAATATACTCATGAAATGGTTGCTGAGCAACCATTTGCATTAGGACAAAGAATATATGTCTGCTGTGGGAAGGTGTGCTATCCTTGGATTCCCCGGAACTCAGTAGGAGGATGGTGTTACTTAGCCTCTCTGGTTCCTATAATGGGTGTGTTGGGGGATGATAAGGGAGGACACCTGTTAGAGGCCAGTATGCATCCCAGATACCCCCTTAAGTATCGTGAAAGACGGGATTTATTCCAAGAAAATTATATGGCATGGGCATGGTTTCCCTCATAGACCGGGTGGGGAATAGACTTAATGAAAAGGTTGAATAATTACACTGGAATCATTGATGAAATAATGGAAAAGAATTCTGATGATATTACTAAATAAAATATAGAAACGAGAGCAATTAGAAAACAATTAGAACTACACGAGTTAACCATAGAAAGCACGAGTGCTGCTTTAACTGGGTTATGTGAGAACACAGAAGATTATAAGTATTGTACCTGGTTTCATAACACAAGTATTGAGGTACCAGATTATTATGATATAATTGCACAACACCGATAGGAAGTAAGCAAATTACAAGATGAAGCTAGAAATATTGCTAAGACATGGGATCCTTTTGCAAACCTAAGTTCTGGAGTAGGAATACTGACATGGTTAACCACTTAACGACCGCTCACTGTATATATACGTCGGCAGAATGGCACCGACAGCCACAATCACGTAGAGTGTACGTGATTGCCTTTGTATAGTTGGGGGGTCCAATCGGACCCCCCTCCTATACAGTGAGCGGTGGCTAAGTGTCCGGGAGCGTTCCGAGATGAGGGGGCAGCTTTTTGTTTCTGGCCACCCCCTCGCGGTCGCTCCCGGCGAATGGAAATGCCCCCTCTGTCTGTGTCAGACAGAGGGAGCAGGAGGAAGTGATGTCATCTCTGGTGCAGCGCTCACACATACCGAGCGCCGTACAAGAGAAGACATCAGGTCAGTGCACACAACACTACACTGACACCAGGACACATAGGGACATAAATTGCCCCCCCAGCCCCCCCCAGACACCCCAGATCACCCCCCAGATCACCCCCCAGCCCCCAGTCACAGTGTCACTGATTGCAGTGACCATTTATTTAGTGATCACTGCAATCAGTGACATTTGTGACTGTAAAAGTGTCACCAAAGTTTAGTCTTAGGTCCAGTGTAGCCCCCCTAACCCCCCCTAATAAAGGTTTAACCCCCTGATCACCCCCCAGATAACCCTTTCACCCCCTATCACCACTGTCGCTAAGCGATCATTTTTCTGATCGCTGTCTTAGCGTCAGTGATGCCGATCGGCAGCCAGTAATTTTTTTTAGGTTTGCCGCATGTTTTTATAGCGTCAGGTACCCCAATATATTATCTAATAAAGGTTTAACCCCCTTGATCGCCCCCCAGGTAACCCTTTCACCCCCTATCACCACTGTCACTAAGCGATCGTTTTTCTAAACGCTGTCTTAGTGTCTGTGATGCAGATCGGTAGCCGGTAATTTTTTTTAGGTTCGCCGCAGGTTTTTATAGCGTCAGGTACCCCAATATATTATCTAATAAAGGTTTAACCCCCTTGATCGCCCCCCAGGTAACCCTTTCACCCCCTATCACCACTGTCGCTAAGCAATTGTTTTTCTAAACGCTGTCTTAGTGTCGGTGATGCAGATCGGTAGCCAGTAATTTTTTTTAGGTTCGCCGCATGTTTTTATAGCGTCAGGTACCCCAATATATTATCTAATAAAGGTTTAACCCCCTTGATTGCCCCCCAGGTAACCCTTTCACCCCCTATCACCACTGTCACTAAGCGATCGTTTTTCTAAACGCTGTCTTAGTGTCAGTGATTCAGATCGGTAGCCAGTATTTTTTTTTAGGTTCGCCGCATGTTTTTATAGCGTCAGGTACCCCAATATATTATCTAATAAAGGTTTAACCCCCTTGATCGCCCCCCAGGTAACCCTTTCACCCCCATCACCACTGTCGCTAAGCGATCGTTTTTCTAAACGCTGTCTTAGTGTCGGTGATGCAGATCGGTAGCTGGTAATTTTTTTTAGGTTCGCCGCAGGTTTTTATAGCGTCAGGTACCCCCATATATTATCTAATAAAGGTTTTAACCCCCTGATTGCCCCTAGTTAACCCTTTCACCAGTGATCACCATATAAGTGTTACGGGTGACGCTGGTTAGTTAGTTTGCTTTTTATAGTGTCAGGGCACCCGCCGTGTATATAACCCAATAAAGGTTTAACCCCCTTGATCGTCCCCCAGGTAACCCTTTCACCCCCATCACCACTGTCGCTAAGCGATCGTTTTTCTAAACGCTGTCTTAGTGTCGGTGATGCAGATCGGTAGCTGGTAATTTTTTTTAGGTTCGCCGCAGGTTTTTATAGCGTCAGGTACCCCCATATATTATCTAATAAAGGTTTTAACCCCCTGATTGCCCCTAGTTAACCCTTTCACCAGTGATCACCATATAAGTGTTATGGGTGACGCTGGTTAGTTAGTTTGCTTTTTATAGTGTCAGGGCACCCGCCGTGTATAAAACCCAATAAAGGTTTAACCCCCTGATCGCCCGGCGGGTGATATCAATTAGGTTTTAGCATCAGAGAGGGTCTGAGTCACACCCCAGGCAGCGTCAGGTTAGTGCCAGTAACGCTAACACCCACGCGTGAAGCATACACCCCCCTTAGTGGTATAGTATCTGAACAGATCAATATCTGATCTGATCAGATCTATACTAGCGTCCCCAGCAGTTTAGGGTTCCCAAAAACGCAGTGTTAGCGGGATCAGCCCAGATACCTGCTGGCACCTGCGTTTTGCCCCTCCGTCCAGCCCAGGCCACCCAAGTGCAGTATCGATCGATCACTGTCACTTACAAAACAAAAACACACATAACTGCAGCGTTCGCAGAGACAGGCCTGATCCCTGTGACTCCAGTGCTGTAGGAGGTGATTTCACCACCACAGTTAAAAAAAAAAGCAAATATGCCGAAGCATTGGGGCAGCAGGGGCGGAGGAGCGATTTTGCTCCTAATGCCGCGTACATACGGTCGAAATTCCGACGGAGGCTTGCCCGTGGAAAAGTCCGACCATGTGTGTGCGGCATAACTTTTTTGCGGGAGGATGCCCCCATGCTTCGGCATATATAAATGGTGCGTGTATGCCCATCATTGGAAGTGGGTGGATGAAGGGCGGTATTCTAATGGTGGGCATACCCACCGATCAATCTCTTTTTTCGCTCAGCCAACTGGCTGCATGAAAAAAAAAGATTACAATATATGTCCAACAAGGACCAGCAACGTACTGGTATGTTGCTGGACTTTGAATGTTTATACCAGAATGATGCCTGCGGGTTTAGGTATCATCTTGGTATCATTCTTTTCAGCCTGCGGCCGGCTTTCATGTAAAAGCAATCCTAGCGGCTAATTAGCCTCTGGACTGCTTTTACAAGCAGTGGGAGGGAATGCCCCCCCGGATATAAAAAGCGCCATTGGGAAATTGGGAAAGCATTTTATCACACTGATCTTGGTGTGGTGAGATGCTTTGAGGGCAGAGGAAAAATCTAGGGTCTAGAAGACCCCAGTTTTTTCAAAAAAAGAGTACCTGTCACTACCTATTGCTATCATAGGAGATATTTACATTCCCTGAGATAACAATAAAAATGATAAAATAAATAAATACTTGGAAGGAACAATTTAAAAATAAAATAAAAAAGCAAAATTAATAATAAAAAAAAAAGAAAAAAAAAAAGCACCCCTGTCCTGCCCTGCTCTTGAAATTTTAAAGCATGTCGTGTTTGGTATCTATGTACTCGGCCTAAGATCATCTTTTTTATTTCATCAAACATTTGGGCAATATAGTGTGTTTTAGTGCATTAAAATTAAAAAAGTGTATTTTTTAACCCAAAAAATGCGTTTAAAAAATCGCTGCGCAAATACTGTGTAGAAAAAAAAAATGCAACACCCACCATTTTAATCTGTAGGGCCTTTGCTTTAAAATATATATAATGTTTGGGGGTTCAACATAATTTTCTTGCAAAAAAAAGAAATGTTTTCATGTAAACAAAAAGTGTCAAAAAGGGCTTTGTCTTCAAGTGGTTAGAAGAGTGGATGTAAGCTTCCTAATGTTGTGTATAAAATGCCAGAACAGTTCAAAATCCCCCCAAATGACCCCATTTTGGAAATTAGACACCCCAAGCTATATACTGAGAGGCATGTCGAGTCCATGGAATATTTTATATGTTGACACAAGTTGCGGAAAAACGACAATTTTTTTTTTTTTTGCACAAAGTTGTCACTAAATGATCTATTGCTCAAACATGCCATGGGCATATGTGGAATTACACCCCAAAATACATTCTGTTGCTTCTCCTGAGTACGGGGATACCACATGTGTGAGACTTTTTGGGAGCCTAGCCACGTACGGGACCCCAAAAACCAAGCACCGCCTTCAGGCTTTCTAAGGGTGTAAATTTTTGATTTCACTTCTCACTGCCTATCACAGTTTCGGAGGCCATGGAATGCCCAGATAGCACAAACCCCCCCAAATGACTCAATTTTGTAAAGTAGACACCCCAAGCTATTTGCTGAGAGGTATTGTGAGTATTTTGCAGATCTCGCTTTTTGTCACAAAGTTTTGAAAATTGAAAAAAAAAAATATATATATATATATATATTTTCTTTCTTCATTTTCAAAAACAAATGAGAGCTGTAAAATACTCGCCATTCCTCTCAGCAAATAGCTTGGGGTGTCTATATTCCAAAATGGGGTCATTTGCGGGGGTTTTGTGCAATTTTGGCATTTTATGGCCTTCGAAACTGTGATAGGTAGTGAGGAGTGAAATCAAAAATTTGTGCCTAGAAATCCTGAAGGCGGTGCTTGGTTTTCGGGGTCCCGTACACGGCTAGGCTCCTAAAAAGTCCCACACATGTGGTATCCCCGTACTCAGGAGAAGCAGAAAAATGTATTTTGGGGTGTAATTCCACATATAACCATGGCATGTGTGAGCAATATATCATTTAGTGACAACTTTTTGTAATTTTTTTTTTTTGTCATTATTCAATCACTTGGGACAAAAAAAATATATTCAATGGGCTCAACAGGCCTCTCAGCAATTTCCTTGGGGTGTCTACTTTCTAAAATGGGGTCATTTGGGGGGGTTTTGTGCTATTTTGGCCTTTTTTGGCCTTCGAAACTGTGATAGGTAGTGAGGAGTGAAATCAAAAATTTGCGCCCTTAGAAATCCTGAAGGCGGTGTTTGGTTTCCGGGGTCCCGTACGCGGCTAGGCTCCCAAAAAGTCCCACACATGTGGTATCCCCGTACTCAGGAGAAGCAGCAAAATGTATTTTGGGGTGAAATTCCACATATAACCATGGCATGTGTGAGCAATATATCATTTAGTGACAACTTTTTGTAATTTTTTTTTTTTTTAGTCATTATTCAATCACTTGGGACAAAAAAAAAAAATTCAATGGGCTCAACATGCCTCTCAGCAATTTCCTTGGGGTGTCTACTTTCCAAAATGGGGTCATTTGGGGGGGGGGTTTGTACTGCCCTGTCATTTTAGCACCTCAAGAAATGAGATAGGCAGTCATAAATTTAAAGCTGTGTAAATTTCAGAAAATGTACCCTAGTTTGTAAACTCTATAACTTTTGCGCAAACCAATAAATATACGCTTATTGACATTTTTTTACTAAAAACATGTGGCTGAATACATTTTGGCCTAAATGTATGACTACAATTGAGTTTATTCGATTTTTCTTATAACAAAAAGTAGAAAATATCTTTTTTTTTCAAAATTTTCGGTCTTTTTCCGTTTATATCGCAAAAAATAAAAATCGCAGAGGCAATCAAATACCATTAAAAGAAAGCTCTATTTGTGGGAAGAAAAGGACGCAAATTTCGTTTGGGTACAACATTGCATGTCCGCACAATTTACAGTTAAAGCAGCGCAGTGCAAAATTCTGAATTCACCTCTGGTCCTTTAGCTACCAAATGGTCCATGGCTTAAGTGGTTAAAAAGTGCTGCCATAACCATTATTATGATTATTCTTTTTGTTTTTTTTTCTATATATTTGTTATAAGCTTATAATGTGCATAGTTGTTAAGGCATCCCGAACCCCTGATCCTGCTGCTGCGAATAGGATTTATCTGAGTATGTATTATGATAGAAGAAAGATTACATAACTGTGAAAGGTAGATACGACATATATAAAATTGTCTCAAAGAGAGGATTGTAAAGGAAAATAGCATGACAACCTCCATTTTGAGTTAATGAATTAAACCAAGTTGAAACTCATACTTAAGGTTTAAAACTTTACATAAGGTTTTTTGAAATGTACTTATTTCTATGTAAAGTTTCCATGGTTATTTAGACATACCATATCTATGGACTTTGACCTAGCTCATGTTTGTTTAAGATAAGTTAAGTATCGTTCTACGACACCTGTGTAAACACAGAAAGCATATATTTAACATACATATGTTGAAGTTCACATCTATGTAAGATTTTGTCTTATATTACATCAGCGAAACTGAACTTGTAACGTGTACTAGTTAATAGGAAATTATTAATCTGAATTTGTAAGCTTAGTGAACTCCTCCCATCCCCACTTTTGTCCCCTAGACCAACATAAATACAGAGGTGTTAAGCTGATTAAATTGGACATCTTTTGGGCACATTGCAAAAGCTCTCCTGTGTCATTAATTGATGTCTCCGGGCCTGTGGGGATAACTGAAGTCTTTTTCTTGCATTGAACCTTAACCTGCCTTGCTGGTCGTTAGAAGCAACTGAACCCCTAACAGTGGGCAGAACACCATCAAATAACTTCTAGGATCTTATCCTTGGATGCAGAGAAGGCGTTTGACTGAGTACACTGGGGATACCTCAAAAAAGTTCTAATCAAGTTTGGTCTCATCTGCCAAATCGAGCAGCATGCTCTCTCCTCTGACCTCTGGGTTCTTCTAAGCTCACCCATATAATCACCAGACCTTCCTTAGGAACAGCGCACACCACTCTCCAGACATGGATTTCTGTTCTGAAGAATGCAGGAAACAAACAAAAGCTGATTGATCTAAATATTCCACTTTCTTTACTACCTTTACTAATCCCAGACCTGGATATCTCCACATGGAAAAGATGTGGTCTCAAACTAGTTGCTCAACTTCACTATAAGCATACAACGTATGCTCTCCTTCCAAGACCTTACCAGAGTCTATGGCAGGGGTCCTCAAACTTTTTAAACAGGGGGTCAGTTCACAGTCCCTTAGACTGTTGGGGGGCCGAACTATAGTTTGAAAAAATATAAACAAATTCCTATGCACACATCTTATTTTTCGTGCAAAAAAACTGGTAAAAAACAATACAATATTTAAAATAAAGACCAATTTTAATCAACATAAACTTATTAGTATTTCACAGAAAACCCTCATCACAGAACCCCCCCTTTCCCATCACAGACTCCCCCCATAACAGATCCCCCTCAACACAGAGCCCCTCCATTAAAGACTCCTCCAACACAGAACCCTCCTTAACAGATCCCCCATCACAGAGCCCCCATTACAGACTCCTCCAACACAGAACCCTCCATAACAGATCCTCATCACAGATCCCCCATCACAAACTCCCCCCAACACAGAGCACCAAATAACAGATTCCCCCATCACAGACTGCCCCAACACAGAGCCCCAAATAATAGATCCCCCATCACAGATCCCCCCATCACAGACTCCCCATCACAAACTTCCCCATAACAGATCCCCCCAACACAGATCCCCCATCACAGACTCCCCCATAACAGATCTCCTCCATCACAGATCCCCAACACAGAGCCCCAACACAGAGCCCCCATCACAGACTCCCCCAACACAGAGCCCTCCATAATCGATCCCCCCATCACAGAGCCCCCCTTCACAGACTTCCCCAACACAGAGCCCCCCATCACAGATCCCCCCCATTACAGACTCCCTCAACACAGAACCCTCCATAACAGATCCCCCATCACAGACTCCCCCAACACAGAGGCCCAAATAACAGATTCCCCAATCACATACTCCCCCAACACAGAGCCCCAAATAACAGATCCCCCATCACAGATCCCCTCTCACAGACTCCCCCCAACACAGATCCCCCATCACAGACTCCCCCATAACAGATCCCCTCCATCACAGATCCCCCAACACAGATCCCCCCATCACAGTGCCCCCATCACAGACTCCCTCAATACAGAGCCCTCCAAAACAGATCTCCCCATCACAGAGTCCCCCTTCACAGACTTCCCCAAGACAGAGCCCCCCATCACAGATCCCCCCATTACAGACTCCCTCAACACAGAGCCCACCATAACAGATCCCCCCATATCACAGATCCCCCCATCACAGAGCCCTCCATAACAGATCCCCCATCACAGAGCCCTCCAGCGGTATTACATTGCCCTTTCTATAACATCGCAGCACTCCCCCTCCCCTCTGCTACCTTAACCACTTGCCGCCCGCCCTATAGCGGATTGACGTCGGCAAAGTGGTTTTAAAATCCTGACTGGATGTCATATGACGTCCTCAGGATTTTAAGCCGCTGCGCGCCCCCGGGGGCGCGCATCGCGGTGATTGTTGTTGCAGGGTGTCAGTCTGACACCCCGCAACACCGATCTAGGTAAAGAGTCTCCGACGGAGACTCTTTACCACGTGATCAGCCGTGTCCAATCACGGCTGATCACATGTAAACAGGAAAAGCCGGTAATCGGCTTTTCCTCACTCGCGTCTGTCAGACGCGAGTAGAGGAGAGCCGATCGGCTGCTCCTTTGACAGGGGGTTTTTGCTGATCAATTATCAGCACAGCCCCCCCGAGGATGCCCACTCTGGACCACCAGGGATGCCACTGGACCACCAGGGATGTCCATTACCAGGTATGCCTCCCTAGACCACCAGGGATGCCAATCAGTGCCCCTAATGGATGCCAATCAGTGCCCACAATGGGCATCACTGATTGGCAGGCATTATTGTTTGGCACTGATTGGCATCCATTAACACATTACAGTGCCACTTATCAGTGGCCATCCATGCCACCTATCAGTGCCCATCAATGCCCATCTGTGCCACCTATCAGTGCCCATCCATGCCATCTATCAGTGCCCATCCATGTCGCCTATCGGTGTCCATCCGTGCCGCCTATCTGTGCCCATCCGTGCCGCATATCTGTGCCCATCTGTGCCCATCCGTGCCGCCTATCTGTGCCCATCCGTGCTGCCTATCTGTGCCCATCCATGCTGCCTATCAGTGCCCATCAGCGCTGCCTATCGGTGCCCATCCGCGCCGCCTATCGGTGCCCATCCGCGCCACCTCATCGGTGCCCATCAGTGCCGCCTTATTGGTGCCCGTCAGTACAGCCCCATCAGTGAAGGAGAAAATGTACTTATTTACAAAGTTTTGTAACTGAAACAAAAAAAATGTGTTTTTTTCAAAATTTTCGGTCTTTTTTAAATTATTTTAGCGGAAAATAAAAATCGCAGAGGTGATCAAATACCACCAAAATAAAGCTCTATGTGTGGGAACAAAATGATAAAAATTTAGTTTGGGTACAGTGTAGCACAATCGCGCAATTGTCATTCAAAGTGCAACAGCGCCGAAAGCTGAAAATTGGTCTGGGCAGGAAGGTGTATAAGTGCCCAGTATGGAAGTGGTTAATCACACAAGATGCGAAGCATGGCAGGTCCGGACAAAGGGCGGGACTTTGTAAGTTAAGGGCAGGTAATTGATTTCTGGGACTGCCCCGCTGCCTAATAACCAATCACCCGCTTCTTAACTCAAAAGGTCCCGCCCTTTGTCCGAACCTGTCATGTTTCTCGTCTTGTATAGTTAAGGTTGCATAGGGGAGGGGGAGTGCTGCAATCTTAAAGGGGCAGTCCGAAAGCCGGGTAAATCACCCTGGCGGGCCATATCTGGCTCGCGGGCCTTCGTTTGAGAACCCCTGGTCTATGGCATTCCTTATAAAGACTTCTACAAGTACCTACAAATCTGACACCTATTGTCCCCCTAAAACTAAGGGAAGATGCCCTAATGAAATTGATTTCTTGGAAATATGACTTAGAGGTTACTTACAAAATGCAGCAATGGTGTCAAGCACTTCCACCAAGGAAAGCATCCCGCTGCATATCTCACTGGAAAACAGTTCTAAAAATCCTTCACAGGTGTTACCTCACACCTCAAGTACTTGTGAATCGTTACCCAGGCGCCCACTTCCCATTATGCTGGAGAAAGTGTGGGTGCATGGGATCAGCCACATATGGTGGTTTTGCCTGAAAAATTACAACCTTCTGGAAAGAGATATCTGATCTTATCTCCTCTACCACTGGGATAACCTGCCTGATGTCTCTTGAAACAGTCCTTTTTGGCATTGGCCTGGCTAAATGTCCAAGCAAATTCCACATCTTCATCACCCATGTCCTAATTGCAGCCAGAAGAGCTCTGGCGAGAGTCTGAAGGTCGGATACTTCTCGATCCTCCCCTACAGCTTAAACTTTCTAAACACGCATGCTAACCTCGAACAAATGTTTGCACAACTTCAAATACCCTATTCCAACAAAAGTGGGATTGCTGGATCAAGGACAACAGAAACACAGTGACCAATAATGGTCCAGACTCTCATCATCACAAGTCCATACCTGACACCTTTTTTTTTACACTCTTTTTTCTGCCTGGGAACAACCAATCCTCCCTTGATATATTTTACCAGTTCTTTTAAAGCTATCTTCTTTAAAGGATAAGGTCACTTTATATTAAAATAATAAATGCACATTTTTTTACAGGTAAAATTTGCAGGTTATTTTTTCAAAGGAGCCTGCAGAGCATTACAGCTGTAATCAGAAAGATCCTGGGTGCAATGGCATGCTCTTGCAGACTCTCAGTATAGCTGTCTTCCTGTTTCTCCTGTACAGGCAGATAGTTACTGATAGGGATGAGCTTCGAGTTCGAGTCAAACTCATGTTCGACTTGAACATTGCCTGTTCGCCCGTTCGCCGAACAGCGAACAATTTGGGGTGTTCGCGGCAAATTCGAAAAGCCCTGTAAACGTCTATGGGAGAAATCTAAAGTGCTAATTTTAAAGGATTATATGCAAGTTATTGTCATAAAAAGTGTTTGGGGACCCGGGTCCTGCCCGAGGGGACATGTATCAATGCAAAAAAAAGTTTTAAAAACGGCCGTTTTTTCGGGAGCAGTGATTTTAATAATGCTTAAAGTGAAACAATACAAGTGAAATATTCCTTTAAATTTCGTACCTAGGGGGGGTGTATAGCATGCCTTTAAAGCAGTGCTTGTTTCCCGTGCTTAGAACTGTCCCTGTACAAAGTGTCATTTCTAAAGGAAAAAAAGTAATTTAAAAGGACTTGCGGCTATAATGAATTGTTGGCTCCGAGCAATACAGAGAAAAGTCTTTGAAAAAAATTTAAAAAATGTGTGGGGGTCCCCCCAAATTCAATTACCAGGCCCTTCAGGTCTGGTATGGATATTAAGGGGAACCCTGCGTCAAATTTAAAAAAAAATGACGTGGGGTTCCCCCCAAAAATCCATACCAGACCCTTCAGTTCTGGTATGGATTTTAAGGGAAACTCCACGCCAAATAAAAAAAAATGACGTGGAGTTCCCCCTAAAAATCCATACCAGACCCTTTATCCGAGCACGCAACCTGGCAGGCCGCAGGAAAAGAGGGGGGACGAGAGTGCGCCCCCCCTCCTGAACCGTACCAGGCCACATGCCCTCAACATGGGGAGGTCACAGACCCCCAAAGCATCCTCCCCATGTTGAGGGCATGTGGCCTGGTATGGTTCAGGAGGGGGGGCTCTCTCTCGTCCCCCCTCTTTTCCTGTGGCCTGCCAGGTTGCGTGCTCAGATAAAGGGTCTGGTATGGATTTTTGGGGGGAACTCCACACCATTTTTTTTTTCAATTTGGCGTTGAGTTCCCCTTAAAATCCATACCAGACCTGAAGGGTCTGGTATGGATATTTGTCAGGGAACCCCACATAATTTTTTTTTTATTTGACGCAGGGTTCCCCTTAATATCCGTACCAGACCTGAAGGGCCTGGTAATTGAATTTGGGGGGACCCCCACGCATTTTAATTTTATTTTATCAATGACTTTTCTCTCTATTGCCGGGAGCCGACAATTCATTATAGTGCTTTTAAATGACTTTTTTTCCTTCAGAAATTACACTTTGTGCAGGGACAGTTCTAAGCACGGGAATTAAGCGCTGCTTTACAGGCATACTCTAGACACCCAAATAAAAAGAAAAACAAGCTGCGCAACAATAAATTGAATGAAAATAAATGATAATCAAACTCTGGCGTGTAAAAAGTCCTGCACCCAAAGTGGCGACCCAACCATGGGTGACCCAAACAGTTGAATATAGGGGTAATAAGCCCCAGAAAAACAGTCTCTTAATATACCAAACTCTTGAGAGATAAAATTATGTATATAGTTCCAAAAACAGTTCATACGTATTGTCTGGAACAAGGAAGTTAACATTGAAGACTGCTAGTGTGAATATCAATCCTCATTTCAAACATCTGTGACTTCAAACATCAAAACAGCAGAGAAAAAGTGCTGTTATCCAGATAGAAGAGAGATCCACCACCTCTGATGTGACTGACGCTTACCAGAAAGTCTGATCCCTGCAAGAGATCAGTCAGCGTGGATGGCTATTGCCCCTGCCAGGGTCTCTGAAAGGATTTGTCATGTATCCCCCACTCCTCTGGTGCCTATGTCTCCAATTTCTCACATAGCATCCGATGATTATGACAGGATGAAAAGAGAGAGCCACCATAGCGTAATCCAGTATAAAATCCAATTTAATAAAACATCTATAAGAAATGCACTTACACTTATGCAGACATAAAACGCGTGTGTAAATAGTAAAACCGGCCGGCTTCCACAGCCCGTTTCTTCCGGGACTCTGCGTGTGTATTACGGTGACGTCAGCACGCCGCTCCTCCCTTTTGGGAGAGACCCTGGCAGGGGCAATAGCCATCCGCGCTGACTGATCTCTTGCAGGGATCAGACTTTCTGGTAAGCGGCAGTCACATCAGAGGTGGTGGATCTCTCTTCTATCCGGATAACAGCACTTTTTCTCTGCTGTTTTGATGTTTGAAGTCACAGATGTTTGAAATGAGGATTGATATTCACACTAGCAGTCTTCAATGTTAACTGCCTTGTTCCAGACAATACATATGAACTGTTTTTGGAACTATATACATACGGTCTAATTTTATCTCTCAAGAGTTTGGTGTATTAAGAAACAGTTTTTCTGGGTCTTATTACCTCTATATTTAACTGTTTGGGTCACCCATGGTTGGGTCGCCACCTTGGGTGCAGGACTTTTTACACGCCAGAGTTTGATTATCATTTATTTTTATTCAATTTATTGTTGCGCAGCTTGTTTTTCTTTTTATTTCGTTTTTTTGTGTGTATCTCACATATATAAGTTGCAGCATTTTTTTACACTTATCATGTTCACTTGACATTTATGTAAGACAGCGCAGTATTTTCCCTTTTTTGAATACTCTAGACACCCCCCAGGTACGAAATTTAAAGGAATATTTCACTTTTATTGTTTCACTTTAAGCATTATTAAAATCACTGCTCCCGAAAAAACTGCAGTTTTTAAAACTTTTTTTTGCATTGATACATGTCCCCTGGGGCAGGACCCGGGTCCCCAAACACTTTTTATGACAATAACTTGCATATAAGCCTTTAAAATTAGCACTTTAGATTTTTCATGTTCGAGTCCCATAGACTTTAACGGTGTTCGGATGTTCGAACAAATTTATTGCCTGTTTGCAAGTTCTGGTGCGAACCGAACTGGGGGGTGTTCGGCTCATCCCTAGTTACTGATTTGCAAGAAGATGAATGAACTATGAGAGCACTCATCTGCACTCTTGCAGGTCATTGAGAATGACAAGCCATCTGCCGCAATGGAGGACAGTACATGTAGATCATTAATTCAGAGAAATCTGTGAAAGAATGAAGTGGCTGGTTGGGCAGAGCTCTGCATGGTCACGCTGTTTTGAAATTTAATTTTCTGCAGGGCATATAGCCTGATATGAACAAGGACTGGTAATGTAAACATAAATGCTTATTTACTATGATCTTCAGATCCATCCAGTGTCATAATTAGGTACTTTCTCTTTTTTTTTTTAACAAGTTTTTATTGGAACAATGAAAGACACTTGAACAGGTGTAAAGATAAGTACACAAGTACAAAAGAGAACATAAGAGAACATAAGGCTGTTAGTCAGGTTTAAAACAATGGTACATAGGAATATCGGTGTAGCTAGATGGGTACAACAGGTAGGGCAAAACAAAATGTAGCACATGACACTAGCTCACTTGAAGACTAACCTTATGGGGTCATGAAGTTATGAAGATATGAGGATATGAAGATATGAAGAGAGGGTGCTGTGTACACAAAATTCTCACCTAGTGAGGGTACAGCAGGTCATCCTAGAGAAATACCTAAAAAGCAATGCAACCGGAAGGTGGGAGACTGGATGGATCTGTCTACGCGCCCCTATGTTTAGAATCAGGAATAGGGGAAAAATCAATACAAACGGGGGGGGGGGGGGAGAGCTCCAGAGACAGTGGTGTGCTGTTCATTCTATTACATGAATGGTCCCGAGAAAAGAACAGCCCTGGTGGGCCATCCAGAATGTATAGACTGTGCAATGTCATCAAGATTTACAGCCCAATTGGGATAGGGTCAGCGTACGAGAAAGAGAGTTGTTCCAGAGCTGCCTGATCCGCTGCTGAGAGGGTTGTTATGATGAAGGATTCCCATCTGTAGAGAAAGCGAGCTCTAGATCTGGGTTCTTTAAAGTCCGTAAGAAGTCGTTCTTTGTAGAAGAGGTTGAGGCAGTCCTTTTCGAGTTGGATGAGAGAAGGGCTTTGGGGAGAGATCCAGTGCCTAAGAATGAGTCTCCTCGCGAGAAGCAAACAAAGTAAAATCCAGTCTTTCGAGGAGGGACGTTTGGTAGTCCCTGAGGGGATCGATGCAGCCGGCGATAGAGACCAGGGTAACAATAGAGGGTCCCAATAACCAAATATTAGAAGTAAAGGGTCTTTGGGGAGTTTCACCAGAGTGATTTTGAATATATAGGATAGGACTTGATCCCAAAATGAGGAAATGAAGGAGCAGGACCAGAAGCGGTGGGAGAGAGAAGGTCTGGGTGCCTTGCATAGAGGGCAGAAGGCGCCATCTCTATTGGAGTTAGGAGAGATAAATGGGATATAAGCCCGGTGAGCGATCTTGAGTTGGGTTTCTCTCCAAATTTCGTTGGGTGTCAGTCGAAGGGTTTTCTGCAGGCCAGATAGGATTTTTTTCGTTAAATCTGGAACTGGGAAATCCCTAGCCCAGTTCGCAATAGAGGAGGAGGACATAGACGGGGAAGATTCTTGCAGGAGAGGTCTGTAGATGCCCGTGATTTTATAACGTCCACTTCGCAGTAAACGTTCAGAAAAGCTGTTTTCGAATCTCCGGAGGTTGTCTTTACACGTGTTAGATAAGAAACTAATGCATTGGTTGTAATGAAATACGTGAGAGGGGGGCAGAGAAAAAGACAAGGATATTGTGGAAAAGGGCAGTGGTTTTCCAGTGTTGCCATCGCATAGTGAGGAGAAGTGTGACAGACCTTGAGCCTGCCAGACTGAAAAGGCTTTGTAGTGGAGACCAGGGATGAAGTCAGGATTGCCTTGGATTGGTAAATGGGGAGAGATGAAAGGAGATAACTTGAGTGTTTTTCTGATTTCTCTCCAAGCTATAGCTGTGTCCCTTAGCAGGAGATTGTGTTGATAAGGTGGGGGGACAGTTTTCCATCTGCAGTGTAGAAGGGCCACCAGAGAGTGTGGGTGAGCCATTTCGGATTCCAGGACGTAATTAGAGTATTGGGATGATTGAGCTATCCAATCTAAGCTGGTCCTGAACAGACATGCTAAATTATACAATCTAATATGAGGTAGACCGATACCCCCGTCGCTTCTAGGAAGGTGTAGTTTTTTAAAGGCTATCCGAGGTCTTTTGCCGTGCCAGATGAACTGAGAAATTTTGGATTTTAGGAGTTTGATATCTTTATGTTTCAAAAGCAAGGGAATGGTTTGCAAAGGATAAAGCAGTCTGGCGAAGCTAATCATTTTGATAAGGTGACACCTTCCTAGGAGCGAGAGGGGAAGATCCATCCAGTTCGACAGTTCCTGATAGAGTTTTGTGAAGAGGGGGGGTAATTGAGGTGATAGATGGAAGAGGGCAATTTCCCAATCTTTATACCTAGGTAGGTGATGTGAGAAGATGCAACCTTAAACAGAGAGTGGTGAGCCCAGGGGGGTGTGGAGTGTGTCCCTATAGGGAGAATCTCGCTCTTGGAATAATTGATACGGAGGCCGGAGCACAGTCGAAATTCATCAAAGGTAGTTTTAATGGTCGACATGTCGTTGCTGGGGTTGCCCGTGAATATGAGGACGTCGTCGGCGAATAGTGAGGTGCGAAGTTCCGCTTTGCCTATTTTGATGCCTCGTAAAGGGGCTAACTGGGAAAGGTATCTAGACAAAGGTTCTAAGGCTAAGTTGAACAGGAGGGGGGAGAGAGGACAACCCTGTCTGGTCCCTTTATGGAGGCGGAAATCCTCTGAGAGGAGTCCAGCCGCAACAAGTCTAGCTGAGGGCGCTGTATACATGGCATTGATAAGGTGGCAGAAAGGGCCTGTGAATCCCATTTTAGACAAAGTGAGGGAAAGCCAGTCAAAGCTTACATTGTCGAAAGCTTTTTCAGCGTCTAACGTTATGATGGCATAATCTCCTGTGGGGTCCTGTTTGGCTCGTTCAAGGGCCAGGAGAACCTTACGTATGTTAAGGGTGGCCGTCCGCCCTTTCACGAATCCTGATTGGGCCGGGTGAATGAGGTCCGGGAGGATGACTGCTAGTCTGGAGGCCACAATCTTCGAGAGAATTTTGACATCCAGGTTGAGTAGTGAAATAGGCCTGTAGGAGCCCGGATCCAGAGGATCTTTGCCCTTTTTAGAAAGTAGCTTAATGATGGCCTGGTTGCCTGTCGGTAGATAGGGACCTCCCGCCCAGATGTTGGAATAGACCGAGTGGAGCATGGGTGCAGTTAAATTTTGGAGAGTTTTATAAAATTCACTTGTGAAGCCGTCCGGGCCAGGGGCTTTAGAGGGGCGGAGAGCATGTATAGTGCCTTCTATTTCAACGAGGGAGATAGGGGCATTCAGGGAATCTAGAAGGGCAGTTGAGATAGTTGGTAGATTCATTTTTTCAAGGAAGGCTTGGGCTATTTTATGGTCAATGGGATCGGGTGCATAAAGGGCTGTGTAATATTCCAGCATGGTTTTATTTATGCGAAGTGGGGTAGAGTGTGTAGTTCCCGTGCGGTCCCGCAGTGAGGTGATGTGCGTCGGGCGGTGGGCACCCTTACAGAGTCTGGATAGGAGTTTGCCAGCTTTGTTACCAAATTTATGAAGGGAGGCATCTAGGTGAGATTTTTTTGTGATTTCCAGGGTGTCCGCCCAGGTGTCAAAGGCAGTTTTAGCCGCGGACCACTCCGCCTTGTTTGCCGGTGACGTCGAGGTGGCTAGATTGCGTTGTGCGAGGTGAAGTCTGTCGCTGGCCAGCTTGAATTTCGATAGTGCGTTTCTTTTAAAGGAAGTGGCATATGAGATGATCCGACCCCTCAAGTATGCTTTTCCAGCATCCCAGAGAAGGTTCGGGTCCCCTGCATGTGGAGCATTCGCGGAGGAAAACTCCTCCCATGCTCGTTCCATGTAAGCGCGAAAATCAGCATTATTGTGGAGGAAGGAAGGGAAGCGCCAGATGTTAGGGTGGGGGGGGGTCTAGATTGTCTAGGGTAAGGGGGATGAAACCAGGGGGATGATACTGTCGGTCCCAAAAAAATAGTCGATCCTAGTGAGGATCTTGTGAGGATTAGAATAGAAGGTGAATTCCCTGTCTACCGGGTGTGTTAAGCGCCAGATGTCTGTAAGATGGAGGGAGTCCATAGTGGAGGCAAATAGGGTGGGAGCAATTCCAGCAGGCGCCGGTATGGTTTGTTTTGGAGAGGATCTATCGTCTGTAGGATGCATGAGGTCATTAAAATCTCCCCCAACTAGGTGAGGTAAGTGAGAAGTGTTGAGGAGCCAAGTGGAGAGCTGAGAGTAAAATGTCTTTGTGGGACTGTTGGGGGCGTATACATTGGAAATCACTATTTCTTTTGTCCCAATTCTAACCCTGGAGGAGATGAAGCGTCCTTGGTTGTCTGTATGCGTGGATAGAACAGTACAAGGGAGGTTTTTGTTGAAAAGAAGGAGGACACCAGCCTTCCGTCCAACCGATTCTGAACCCAAGACTGTTCCAACCCAGAGTTTCTGCAATCGACTGAAGTCAGATGCCAAAAGGTGGGATTCCTGAAGTAATGCTATGTCTGCTTTTAGCCTTTTGAGGTGGCGAAGAATCTTCATTCTCTTGTTAGGAGAACGGAGACCCCTCACATTCCATGAGATTACCTTAAGATATCGTGGATGATAAGGTGTAGAGGCGGCGCTTTAGTAGCTGTAAGATTATAGGCAGGGATCAAGAGGTAAAGTTTAGGCGCGTTAGTGATGTGAGCATCTGTGTGTGGAGCCCTCGGGTAAGGAGTGCATGTTGAAATGTGGAGTGGGGAGAGGGGGGATGAGGGGGGTAGAAGAAAAGAGAACAAAGTAAAACAAAACAACAAATTAACGTGAGCATCATAAAGAACTTCGCTTTTTTCCGCATGAGTTCGCTGTGCAAGGTAGCTCCCCATACATGACCCGTCTTGGAAAAGAAAGACCAGTTATTGTGCCTGAGCGCCCCGGGGACCTCGATAACGTGCGAGGGACCCCTGGAATGGAGTTATGGCAGGGAGCCTAAAAGAAAAAATCACACAGCGGAGTCAGGGAGGGCAAGTACAGTACAAATGAACTAGTGTGCAGTGCGGCCTGTAGGCATGTGCGCACGCATTACCACCCTGGTAGGGGGAAAAAGAGAAAAAAGAATGGTTTTAGGCATAACATATGAAACAATATATTGATTGAACCACATAAGATGGGAAAAAAACAATTAAAAAATAAGATGGAATGGATGGAACGGCACACGGATTCAGAGCCGTTGTGGGAAAGATCACTGGGTGATCACTCGGGTGACAGTGCCTGATTGAGGATTAATGGAGAGCACGATAAGTAGATCGTGTATCCCCGACACTCGAGTTGACAGAACAAAAAAAAAAAAAAGATCATACGACCTGTAATGGTGAGGAAGGAAGTTCATGGCGGAGTAAGGCAGTCCATCAACGGGAGTTTTGGTAGCGCTGTTCTGGACCAGAAAGTCTAAAACGTTTTGGAGAGTCCTTGCGGGGGCTTCTCTGTTCCAACGCTCGTGGACTGGAATTCGACTTGGAGGGCGTGTGAGGGTGTGCTTCACCCCTTAGGGAGCGGAGAAAATATTCTGCTTCTGCCGGATCCTGGAAGGAAAGTTGATCCCCTTTCAGCGATTTGAGGCGTAGAGTTGCAGGAAAGGCCAGGGTAAATTTTATGTGTTGCTTGAAGAGTTCAGTACATATCGGTTGAAAAGCTTTTCTTTTCTTGGTGACTTCAATCGAGTAGTCCGCAAAAATTAGGATTTTTACCCCGTCTATTTGGAGAGAAGGGGACTGTCTGAATGTCTGAAGAATGATAGATTTGTCGGCATAATTGAGAAACTTGGCAATAATAGGTCGGGGTGTTTTACGTTCGGGATTGAAGGACCCCATACGGTGTGCGCGTTCCACTGTGAACAGGCCTGAAAGGCCTAAAGCCTCCGGGATGCGTTTTGAGCAGAATTCTGCCGTAGCTGCTGAGGGAAGCGATTCGGGGATGCCTACAAATCGCAAGTTGCTCCTTCTCGACCTATTTTCCAAGTCTTCGAATTTTTGAATGATGTACTGATTTGTTTTGTCCTGCGACTGTTCTGTGGCTTGCGCTTGATAGAGTTCATCTTCAACCTCAGAGAGGCGGTGTTCCATTTCATTGAGCCTAGTGGAGTGTTCAGCAAGTTGGGCTTTAATTTGTTGCATGCCTACGTTGACTGCCTTTTCCACCGAGGCAGAGATCATGGGGGAGAGAAGAGCTGCTACAGCAGCAGCAATTCGGTGGGTGCTATCAGCAGCATCCCCGGGGGGTGGGGAGCTGGAAATGTCCCCTGGTGTGGCTGGCTGTGAAGGTAGCATAGAGGGACCCTGAGATGCAGTGGCAGGGGGTGTGATGATCTGCAGGGAGGGATGAGCGCTCACCTCCATGTCGGCTGCCTGTGCTTCTACCGCGGCGTGGGAGTAGGCCGAAGCCGGGGCCTCGATTTGCGGCTGGCCCGGCGGCGCCGCCGCGGCCGCGAACGAGCGAGCGCCGCTTTTTTCCAGGAAGCGGTCCATGTTAGTGAGGAGGTAGCCCGGGTGAAGAGGATGGCTACGAGGGGCCGCTCTGGCTGGCTTTATAAGCAGTTTTTGGGTCCTGGTGCGGGAGCTGTGAGGAGGTACAGTTACCTCATGCGGAGCCGGAACCGGAAGTACTCTTTTTTTTTTTTTTTTTTATTATGAATGAATAACATTTGATCTGCAGAAGAAATAGCCTGGAGATATTCAGTTTTGCCACATTCATACAGAATGAATATACATTTTTTTTTGAAGGTTGCGCTCAGCCTCTGAAGTATAGGGACTGCTGCACAAAAAAATCCAATACCAGTTTTAGGATGGAGTTGTTCTTTGCTATATCAGATTTGGCACACAACTATATTTCCAGAATGGGGTGGCATTGCATTTTAACTGTAGACAAATATTTGACACTGATTAATGGTTTACGTGAACGGTCTTTGCTTTATAATTTTAGTTGACAAGAATACAGTATTTTTGACGCATGATGAAAGGGGCACTTGTAATAATGTTCTGCAATAAAATGAATTGCAAATTATCCATCAGATATACAATTACTGGTATTTTTCTATGAAAATCCTTCTAAAACACTTGAATCAAATGAATGTAGAGTAGATTAAACAATATACATGGCTGTTTATTAATATGTAAACCCCATCGAACACCTGTGGTCTTTCATAGCATTCCAATAGAGATTACATTGAGGATATAATTACATACTCTGTACTAAAATTATTTTTTATTTTTTTCAGCAGTGCTATTAAGGAAAAATTACCATTTTTTTCATGTATTAATGGACATAAATCTGTGGAAATTTCCAGCTGAGCATTTCTATGTAACATTGTCTTTTAACACTGCAGAAATGAGATGTAAGGACAGGCCTCAGCGATTCTGCTATTTCTTCTATGACATAGTCAGTTAAACCGTGAATCGGTTTTGTAATTATTGTCTTTTTAAGTGTACTTGATCTTTTGCCTTGCTGAAAGATAAGCAGATACCATATTATTTTCTTTTGTGACTGGAACTATTGCAGCAATTGTTCCAGTACCATGAACAGGAGAATGATAGATGTTGCATTAATAACACACACAATAAAAATATTAACTGCTTTTTAAATTGCTTTCAATATTTATAATAACAAAAAAAAAAAAACATTGACAAATGACTAATTGATACAGCCCCAAACTAAGCTTCAATTAACATAGTCAAAAATGTTAGGAATTAACTTTAGCTCTGCCAGTTCTCCTTGGTGGTATTGCAACTAAAATTAAAGTCAGTCTATTCCAATCAAATGCTTACCTTTCTCCTAGAGCAGATTCCACTGGACCATGACTAGTTACTGCATCACTGACAATTCTTCTTCTTAGGTGATATTTGGCTCTGTGTAAGAGAATGGCCCTGATTTGCTGCATGGACATACTAACCCCTGTATCATAGCAGCCACTACTTATTCTGTATTTATATTATATATAATAATTTTTCCAATGAATTATTACAATATACATTGATCACAGAAGAACTACAAAGATGCATCTGCATAAGACATAAGATCAGATGAACAGGCATAGAAAACATGTGGGAAAGTGTTCCTGAGTTCGGTAGTGGTCCAGTAGGTTTGTGTGGTTCTGATGTGGAGAATCCAGTACATCTTTTCGATGCCCTGTGCAATATTTGTATGTTTAGAGCAGGGAAAAGGGTGCTGCTGTACCATAGGGCAGTGTTTCTCAACTCCAGTCCTCAAGGCACCCCAACAGGTCATGTTTCCAGGCTCTTCATTGTTTTGCACAGGTTATTTGATCAGTTTAACTGCTTTAGTAATTCCCACAGCTGTTTCATCTGAAAGAAATCCTGAAAACATGACCTGTTGGGGCGCCTTGAGGACTGGAGTTGAGAAACACTGCCATAGGAATCTAGCCCCCCGCCCCCCATAACAGGGACTCAGTTGTAGATGCAACTGTTGCAAACTCAAGTATTATGTCTTCAGTATATCGTGAGAACTGTGATGAAGAGATTAACTATGCAACTATGGAAATGTTGAAGTAGTAATCTGATTCAGAAAAGACACAAATCCATCCAGTTTAATTAATAAAATATATTATACCTTCAGTTGATCCAAAGGAAGGCAAATAAAACCCCTATAAAGCATTGTCCAATTTACTCCAGATCAACAATCTCTGGTGTTATTACCTATAAATATTAATATTCAATTATATTCTGTTCATTTAGGGATGCATTCAGCTCTTTTTTTTTTTATAAACAATTAACTGAGCTGGCAAGGATTAGTTGCTGAGGGAGTCTATTCCACATTTTTATAGCTCTTAAGCCCTGTACACACGATCGGTTTTACCGATGAAAACTGTCCGATGGACTGTTTTCATCGGACAAACCGATCTTGTGTGGGCCTCATCGGACTTTTTTCCGTCGGTGAAAAAAAAGAAAACATGTTTTAAATTTTTCCGAAAAACCCACGCATGCTCAGACTGAATTAGGGGAAGGGAGCGCTCGTTCTGGTAAAACTAGCGTTCATAATGGAGATAGCACATTCATCATGCTGTAACGGACTGAAAAGCACGGAGACTGAAAAGCGCTAATCGGCTAACACCAAACTTTTACTAACACGCGGTAACACAAAATCAGCAAAAGCAGCCCAAAGGGTGGCGCCGTTGGATTTGAACTTCCCCTTTATAGTGCCGTCGTACGTGTTGCACATCACGGCGTTTTGGACGGTCGGAATTTTGTCTGATGGTGTGTAGGCAAGACTGATGAAATTCAGCTTCATCGGAATTCTGACGGAAAAATCCATCGGATTTTATACCATCAGAAATCCGATCGTGTGTACAGGACATTAGAGCCTTTGCGCTGTAGGAGAGCATAATTGTGAGCCTCTATGTATAGGGATTACTAGTAAGGTTACAAATGTATTGAGTCAGTAAGATAAAAGGACACTGTTAATCTACCAGGAGGAGGTTAAAGCTTGGTTCAACTATAGGGTTAGGTGAACTAGATAGGAATACACCAAGAAATATCCCACTGCAGTTTGAATGTCTATTCAAACTGATTGCTATTTAACAAAAAATAACATAAACATAAAATGTTTACAGCATAACATAACAATACTGAGGGATTTGCACAAAGAAAATTAATTAAAGCCTTATTGGTATACAGAGGGTCTCATTAATATGGTATCATGCCTTTAAAATAGAGGATCAACTAAACAGATTTTCCCAAGTCTAACACACATTTTTTTAATGAGGAATACACTCAGAAAACTGATTCTGATTTAATGCCTTTTGAAAAGTAGAAATCTCTCATGTGTATTTAAAATTCAAAGAGAATAGACTATACACTGTAGGAATATATCATAAGATTTGAATGATGTATCTAGATTGAATATTGCATGCAGAAATTCAAAGCAAGTCACTGGTGAATTTCAAGAAATACAGTATCAAGTTAAAGCTCTGTTTTTAAAATGTCCAGAAACCTACGTGCACTCTGGTACTGAATATCACTTAAGTCTTAATAATGTTCAATCCTCTCCACTATCACTGACCGCATGGGCCAGTATCGACCTCAACAAACATTTCAAAGTATTACAGAATGATATTTGCTCCCAATCTTTACGCAATGCCTCACAATCACAAATCATGTTCAAAATAAACATCAAACCTATTAAAATATATCACATTGAGCAGTGTACAAGTATGATTTTGATCCCTACCAGTATTACTTCTCTGTTCTCACAGTGTGTAATAAGAATTTGATCCTTAAAACCTATTCTGTTATTGATTAACTTTGTAATAAATCCTAACCAGTTACTAGGCTTAGAATGGATATATATGATTAAAGAATATATCAAGCCAAAACATTTTACTTTATTCTGGATGGAGAAGAGAAAGTTTAAAACTGCTATTTTTTCTTGCCATCTGAGTCTTATCATATATTTCTATTCACTCAACAGGTAGTGAATGTGAGGGAATCCCCCTCCTAATGAGTTATTCACAGGAACAAACATCCCCGATAGAAGATTTCTTCTCTATTACTGTTTTGGTGACAAACTCAAAATTTTAGAAATAACCCTCATTTTTAGTCCCACTAAATCTAGCATCTAGAAATATAGCATCTATTTCATTTTTTTTTTTCAGATTACTATTTATTTCCATCAGATCTCCTGCAGTATATTAACATCTATTTAATTTTTTTGCAGATCTCCTGCAGACTTTTAGCATCTATTTCATTTTTCTTTTCTTTTTCTTTTTTTGCATTAGAGCAGCCATTTCCTTTATTTCAGAAGATCTCCTGCAGACTATTAGCAGTTATATAATTTTTTTTTTGCAGATCTCCTGCAGATCTCCTGCAAAGGCCCTGTACACACGATCAGATTTCCAATGGTATAAAATCCGATGGATTTTTCCGTCGGAATTCCGTCGGAATTCCGATGAAGCTGAATTTCATCAGTCTTGCCTACACACCATCAGACAAAATTCCGACCGTTCAAAACGCTGTGACGTGCAACACGTACGACGGCACTATAAAGGGGAAGTTCAAATCCAACGGCGCCACCCTTTGGGCTGCTTTTGCTGATTTCGTGTTACCGCGTGTTAGTAAAAGTTTGGTGTTAGTCGATTCGCGCTTTTCAGTCTCTGTGCTTTTCAGTCCGTTACAGCATGACGAATGTGCTATCTCCATTATGAACGCTAGTTTTACCAGAACGAGCGCTCCCGTCTCCTAATTTAGTCTGAGCATGCGTGGATTTTCCTCCGATGGAGTTCCCCACAGACGAGCGGAATTTGCTATTGTTTTTTTTTCCGATGGGGCCCACACACAATCGTTTTTTCAGATTAAAAAAGTCCATCTGTCTTTTTTCATCTGAAAAAACGATCGTGTGTACGCGGCATAAGGTGAAGTGGGGGTCACAATTTGACCTTGACCCCATTCTCATTGGAGGATTCGTTTAAGTTGCACTCACTACAGAATATTATTTCTCAGGCAAAGATGCAGACCCTGCATAAATAAATAAGCACAAAAAAATAAATAAAAATAAATAAACACGTGTAAACAAATACATAGGCAATGTGCTTAACCACTTCCATACTGGGCACTTAAACACCTTCCTGCCCAGACCAATTTTCAGCTTTCTGCGCTGTTGCACTTTGAATGACAATTGCGCGGTCATGGTACACTGTACCCAAACTACATTTTTATCATTTTGTTCCCACAAATAGAGCTTTCTTTTGGTGGTATTTGATCACCTCTGCGAGTTTTATTTTCTGCTAAAAAATAAAAAAAAGGCCGAAAATTTTGAAAAAAAAAAAAGTTTTTTTTTGGTTTCAGTTACAAAAATTTGTAAATAAGTTCGTTTTCTCCTTCACTGATGGGCACTGATGGGGCTGCACTGACGGGCATGGATAAGGCGGCACGGATGGGCACCGATGAGGTGGCACGGATGGGCAACGATCGGCGGCACGGGTGGGCAACGATCGGCAGCACGGGTGGGCAATGATCGGCGGCATGGGTGGGCACAGATAGGCGGCACGGGTGGGCACAGATAGGCAGCACGCGTGGGCACAGATAGGTGGCACGGGTGGGCACAGATAGGCGGCACGGGTGGGCACAGATGGGCACGGATAGGCGGCATGGATGGGCACTGATAGGTGGCACGGGTGGGCATGGGTGGGCACTGATAGGTGGCATGGGTGGGCACTGATAGGTGGCACTGTACTGTACTAATGGATGCCAGTGACAAACAATAATGCCTGCCAATCAGTGGTACCCATTGTGGGCACTGATTGGCATCCATTGTGGCACTGATTGGCATCCATTATCCCTGGTGGTCTAGGGTGGCATACCTTACATGGTGTGCTTCCCTGGTGGTCCAGTGGCATCCCTGGTGGTCTAGTGGCATCCCTGGTGGTCCAGTGGGCATCCTCGGAGGGGCTGTGCTGATAATCGATCAGCACAAACCCCCCCCTGTCAGAGGAGCAGCCGATCGGCTCTCCTCTACTCGCGTCTGACAGACGCGAGTGAGGAAAAGCCGATGACTGGCTTTTCCTGTTTACACTGTGATCAGCCGTGATTGGACACGGCTGATCACGTGGTAAAGAGTCTCCGTCGGAGACTCTTTACCTAGATCGGTGTTGCGGGGTGTCAGACTGACACCCCGCAGCAACGATCGCCGCGATGCGCGCCCCCGGGGGCGCGCAGCAGCTCAAAATCCTGAGGACGTCATATGACGTCCTGTCAGGATTCTGCAACCACTTTGCCGCCGTCAATCCGCTATAGGGGGGCGGGCGGCAAGTGGTTAAACATTAACTCACTCTCCAAAAAGATTGCTAAAAACATACGGGGGGAAAAATACAGTAGTTATATAATCATTAAAAAAATATATATATTTTTTTTTAAATATTGCCTGCATAAATATGTGATATGTGATTTGTACTTTATTCTGGCATCTAGAGTAAGGTTGCTTTGCTTCACTGCATAAAGAGTGATAATCTATGTGGCAAACATGCTTTTAAACACCATTACAGATTCAACACTGGATGAGTTGCTCAACTATTGTAGAATGTAGACATGTCAGTGAAAAGCCGATCTGACTAAAAGGAGGGACCTTCCTGCATTAACTATTGGATTTTCCCTTTACAGCTGTACATGGTAGGAAAAATAACAAAGAAATAAATGTGTGCCCTATCTGAATACCTCCCTCTCACTGTGTTTCAGTTAATTTCTTGGAATCATCTTTGGTAATCTGGGTCCACTGTTACATAATACTACCATACAGCAAGCAAATAGAGAAAGGAGGTTGGAAAAATGTCTCCTGAGTTTGTGGTAACTAACTAGCCACATGAAAGAAGAAAAAACTAACATTAACATCATCAACAAGATATTTCAATGTTGTATGGATTAACATCTTTTTTTTTTTTTTTAATGCAGGCAATCCTGTCACGTGTACGGCCTCGTACACACGACCGATTTTCTCGGCGTAAAAAACACGTAGTTTTTTTCGACGAGATTCTTGTTAAGCTTGTCGATTTTCTCGTCAAGCTTTCTATGCGTACACACTGTCATTTTCCAATTTCCTCGTGGTTCTCTGCGCTCACGTCCAGCACGTACGACGGCACTATAAAGGGGAAGATCTTTTTTCTTGGCGCCACCCCTTGGGCTGCTTTTGCTGATCTCGTGTTACCGCGTGTGAAGTAAAAGTTTGGGAAGAGACGATTCGCGCTTTTCAGTCTTCGTACTTTTCAGATCATTTTCTGCCGTTCAGTTTGTGCTTGTGGGTTCGTATCTTGACTTTCAGGGCGTCTAGGCAGGTCGTATCTGTTTTACAGTGCGTTCTTGCCTGTTCGTTTCTGAATTTCAGTTCGTTATTCATAGGCCTTGCTGTTCTAAAGTGCGTTCTGTTCTGTACGTTCTGATTAGACGACCGTTTCCTAGCCATGTCGCCTGGACGTTCTCGTCGTCGAGTTCGTGCTGTGCGTGCGCTTGGTGTTGGTCTGCTTGTTTTGGACCAAGACCAGTCCATGAATGGTGTGAGGAGGAGTTCATGGACCAAGAATTGGTTGCTCCAGCGGGACCAATTCTGCCACATGCCTCTGCTGCGGGAGATCGTCGAGAATAATCCTGAGGACTACAGGAATTTTCTGAGGATGTCTGACCCCGTTTTTCAGGAACTGTTGGCTTTGGTGTCCCCCTATATTACCAGGAAGGACACCGTTATGCGGGAAGCCATCAGTGCTGAGCAGAGGCTCATCGCCACGTTGCGTTACCTGGCGACAGGGAGAAGTCTTCAGGACTTGAAGTTCACCACAGGCATCTCCCCCCAGGCTCTGGGCCTCATAATCCCAGACACCTGTTCTGCTATTATACAAGTCCTGCAGGAGGACTATATTAGGGTAAGTTTTCTCCCTTAACATCACATTTTATGTATTACATGTATGCTAATGTATTGTATTTCTTTTATCCTTCCCTAATTACCATGATTGTAATATGCTGAGAATGTCCCCTTTGTCCCCATGCATGTTGGAAGCTTTAGATTGCCCCTTTTTTATCCTCCCTAAATATTTCCCCTCACTAACTTCTCCAGCAGGGGCGCCTGTTGCTCCAAATGTTGGGGGGTTCCAACCCCAATTTCGGAAATAAACTTCCTCCTTTTTTGCTCTGTTGCCTAATAAACGCCCCCAGTTGTCCCCTCCAAGGCAGCCATTTAGTCCCCTCTAATGCAGCCAGTTTCCCCCCAGCCCTGCACTTACCTTCTTGTGGTCAGCGCCATCCTTCTTCTGTCCTTGATGTCTTCTCCTTCCCTTCATGTTGCATCAGCCAATCATGTTACCATTAAACAGACTTGGTGAACATGATTGGCAGAGCAGCCTGTCAGTGTTTACACAAGGAATGCCCCCCTCCTTGCGTCCCCGATTTTTCTTTGAGGAAGCCAATTACATCCCTCAGGTTGTAATTTGCAAGACTATTTTAATACCTGTTTCTGCTCTGCAATTTTAACCCCCTAAATGCCGCAATTATTCATATGTCGGTCGCTTTACAAGAGGCCATCCACCTGAATAGTGTGTGGCATAGACAATACATAGGTTCATGCAACGCATGAACCTATGTATTGTTCTGAGTGATGGGCACAGGAGAGAGGGGACAGTGCTCCAGCGCCCACTCTGGACGCACCGCCACTGCAATGCTATCATGTGGCCAAACACATCTCCCCCCCCAAAATAATTTAGTAATGGCCCATCAGAGGGGGTGATGAATATGATAAATGAGCCTTCCATTATACTTTTTTTACACACCTTAATAAACGTATAATTAGATTGATGTTGGTCTCTAATTTTTTGGGATAGAATTTCCTTGTAATGTATGCCTTTGTTTTTCTAATATTATTTCATCTTGTTTCACTCCACAGCTTCCTTCCACGCCACAGGAATGGCAGACTGTGGCATCGGAGTTTGCCACGCGGTGGGACTTCCCCAACTGCGGTGGTGCCATAGACGGGAAGCACGTCCGCATCGTGCCGCCACCCCGTTCTGGGTCCTACTACTACAATTACAAGGGGTTTCATAGCATTGTGCTGATGGCGGTGGTGTCAGCACGGTATGAATTCCTCTATGTTGATGTAGGGAAGAATGGCCAGATGTCCGATGGGGGATCCTTCATCCAGACGGAGTTTGCCCTCCGTCTCCAGAGTGACGACCTTGCATTGCCACCGGATGCAGGGAATATTGAAGGACTCCCCTTTGTTTTCTTGGCTGATGAAGCCTTCGGACTCGGACGGCATCTTATGAGGCCATTTCCACAGAGGACCCTGACCCCAGAGAAGAGTGTGTTCAATTACCGGCTGGCCAGGGCCCGAAGAGTCATTGAAAATGCCTTCGGCATAATGGCCAGCCGGTTCCGCCTTTTTATGACTTCCATCCACTTGGCGGACTACAAAATAAACTATGTAGTGTTATGCTGCTGTGTGCTACACAACTTTCTGAGCCAAAAATCTAATTCCTATATGGCCTCAGTTTTGCCAGAGGCTGGACTTTCCCCTGCAAATCCCCTTCCGGGCCTGGAATCTGCCCGTCTTGGCTTGCCCCCCCAAAATGCCTGTGTGGTTCGGGACAAATACATGGAGTATTTCACGGGTAGGGGGGCAATTCCTATGCCAGCCTATGTCTAAGTATCCCAATAAAAATCTTGTTTAAACCTTTAATTATTTGTTCTTTCCTGTCTCCTAGTTTGTCTTTGTGCATTTGTAGCGGCAAGTGTATTTTACTTTAGTAAATAACAACCAATTTCACTATGTTACCTTACAAAAGAACCAAATAAGCTTAGAGAGTATTATAAAAAGAAGCTACACGTTGTTTGTGGTCAAATATTTTACTCTCTGCACATTCTCTTTTTTTTTTTTTTTTTGTTTTACTTTGGGGTTGGCCTGGCCACAAACCGGCAAATTTTGGCTTATGAAAATACAAAAATACCACTTGCATTTCTAAAATTACAACATTGGATACCTCTGAGCAATCTGAGACATTCAGTTACACAAACTATGTCTCTATGTGCCCGTCCTAATATGGGGTCCTGCCACCCCTTGCCCAGCCAAAAATTCAATATGCACACATTTTTACTTTTTTGCAAATAGGAAGTTTACAATCCTGATCCCTATTGTCAACATGTGCTATCTGCCATCAGGGGTGATCAATGGACGTGTTTTGGGGCTGCATCCCCTTCCTCAGTTCACTGACTTTTGATACGAGGAAGGGGTTGCACCCACAAAAGACGTACATGGATATCCCCTGATGGCAGATAGCACATGTTCACACACTGTGCGCATATTCAATTTTTGGCTGGTTTGTTACTCAAAAAATTATAAAAAAATATAAAAACAAACATGTAAAAACAAATGTGTTTGGATGGCTTATTGAATTCTCCCCAAAACATTGAGAATGTCTTTAAATGTTTGTTCCACCACATGGATTCTTTGTTTAATTAGGTCGAGTTCCGTGCTACATTCCATCACTTGCTGGATGAGGCGGAGGGCACTGTCAGCAGAGAACCGTGTGCTATCCTTCACAACATTTCCATCCCCTAAAAACCATTAAAAAAATAAAATAAAACTCTGCAGGCCTACCTCGCTTACCTTAAGCTGTGGTGTCAGATACTGACCTGTTGTGGTGACCAGATCCACAACGTCATCCACCTCTCCTTCCTGCACTTCTCCTTCCTCCACCTCAACTTCCTGCACATCTTTCGGTTGTGGATCTTTGGGAGTTTGGGGTTGCTTGGAAGTTGTGGGGTGCATGTGCTCCCTGGAGTGTCCTCCTCCCAGTCTTCTCTCCCCTATGAGAATAAAACCAAAGGTCTAATTATCACACTGTAAAAATCTCATTCTTAAACTAAAAACAGGCTAAATTGTTTGGAAGTGGGGTACAAGTGTGTGTTTGTGCGGAATTTAAAGAAAAATGCATTATTTATGACCCCAAATATGTTTAGTATTCACATTTGGATGTAATTTTTTGGACATGGAGGCACCACAAATAAACTCTGATGCACCTGTGTGGGACACCCAAAAAAGGCGGGTCTGGTGGCCCACACTATAGTGCTCCAAAGTACAGATGTGGAAGCAGCTGCTGAGTGTCCTCTCCTTTACACTGATAAAAGTTTGCATTTCATTCTCCTTACAAACACATCATCTAGACTTAAAAATTATCCACAATACTTGATCAAAAATGGCAGATGTCTAATTACTTTTGTGGCTCTTAAATAAGCCAAAACCGCGGATAGTGGCCGAACGAAGTTTCGGTAACGTAACGAACGATTACTGTGCCCAACCTAGTTCAAAATATTACATTTTGGAAGGGAGTCCAATATGATAAAAAAATAAAAAAATGTCAGTTTCTAAAAAGATTAATAGCAGAAAGGTCGTCATTTTACTTACTTTTAGCGAGCATCCTCTTTATGATCCTCAACTGGTCTGGCTCCCTCAGTTTGAGGTCTGACCACCTCTTTCTGAGCTGCTCATTTGAGCGTTTCACCCCGAACTTCGCCCTCAGACTCTTCACAACTTTAGTGAGGATTTTGGCCTTCCTTCTATTTGGTTTGCTATACGGCCCATGCTTGGCATCATAATCAGCCTTGACCAAGATGTCCACCATCTCCACCATCTCCGCCAAAGACATATTCGATGCCTTGAATCTCCTCCTTGATCGTGACGTGTCCTCGGTCTCCGGGCTTGTCTCCTCGCTAGTTGCGGAATTATCAGACACCTGCTGTAACTCCGCCATATCTGTCTGCGCGCCGAAAGAGAAGGGGCGGGGAAAAGATGTTAGTTAGAACGTCATGGGCGGGCGACGTGTGCGGAGCGACGTGTTCGAATTTTGACGCATGCGTGGTGTGTATATAGCAAACACACATGTGACTATAGTACGTTCGGTGTGCGGAGAGAGGAGTTCAAGTGACGGACGTGCGAACGAAGGTATGTGATTTTGTGAGACTTGTAAAAATTGTTGGCCTATACTGTCTTGAGATTGGTGGATATATATGGTGACTAGGATGTTAAGGAGGTTAGACTGTTTGCCTCACATTATTTAAATATAATTTATTTTACTTGCAGATACAATATGAATGTCTTTATTAGCGACAAAGAGTTCCTGGCGGAATTTATTGACCGGGTAAGGGAGCTGCCGGCTCTGTGGGAGACGAAAAACCCCATCCATAAAAAAAAAGGGGTGAGAAAAGCAGCGCTGGAGAAGCTGCTCCCATTTGTGCATACCAAGGTGCCCACAGCCACAGCAAAACAAGTGGACACTAAAATTGGGAGCTTGAGAGGTACCTACAGGACTGAACGCTCTAAGGTGCTGGCTTCTCAGAGGTCAGGAGCAGCAGCAGATGATGTTTATGTCCCGATTTTGTGGTACTACAACAGGATGTCCTTCCTGGATGACCACATTGAGACAAGGCCATCACTCTCCACTCTTCCCCCCAGACTTCCCTGCAGCCAACCTGAGCCTTCTCTGGAGCAAGAGGAGGCAGCCATCCTGGATGATCCTGATTTGTCCATCTGGAGCCAGGTATAGTATTAACTGAAAATGTATTGGGATAAAATTAATGTTTCCCAAATATGTCAGGATGAGAAACATACATTATTTTGTATTCCACAAGTGAAATCAAGATCTGTAGACATTATTCTGCACTTAATTGTGTGGTAAATAGTCAAGCTGATGTAGTGGTAAATTTAAAGCAAGGATTTATGCATTTACATTCTAATTGCTTCCATCAGGATTACAAAGTTTGATGCAAAGATTAAACCAACATATTAAACTATGTTCCTTTTTCATACACAGGATGAAATCAGCCAGGAGGAGGGTCTGGAAACTGTCAGGCAGGAGGAGGAAGGGCCCAGTGGCAGCCAGGAGGTGGCAGGGCCCAGTGGCAGCCAGGAGGTGGCAGGGCCCAGTGGCAGCCAGGAAGTGGCAGGGCCCAGTGGCAGACAGGAGGTGGCAGGGCAAAGGAGAAGCACCAGATCCCAGGTGCCTCCCATCCGGCTTCACAAAAGAGGCAGGAGGGACAGGACCACCAGTGAGGCAGCAATGGCCCTTATTAAAGAGACCAATGCCACCCTCAAGGAGCCCACATCCCCTGAAGAGGCCATTGCCGGCCTAGTGGAGGCTAAGTTCAAGGTGATGAGCATGGAGCAACGCCTCCTATGCGAGCCCCTGCTCATCACCTTGCTCAACAAGGGGGTGATGGAGAAAATTACACCCAATACCGCCATATGTGAGGTGGCCCAACTGACCCAACCTCAACCTCCACCTCCACCTTCCTCTTCTGCCCCACCCCCTTCTGCTACACCTCCACCTTCTGCCCCACCCCCTTCTGCTACACCTCCACCTTCTGCCCCACCCCCTTCTGCTACACCTCCACCTTCTGCCCCACCCCCTTCTGCTACACCTCCACCTTCTGCCCCACCCCCTTCTGCTACACCTCCACCTTCTGCCCCACCCCCTTCTGCTACACCTCCACCTTCTTCTTCTGCCCCACCCCCTTCTGCTACACCTCCACCTTCTTCTTCTGCCCCACCCCCTTCTGCTACACCTCCACCTCCTCCTCCTGACAGGAGTACCCCTCCAGTGGGCCAGCCTCCAGCCAAACGAAGAAGGAAGGCTGCAGGAAAGGCTGCAGGAAAGGCTTCAGGAAAGGCTTCAGGAAAGGCTGCAGGGAAGGTTGCCAGGAAGAAGAGGAAGTGATGGCCTTGCTTCATTGTGGTCGGACAGAAGGCAGCCTGTTGTAGTACCACACACTTGGGACATATATCTCACCTGCTGCTGTTCCTGACCTCTGGGAGGCCAGCATCAGATTGTGTTCAGAAATGTGGGCCTTCTCAAGCTCCCAATTTTAGTGTCCACACAGGGTTGCTGTGTGCTCTGGGGTCCCTGGGATGCACAAATGGCAGCAGCTTCTCCAGCGCTGCCTTCTCTTTATTTAATTTATAAACATGAATAAATGTGTTTTTTGTTTAAGTTCATACTTGACTATGTGTATTTTTAAATAAACAAAATCAAGCTTTGGAGTAAGCAGATACATTTGACTGACAAGAAAAGGCACAGATATCACCCCCCCCCCAAAAGAATAACTAAATCTGATTAGCACAAAAACATGGTGGGAAATTTAAAAATTATAGATTCCAAAATTAAATGGGAGATTGCTATCAAAACATTGAGAAATTATAATTAACATCATTTTGAAAAATCTAACCATTTAAATTATTCCTAAAAACTTGCACGATATAATACACATAAATCTTATAAAGAGCAGCATGAAAAAGGTTAAAAATAAGGCATAACTCTGTGTGAATATCAGCAGCAAAAGAAGGTCACTCGTTTTGATTAATGTAACATTCTAACGAAGATTTCAATGCAGAACATTTAAACGATGAAATATTTATGAGCGTGACGAATATGCTCTCTCCATTATGAAGGCTTGTTTTACCAGAAGATGCGCTCCCGTCTCATAGTTGCTTGTGAGCATGCGCGCTTTTGGAAGAGTCGTAAAAGCATACACACGAACCATTTTCTCGTCACAAAACAGGCCGACAAGAAACACGACGAGGAAATCTGGAATCCTGACGAGAAAATAGAGAGCAGGTTCTCTATTTTCTCGTCGAGATTCTCGGCAAGTTTCTCGTCGTAAAACCATACACACGAACGTTTTTCTAGACAAAAAAACTCTCGCGCCACTTTTCTTGACTGTTTTGGACGAGAAAAACGGTCGTGTGTACGAGGCCATCCTCTCAGCCTAGTCCGCTAAACCCTCCGTCTGTCTCCTCCTTGTGGCTTGTACCTTCCCACTCCATCCATTACTGCAACAGTTTATTCTGCTG